>CM062922.1:82673098-83390598 GCA_031878705.1 Tapirus indicus
CATGGATGACAGATTTCTAATGAGTTAGTAAAACAACATGGAATTTTGGGGGTTACATCCTTGGTCTTTGAGGTTGGCAACAAAATCCATCATTCCCTGCCACAGCACCCCTGGTGACCCGGTGCCCGACGGAAGACCCAGGATGGAAGGGTCCCGCCCCAGTGCAGGGCTTTACCTCATCTTCTGTCTAACCTGCATGAATTCACTGATTAACTCCTGGGCCTCCCGTCCCTGTGGCTGCGTAGACACAGCCAGGGACTGTGATATTTGTTTGCTAGGACAAATTGAAAATTTTCCGACCAGAAATGAAAACAATAAATGAGGGTGGAGGAGACAAGAGAGATGGATTTCCATGAAAATATTAGAGGAGAAAAAACAAATTTACTTAGCTACTTTCGAGATTATTAAGAAAGGCTCTAATAATGTTTTTTGTTAAATTAAAAGGGTGCCCCAGGGCCTCTAGACACTTGTTTCTGAACACCACATTTAAATTAAATGCATGCATTTGAAGATTTATGGTAAATAATAGTCTGATTTCTTATTCTGGCATCTCAGCTGCAGAGGGCAACACCAAGGAGACCCCCCTCTAGAGAACTGTGGCGTCTCAGTAGATTTCAGTCCTGAAGGGTGGTGACAGAGGGATAATTCATGAGATGGGAAGACACCTGCTGTGGAAGATGAACAGGTGTTTCTCCAGGGTTTTAGAAGCTGTTGTCAGGAATGGCGCTGCTTATCAGGACACCTCCTTCTTTTACTGCCTACTCAGGAGGCAACACACTTACCATGACATCCCCAGATTAGTACACGTGTGTGTGTATGGGTGCACACACACACGCACGCACTCATACACAGCCCACACTCGCTTAATATGTCCTTTCAGTTGTCCCAGGTGCTACTGTTCTCTTCTTCTATTCCTACAACTCTTCCCTGCTGCTCAGTCTCCCCGGAGTCACTGCTTAGGGATTCTAAATCTGTATAAAGAGCAACGTCCCACACCATAGAATTCGGTTTCCTTTTCAAGCCGAGAATGAGGACAGTATCTATTATGATTGGCCTCAGCCCCTCTGTCTTGCTCAAAACACATCCTTGACAGGAGGTAATTTTATTTGGGCTTGCCTGGATGATGCCATCCTCACCATTTCCCTGGAGCCCACTCACAGAAGAGGACCAGAGCCCGGTGGGGACGATGCCTTTGTCTCTGGGTTCTAGGTATCCAGCAGAGACCAGCCTCCACTGATTATTCAAAGTGATCCCAAACCCATCTTCACTTCTCCTGGCCACCTAAAACTGAGCAAGAACCTCCTCTCACCTGTCTGCCAATCAAAGTGCAAATGCCCGCACCATTGTAGGGCTGGACTGAAATGCTGGAGTGTAGCACTGTCTTCAAGTCCGGGTCTTGGGCAGTGTTTGACCCTCTTTGACCTGCCCAAAGTCTCTTCAGAAGTGACTCATGGAGTCAGACTGTCCTGTGTGACATATGACATTTCCTGACTTTCCTTTGCCCATTTCTAGCTCATCATCTGGCTTTTATTTCCCCACCCACATGCCTGTTTCTGTGTCACTGGTGCCCCATTCGCCCTCCTCCAACCCCTCAGACAAGATTTGCAGGCCAGCCTGCTGCTGCTCCTTTATCTCTGGGCGCCCTCCTCTCCTGCCCTGCAGCCTGACTTCATTGTCTGGGCTCAGCTCCTGTCATTGCCATGCCATGCGCAAATGGGATTATCTTCCCATTAGCTCTCCTTTTATTCTCCTTTTCTCTGTTTCTCTCTGTGTGTGTTGGGTGGGTGGGTGGGGGGGTGCATGTGCGTGTGTATGTCACTCTTTCTAATTACTCCTAACTTAATCATTTATTCCTAACAAGGGTTTCCAGTGTATTTATTTGGCCCTTTATTTCTCATTCTTCTTTTCTTCCCTCCTTTTTTCTTTACTTCTATCCCTTCCCCTTCCCCCAGGAGTCAATGGAAACCTTGGCTGTCCTTTCTCCCACTCATTTCAATGTCAAACAGATGAAGAAAGCTCTTAGAATTCAACCTAAAGTTCCCAATCTCTTCTCTCTCCAGAAGCCCGACTGTAACCTGATTCCAGCTGAAATATTGCCCCTTAGAAGGAGAACTGACCCCTCCCTAGGTGAACAGGTAGGAACTGAGTGATTGAAAGTGGATCTCCACCTACCAGGACTTCCCCAGACAGGCTTAATGGGATCAAGCCCCCCAGTCGGCTTAGGAAACTCTGCCCCTCATTCTCAGGGATTTTCTCAAATGCAAACATGTTTAACTTGACCCATTTTCACAAAAAGAGTGTGGTCAGTCAGCTGAGTATAGTGATGCAGTCTGTACTTTGCAGATAGACATCTGGCTGAGAGCAAGGAGGGCTGAAGCCAAGCCCGTGCTTGCCCAGGCAAGCAAACTCCGAGACAAGGGGCACATTAGTCCTGATGGGCGCCTCTTTCTGATTTGACAAAGGCACCTGGTGAGCTAAAGCTGACCCTGCTGTAGTCATTTTAGATGATGCCCTTTGCTCCCCTCTTAGAGGCAACTGTAACCTTCTTGGTTACTCAGGATGACATAAATGCAAAATCTGCCCTAGTAATTGACTCCCTGATGCCAGTTCATGGAGCGGATACTTAAGAATCATATCAGGAGCTTATTTAAAACACTGATTTCTGATTTCTACCCCCCAGAGACATTAATTTCATAGGTCTGGTAGAGGGCCAGAATCTGTATATATGAAAGCTCCCCCAAATGATTCTGAAGCACAGCTAGACTTAAGAAGCCTTCCTAAGCAAGATGTGGAGGCTCCAGACCCCTCAGGAGGGCATCCTCTTACCGGCGAACCATCCCCTCCAAAGGAAATAACGAGTTTGTAGACTAGGGGCTGAGTGCATCCTAAAGGATCCTTGCATTTTACTGATTGGGAAATAGAAGGTCAGAGAGGTGAAGAAACTTGCTCAAGGTCACATAGCTGGTGGCCCAGCTTTATAGTGACAAGTGGATATTGGAGATAAATCAGTGGGGTAAATACCAATTTCAAAGAGCACAACGTGAAGAGCATATAGCACTCTGAAAGTCAGTTATCAGCTGTCGATGAGAGGTGGACGTTCTATGATCCCCACCTGCTTCTCTGCATCGTCCTCCCCCTGGGACTGAGGGGACTCATCTTCATCCCACCCTTCCCCGAGTGACAAATGTCTGCAGCCCCCCTACAGTACTGCCTACCCCCCAGAGGAGGGTGAAACTACTGCAGTGTTCTTTCTGACTAGCCCAGTCACTGGCACGGAGACTTATTTTAAACAGTGCCGGGGGCGGGCTCACTCTTATTTCCTCCAACATGACCACCAGGGTGAAAAAAAATCAACCTCAATTTACCCTCCCATCTGCTCAAGAATGGAAGATAAATTGTTTCAATTTTATAGAAATGAATGTTTTATGTCTTGCCCATGCTTTCCAGATAGTGTCCTGAATTTATATATTCTACTGAATGCATGGATATTTTCTACCAGGAATGCTCGCTGGATCTTCAGCTTCCTTGGTTTTCGGTCTAAGAAAACTAGGTTTAAGCGTACTGTCATTTTCCCTGTCTTTGGAGGTCTTAGCTATTTACCTTTTTTTCTTTAAAATAAATTTTTAAAAAATCCACTCATTAGCCCATGCTCAGAGAAAACTGCCATTACCATTTTTGCATATTTCTTCCCAATCCTTTTTCTATGCGTCAAAAGTTTTGCTTGCCACTGCCTCCCTCAACCCTATTTTTATTATATATTTTTGTTCTTTTTCATAGTTTAACAATGAGTATACATTATTTTTATAATCACAAAATTTGGGAGAAAAAGATAAAGAAGGAAGCTTTAAAAGTATCTTTGTGGTACATTATTTTTCTCAAAACTTTTTTCATGGAGAAGTTATTATTAATGTTTAACTTAAGACCCTCAATTTTAAGCTGATTTTGGAGGAAAGAAGAAAGTGGTTCGGGGTCTAGGATTCAGGTTAGACTCCTGTACTACAAACGTCTCCGTAAGTCTGTGTGTAACAAAGGGCTGTGTGGTCACACACAGTGACCCTCACGTTCAACATGCTATTTGATGCAGTACAGCTTCAACGTCACTGAGGACTCTGGGCAGCCCTTCATGTAATGCTGATTAATAGCTGTCATTTATTAAGCGTGGAATGCTGGGATCAGTGGGTTTTTTTTTAAATATCATCACTAATCTTGATAAAAATTCTATAAACTGGTTAAGAGGTGAGCAGTTAGTAATATTAATTCCACCTACAGTTTCTGTGAAAATAATTTCAGTAAAAGTAATCTTAAAGTTTATTTTTCCTAGATAAATATTTGGGATTTTTGTTCAAATTTTCATACCATAATTATTTTTTTTCCTGAGCATATAGTTTCAGAAATTGGAGAGCAAACATTTTGTCAGTGCACATCTAATTTTTTACTTTCTGTTTTGTTTTTTTTTTTATAAGAGGAATGCATGCACTGCTCTCTACTCAGAGTAGCATTGATGGCATGAGGAGATATGGCCCAAACTGGGCCTTCCCGTCAAGGTTGGGCTTGGGCTCTAAGACCCATAGATGTGGGAGGGTCCCCAGATTCCTTCTGGCAGGACTGTGCAAGGAGGCCGTGAACAGCTGCTGGAACTCCAGTGCCACACCAGCCCGGTTAGCCCTGGAGGCGGAGGATTCCCACGGGGCCGTTCAGACCACAGTTCTCAACACTGACTTCCTCCCATCCTGATGTACAGCAGGGACTCCCTCGTTTTTAACCATACAAGAAGGGGGACTTTAAATGGGGTGAGTGCTCACCATTGTGGGGTGGTCACAAATGGGAACATATTCCACACTGGGAGAAGCTTCCCTGGAGTTGAATTAACATCAGTACTTTGTATGCCTGGTACTAAAGCTCTCCCCACAATGTGCCTGTCAGGTACAGTAGTAATAGAGTGATGTTAATATTAGTAATAATAATAGCTGATATTTATACAGTCCTTGTGAGGCGCCAGCCACTCTTCTTTTTATATGGTACTGAGGTACTTTTCATATACCAACAAATTTAATTCTCATTTCAACACTGTGAGGTAGGAACTATTTTTGTCCCTATTTGATGGGTAAATCGATTGAATATTGTAGCAATATTGAGAGTCTCATAGGCAAGAAAAGAGAATCTTGGTCCCTAAAGAGAACTTTCTCTTACCAAACCCCTCAAGGGCTACTGTTCTGAGAGTCTCAAAATGATAGCCGCAGAGAAGCTGCAATTTAGCTTTGAGGCCCTGGGGGCAGGGGATCTGTGAGTTGATGCCTAGATTAACACAATGACACGTAGGTAATCTGTAGTTAAGCATCTCTTTCAGAATGATGTAGAGTCCTAGGGAAAGTGACAAGTCACTAGAGGGACCTAGATGGAGGCCTTAACACAGTAAGTGCCATTGGCTGCTGCCCAATCTGGAGCACTCAGACTCATCCAGGGGGCCCCAGGCTGGTAACTGTCTGTTGGGGACAGGTGTCTGTTATGATTAGCTCTAGGTGGTGGCTAGTGTGAAATCATGACCATGGGTTCAAGTCAAGATGGCTCGTTGTAGCAGAGGGCTTGGCACATCCTACACTATGGACTCTATGCAGGAATTGCATTTTCCCATTTACTGGCCAAAATGTGGGAGAATAAAACACCTAGGCAGGTCCTTGCTGTTGGCAAAGATTCAGAGCCCTTGCCCAGTGGGTCAGTCGTGAGACCTTCATGTCTGAAGGATGGGGCCATCCATTTTCCCAAGCTACTTGCCTAGGAAGAAGGTAGTCTGGGACATGTTCAGAAGTTTTCTTTCTAGGTATAGTCTTGGATATTGTTAACCAGACTTCCCTTGATAGCCTTGGTCAAACTACTTCATTCTTGCCAGGAGGCCATGGATACGTCACTTCTAAGAGGGTTAACGTTCACCTGCTCAAATTTTTATCTGTATGTGAGGCAACAGCATAATGGGAAGAGCACAGAGGTGGAGGCAGACAGAATTGGACTCAAATCTTATTTCTTCTACTTGAAAGCACTGTGTTTTTGGCTAGCTTCATAACTTTTTTGAGCCTCAATTTCCTCATCAGTAAAAATAACATTAATAGTATCTACTTCATAGAGTTGTTATACAATTATGAAGAAAGCCTAAACAAAATATATTGCACCCAATAATGTTACATAAAATCTGTAAGCACTCAGTAAGTATCCCACTGATGGTGTTTTGCATTGGTCATGGACTCATTTGTGTTCTTTGAACTGCTAACAAATGATGTGATCTTAACATCAATTTGGCAATTTGGGTTTAGAATAACCCACTTCCAGAATGTAAATTCCATGAGGGCATAAACAACGTCTCTTGTGTATCATTGCATTGTCATATCCTAACAAACTGCCTAACATGTAGTAGATGCTCAATACATATTTGTTAAATAAATGAAAGAATGTGTCCATCTTTGGACAGGAAGTACACAGACCTCTGTTTTCTGAACCTAACTGGATCTTTAGACTCTAATGAGAGTGGTGAATCACCTCCCCAATTTCAGAAGGTGGAAATAAGAATATCAGCTGAGTCACTGACAGTTCTACACACTCAGAGCTGGAAGCCCACCTCAAGGTCATATAGTCTAACCTGCCACCTGGAGTGGGGATCCCTCCTAGGCTTTTTAGCAGATGGCCACCTGGCCACTGTTTGAACACTCTTGGTGATGGGGCTACCTTTTCTGAAAAGGCAGCTCTTTCCATTGTTGAAATGCAGATTCTTAGACAGTTACTCTATAGCCAAATATGTTTTCCTGTAACTTCCACCTGTTTGGTCAGCTGTGTCCTTTGGAACAATAATGAATATGTTGACTTCCTTCTTTGGTGTTCAGGACTGCTCACTTATACAGTGCCTTTGTGTGGATTAGAAATTGTGCCCATCTGCTGCAGTGTGGGGTGTTTGCCTGTGAACAAATAGGACCACCATATATGGACTGGCTACATGTTAATATTTCAAAAAATTGTGATGATCTCTCCACCATGACTTCTCTTCTGAATATTCCTAATTCCTTCAACTATTCATTAGATTGCAAATTTCCTGAATCCCTTAAAGATCCTACTGACCCTTTTCTGCATCTCCCTGGTTTGTTGTTATACCTTTCAGATGATGTTGCCGAGGTCTGATCAAATCACCCTATAGAATATATCATGACTGTTTCTTCCTCTGCATTTTCTATTATTGAATTATAAGCTGTTTGTAGTAAGTCCTTTAAGAGAAGAGTCATGGTGTTAGCTTATATTCAGTTTATGGTCAACTAAAGATCTTTTTCACAGGGACTGCTGTCAAAAAGAGAAAGTATATTCAAGACTGAAGTCAGTTGTCTTAACCTAAATGCAGGTCTTACATAAAATTCCATTAAATTTTAGCTTGTCACCATTGAAATCCTTTGGATCCTCACTCTGTTATCCCATGTATTAGCTATTCCTCCTACTTTATCTATAAATTTATTAACATACCTTCGGTGACCTTCTCCAAGTAACTGATGAAATTGTTAAAGAGAACACTGCCAAGCCTTGCTCCCATCAGAGAGCTTCCTGCAGATTGACCTTGACCCCTTGCTCGGAACTTGTTAGTTCCACTTGTTCAACTACACAGGAATTCATCAAATGTACAATCATTCAACCCACGTATTTCCTTCTAGTCCATATAAAAGATTTTGTCAAGTGCCAGACAGCCCAGAATGGGTACTCAATACATTTTCTAAACCAGTGAATGTGTGCCTTTCTGAAATCAATGTAGATGACTTCTGTGCCACCCTTTGAAATGTCCTCCGAGAGATGCTATAAAAAATGGTCATGAGCTTACCTTGAGATTCCCTCTTGTTAGTGAATCCATTCCAGCTCTTAGACATCTTTGTATTCTTGTCTTTTTATCTTGATTCATCCTCTTCCTCTCAAGAGCTCAAAGCTGTTGAAAATTTGCCTCCACACTCTCCATGTGGCTCTTAAACCATCTTTTCCTTCAGGCCATGCAGTTTTATCTCATTTAGAGTCTTGCTGTCCAAATAGTTCTAGCAATGTGACCCTTAATGGGTTCCTTCTCAATAAGTAAAGGTAAAGATCATGATAATAGCTAAGATTTACTGAGAGTTTACCCTTGCTTGGCACATTTCTGAGAGCTTTATATGTTTTAATCTTACTACAACTCTTTGAAGCTATCCCCTTTTTACAGATGAGAAGACTGACGCACAGAGAAGTTTAGCAACTTGCTAAACTTGTTACTTGTTACACCATAGTAAGTGGCATAGTTGGGATTCAAACCTAGGCAATCTGTCTGGAGCCCATGCACTTAACTCCCAGGGTGCTGCCTGACAAGGAAAACAGTGTACTCTGTGGACAAGCAGATTGGTGGGTGGCAAAAGCCCCCTCTTCTTGTGTCTTGTCCCACCCCATATGTGCCCTCCTTTGAAGTGCAAGGTATTGTGAGTCAGACAGCTGAGCTGGGTACAGGCACAGTGGTCAGGACTGCCCTCCAGCCCGTGTTCTCCAGTGCTGGGGGATTGAGCTAGTATAATCATCTTCTCTCCACTATCAGCCTCTTAGTGGGTTTTCCCTCCCAGGTCTCAGAGCATTTGCAGTTTGAAAGAAGCCTGTGGAGAGGTGGAGTTTAACTGAGAGGAATGAACAGCTTCAGGGGAGGAGATCAATGTGTCATGGGCTCCTTTTATGGGTCAGGCACGCTTCCGGGTGCTTTGTATCTGTTACCTCATTTAAATAATAATATTTACTGTGTTTTCTATGTGACAGGAATTATTTGTAAATGCTTTGTGAGTGTTCATATCATTCCCTCCTCACACTGGACAGATGAGGAAACCATGGTACAAAGGGTTTCAATAACTTGCTGGAGAGCACACAATAGGAATGGAAGGAGCTGGCATGACCCCAGCAGTCTGGCTCTGAGTCCGGGCTCTCGGTGTTATGTATGAGGACGGGCGAGTATGGCTGCCGTGTAGCCCCTCAGGATAGGTCCCTCCTGGCGCTCAAGGCTCTTAGCGTTTATTTCCAGCCCAGTTGAACTGCTTGCTCTTGACCACACTTCCCTTTTACTTTACCTCCACTCCACTTTTGCTCAGGACATTTCTTCCCCTCCAGCTCCTTCCCTCCAATGCCCCTTCTAGTTAATTCTACCCATTTTCCAAGGCCCAGCCCAGATACCTGCTCCTCCATAAAGCCTTCCCTAATTCCCCAGTTGGAAGCCACCTCTTCCTCCTTTGGGCTGCCTCAGGCCCGTAACTATTTCTTGTGGCAATTGCCACATTGTTCCTTGTGTTATTTCTGTCCCTAGACTAGTCTTGATCCCTCGTAGACCATAGACTTTTGGAGCAAGGGCTTAATTTTGAGTCTCATTCTCAAGTACACGGTGTTTTGCATATAGTAGGGGCTCAATAAAAATTTAATAATTGCTACGGGTAAGATTTCAAGCATTATGAGAAGTGGACTAACAGGGAAGATATTTATGTCAGGGGCAAGAAAGAGGGAATATCTTGATACCATTCACAACACATCACTTCTGCTGAGGACTTCCTCTGTGCCAGACTCTATTCAATCCTCACAACAGTCCTATGAGCTCCAATCCATTAGGAGCTTAAAAACACAAGCAACTGAGCCTGTGGGACATAACGGTGAAGACTGTACAAGCAGATCGCCTGAGTCCAAATCCTGGCTCTACCACTTACTGGCTCTACCCACTTCCCTTGGGCAAATTAGTTAAGCTCTCTGTGCCATAACTTCCTCCCTGTGAATTAGGGAATCATAATAATATCCACCTCGTAAGATTGTCCTGAGAAGTAAATGAGAATCGTGGAAAGCAAGTGTCTACTTCGTGGAGGATGCTTGGTAATACCAAACATCAATGGGAGCCGTGGCCCTTCCTCTGAGAATCAGAGAATCTAGCACCAGGCATCATAATATCTGTCAGGGGATGGTTTTTAGGAGGGAGGTCCTGCTTTCATCATTTAAAATCTTTCAATTGTG
Organism: Tapirus indicus; assembly: GCA_031878705.1. Lineage (NCBI taxonomy): Eukaryota > Metazoa > Chordata > Mammalia > Perissodactyla > Tapiridae > Tapirus > Tapirus indicus. The sequence goes on from CM062922.1 coordinate 82,683,110, forward strand.
ACCACTGGCCAGCAGTCCTTGGCCAGGCTGGGCTTTTTTGTTTAGTTTCATTTGGTCTGGTTTTAACTTTTCTCTTTCTCTCCACAAGGATCAAAGCGGCCATTCTGAAGACACACTCCTGCTCTTCAAAAGCTTTGTCTCTCCCTTCCCCAAATTATGCTTTCCACTGGGCAGAGGAGGGTGTTGTTGGACACACTAGCCTAAACTCAAGTATCCTGCCTAATTACACTGCAGTCAGATTTTCCACGCAAGCCCCTAGCATGGCAGGATGCCCTCTTTGAAGTCATTAGTCTTCACAGCAGGGAGAGCACATCATCAAAGACTCCGTTTCCCAGCAACCCCTGCTGTGCCCTTGCGCACCAGAGGATTGCAGAGGAAGAGAGAAAAGCCTACAACTGTGTTAAGTCCACTGTTCTCTCCTCTGGCCTTGAACCACGATTCCTTTGAACTGAAGCCCAGGGAGAGGGCCGGTGATGCTATCGCAAAACCTCTCCCCATTCTTTCAGTTTCAACCAATTTAGCAATTAAACTTGCTAGGGCCAGGGATACAGAATGTAGGACATGGTTAAGGTTCCAGTTGGTAATCTAAGGCGCTATGGGATGGGGGTTGGGAAAGGAAAGAAGGTGTCTCTGAGGCTCTAGATACTGACAATGTACTTGATAATGACTATGAGGAACCTGCTGTAAAGTTAAAATTCATTGTATGTGTGTAAGACAGAGAGAGAGAGAAAGATTGAAAAAGAGAGAGAGAGCACACATGGACTTTGATCACACAAACCTGGATTTGTATCCTGGCCTTGCCTCTTACTTGCTGTTTACCTGGGTAGCCTCTTTCTTTCCTTTTTTTTTTTTTTTTTTTTATGAGGAAGACTAGCCTTGGGCTAACATCTGTTGCCAATCCTCCTCTTTTTGCTGAGGAAGATTGGCCCCTGGGCTAACATCCGTGCCCATCTTCCTCTACTTTATATGGGACGCCGCTACAGCATGGCTGACAATCGGTGCGTCTGTCCGCGCCTGGGATCTGAACCTGCGAACCCTGGGCCGCTGAAGCTAATGCACGAACTTAACCACTACGCCATCGGGCCTGGAAGCCTCTTTATTTCTGACTTTCACTTTCTTGATCCCTTTGAAGTTCAGTGACTATTGTGATTGAAATAATGTTTGACAAAGCTATTTACTCAGACCTAGATTTTAGATTTCAGCATGAACCTGGGCCTTAGATTTCAGCCCTGAAGTCCAAGGACTCTGACCAGACTCGCTTGCTCCATCTCTGAAAGGTCAGTTGGTAGAGCTCTGTCACAGGATTCTTAAGGGCAGGATTTAAGTGCAAATCTCTGGGTGGGGGGTCTTGCCAAGGACCAAGGGGTTCCCCGAGTGGCTCCAGCACTGAGTATCTCCTCTTCACCACTGTCGTATTTATCAGATTGACCCCTCATACATGCAGTCTCACGTGCACCACTGCTCTGCCAGGCCAGCACTTTATCCCTCACCTGCACCACCATGATAGACTTCTCACCTGGCTCCCTGCCCCCTGACTTGTCCTCAAATCCTTCCTCTTCCGCCACCAAATGGATCTATCTAAACAAGCTGTCCATTTTCCACCCTGCCAAAGACTCACCAGTGAAACCTGTGGCCCTACAGGATACATTTGGAGCTTCCTAAGGTGGCCTACAGGCTCTTTCTGGCCTGGTCCTGCCAACTCTTCATCCCTATCATCCCCCATCACTCTTTGCCTGGAATTTTTTGTTCCGCTGCCTCTGAACCTGTTGTAGAGCCTGTGTGTGCACATGTTACACACGGCTCCGGGCATTTGCTTGTGGGGTGTGCTGTGCCTGGAATGGCTTTTCCTCCTCTCCTCCCTAGCCCACTCCAAGCTTTTCTGGCTATTCCCTGCTTACTGTTTAAGTGTGCATCCAGATAGCCCCCTCTGAGACACTGACTGTCCTACAGTCTTTACAAAGTGGCCCTCTTGTGACCCTGTGGCCCCATACATATCTCTGCTATAGTTTTCACACCATATTATAATGATCTGGTAAACCTAATCATCTGTTCACTTATCTGCCCTGACCCTACTATTCCAGCTTGCAAGTTCCTCAAGTTCAGGACTATGTCTTATTCATCTTTGTAAGCTTATGGCATTTCGTGTCACATTCAGTATTAAGCACTGAATACATGTTTGTTGAATGAATAAGTGAATGGTTGCATATGAGGTTATACCTGCAAGTTCCATGCAAACCTCTGCATGATTTTCTCAGTGCATTTCCTGGTGTTTAGGTCTCTCCATCCACAAAAGAGAAATCAGTTTATTTATATTTAATTTTTGGCATGATGTTCTTTTCTGAGTTAACTCATTTGTCTTCCAAGTGCCACTCAAGTGGGGTACATCCATCACTCATTCATTTGAAAAACATTTACTGATGACTTTCCGTGTCTCAGGGATTGTGTTCAGTGCCTGAAAAAAAGATAATAATAATAGCCAACAGCCAAGTAGGGCTTATTAAATGCTAGGCACTGTCTAAAGCACTTAATATTAACTTATTTAATCTTCACAACAACTTTATGAAGTCGGTGCTATTACCGTCCACCCTCAGTTTACAGTTGAAGAGATTGAAGAACATAGACTGCCCTAGCCTGAGTACCCTAGACACAGAGCTAGTATGTTAAGCTTTTATAGGAAGGTACAGGGTAGCAAGAGTGAGGGGAAAAGATAATTGAGACAGGGAAGGAAGAAAAGCAAATGGAAGGTGGTGTGTTCATCCGCCGGCCACAGCTTTACGAGAAGCCAGGTTTTGGACACACAAGATGTAGTACAGATAGGCCTTACGGAAATCTGCACCTCTGAACAGTCCTTGGGGGTGGAGGATAGGCAGGAAGGCGGAGGAATTTACCAGCTGGTTCTTTCCAGTCTCCTAGTTCCCAGGGTGGATGTTAACTTGCACGAACATCCACACTGTTAGAATGAATGGAGCCTGTGCTGTACACTTCCTTCACACACAGACACACACACACACACACACATGTTACCACCCAGGTGAGGCTCTGATAGGGCTCAACCTCAAGTGAGGAAGTGAGGAATCTCCACCAGAATTATGATGAAAATTCACATTTGGCATGGATCAATGTGTAATGTGCAGGAAGTACAGGACACAAGAGAGTTGAATATAGGACTGCTGGAGGCTGACTACAAATATAGTCTGTTGAACGACTGAATGAATAAATTGTGATGATAGAAGAATGGGAAGGAAGCATCCTGAAGAGTGATTTAGATAGGGAGAGCAGAGGAAAACAGAGTAGTCCTGAACTGGCTTCACTGATTACCAGGCGACTAATGCAAGTGGGACAATGGCTGTCACCACAGTCAGGTGACAAGCTAATAAAGTCCCCACTGACCAAGGTATGGCCACCCAGTGTGCATTGGTGAGATGGGTGTACCAGACTTTATAGCAGGTGGTTTTCTGGGAGGAGAGTGTTCCTAGGAGAGCTCTTAGATTTTGGGGGGGGGGGGGGAGGAGGTATTGTTTAAGAATAAGTTTTATCCTGCTCCTATTTACCTCTAATTCCTATTCCAAAAAAACTTCCAGAACACCCTGGCATTTGCTCTGCTCCTCATCTCTGCTGTAGTGGACTTAAGATTCTTCCCTGGGGTTCCACATCACCTACATATAGCCAAACAAGAGCTCAGTTCAGTGTAATCATTGGTAGTCTTCTCTGCTTTCCCACTGGACAGTACAAGCAGTGAGAAACTCTTTAAGAACACAAACTCTACTTTTTTTGGCTTGTTTGTGTTTGTGATGCCTGGTCCTCTTAGTCGTACAGTAGGTGTTCCAAAAACATTAAATCAATGACAGGATCAGTGAGCAAATGGTGCCAGGTGCTTGATAGGTCCACTCTCCGGTGAGAGGGAGGAGTACCGGGAATTGTTCTTGTCCTTCTGGATCTCTCATCCACTCTCGTACCCACAACCAAAGTAACGCCCGGTGATGGAGATGGCAACAAAGGTCATCTTAGAAGAAACACCAAACTTTATTGGAAAGAAAGGAAGGGAGACAAGAGTTTCTTTCACTATTTCATTCCAGACAGATGAGAAGGATGCTTTCTGATCCTCACGTAGCCTGCTTTTTCATGACGGTAGCCACAAGGGCCCAACTAAGGGTCCTTAATGAGTTTGGAAGCAGAATTCTCACTCTCTAGGGTTGTCTTTGTAACTTTCTTTCACAGTGTTCAAGGAACGTGTTTTTTTAAAGGCAGAGATGAACCCAGGAGATCACTTCTCCAATTTTCTTCCAGCTCCTCCCGACCTGTACTTAACATTATGGAGAAGCAGATGAGTCTGGATGGGATCAACTTCAGTTCAGTTCTTTAGGTCCAATTTAGATGCTGGCAGATATTCCAACTGGTAGCAGAAAGAACTGCCATTTGTTGGGTCCCTGCTCTGTGCTTGCCAATAACTTTACCCACACTTTACTTCCATGGTTCCCCAGCCACGCACCGAGGGACTTGGGGCACCACAGCAATCTTACAGGGGCTCTGTGAGATATTTTAAATTGTCGAGGGATACCACACAGACTACTTTCAATTTATGGTTATTATTTTTTCAAATGGCTAATAAGTTGTTGAGATGTAAATACTAATTAAGTTGTTTGGACCTAACTAGTAGATAGTAGATACATGGATATGGGACCTAATTAGTAAATAGTAAATATTTCTTTGGACCTAGAGGAGTTGTGAAAATTAAGTCACTTTGGGTGCTATAAGCTGAGCAAGTTTGGAAACCTCTCTTTACTTCATACAGTGTCCCCAGTAAGGTTGGCATTATTTTCTCAAGTTTCTCTCTGAGCACACCAAGGATCAGAGGAGTCAAGTAAGTTGCTACACAGTCAAATGGCTTGTAAGTGATGAAGCCGAGATCTGAACCCAAGACTGTCAGACTCTGAAGTCCATGTGCCTCCACAAAGTCACTCTACTGCAGAGTTAGTGAAGATCAGATCTTAGACTGTCAGAGCTAAAATAGGCTTTGGCAATAACTCAGCCCAACTGGCCCAACCTGGCATAATCACACACTGATCAGTAGTAGAACTGAGTCTAGGGATCGGGTCTCCTGACTCTTAGTTCTGCCTTATTTCCTCACCACTGTACACTCTTCTCTCTTCCCATCTTTGGACAACTACCCATTATTGCTCTTCAATTTGTTGAAGATTGAAATGTTGAAGGTGCTTTATTACCTGAAGCACAGAGAAATGAGGGGCTTTGGAGAATAGCCCCGAGACTATTTATGGCAGCAAAGGGTTTGGTTTACAGGGAGAGATGAAAAGAATGATCATGCAGTGTATAATTTGGGTTAAGCAAAAGTCAATGGGATGTGGTGTCATCTATTAGTATCTAAGTGGTATAAATGTCAGAGGAAAGGGCAGAGAAGTTATTTAGGGGATAGAACTAGGAAATAGCATAAGAAGGAGAAAGAAAAATTTAGGCTGAAAATGTGACATTGATATTTATTAGCTGGTGGGGGGAGGGGGCAGTGGAAGGCTCTGTGGTTCCTGACTGATGTCAAGTTGGATTGGACTAAGCTTGGTGGAAGGTACCAAGGGGATGACTACACTGACCCCTGGGGTCTTTACCAGCCATAGTTTTTCATTTGCTTTCCACTGTGTTCCTTACCGATTCTATATTTTCCCTTCCTGTTCATTTATATCCATTTTAGCCTCTTCCTTCCATTTTTCTTTTTCTCTTTTATTTCTTCTTGCCCCTCATCCTCACAGTCACTTTTGATTTGCTTATCCCCCTGGTTATTCTCTCCCTGCCCATCTTCCTCCTCGGCTATCTCTAGTACCTGGCGTATTCCAGGTTTCCGGGCCATTGCTCTTCCTCTCTCTTTTTCCAAAATAGAAGACAAAATTTGCCACTCTGACAAAGAGAACAAAAGCTGAAAGTCCCTGCCAAAGTTACAAGGACAGCATTTTCTCCTTTTAGGGGGTTTTAATTTTAAAAGGAAAAAAAATTGCAGCGTCTTCTCCATCCTCCTGCTGTGCGTTCACTGCTTTCTGGGCTGTGCGCATCGGTTGAGGGACAGCCAGATGAAAAGCCACTCCTTAGTTCAGAGCATCTCCACTCTCATGTTCCCTCCCAGCCTCAGCTCCTTTTTACTGCATTTTTCTGAAATCCAGGCAGAAAACGGTAGCATTAGCATTTTTAATAAAGGAAGCTGGAGAAGAGAGAGGCAGCTCAAGAAAGCTGAAGGGGGGAATGCAGCCCAAATCCACTGACAGTCAAAACTCCCTTTTGGAGCCAGAGAAAGCTCAGGATGGGGGCAGGGGAAGGCGGACAAGAGAAGTAGTCGTCTTAGGAGAAGCATTCAGGCTGATATAATTGGAGCTTTGAGCACAAGCAGACACAGTTGGGAGGTAGGAAATTGCTGTGCTGGATTGAGTTTGGCTCAACTTGATACTGAGGCCCAGCACTGTGAAATGTTTTCTAATTTAGCCCATTTTCTCTTTCTTCCTGGAATGAGCCATTATTCGTCCATTACTGGCAAAAATCATGGTCCTGGATAATCCCTCCTCTTCTTTTCTCTTCTTCCTCCTCTCTCTGTCTCTGTAGGAAGGGAGAAGAAATAAACAGGAGGGAAGGGGCCACACATATTCTTGATTTAGAAAAAGAAAGAGAATCTCAGAGACCTGGAGTGGCTGACATCATCTTTCCCTATTTCCTTTTCCAGGGATATAAATGGGAAAGTTTAATGGAGTTGCTAGTTTATGTTTTATCTGTTAGGCCATTGTACCTCTGCAGGATGAAGCTTAATTGGCTGTTTTCCCACCATTGAAAAGGAGAAAAAAATATCTCCTTGCAGAGGTTACTGTTCTCTAAAGAAAGTGGCAGTGATTTGATCTAATGCCTTTGACAGCTGGATAAAAGTTGCTAAATAAGAATAAATTGAATGCCTAAACCTGGAGTCAATCAGAAGGTAACACAAGTCCCAAACACTAAAATGAAATGTCTTGTCATAGTATCCTTCCCTCAACACACTTATAACCCTATGTGAGGAAAACGGTGGCAAATCTACTTTCCTAAGTCCAATTCCATACAGGGCCATGGCAAAGTCAACGCTGAAGGAATACCCCTTTTTACTCCTGGGTTTCAGCCTGTTAACCTCTGCATTGGTGAAATGTCAACCCAGATCATTGTAGACATTGCATACATTTGGACAAGATGCTAATTCCATTGTTCAAAGCCTTGCAATTTTAACAAGAGTGACTATCACAGCGAATGTTCCTTACACATGAAATCAATCATTTTCGCCTCATCTGAACAGACGAGAGAATGCGTGTGCTTATACAAATCTTTAGTTGCATCTGGGCTATACATCTCAATGCTGCATCTTGATTTCCTTCATTGGTGAGTTATTTCTCTTGCCCCTATACTTATAGCCGTGACCCGGTACTGGGTGCCAGGCATATGAAAAGACATATCATTATTAACTGCAACTCTGAACAAGTTCCAAGATCTTTAAACCAAAATATCTTTGAATAGTGCAGAGAGGCAAACGGAGTTGTATCTCTTAGGTTCCTTCAAGGAATAAATGCTGCCTCTGAGCTTCATATCCAAGGGTAGAAATAACATCACTTGGAGACTCTTGAAAACATTTAGGTTTGGATAGAATGTAGATTTATACCCAGAGCCAAGTTCTTTTGAAGGAGTCAGGAATTAATTTGGAAATTGCTTTGTTACTATACCTAGGAGTAAGAGTTTATTTTTTTTCATGCCTATTAATTTGCAAATAACCTAAAGTGAGACCTTAGACTTCAGCTTTCCCCACATTAAAACTGTCCTGGACAAAGGTCAATCGTTTGAGCATCAGAAAGGGAAGTTTTTTCCAAGAGCATCCTCGGCAATTCCTACCTCTTCCTAGAGGTTTTGGCAGAGTCCTTTGTTCCCTTCTGTTACTAGACTGTCCTTTTTCCCTGCAGGTTCTCCCCGTCTCCCACAGCCTCAAACATGATCTATATATATGCTGTGTTTTCCAAATCTCTATCTCTGGCCTGAATCTCTTTTCTTGGTTTCAGGCCTCCATTTCCAACTGCCTTTTAGATATTTGCTCATGGATTTCCTTCAAGTATCTCAAATTAACTTGTTTAGACCTGAACATGAAACCCATTCCCACCCTGATACCTGCTCTCACTGCCACAATTCTTGGTTCATGCAAATAGCATCAACAGTCACTCGGTCTCCCACATGAGAAACTTCAGTGTCTTCTCCATAATCCCCCCACACTTACCCTCCCCTCTTTCCCATTCACACACACCGTGTTAATCGACAAATCCTCTTGGTTCTTTTCAGAAATGTCTCTCCGACTCAGCTGCTTCTCTCTAGTCCCAAAACTATTGCCTTCCTCTAGGACAACCCATTACCTCTGACAGTTTCTAACATCTTCCCACCTGTTCTTACTGCCATTTAAACACACTTGTTGAAAGGGAGGGAGGAAGAGAAGGAAAGAGCCTGGGAAGGAGAGGATGTGCATGAGAGGGAAGTTACTAGGGGCAGAGTGCAAGGGGAGGAGGAAGAAATGCACCTGGCTTGCTCAGGAAATAGTAGGTGTGATGGGAAGTGGATCTGATAGGAGCTGCCTAGAGGATAGGGTGGGAGATAGGTGGGTACCGGAAGGCTGTGAATTCCAAACAAGGAGTTTAGATTTTACCTGGTAGGAAATGGGAAGCTACAGAGTATATTTTGAGCAGGGGAGGGGATGATGAAGACAGCATTTCACAAAGGCACAGGAGGCATTAGCTCAGGGTTCTGCAAACTTCTGCCCTCAAGCCAAAGCTGGCCTGCCACCTATTTTTGTAAATAAAGTTTTATTGGAACACAGCCATACCTACATTGATGTGTTGTCCATGGCTGCTTTCCTGCTACAATGGCAGAGTTGAGTTGTTGCCACAGAGACCATATGGCTGCAAAGCCAAAAATACTTACTATCTGGGCCTACATAGAGAAAGTTTGACGACTCCTGCATTAGATCAGGGTTTCTCAACCTCACCGCGACTGACACTTTGGGCTGGAAAATTCCTTGTTGTGGGGGGCTGTCCTGTGTTTTGTGGGATGTTTAGCACCCGGTACATACATGTAGCGCCCCATCCCGCAGTTGTGACAATCAAGTGTCTCCAGACATTGCCCTGTCAGGAGAGGAGGTCGAAATCACCCCCATTAGATTATGGTGAGGCCAGCAGTGGAGGAGACAGTTAGAAGGCAGGTACAGCAGGTAATGGTGATGATGGTAACAACAGCAGACACTGACGGAGTGCTCAGCGTGTGCCTGCTACCATAAGCGCTTTACATTGATTAATTCCTTTAATCTTTTCAACCATCCTATGGGTACCATTTTTTCATTAGTATCCTATAAGGTGAATATCATTATTATCATTGTTTTAGATATGAGGAAAGGAGACACAGAGGTAAAGTGACTCATTCAAGGTCACTCTGCTAATAAGTGGCAGAGCCAGATTTTGAACTCAGGTGACCTGGCTCCTGAATTCATATGCTTCACCATGAGGCTAGACTGAGTGACATGGAAAAAAGAATTGACATGTCCTGGTGGTTTTAATGGATACCAGAGTGGTTAGAAAATAGACATTTTGAACCTTATCCTTCTCCCCACTTCCAAACCATTTTTACTTCACTCTGACCACAAACAGCTGGAGAATCTCTTCAGCAACCTGAACCTTTGAGGCATTACACCCAACTACCCTCTTGCTCCCCACCCACATACACCCACACGCATGGAGATGTACACAAGACATGTCTGGACTGTCAAGATCTGTGGTCACTTCTCTCTTGTTGTTAATATTCTTTATCATTCTACTGCATTTTTAAACCAGTGATTTTGTACTCTTGTGAAGTGATTGCAATCCCTTTCCTGTGGTTTGGCACCATCTTCATTTTCCTTTTGGACCTGGCAACAGTACTGTCATCTTCCTGGTTATTCTGTCCACAGAGCGTGCAAATGTGAAGACAAATGGGCGGAAGATGAGTCTGGGAAAAGGAAATAAGCTGGAAGGAGTTCATAAAGGGAGACAGTCCTTCTAGGGACAAAAGAGCAGGTCTGAGCATCAGCTTCAGAGGCGGTGCTGGGAGCCAGATCTCAGCTGCCACCTCTGGAAACCTGTCATCCAGTCCTCCCTGCTCCTGGGTCTGCTGAGTGCATCAGGGCTTCAAGGGGAATGTTGGGGTTGGCTGCCTCCGCAGCGAGAAGAGAAAATGCCCTGTCTTCCTCAGGAGTGGTAGATCCTTTTTTATTCAGAAGATGGCCTGCATGGAAAGAAAAAATGTGTGTGTGTGTGTGTCTATGGATTGGGGAAAGGGAGGCAATGAAATAGCTAGGTCTCAAGATTACAGTTTCCAAGTAAATTGACCCAGCTAATGGAGAACAGGGGTCGAATAGCTGTACTCCAGAGGGGCAGGATGGAGTGGATGATGGTCAGTACCCGTCCAAGTAGAGGGGTTTTCGGCACCTGGAACCCAGGCAGATGAATGAGGTGCCCAGGAGGAATCACACCTGCAGGCCTGTGTCCTTGGCTTTGGGCGGGTCCCGGGGAGCTGCCAGATAGTAACAAGCAGCAAAGGGGCATGATGAAAGCAGGAGCCTGTCATTCGAGCCTCCTCATCTGCTGGATCCAGCCCAGACTGTTTGTGGGATCAGTTCCAGTTCTATTTTAACTGCCAAAATGTGTCAGGGGTGCAGTGACTGTCAACAGAGAACTCACAGCAGAAGCAAGAAGCTGCAGTGATCTTGAGACTGGGAAGAGGGGAAACGAGGATGGGGGGTGGGGAGAGAAGCATAACAAGTCTGGGGACAGTGGGGCAGCCCAGGACAGAACAGTGCTGGAGGAGGAGGGCCCGGAACCGTGGGGAAAGGGGATGGAATTCTATGGGTAAGTGGAGAATGGGCTCTGGCTCTTCCTCTCTGAGATTTCCTTTCCCTAGGAAAGACTTTTCACGTCATCTAGGCCTTGTTTTACCCCTAGGAGGGGAAAGTGAGAGAAGGCCTTCGGTGCACACAGAACAGACGATTTCTCCAGGCCAGATAGGTGTTCAGAGGGCAGAAGTCCCTAGGTTTGGAGCAGGAGGTGAGAGCTTACAAAGGTGAAGGCACAAAGTTACTTTCTCACCAGCCTGGGTGTGTGGGGCACCTGTAGTAGGTCAGCTTCCCCAGGATGCAGACTCTGAGGCAGGATTTGTGTGCAAGGGTTAATTGGGGAGTGTTCTCCTGGGGAGGAACACCTGTGAAGGAGTGAGAGCAGCAACTGGGCAGAGGGAGATGCGCACCTGCCAGTCCCGTGGGAACTCTGGAGCTGGGACATTAAGAGTTGTCCCAAATTGAGTCAAGGAGATCAGGCTTTTGACCCCTACATGGACCAGCCATTGGATATGGCCTGTGCCTGAGAAGGAGGCCTACAATTAGGTGAAGGTGAGGGCAGTTCCCAGCGAGGGCCTCAGCGATGGTCCATCAGAGCCACATCCCAACTCCTGGGGCATGAGAGCTTAGGAACTGAAGGAGGCATCTGGGTAGTGCCCCAGAGCATCCACAGCAGCAGACAGAGTGGTGAGAACTGGGTGTTCTCATCAGCATTTGCCTCAGGTGCCAAACTCATGGGGATTGTGAGAGCTCCTATCTGCTCATCTGCGCCATGTCTAAGGTTGTCTCGCACCAAGTCGGTAGGATCAGGTGTCCAGGAAACGGATGATGGGGTGGGGGTGGAGGCTTGTGTGAACCTTGCTCTATGGTACACTGGTCTGGTCAGTCACAGATTTCAGGGTTTAGGTCTGGGCACTTCAGGGGCAAACTGGACAGTGTCCAGATGGAGTGACCAGAGGCCGGTCAGTTATTGGGCAGGACTGGGTAACGTGCCTGAAGGCATTTAGAGAAGGAGAAGTGAAGGGAAGTCATGGTAATAACTGTCCCAAGAAAGTTAGACTTGCTCTATTTTGCCCCAGAAAGGCAGACCCAAGACTAATAGGTACAAATTAGAGGGAAGCAGATTTTAGTTCAGATCAAATGTAGAATGCTTAACACCATCTCAAAATAGAATGCTCTTCCACAGGAGGCAGTGGGTGTCCTATCCTCTGAAACCTCTCAAATTTCACAGCCAAAGTTCCCAGTGGTTTGGTGCCCATGTGGTGGGTTTGTAGTGAGGGATGTGGTCCCTAAGGCCAGTGATTTGATGATCTCCCAAAGTTCAGTCTTCCCCTGGAGGCTATGATCATCTCAACAACATTTCCGAAAGGGTCCGACCTCTCGGCTTTCAGCGTGATGACAACCTCACTACCTACAAGGCAATGATTTCATTCTGGATGGTTCTAAAGGAAGTAAAGTCCAACCATTTCTTTTTCCCTGGAGCAATGCTTACCATCCCTCGTCACTTAAATTGGAGGGAGAGGAGATCAGAAGGCAAATGCTGCAGAATGGCACTTTCGAACACTGCGCTCTCCTGGCCGTCAGTACTGAACAATTACTGAGCCCCAGCCTTTATTCCTGGCTGCTGCACCGGCTGTGTGGAGGGAGAATAAAAGCCCCATCTTGGAGAATGCTGAAAGACCCAAGAAATCCCAAAGCTGTTACAGTATCAATGAGGCACGGGGACAGCCTCTGCTGTTGTGTCTTTATCTATCTGGCCTCTGGCTGGGTTGTTACAGTCACTGGACTTCCTCAAGTCTCCACTTGCGGTCGGTTGACAGAATGGATTAGGCTCTGGCTGGAACATTCTACAGCAGCACAATCCAACAGGGGCAGGCCCAGCAGCTGTCATTTGTATGAGTGGATTTGAGGCTGGTGGGAGATACAGGAGGGACAGCCACAGGAATCTGAAACCCTTTGTTAGTCCAGAGGCCCGAGGCTGCCCGACCACTGTGCCCAAGTCCAAGGTCAGAGCGAATACTTTCCAGGCTTGACAGAGAGAGAGAGAGGCCTGTGCACACAGCACAGGGACACTGAGATGCAAAAACTAGAAAACACATCCTAAGTTGATGAGCGAGTTGCCTGCAGCAAACAATGGTCTTCGCAAGGAAACATACCTAAATCCCAGATCAGAAAAAGTTATGGGAGAAAACAAACAAACAAAAAATCTGTGAATTTTAACTATGCCTGTGAACATTTTTCATAGGAAGGATAAGGACAGTGAATGCAGAATGAGTTAATGCTGCCAAAAGGATTAAGAGGAATAAAAACGGTATTTACAAATATACCAGGGAAAAGAAGCACTTGGGAAAAATGGGTCCATAAATAAGTAAGGGGGATTGAAATCTGCTGTGAATCTAACAAGACGGAGGTGCTGAATTGCTTTTTCCTATCTGTCTTCTACATGAAAAATAACAAGAAAATGCAGGGAGTTTTGGAGATTTTCAGTGGATGCTATAATGGTGAGGCAGGGAAGGGAGCCCAGTGGGAATGCCAGGGACGCTGTAGGCAGCTCTTCAGGGCTCCATATGACCCTGGGGTGCCCAGAGCCTCAGCCTGCCATGCAGGCCACTTCCTAACCTGCCCCTTGCCGGCCCGGCAAGCCTCATCCCATTTGCCTTCCATGGCCCTGGTGCATCTGCCACATTGAACACTTGCATTATCCAGACAAACTACATTGTCACACATTCTAGGCTCTCTCTCCCTTCCTGGACCGGAAGCTCCTGGACATCATCACACTTCACCCACCCCAGCATCACCGCTGCCCTCCTTTTCTCCATCTGTCAACCTGGAAAAGTCAACCTTTCTCTCTTCCAGTCTCCCTTTCCAAATCCCACCTCAATCATCGTCAGCTCTGTGGCTTTCCCCTGCTTCCCCTCAGCTTCGCACTGCACTTTTCCAACCCTCCGTTACTTACATCCCTAACATTATGTATGCATACCTATCATTCTCCTGAGAGCCCAAGAACTTCTTAAGACCTGGGTGGGTCTTTTCACTCTGTGCTCCTGGGTGCCTAGCTCAGTGGCAGGCACAAAGCACGGCTAATGTTCTCTACCCACGCTGAACATTAGAATCTCCTTGGGTGTAGTACAACCTGTCCACGGCCACGCCCCATATCAGACCTATGAAATCAGACATCTCTGGAGGTCGAACCTGGCATTGGTATAGTTTAAAACTCCCCAAGTGATTCTGATGCCCAGTGAGGGTTATAACCACTAGTACAATGGTTCTGAAAGTGGGGTCCCCAGACCAGCAGCATCAGCATCACCTTGGAAACTGTTGGAAATACACATTCTCCAGCGCACCCCAGACCTGCTGAATCAGAGACTCTGAGGTGGGGCCCAGCAGTTCTCGTTTTAGCAAGCCCTCCAGGGGATTCTGCTGCACACCGAAGGTTGAGAACCACCGTTCTACCAGATGCAGGCCGATCAACAATCACAGAATGGTGTCGTTGACGCATTCGCCCCAACTGTCTGCCCTCAGTTTGCATGGCCTTTGTTACTTCCCAGAATACGTGCAGTTGATAGAGCCATGGTGTTAGAATCTTGTTTTCTGTCTTCCTCCTATTTCTTCCCTACAGGAACCAATTAATAACCAACTCTGCATAACTCACAGGACTGTTCTGTGGATTGGCCAGCTCCCTGGAGAAAGAAATTTCCGGAGACACTGCCTCACATTTATGTTGCAACTAGAAGATTTGGGGCATGGTTAGTTGTAAAAACCTCTTTTCTAATGGAATTCTGCACACTTAGGCCACTTCCATCTTCCTAATGACCTGTCCTTCCAGTTACATCCTAACTTTCTACTTCTCAAGACTCTTTTTATTTGACATAACAAAACAGGACAGATCTTCACCTTTTTGCCTTTCATGACCTCATCCCTACCAGCTTAAACAATTCAAACTCAAGTGTATCCAAAACTGAACTCTTAGTTCCAATGTTTTTCTCCCTTAGATCCCATTGCACAGTGAATGGAGTCACTACCACCTGGTGGCTCAAGTCAGAAATCTGGGTTCCGTCCCCACTTCCTCTCTCGTCCTCAATCTTGTGTGCAATCAATCACCACATCCTGTTAATTTTGACTTCCTTAATATCCCTTAGAGCTGTCCCCTCTCCTCCATCTGGCTACTCCCTTCATCCTGGCCTTTCTCATTTCTCATGGGGATTGCTCCCTTAGCCTGCTAACCACTCTTCCTGCCCCCACGGCTTGAAATCCTTCAGCAGCTCTCCATTACCTTTCAAGATAAAATTCCAGCTCCTTATGTTTGCGCACAAAGCCTTCACTATCTGGTTCTGCTCTGGCTTCATCTCCGGGGCTTGCCTTCTGGCTGTTGGGCTTCAGGGGGCCAGATCCACCTGCTGTGCTAAGTCTCCTTGACTAAAAGCATGGCTTTTTCTCTCTGTGGACTGGACCTCCCCACGTCTTTGTTAAATCAATTCACAGCAATCCTTCAAAATTGGGTTTCTTCCACCTTCTCTGCAAAGCATTCTTTGGCTCCCAGGCCCCAGCAGATACCTTTACTCTCTGGATCCATAACTCCTCAAATATCTTTCCACTGAGTACATTTTACCAAATGTGTTAGTTTCATAGGGCTGCCATACCACGGGCCCCAAAATGGATGGCTCAAAACAACAGAGATGCATTGTCTCTCAGTTCTGGAGGCCAGAAGTCTGAAATCCAGGGCCATGCTCTCTCTGGAGCTTCCTTCCTACCTCTTCCAGCTTCTGGTAGCCCCAGATGTTCCTTGACTTGCAGCTGCATCCCTCCAGTCTCTGCCTCTCTTCACATGGTGTTCTCTCTGTGCATCTGTGTCTTCACATGGTCTTCTTATTAAAACACCAGTCATATTGGAGTAGGGACCCACTTTGCTCCACTCTGACCTCATGTTAACTAATTACAGCTGCAAGGACACTATTTCCTAATAAGGTCGCATTCTGAGGTACTGAGGATTAGGACTTCGTCATAACTTTTTGGGGGGACACAATTCCACCCATATCACCAACTATGAAAATAATCCTTTGATTTATGTGGTTCATTTATTAAACTATAGATCCTTGAAGAGAGGGGCTATGTCTTATTTGACTTTCCCTCCCCAGTGATGAGGGTGGTGTTTGACTCAAAGTGAACCCTCAATTATTGTTTGCAGGAATGAAGAAACATACATGTTAGTTGCCCTTCTAATAGATGTCTCAGTTCATCAGTATCTTCCAATTCTTCTCTATTTAAGTGATTACCAGCAAGGTCACTCCTTGATGGCATTATTATTTTAAAAGCATCCCACCATTAAGCCTTTGAACTCTGAAGCTTCTCCTTGCCCCATTCCCTCCTCCCAAAGACTCTACTCTTTGACTTCATTTTTCAATATCCATCAAATCCATTGTCTCTTTCCTGGCTTTATTGCCTCCTTGGCCTGCCTAGGCCCCATGTGAAGCCATTTATAAAAATACGTTCATAGTCACTTCCAAATCCTTTTCCTTTCTATTGTCTGCCACTCCTGGCTGGCCCATTCCAAGTTTTATAATAGCTTGCTGCTTGCTTCTCTGCTGGTCTGGGGCTTCCTAGAGCTGGGAAGAATCCCATAGAAACTTGCGATGGATATTCTTTCTGTAATTCCAACCAGAGACTTAGAGCAGCATCACAATCTTCTTACTCATCTCTTGTCACGGGCCAAAAACTCTTCACTGTCCTCAAGTTCTGTCCAGTTCTGTCTGGGCCCCTCACTCTCAGCCCAAAACTTCAGATCTAACTTAGCCAAATCAAAGCCATGTGGCACAGGCTCCCTTACCTTCCTTCCGTCTTACTTTCAGTCTCTCCTTATCTTTACCCTCTTTCACTCCTGTCTTTGAAATGGATGTGTCCTTCTCAGTGCCATAGTTAAATTCTCCACCTTAATTTGTCATTTTGACTTCTTATTTTCTCTACAGTTTTGTCCCATAGCCAACTATTTCTTGCATCTGCTATTATACCCAGACACCTTCTCTCCCTTATTCAAATGTCCAATGATCCCTTAACCCTATCATTTTTCTCATTTACTTTCACTGCCTAAATGTCTTTAAAAAAATCTATGCATTTTGTCTCTACTTTTATTGTCAGTTAATTTCTTAAAGAAGATTGTTGATGCTGGTGTTGTGATTATTACCTTGAAACTTTAGACTTAGTTTGGCCATCTCTCTCTCGCTTCCTCTCTTCATCTTTCTTACACACACAAATACCACACACATGTAGAAATTACTCTTTCTAATATCACATACTTTTGTTTATTTATAATCACCAAAATCATTCAATAAACAGTGATTTTTTTTCTTAAGGGCTTTACTATGTGTTGGCTCTCCTATGAGCTGCAGATCCCGTGTGGAGAAGACTCACAGGGCTCCTGCTCTCAAGGAATGGACACTCTGGTAGGGAAGGCACTAGAACAAAGAAGTAAACAAATGTATCATGGTATAAGTACGGGTTGTGAAAAGTACAGTGAAGGAAAGTGGACAGGGGGCTAATCGAGAATGGTAAAGTGAGGGGAGGAGCAGGGTAACTTGAAATGTGGGAACTGGGGCCTCTGAGGCTGTGTTTCAGTTCAAACTGAGAGATGAGAAAGTTCCAGCCAGACCTGGAGGGAGGGTAAAGTTTCCAGGGCTGGCACACCCTGGATGGTCCTGGGTGAGGAAAAAGCCTGGCCCCTTCTAGGAACTGTCAGACACCATGACTCTGGTGTATGTAATAAGCAGGGAGAGAAAGGCTGTGGGTGGAGTTGGTGAGGTAGGCAGAGGCTAGGTCGTGCAGGGGGTCTGGAGGTTCGGGACAGGAATTTAAAAGAGGGAAGTGACCTGATCCAGTTTGTATGTAAAAAGATCCCTTAGCCCAGGACTTACCCCTCACCTTCTTGGATAGGCCGTCCTTGACCTTACACACTCAAGGACCACGTTCCTTTCTCAGAGCAACTGTGATTGTATATTCATTAGTACAAACTCCACGAAGCAGAACCTGACCATCTTTGCTTTTGTTCACCTCTGTGTCCCCAGAACACAAGCTTGGCCCATGCCAGCTGCTGAATACATATTTGCTGAATAAATGGATGAATGAATGAATGAGTAAATGATTTTACCTCATTTATCTTCCATATGATTTTTGGCAATTTCACTTCTCTGAGCTTCAGTGATCTTATTTATGAAATAGGGGTAAATGGGGAGAGTAAATGCCCCATCAGTGGCCGCATTGTTGTTAGTACTATCTCTTCTACTCCCATGGCCTCGGTTTTCCCTCCCAATCTCTGTACCTCCCTCTGTTTTAAGTGCCAGCCCTGCTTATCTAGCTACTTGCTGCACATCTCGCCATTAAAACGCACAGTTAAAAGTCAGCCTTTTCCATCCTAACTTCTCATTTTTGCCTGAGAATGTGGACGTGTCCTCATCTCATTAACCCTGCCTGCCAGTGCAGCTCAGTGACTCCCTTTGTGGTCCAACAGCCCCCGTGGGAGGTAATGAACTGAGGTCACAGCAAGGGCTTTGGCCCTGGCTCTCCATGTGTTAGCTGGGAGACTTTGGCTAATGTTATTTAATGTTCCTCAGCCTCGCTTTCCCCATCTATTAAATGGGAATAATACAATGCCGTGCCTCAGGGTTGTTATGAGAATTAAATGAAATAATAAATGTGAAGCCCTTGGCTCATTGACTACCAGTAAACATACATAAATAATGGCTTTTACTTGCTATGTCATAAACATTGACCAACCCAATGCCATGGATTGTTTACTCATCATTCTTATTCCGTTAGACCATGAGCCAGGACAGGGACTCAGCCCCTGTGTGTCCCAGTGCTCTCCAGTGTCTGGATCACCAGAGATGCATAATAACTGCTTGAGGAATGACTCACAACATTAATGAAGTCCTTGATGGCAGAGAACATGTATTAATCATTTCTGTGTCCCTTGACAGTGTTTAGCAAAGTGTTTTTTACAGGGCAATTGGTTAATTAATATTTTTCAAGTAAATATGAAATGAATAAGTGAATAAGGGATTGAATTAACAGTGAAATTTGCTAAATACATGTTGACTTGAAACAAATTAGTGGATAGGCAAGTACTTTGGGGAGAAGGTAAAAGCTCTATTCAAGTCCACGATGGACAGTGTGAGTCTTCCTTGGTTTGTTTACATGATCAATTTCCCTTGACATAAAATTATAGAGATGTAGGGAGCTGTCTCTTCTCCTGCACATCCTCTACCTCTAATCTTTTAGTCTTCTCTTGTATTAGTGCTTTTCACTCTCCTACCTTCTCGCTGGAATTGGATGTGTGTGTCTGTGGAGGAGGAGGGAGCCCCAGGTGTGCACCCTCCTTTGTACAGGGAGGTCACACGCAGCAGTGAATAGGTGTTGAACTGTTTTTCTTGTACAGGGATGGATTTGCACAGATCCATTACCAAGCTCACGTCCTATTCATTTGTGACCAAAGATGGGTATCCAGGGACACCCGGTGCAGGCTGTGCCCATAGACAGGAGTAAGCGAGACTACAAGCTTTCAGGAGAATTGAACTGGAGACCTTGGCTTCATTAGCCCAGGGTAAAAGTCAACTGAGCCTTCAGATTCAAGTCTAGAGAGAAATGGGGGGAGGAAACTTACATTTAGAAAGTGACAACTGTATTTCAGTCATCGTACTGGAATGGTATTTATTCATTCATTGACTCTTCTTACAGTCCTATAAGCAACAGGCAGTTTTTAGTATCACCATTTCACAGAAAAAGAAAGTGAGCCTTGGAAAGGTTAAATATTTTGTTAGTTTCACACAGCTGGCAAGGAACTCTAATTCAGACCTTGGACTCGAATGGAGATCTGTCTGACTCCAGAGCCCACCCACAAAATCTGAGCCATGGTGAGACCTTTCTGGGGTGATTTGTGTGAATGACTGAAGGCCCAGTTGTGGTCTGCAAGGGACCCTGCTCTCGGTGGCTCTGTTCTACAGGACTGCTTTCAGTGTCCACAGCAGCTGCCAGGAGGTTAAGAGATGGAGAGGAGAGAAATCTGAGTCCTACCAGCCATCTGACTGCCCCTCCATCCCCAAAGGAAATGTTGCAGCCGTGGCAGTGTGTGTGAGTTTGTGTAAGTCTGTGAGTGTGTGTGTGTGTGGACCATGTGCACGGGCGCATGGATGTATGTATGTGGCATGGCAGCTGTACCTGTGGATTCATTTATGAATCCATGACAATCTCAAGTCTGTATAATACTGTTTTAATGGAAACGATCCACTAAAATCAAAATGACTGATAGGTAAAAAGAACCAAATGTATATCTGATATAATTGAGATTTGGGATATCTTAATTCATCAATAAAGGGGACAGGAAGGAACTCAATATGCTTTATCTCTCATTATTATTCAAAAATTTTAAAAGTGGGTTCCAGTGACTTCTTAGTCTGGATTGTAGTTTCTGTTTGTATGGCAATCATATTTTACAGAATACCAGACTCATTTGTGACTGGGCACACGTTAGATCAGTGATTCTCAACCTCCTGCATGTTTAGAATCATCCACCTGAGTTTTTAAAAATACTGATGCTTGACCCCATCCTAGATATGTAGAATGAGAGCAACTGAAGTTTGAGAACCATTGTGCCCATGTGCAGGGTGAATCTGATGTACCCCAAAGCTTGAGAACCATTCCACCAAATGTCACTTACAAAAGGTGCAAGGATAAAGGAGACTCAGTAGCTATGTCAATATGAGAACATTTGAGAAAGACAGATAAACAGGTGACTTTAATACCACATGGAGTATGTCACATTACTCTATGAAAACACAGGCAAGGGAGCAGGTAATTCTTGTGGACTAGGGATAACATTTGCCCCACCCACCTACAGGCCAGCAGTGGGCAAGCCAGCCCAATACTCAGGCAACATCCCTGCCTATAGACTCAATGCTGTCTTTGTACACTTTCTCCAGCAGCTCTGTGCCTATGGTGGTGAGAGGAGGAGTGCAAGGTGTGGGAAAAGTACAGGCTATGTGATCCATGATAACACTCACCTCTGTCCCTTACTAGCTGTGTGACTTTGGACAACTTACTTAACCTCGCTGAACCGTTGTTTACCTTTGCAACCTGAGGATATAACTGTATAGCTGCATAGCTTTCCAGGTGGCGTGAAATGATGCATGGACAGCACTGAGCTTGGTGCTTGCCTGCCATGTGGTAAATGTTCATTCAATAAATGGCAACTACTGTTACCAGCTTTTTCTGACCATCCAAGATTTCTTCCTTTTGCTTTATACAGTCCTTGATCCCAGAGTATCCAGCAGAACTCCAGGTCTCTGGGCCAATTTTCCCCATCTGAGGACAGATGGACTCTGACTCTGCCTTCTGTGATGACCCCTGAGTCTACAGAAGGAGATGTCTATCCTTTGTCCCCATAAGGCAGGTGTTAGGGACCAAGGTACTAATGTCTCCTAAATAACTGGGGTCTACACCCGTGTCCCCTCACTTCCCTTATTCCCTGACCTGCTTTGTGTTAACAAAAAGGTTAAGTGTGGATTCTACATTTCTGTATGTGTATGTGTGTATTAGTCAGCATTCTGCAGAGAACCAGAACCAATAGGATGTAGAATATATAGAAGGAGATTTATTATAAGGAACTGCTCGTGTGATTGTGGAGGCTGCAAGTCCCAAGACCCACAGTCAGCAAGCTCGAGCCCAGGAGAGCCGATGGTGCAGTCCTGGTAGAGTCCAAAGGCCTGAGACCCGGGAGAACTGAGGATGTAGTTCCAGTTTGAAGGCCAGCAGGCTCAAGACCCAAGAAGAGTCACTGTTTCAGTTCGAGTCTAAAGGCAGAAAAAACTGATGTCTCAGTTCAAAGGCCGTCAGGCAGAAAGGATGCTCTCTTACTCAGGGGAGGGTCAGCCTTCTTGCTTTATTCAGGCCTTCGACTGATTGGATGAGGCCCACTCACATTAGGGAAGGCCATCTGCTTTACTCAGTCTACTGATTCAAATGTTAACCTCATCCAAAATACCCTCATAGAAACACCCAGAATAATGTTTGACCAAATATCTGGGCACCCCGTGGCCCAGTCAAGTTGACATACATTTAACCATCACAATGTGTGTATTTGTCTTTATTGCCACTTTTTGGGGTAAAGTTGTATCCCTGAATTCCAAAATTGGGGGGGAGCAGGAAGTCACAACATTTTGTTCATTATCATCATTTTCAAAATCATTTTATATACTTCTAAAACTTCTTCAGGAAAAACCCCTTTTCAACATTTAGAACCAGCCTTCCTAATAATGTGTGAATAATAACAGCTAACATTTATTCGGAACTTACTATATCCAAGGTTATTACAAGCTATTTGTACATACGAGATCATTTAACCCTGTGCGGTTGGTGGGCTATTATTATTCCATTTTATAGATGAGAAATCTGAGCCACAGAGAGGCAGGGCTTGGGTCCGTTTTTCATTGTTCCATCTGTAAATGAGGTAATTTATGTTAAACATGCACGTGCACATATGCAAAATATAGAATGAAAACTGAAGAAAGTTGATTAAGAAATGAATAATCAGGGGCCGGCACGGTGGCGTAGTGGTTAAGTTCATGTGCTCCACTTCAGTGGCCCGGGGTTCGCAGCTTTGGATCCCAGGGGCGGACCTACACACCACTCATCAAGCCATGCTGTGGCAGCGTCCCATATAAAGTAGAGGAAGATGGGCACAGATGTTAGCCCAGGGCCAGTCTTCCTCACCACCCCCCCAAAAAAGAAATGAATAATCAAAGATTATCAAGGGTCTGAGATGTACTTATATACATTTTGTCCAACAATGTGAAGTTTGTGTGGAGTGTACTATACCTCATGATTTCCATTCTACATATGAAGAAGTCGAGTCTCTAGGATGCTCTCATTTGCTTGCGATCATAGTAGCAGAAGGGAGTTTGAGCTTGTAACTTCCATCTGGGGTTCCTTCTCTTATATCCCCATGCCTGTAGATGCCAGAGGGTGAATTGGGATGGCAGCATTCTAGACAAGAACACAGACTGTTCCTGCCTAATTACTGGAAGGAGGGCCAAGTAATCGGCACAGGGGAAGGTAGGTGGGTGGATGTGGTGGTGAAAGCTTTTAATCAGATTGCCTCTGTTTTCTCAATTACATAGGAAGCCGATCATTAGCTGAGGGTGAGGATGGGGGAGGAGGTGTTGGAGGTTTGAGGAGCAAGAAGATGGTATGAAATAATGATCTAGAGGGTGGGAGAGTGAACAAACAAGGAAAATGTAGTTTGATCACCAGGCAGTATTCAGAGCCCACTTGAGGTCAGTGGTATGGGATTTAAAATGAGAGCAGTCAGTGGTTGCCAAGTGCTTTCATTTGTGCAAACACAGAAATGGAGCCACAGGCTCGTTGAGTTTAACCCATGTCAGAGTGTTTCAGACAAGTATGATGAAGCAATGGAGGGGCGAGGGAGCTGAGGTGACATGAAAGGATGTGATTATATTAATGAATCACAGAATTCAATCTGAGTGAAGAGGGGAGACAGTACGTGAGGTGGGTGAGGGTCAGTAAAACAGTGGTTGGATGAATGGATTTTAAGTCTCAGGAGGGTGGAAAGTTCTTGTGGCATTAGGAGGAGTGAGCTGGGTGGGTAGGAGGTGATGGTCAAATATTGGGTTCTTCAAATTGTGAGCAAGGAAGGGTTGCAGATATTGGTAATGTAGGCTATGACCATGGGAGTGAGAGTGGAGGACAGGGTCACTTGAGGAGAAAAGTCAAGGCACTGAGGGGTTTGAGAATTGAAAGGATCATCTTAGTGGCAAGTGAAGTCACCAAAGATGTGGTAGAGTGTTGGAGAAGACAGTGATCCAGGCTCTGAAATGTGGAGGGAAGATGGGGGCGGGGTGGTGCTGGCACGACTGGAGCAAGGAGAGGAAGTGGATAGAGTAGTCTGAGGGCAGGAATTAATGTCCTTAACCAGGGGCACAGAGTTAGTGGTACAGCCAGGTTTTAAACCTACGCAGTCTGGCACCAGAGCCACATTCCTAGCTGCTTTGCTAGTTACTGAAGAATACCTATGTTATTTTTCTGCATAAAAAAATTCTAAATGGATTTGTTTACCTATTAATAGACAAATAGTGACTAAAATCACATCAATATTTAATTTTTCTTTACATGCGATTTACATGTTTAAAGATAACACAAGTTTGTAAAGTATACCATGATCGTTATGATTCATTTTTAAAATGTAATGTTAGAAATGCATTTTCTATTCTTCAGATGGGAATGTTAATTATAATGAACAATAACTAATATTCGGTGAGTTGGTTCTGTGTGGCAGGCCCTGTGCTAAGTACATACATGCTCACTTAACAACTCTAGGTACTATTTTATCCACATTTTATAGATGAAGATACTGGGGCCAAGAGAAATTTAGTGACTTTCCTGAGGTCCTGTAGTGCAATGGACCACCTCGTGCAGGACCCAAACCCCGATCTGTCAACTCGCAACCTCCTTTGCAGTGCAGTCTAGTTCTTTATTGAGTCCCTGATGTGTGATGGTGCTAGGCTATCCGGTGAGGATCCAGCAATGCTCATGACACTGTTCTTTATATCTGATGAGGGGAAAATATTAACTAAATACTTAATATGCTAATTATAGTTGTCAGTTCTATAAAGGAAACTGCAGAGAGCTTTATATAACAAGAGGCCATAACCTCGTCTTGGAGCACCAGGGAAAGCCTATTTTGAGAAGTAGTTTTTAAGCCAGACTTAAAGAATAGTGTAAGTTATCCAAGTAAATGAGAGAGGGAGAAATTCCAGGTAGAGAAACAACACCTGCAAAGACCCCAAGGCCGTAAAGCGTCCTATAGAAACACTGGGCATCATTATCCTTGTTATTGAACTTCTGATAAAGCCACAGGTTTACCGGATAATCTAGGCAGCAGACATTCCAGACTTGTTCCTCCCAGAACTAGTACTGTTGTGAAGACAGTGGCACATAGTAATCTCCCCGTCTTATCATTAGGGTAAATTGAGGCATGGAATGTTTCAGCCAACTGCATAGCTGGAAAAGTCATTTTTACTATTTTTCTCTTTACTTTTTCTCCTGTATATCTTGCAAACTACCTTTTCCAGAAGGATTTTTTTTAATGAACCTCTGTTCTCTCTTTGTTTCACTGCTCCTTCCTTGCAAATGCATTTACCTGGATAAGAAAAGGAACATTTTCTGCAAAGCTCTCACATTACACATGGATATGATATCCTATACTAGGACCCCAAAGTGTTGTGAATAGCTGGGCAGAAACTTTGGAAACCATGCTTATACCCGAAACTTAGGCTAATGGGGGCCAGGGGCAAGCTTAAAAGGATGTGCTTTCATTTAACTATGGACCAATTATTATCCTTTGTAAAACGCTTTCTTTGTTGACAGGTGGAGGAATATATAAAATAAAAGAAGCTCCTACGTTTCTAAAAGCTCACCATGAAATGCCTTATCATCATTGCCTCCAGCTGGAACATTCCCTCTACACTGAACTGTATGCACACATACCATACACATACATACTTATGTACATACATACATATAAACATGCATACATGAATGTGTTCTCTCACACTCTTTCTATACCCACGCCTACTTTTTATCTATGTGTCTGTCAGTCTCTCCCTCTATCCATCATCTTTCTATCTGTATTTCTTCCCCCTCCCTCCCCCCTGAGTGATGAGTCTTAAGCTCTCCACAAGGAAACCCATCACTAGGCATACTGACCAGAAGCTTCCAAGCTCTGCCTCTAGGTGCCATATTTAGGTGGAAAACTGGGTCTAGCACTTAATCAAAAGCATCCTTTAAAGGATTCTTGTCCAGGCAGACGTGGTCCCTTTCTGCACTGGGAAGGCCAGTATGAAGGGAGCATCCAGTCAGGCTGGCCATGCAGAGTTTTTACTCACTCAGTTGGGTCTGAGTTACATAGGGAAAGAAATGCCTACGCAACCAGTCAGGTCAAGGCCACAGCCAACTTATGGCCTAGCCGGAGGCGAAGACTAAAGGGAAAAAACCCTGTGACAGCTTATTTGTCTTGGGGAAGGAGAACAAGAGTTGAGGAGAGAAGGTGAAATCTTGGAAATTGCCAGTACTTAGGGAAGATTCTGCATGAACTGTGGGTGTTATGTGAGATGAGGAGAGAAAAGAAAAGGCAAATAAAAGATTACTAATAGTTCTGAGCCTACACAATTTGCATGTGTGTCCTGCTGGCTGCTGTTTCCATTACCACGGGGCTCCTCTGTGGCACCGATTATGTTCCTGCTTGAGGCAATGGGTCCCAGACGGTTCCTGTGCTGGCCTGTGATGCCCCTGAATCTAGGCCATCTGTAGCTCCCACAAGGGAGGACAACCTTCAGGGTTTTGATTTGTCAGAGTGAAGATATTAATGAGTGAACAAAAAAACAAACAAACTTTATTCTGACTTCTGATTCTGCTAATTTTCCTAAACTAAGAAGATGTGACTGGGCTGCCTAACACAGGACAGAGAATATTGGAGGCCACGTGTCTTAAGTTGGAGTCAAGAGACTGAGGGTTCCTTCCAATTGCAGGGTTCAACCTCTTGCCCCCATCTGACCTGACACTACCCTTGAGCTCCTCGATGGGCACTCTTTCCACAGAGCTAATATTGGCACATTCTGCTCAGTAATGCCACCCACTCCTGACGGAGGCAGCACTCTTGCCACTACAAGCGGATAGAAGCTGAGGTGGAAATTATTGTTTTGTTTGATGTTCCCCCTCCTCCCAGCTCTAGTCCTGAAAACCAAATGGGAGTTGCCCCATGCTTAGATGCCTCTACTTACCTGGTGCCAGAGATTGATCCAGGTTGCTCGTCTGACCAGGCTGTGTCAAGCAGTCCTTCCATGGATTATTTTTCCTAATGAGGAGGGACAGTGTTCTGCGATCTGAGCCTGTAAAGATGTGAGCTGGAGCTGCCAGAGGCCATGACTCCACCATGTACTTTAGCCATTTTGAGAGAATCAAGTTTACAGAGTGAGAAACAGAGCAAAGAGAGGAGAGGAAGAATTATAAGGGCCCTTAGATCCTGTTTTCAGGTGTAGGGGAGGAAGAATATTCCTCTACCCTCTAGGTTCTTCTGGCTGGTCTAAAAATTACATTGACGTGAGACAGAATAACAGAAGAAAATCAAACAAAATTTAATAACATGTATACATGGGGGAAACCCAGGAAAACTGAATAACTCGCCAAAATAGCTGAAGCCACCACTTTAAATACCATCTTCAGCTAAAGATAAAGGAGGATGTTTGGGGTAGTGGTTTGCGATTTCCAAGGGGAGGCAGGCAATTCACATGGAGATGGACAAGCAAATGTTTGGTAAACAAATGTTTGCCATACTTTGCAGAGACAATGGGACATGGAGAGGACTTTGATCAGATGGGCCTTACTAGGTTCCTCCCTGCCTACTACCTGGTTTACATTATACTATAGTTATTTTATGGTGTTAGCTCCTTCCTGGAACAGGCCTTCTATTTTAAATTCTTTTAGGCAGTTAGGGGGAAGGTCAAAGTTTCTTTCAGAGTCTTTTGGTCTTAAAAATAATTAAACCAAAGAGACACATTTTTGGGGTGGCAAATTCTGATCCCCCTTACAGGCTTCCCCAGGGCAACTTCCATCTGAGCCTGGATATGACTCAGTGATGAGACTCTTTTTGGTGAGGCCAGTTCAGTTTTCTTACTTGGACTGACACGCAAATAGCCCAATACAGAGGCCTTTCCTCTTTCCGTCTGTCTCAGGTAACTCAGTTCCAAAGTGCTTTTGGTGCTTTTAGGTCCAGCTCTTCATCACTTGCCCCTGCCTTTTCCTGTACGGCCCCCTGTAGCCTCCCCACAAAGTTGAGGTTCTCTGCCTGATGTGCATAAACAAGCCAATTAAATATGGCACCAGCCTTTGGGCGGGGGGAGAGGGGAGTGGAATCAGCTTTTATTCTGTGAGATTGATCTGCAGGGAGACAGGGGGCATGTGCCCTCAGATCTGTCCCTGATTCAGAATTTGGGGTAAAATTTAAGGGGTTAGGGAGAATAGGTTGGCACATGGAAACGCTGGTGAGACAAACTTTGATTGGTGGGCTTCAAGCATTTATGGTAAGGTTTTAAACATTTATGATGGGGTTCTAAGCATTTTGATGAGGTGGGGAAGGAACTTTAACACCAGATCTTCCTGAATGAGGGACCCCTGAACTCTGACAATAGTCCGACTTTCAAGTTCCGGTCATGTCCCAGTCCTTGGGTTCCATGGGAAGGAGGGTCTTTGGTTCCGTGGTTGTTTCAGGTCTCAATTTCTTCTTTTGCCCATGCCCTGGCTACGTGACTTTGCAGTTTTTCTGAAAGACAGTTCTTAATCACTCTGTTAATAAGAAATGGGGTCAGTTGAACTGGTCCTGGAGGGCCTGCGGTTACACTTTCAGGTCCAGCTCTTCATCATTTGCCCCTGCCTTTTCCTGTATGGCCCCCTGTAGCCTCTCCACTCACTTGCATCAAGCTCCCCGTACTATCATTCCACGCACTGCCAACACCCAGCCTTCCTGGCACCCAGGACGAGTGATCTAACACCACCAATGCCACTTAGCTTACCTCCTGTAACTCCACTCTTCTTCCCTTTCACTCATTGTCTTCTCTTTGTCTGGACATATATGTGTTTCTTCAGAAAGCATGGAGGTTCCTTTGAGGTCAAGAATCTGTGTATCCTAGCACTGTTGCCTAATATCACTGTTTACACACAATAGGCTCTCCATAAATATTTGCTAAATAAATTAAATAAGAATTCCCATCTCTCTGACACATCTTCCCTGACTAGTGGGAAGAAAATAAGTAAATTTATTCCTTTGCTGGAGCAGTTTGCAACTCTCTGACTTCTCTTGCCATTTCACAGTATGCTCTCCCTTCCCTGTCTGTATGTAATGTCCATACTGCACAGTCACTGCCCTGTGAAGCGATCGCCGGGTCGGAGGTGGGGCTGGAGGAGTTGGTCTTCCCATATCATCATTGTCTCCTCTTCAGCCAACACAAATACACTTACAATCTGAGTTTAACCTGGTGTTCACTTTGCATTTGCACCTTCGGGCAAGACACCTCTTCCTCAAATTTGGGAATCTCCTTATTATAATATGTATATTTGATTCAGGTAAACAGTAAATTTAGCTTATTTAACAAATGCTTATATGACACTCACAAATGCCAGACACTGTTCTGAACACTTTAACTATGTTAACTCGTTCCTCCTCATAACAACCTTGCCAGGTAGATAAAGTTATTACCATCAGCCTCATTTTACGGATGAGGAAGGGGAGACACAGAATGATTAAGGGACTTGCTCAAAGTCACACAGCGATTGATAGCTAAGCTGGAATTTGAAATAGGTAGGCTGGCTCCAGAACCTATGTCCTACCACTGTGCCCTGCTGCCTCCCAGTGTAATGGGGGTGAGGTCTAGGCTGCACCTCTGCACCCCTCAAATCTGAGTTGCCTTTCTAAATGTTCAGGCCCCAGGAGAGCAGGAAGTCTCTTTGACCTGACCTACCTAGCAACATGCTGACATGTGCTTAATCAATGTCTCCGGGCTCACTGATTCATTACCTATGGCTTGAATGCAGGTTTATTTATGTTATTCCATGCAGTTAATTGTTCACGCTGTAATCAACGCCCGTCCTAAAATTTGGCTCCTCAAAATATATTTTCAAACAACCTAGGAACCATGCCAAGAATTAACTCTAATTACACATTGTACCAGTTTTGAGTACTAGAGATGACTCGAAGGCAAAATGTGTGTTATTTAAAATTATTAAACTGATAGTAAATAAAATGTGATTTTGCCCAATGGAGAGACAAATAAAGTTGCATGTCCCTCTTCTCTGTTTATTGCCCTTCCTAGGTGCCCAGGATCAGATGGGATGTTTTTTTCTCATGATTTCTAGACTTTTTCTTGAATCAATATGTATTTTTAGTTGCCCATAAGCCACCACTTACTGTTCAGCAAAATAGAATCAGATTGCAACCCCACTCTGGGGGTTCACCTCCAATGAATAGAGCAAACATGAAGAACACACAGGGAGAGCTGTTCATTTGATGCAGGGGTCATTCACAGTACAGTGTTTGGGTGCTTTTGGGAGCCAATTCTAGTTGCCTCAGAGTATTTCTAAGTTGAATTCCAGAAATGAGTGTTTATAAATAGTAAGCATAAAAAATGAATGCATTCATCCCAGCCACTCCCTTATGTAGTCCCAGTGGCCTCCCCTTGCAACTAGTAGTTAATTGGTTAGCTGGTTGGGTTAAGTTGGTGGTTCTCAACCCTATCAGAGCCAGCATCCTATTTTATGACAAATTTTTTAACCCCTTTTATAATCCTTAAATGAAATTCATAAATAATAAAATCTCTGTACACAAAATTTCAAAAATAAATATAATACCTTAGCAGTAATTAAAAGAGAAATAATAAGAAAGTAATTTATAATGATATAATAACTATTTTAATGAATAAATACTCTTCTATATTACAGTAGGAGAAATAAAAAAGTTGACAGACATTTGTACCTAATGTAGATTCACCATAATGTAATATGCCATGCAATATGTAATATATGATATATGTAAGAGCAACGTAGACTGATACAGATGGGCTGTATTGGTGATTCAAAGACCATGAACAGCATTGCAGACGATGATACTATTTTCCAAAATTATGAACAAATCTTGGTTAAATTTCTAAGTAATAATGTATAAACTTTCCTTAATTTGCATGGTAGTTATGCCCCTAGAAAATTCATCATGTATTAAAATAGTACAACCTGCTTTGTGCTTATACATAAATGGAGTTCGCATCTAGGCTCAGGTAATTCTGAGCAGGTTTTCACCTACATAAACGTGCAACAGGACATTCAAAAGTTTGCACGTGGGGAAATTGTAGTGCAGAGCTGTCCTGAGCACTGCACCTTCCTCTGCCTTCTAAATGCTAGTAATGTTCTCCAATAATTGAGTCACTCAAGAGCAACTGCCATAAATTTCCCCAAATGCTCTCCATTGGGTGATACCACTCGCAGTGACAACCACCGGGTTAATTCCTAGTATTAGATTTAGTCCCAAGTAATTATGTTGATTCATTCTCCTGGCTTTTTGTAGTCCTTGAAAACCAAAGTCATGTCTACAGTGGGTTATTGGGTTGGTATAATTGGGTTATACGTGGAGACTGTACATTCCATGAGAACGGGGCTCAATTCATCCAGCGTGCACAATATCTAGTACCCAAGAAAGTCCATGCTTTACTAAGTCTTGCTTGAATGAGTAAATAATTTGGGGGTTGGACGTTTGGGTTACTAAAAAGATATATCCTATTTAAAAGAAATAGATTTGTTACTTTAAGTACATGCAACAACACCTAGATGCTCACTAGAGACACTTTGAGTTAAGGATTATTTAAAAATACTATTTCAATTGTTTCTGTTTGAATGAGTGACATTAAAGTGTTTGAAACCATCTGGAACCTGTCAAAGACCCAGAATATTCATGTCATTTTGAGTTGGGAAAGGGAACATGTTAAGGACCGTGTATGAGCTGTGGCCTTGCACTAAAAGTTTTGCTTAATCTTCACGGTGGTCTGTGAGGCAGCTATTGTAACCCTATTTTCACAAGTGATGAAATTTGACCCAACAGCAGAACAGGGTTTGAACTCAGAACTCTCTCATTCCAGAGGCTTCATCTTTTCCCAGAAATCATGCTGCCCTTCTTTCTTAAGTGAGGCAAAGCTAAGTTTCTGTTAAATTTACACCTGAAGGACCATGAATTATGGCTATGTGAGATCTACATTAATATATTTTTACTCTATATGCAGTTCCAATTGTCATATCTATTAAATTCCAGCTTCCTAGTGGGTCAGTGATTTTTTACATTGATCCTGTTCTTGGTTGGGTTCCAGCATTCAGGGTCTCATGTGAGCTCACATTACGGGGATTCTTGAGGACAGGGACTAGGTCCTCTTTGTCTTTGGGTCTTCAGGACCTAGCATGGTGCCTGGCGCAAAGTGGACATTCAAGGAGTGTTTGTTGAGTTGACTTTAATTGAATGATGTTTCTCCTTTTAGGCCTTGGCCTTACACAATATTTCAGCGAGGCTTTGACCTGGTTTTGGGAGAACAGCCTTCTGATAAAATATTCAGGTAAGTGGTTGTCCAGGAACTTGCTTATGTACATCTGCAAGCCCCATGTCCCACTTCTCGCTGAACTTTCGTTCCTAGTGGTAAAGTATAACATAGGAAATACTTTGAGGCTTTCTGCTCTCCTAGTAACAAAAGTGCCTGTCCCCCAGTCATGCCCAGTGACAGCATGGAGGACTTTGAGGTCAGACAGATTCTGTTTAGGTCCTGGCTTCCTTCCTTGCCTGCTCTGTGAACCTCCATAATTTAGTTAACCTCTTGGAGCCTCCAGTTTCCGCACCTTTTAAATGGGGCTACATTACATGCCTGGCTCTATTGTTTTGAGGAATCTATGAGATAATGCCGGGAAAGCCCCTGGCACAGAAACTGGCACAGAGCAGGCAATTAATGTCGGTTTCTGCCTCTCCACTTTGCATCTAATTTGCACCTTCCTCACAAAGTCTTAAGTTGTTCAAAATGAATCTCTCCTGCCCATGCCTCCCTTTTCTCAGCTCTACTTCATTATTATTTTCTTTTATCTACCTCCCTCCCGATCAAATTTGATGTTTCTAGTCCCCCCCAAATTTCTACCTACATACCTGGTAGTAGCACGTATTAGAAAAGTCAGTAAGCGGAGGAAGAATTTGGGTGCCGGCCGTGAACTATTGGGTTTTCATAAAGTTTAATTCACCCCAGGCCTTAGCTGGAACACAAGTTTATTTCCAAACTAAGATCTTATTACCCATGTAGTTTGTCAGCCCATCCTTCACTTAATGTGCATTTGCTGAGTACCTACTAAGTGCCAGAGACTCTGCTTGGCCTGGCTGTATGGACATGAATGTATCTCCCTCTATGAGCAAGCCCTCTGGGAGAGGAAGTAAATAGTCCTGCACAAGTGTCTGATGTCAAAGGATGCATTAAGCTACTGCATGGCATTATTGAAGGAATGGGGAGCAGTGTAGGGCTAATGGAAAACTTGCTTTGTTTTCACTGCACTCACACAGTGTGCTGAGTCTCATGTATTCACTGCTGCCTTTCCAAATTCCTTCCCCAGACCCTCCCTGTCAGCCAGTCCTGGCCTAGGTGATAATTTTGCTCCTGCCTTGCCTCCTAGAGCTGGCTCCTCTGCCCCAGCTTCTTCTGCTCCTCCCTGCTGGCTCTGGATGGACTGGGCTTGGCCACTGCAGTGTTCTCCTAGGGCATGCCCCTAGCTAGACTGCAAATTTCAGAACCACTTCCTCACAGCGCCTTCCCTTGCCCTTTCTCTGCTGAGTGTCTCTCCTGGGGCAGGCTGGGTCACATTAATGGCATTGGCCGCAGGCTGCCTTTGAGGATGTGTGCTACAAGAGATGTCAGCTATATTCCTTAGACTATGACTTGGGCATTTAAACAGTCCAACAATGATTTACCGTTCAGCTGACACTTTTCTCCCTTTTTCCTGCTGCTGGTCTGCCAGGACCTACAAGGGGGATAAGGATAAGGCAGATGGAGAGCCTGGTGGAATTGGGCTGATTGACGTGGATAAGTTTTCTCTCCTCTAAAAGTCAAAAACTAGCACTTTGAAAAACAAGGACCTTAATGAAATTGCTATTAAAACAGAACCTTCACAGAAACTGTGTTTCCACCACCACAAGCACCATTTACTCTTTTCAACTTTGTTAGCTGCCAACTAGATGTGATACCCAATCACTACAGAGGGGATCAGTTGCATGATTTGACCCATGCAGTCAACTACCTCAAGAGCCAATGAGTTAATTGATAAGTGATTAATCATTTTGGGCCCTAACATGACAATAACTAGTCTCTTAGATGAAAGCAATGGGTCATGATCTCCTTATTTCAGGTATTAAGAACTTTAATGGAAACCACTCTGGGATCTGAGTAAACCAATTGCCAATGGCCACTCTGGAAAATTCTATGACCTGGTCAGTGACTGTAATTTCTTAAAGAAGCTAATGACTATCTACTTTCTACTCTACTCATCCATGATTTAGTGTCCTGATGAATTCCAAGCCACTGCACATTTGCCTGGACTATGGAATACAGTTTAAATTCTGACATTCAAATCTTTCTGCGATTGAGTGTCAATGTACAACTCCCTTTTAATAAGCTGCTCTTCTTCTCTAGAACCTTCCATTCTTAGTCAAATCTGTCTTCTAACTGATCCACTGCCCCAACAACTTGAGCATTTCCCTCTCTGCACATTTGCTCATACTCTCTACTCCAGCAAGAATGCATATTCCTCTCCTAATGTAAACACCACCCATTCCCATGGTCTACCCAAGTCTCAGCTAAATCCAACATCTATTGAGTACCTACTATCGCAAAGCACTGTTCTAGATGATGTAGATGTGACCAAACAAATATGACCATGATAGTCTCTGACTTCAAGGAATTTATAGTCTCATCCAAAAATTGTTCTCCAGCCCTGACCTTCCAGGAGAATCCCCAGTGTGCTTTAAAAATGACCAACGATCTTACCTAGCACAAACCAATTAATTCAAAAGTTCTGAGAGGTGGGACCAGGGCATGAGTGTTTTTTGAAAGCACCATGGGAATTCTAATCTGTGCCCAGGATTGAGAAACGCTACTCTAAAGCTTCTCCAATCCACTGCACCAATCCACAATGAATTTTCCCTCTCCCAATTTCTACAACATACTGACTATAATATTTATTTGTCAATTATTTTATTTCGTATTTATTTTTAATTTGCGTATTTGTTTCCCTAATGAAATGGCTGTCTTCTTGAGGGGAGGGCTTGTACCTTATATGGCTTTAAATATTTAATATCTAGCATACAATTTTGAACACAGTAGGCCTTCAGTAAATATCTGTAGATGATCACTTCAGATTTCCTAAAAACTTGAAACCAGATTAGGAAAAGACCTTGATAGCCAACCTAACCTTGGTAATCTGCAGTCCCAAAGATCCTGAGAAGGGTCCAAACAGACTTTGAACCTCCAGCCTGGGTCTTCTCATCAAACCCAGTCTGGTGCTGAAGACCTCCTTTCCATTATGGCTAGGATCACTCCATTCCACTAGACCCTCTGGTGGCAGGGGCTAATGTAGACCAAATTTATCACTTGGAGACCTTCCTCCCAAGTGTGTCACCTGCATCCCTGGGAGCAATACCTCATCCTGGAATGGCCTGCTTTGGGAAGAGTGGAGATGCCAGGCTAAGAGCTATTTATCAGTTTTCCCACATTCTATTTCATGCCAAGCCACAGTGAGAGTGCAGGCTTGTCTGTCCAGTGCTCTCTGGTGAGTGTTTGCCTCTGAACAGAAGTTTCAAGCTCTGGTTCAACAGGGCCGTGTGCAGGACTCAGGCTACAGCTGAGCCATCAACTGCAGTGGTCACCACCAGCTGTCACGGGAGAAGGCCCAATGTGGGAAAGCATTCCAGATGCTCACCCAACTTCTCTTTGGTGGCTTTTCGAAATAATTCCTGCCAAATCTGCATGAATGAGGGACAGATGAGATTTCAGGACACAGCTTTTCTCTGACAGCTTGTTCTATAAATGGTTTTTGGAGTTAGTAGATTTTGCCGATAAAAGAAAACTTTAGAATTTCATAGGCATGAGCCAGCGTGGACCAGAAAGCTGCTGTGAGCCACACTTGAGAATCGGACCAATCCCCATCTTCCTCACTTATGGAGAGGTGACCTTGGGAGGTTGCTAAACTTCTTAAAATATTAATTGATGAATTGGTAAAATGGGGCCAAACTACTAACCTCAGAGGGCTATTGTGAGGATAAATGAGGCAGTCTACAGAGCACCTGCCTCTTTGAGGGTTCTCAATAACTATAGTCTCACCCCGCTCCTGACTTTGCTTCCCGTGTAGGGTTTCACCTTGACCCTACCAGAAATTGAAGATTCCAGTTTTTCTTGTTAACTTGGTACAGTGTCATGTCTCAGAAGCTGCTGTGCACTTTGGAAATTCCTCACACTATCAAACCCAGATCCATCTTGACCATTAAATTCATTTAAACCCAGAGGTTAACCCATATCCTGCTCTAAATGAAGGATAGTCTTCACCACCACTCCTACCTTTAAATTTGAAAATTGAGATTATGTGCCCCAGTAGCCTGTGCAAACTAAAGAACATAACTAAATCTCCTTATTGATCAGTCAATAAATATTTATGGAGTGACCTCCTTGGGCCAGTAATTACGTTAGGCAATAGGGATACAAAGATGACAAAGAACTGTCCTCTGCCTTCCAAAAGAGTACATTCTTCTGAGGGTGATGGACACGTGAAAAGATGGGCACAATTCAGCATCTCAGGGGAGAGCAAGGGACCACGTGCACGTGCATGGAGGAGAGTCCCTTGCTCAGCCTGAGGGTTGAGCGTGAAGGTCCTGGAGGGTTTTCTGGAAGGGGTGGGACCTTAACTGAATCTTAAAATGAGTGGGAGTCCTACAAAGAAGAGAGGGAGGAAAATTCAGAAAGAAGGAATATTAGGAGCAAACGCAAAGAGGTGTGAAAATTAGGACGACTTTAGGAGCTACAGTCAGATTGCATTGTTGGAGCACAAAGTGTGAAGCAGGGTTTGGTGAAAGAAGGAGCTGCAGAAGTGGGTGGGAATGACATCTTTGGGGATATGAACTTTGTTCTGTAGGCCTGCGGTGTCATTTAACAGTTTCAGTTGGGAAAGATCTGGTTTGCTTTTCCCTTCAAAACATTACTGCATGTACGAGAGGCAGAGAAAACTGAGGTGGATGGACATGGATCTCTCTCTTCCAAAAGAAAAATTAACCGTCAGAAATATGCTAGAACTCCCAACAGTTTCCTTAAATCTGTTGCATAAATTGGAAGCTACAGGTCACAGATTGGTTGCTCTGCATCAATGCAAAAGTTGTCATTTTAAAAACAAAATAGGAAACAAAAACTCACCTCTGTGTCCAAATAAACTGCCTCCTCCCTGGTACCATTCAAACTTGTGTATGTTCTCTCTGAAACAATGTATTATATATAATATTAGTGGTGCCCCTACCCCAGCCTGCCTGTTATAATGTTGCTATCTCAAGAATGTCCATTGTGAAATGTAAAGTGAACACAAATACTTGCGTGTTGTTGCCTTCAACCCACATTCATCCTTAAGTCCCAGGTTCCAGGCACCTTGGGGCAATCACCTGCCCTGAATTGGCTCTTTAATTCTTGCCGGATGATATGTGTGTGTGTGTGTGTGTGTGTGTGTGTGTGTGTGTGTGTGTGT
The DNA here is from genome assembly GCA_031878705.1 of Tapirus indicus. NCBI lineage: Eukaryota > Metazoa > Chordata > Mammalia > Perissodactyla > Tapiridae > Tapirus > Tapirus indicus. Next base: position 82,720,407 of record CM062922.1, read on the forward strand.
GTGAAGGGGCCATGACTTCAATTTTGCCAGCTGCTTCACAGAAGAGTGAAGTAGTGGATCTTCTCTTCTGTCCCTCTAGTAATGTGCTTCCCTCACCTGGTACAGACCCCTCCCTGTGCAGACCCAGCCCCGCCTACTGCCTCATGTCCCTGTGGGTGGGAAGAGTTGAGTGTCTCCTGCAGAGCAGGAAGCATCTGTGATATTTCAATGCTGCTTAAGGCAGAGGTTTGCCCAGCAGGTAGGGGTCCAAGAGTAAGAGTGGGAATGGGGGAGAAACCTTCCAAATCCTGGCCACATCCCGCTTGCTCAGTGGTTTCCCTCTCCCCTGGGCACCTGCGTGTCCCTTTTCAACTGCTCTAGTGCTTTGAGCTCTTTCAGGGAGTGGGTGAAAATCATGTGGCTTGGCTGCTTGTAACTCCTGAGCCTCAGTCAGTGGGTATTCTCTGCGGCCAGCCAGCGTTCAGAGGGGGCTACATTTCTCATAAAAGATCTCACGTCATCAATCTTGTTTCCTAGCATCTCAGGCATCCTGGGGAGTAGAGAAGGGAGCGTGTGGGTTCAGGGAGAGAAAGGAACAGCATTCTGAAGTGGTACTCTGTGACCAGCATGCTAATTGAACCAGTGCCGGGTGCTGTTTAATTGTGCGCATCCTTCCATTGTTCCTCCCTCCACATTAAGTTGGATGGGGACGCCAGACCGCCACAGCCTCGTGATATCCCACCCACACTGGCTTTCATCCCATAGACTATTTTTGACTGTGAACACAGAGCATTTGAATGCCTTTGAAATGAAATGAATGAATAAATAAACAAATAATCTCTCATGGTTTCCTTAAGCTCTCCCTTAAAATGCTGATGGATTCTTTTATTCCTTTTAGCCCTTGTTATAAGAATAAAAAAAAATCTTCCCTGTCTCCCGAGGGTTAACGCCATTAGCTAAGGGTGTGGGTGGGAGCGCTGCGGAGAATACATCTGGGCCTGTCTTGTTCATCCCTCTTCTCTCCTCCCCAGAGGCTCCTGGCTTCAGTGATTTCTGTTGCCATCACGCAAAAGCCAGAAAAGGGGAGCTTTTCTCCTTTCTTTTCCTTGGTAGGGTTCCTCCAGGCACAGAGAGAAACCATCGCTACCACTGTTGGTGTGTAACCCGAGGGCTGGGGATTGTGGGAGACCGGCATGTCTCTTCAATTAAAATGCTTCCAATTATATCCGACTTAAGATAGGGGAAGCCCATCTTCAAATCCGAAGGAAACTGGAACTCGGTTTCTTACGACTTGATAAAAACCACTTCTAGCAGCTGGTGTGTGGGTGCTATAATCATTCTCCAACTGTCTGGACATGTGAGCAGGAGTAGGCTTCTCTGCCTCCCTCAGACTCAGTCATCTCTTCCATAAAATGGCAATAAACTCTCCTTTCTGAAGAGGACTACAGGGGAGAGAAGGAAGCAGATGGCAGTAGAATGCCAGGCCCTTCAGTGGGGGTGGTTGTCCCCTCAGTCATAACCACCTGGTGTTGGGTGTCCCTGCAGGTTCACCTACACCCTTGGGGAAGGCATGTGGCTGCCCCTCAGCAAGAGCTTTGTGATTCCACCAGCTGAACTGGCCATCAATCCATCAGCGAAGTGTAAGACGGACATGACAGTGATGGAGGATGCTGTGGAGGTCAGGTGAGTCTGGCCCCAGGATGCTGAGGCCTGCACTTGGCTTGGGAGGCTGAGAGAGAAACTACCCAAAGGTCCAAGGTGCTGGGAACGGAATCATGCAAGCTGAAAGGAGAAATTGGCAGGCTGCCTTCCAATTCCCCAGACACAGTGCCAGGATCTATTCTATCTGGGTCAATATTGCACACCCCAAGGCTCAGGCACTGGGGGAGGACATAAAATTAGAGTTTGTAAGCACTTCCTACATCCCCGAAGGACTGACAGGCAATAAAATGTTAATTTCCTTGCCCAAGTTTAGACCTCCTTCTTTGACCAGGCGTTACAGCCTTGGCTCATTTCCCAGATATGGAGAATGTCCATAATTTGTTAGTTCAAGGCTCAGAGTATGGTTGATCTTCCATTTTCGTGAGAGAGAGTGAGACATGATCCGGTTGGCCAGATAGGAAGGCAGAATACGATGCTACTTGTACCTGTAGCCCTTGACTCCTCCCACCTGCGCTGTTTCTCCCCACAGAGAGGAGCTGATGACCTCGTCCTCCTTCGACAGCCTGGAGGTTCTCTTAGATTCCTTTGGTCCAGTGCGTGACTGCAGCAAGGATAATGGGGGCTGCAGTAAGAACTTCCGTTGCATCTCAGATCGCAAGCTGGACTCCACTGGTTGTGTGGTATGTGTGCCCTTGTCAAGCTTATAATTTTGGGGTAGGCGGGTGGGTACAGGATAAGACACAATGCAGATATAGAGATGAAAATATATTGTGAATAAAAGAGAGTCCAGAATGATCCCTCCATCGTTGTAACCACCATCTAGTCTAAATTATGAATTTTCCCTTAACAGAGATGAGGAGCTAATCACCAGTCAGTTAATCAAGAAGTATTTTTGGAACACCTACTGTGTGTACTATAACTATCCAAGGCAAATTTCATGAATCATGAAATTTGGGATGATTTTTTTGACTGTGAACACAGAGCATTTGAATGCTCTTTCTTCTTTCCAGTCTTTCAGGCTAGTTGGTGAAGGCTACCCCAAACAATTTGAGAACTAATTAACTACTAAATAGTCTAAAATTGACTCTAATAGGAAATAAACTGTATTTACTGTAATAAGAAATTCTAGAAGAAACCTATCTTTGGCTAGAGTCCAATTACATTGACTATAATAGGAAATTTAAGGCCAGAATGAAGAAAGAAGAAAGTTACTCCAGGAATGGTAGAGGTAAAATAAAAATATGACCCCTTTGAGACTATGGCAATGGGGATGTGAAGATTGACTGAACCACGCAGATAAACAGAGGCAAGAGCAGATGAAGCCATCAGCTGCTGGTGCCTCTATATTGGTCAATTTCATGCCCATCAAAACGATTGTCTGTTTCCAGCCCTCTCATCTTTTAGGGGTGGAATGATAAAATTGTCACAGAGGGGAGATGGGATGGGTCAGAGAAGGAAGGCAGGAAAGCCATACATAGAGTGGGCACAAAGGAGAGGGAGAGATGATTTATTGAGACATGTAGTCTGCAGTGTTTTGGGGGCAGGGCCAGGAGCTTCCAGCTCTGGGGAGGATATGATGCCTCATCCTGCTTCCCAATTTGACAGCTGTGCTCTTGTAAGGGGACCCAGAGCAGGGGCAAGCTGTGAGGATGCTGGGCCCGTTCCATCTTCCATACCCTCTTCTCATCTCTGAACACTTGCTCTGTTCAGGGAGCTGTTCTCCATCAAAGATGGATAGGTACCTGGGATCCAGGGTGGGACTCTCTCAGCCCTAAGGCCTCCCCAGACTTTCACAGATTAGGCAGCAGTTGACAGGAGCCTGATTCATCTGAGAAGGGAGAGAAAATGAAGAAAAGAAAAGGGAAAGAGAGAGCACTGAGGAGCCAGTAGATGGAGAATTTGGCAGGTCCATCAAAAGGATGGCAAAGCAGAACAGAGAGGACTATCAGGAAAATACAAAGAAAAGTGCTCTGTAGGTCATGTCTCCCAAAGGCAGCCAGGAGGTAAGTTGATGCTCCACAGTGTTCCCCTCACTTTGGCTGGTCTACTTTCAGATGTCTTAAGCAATGAGCTTCCCAACTGGGTCCCTCAGGAGACAATTTCACTGTCTAATGGAGCTCCCAGCTGAGACTTTTGTTTTTAATCTTCAGCATGCATTTCTTCACCCAGATTTCAACCTTTCATTACTCAGTACTCTCTTGGGTCATTCTAAGTACTGAAACACTCTGTGTGTACATGCGTGAACATCCCTCCCCATCCATCCTAAGCCACCCCTGTATGAGTTTGAGCATGCTCACACATTCACACGTATGCACACGAATATACTCTCCATCTCTTCCCACTTCTCTGCACCTTTCCTGAGCCCCTAAGGGGTTTGCCTGTCAAACGCCTTCTGTTGGTGATCCTAGCCCCTTTTACTTGGCATATAGCTGTGCTGATGTATTTTTGTATTTTTAACACTGTGATCTGTGAGATGGAGCTAGCAGGAATAGTTCCGATGAATATGCATTTGCAATAAGATCACTACATTTTAGAATTGGAGCCATTGTAGAAAGTCACCCAATTATACCAGTACCTGGTATTAGCATAATACTTTGAAGTCACTGGTCCACGTGGTTCTTGGAGGGAGGAGGGGGCCAGGCTCACTGGCAGGCCCATTCGATTGACTTTCTCATTGCTAATGAAACACACGATCCCTGAAGCAGGAGGACGGATGGGTTGAGAGTTGATGTGTCACGCCATGACCCTTATGAACCTACTGAGAAGCTCAGGGACTTGACTTTGAGCCAACCTGACTCCACGGGGCATCAGTACTATCCCAAAGCCCTGGTGTGTTAGCAGAGCGGTCCCGTGTCATCTAGAGGTCGACCAGGGACAAAGGCATCAGCTGCACCAACTGCAGTTTGGGGAGAATTGGGCTGCCTTCCTCCTCTCCACATAAACCCTGATATTCAGTTCTCTGGTTGCTGAACTAAAAGGCTTCCCAGGAACTCAGAACATGCTGGCCCTTAAGGAACCCAGGAAAGAGGCAGAGATGTGGGAAGAGACAGCCTGACTGAATTCGAGCCAGACAGGTCGGGTTGGTCCACACCGGCTGCTTCGTTCTTTCCAGGAAGGCAGGGCACGTTTCTCTGTTATGCATGGACTCCCACAGGGTTAATTGCTACCTAGTTAATTGCCCTGTTGTTTATAGAGTCTCTGGGGATAGGAAACAAACACCCGTGAAAGGCACAGACCTGTACAAGCCACAATCACTCCGTTCCAAACCAAGCCACTCTCCAACAGCGAGATTGCCGAACCTTTGGGAGGGTTCCTGGAGCAGAGGTCAGCCACCCATTGCTGATAACTGGGTCTTACTTCTACCCATTGTCTTTACTGCCAAGGTGGGGGCAGTGATCCCTACCTGGAAGGCACAGAGCAGTGGTTCTCTGTTCTGTGGAGCCCCCTAGGGTCCTGCAAAGTTACTGTATTAGTTTCCTATGGTTGCTGTAACAAATTAGCACAGATTTAGTGGCTTAAAACAACACACATTTATTATCTCACAGCTCTGTAGATGAGAATCCAATACAGGTGCCACTGGGCTAAAATCAAGGTGTTAGCAGGGCTGCATTCCTTTTGGAGGCTCTAAGAGAACATCCATTGCCTTGCCTTTTCCAGCTTCCAGAGGCCGCCCATATTTTTGGTTCATGGTCCCCATCTTCCATCTTTAAAGCCAGCTACGTTGCATTCTTCTGACCATTTTTCTATTGCATGTTTCTCTCTCTCCTCTTCTGCTTCCTTCTTGCATTTTTAAGGACTCTTGTGATCACATTGGGCTAACCTGGATAATCCAGGATAATCTCCCCATCTCAAGATCCTTAACTTGATCTGCAAAGCCCCTTTGGTCATGTAAGGTGACATGTTCCCAGGCTCTGGGGATTGTGTCGCAGACATCCTTGGGGGGCCATCAGTGGGAGAGGGCAGTGGGGATTGGAGCAGACTTGGTCGGCAAGACTCTAGTCTCCCCACTTTCAACTTTAACCAGGGCATCCTCATTCTTATCAAGCCTACCTATTGAGGTTTAATATAAAACTTTGTTTGAAAGTTTGAAAACAATTTCCCAAGCTATAAAAAAAAAAATTAAAAGCCCGTGCTCTATAAGAATGCTCCTTTCTCATCTTCCTAGAAGTAGCCAAAAAAAAAAAAGCCTTTTCTTTGTGAGATGTCTGCATGTACTTAGGTGAGCAGACTGTGGCCTTGGAAGGGAGAGGTCGGCTGTCCCGCTTTCTTGTGTATTGAACATATGACCTTCCCTGCCAGAGCATTATGCTCTAATGAGCTTTGAATTACGCAGTGACCCTGTCGCCCTTCTGTCCACATGCTGTCCACAATGGTTTCCCATGAAATGTGTCATTTCACCTCTACTGGAGCGCAGATGTGTGGAGACGGTTACAGATGACCATCTCTCTTTCTCTCTGTAGGACGGTAAGCAGAAGCGTATGCCTCAGAGGCTTCCAGAGAAATGGGGGTGGGAAGCTGAAATATAAATTTCACTCCACCAAACTTTTCCTCTTGGGAGAAGGCCCACGTGGCTTGGGCTTGCATGTCAGAGCCCATCCAAAAGTCAGGGAAATCATTATTTGTGAAAGGAAGACGACTGCTATGTAATAAAAGAGAACCTATTTCGAGTAGGAATTATGGTTGCATGTCTTACGAATCATCCAGGTAAGGCGAGGCAGGCTCAGCTGCAGGAATTTGTTCCCCTTCTCTCAGAGGCCTGAACATGCTCATGTGTCCGTCACTCATTCATGCGCCATCAGAGCATCCACCTCCTAATCTGGAACTGAGGTGTGTGTGTCTCAGGCTTAGTGAGATTTGACTAGATTCCTAAGTAATTATTCAACGAGAAATCATTGGTAGAAAAAGAGGGGAAGGACGGTGAAGAAAAGGAGTTGAATGGGAAAAATCATTTTAATCTCATTAGCAAATTACGCCTTATACAAGTAATAAGTCAAGAAGCCATGAAGATCTCATGAAAGATGATTAACCTTGTGTAATTTAGGGGTCACTGAAATATGGCTCATTTATTAGACCTTGATGGGGGAGGGTTGTTGCCATAAAAAATGGAGTCTTCTTCTTAAGCCTGTGGTTGATAAAGGCCCTGGAACTGCTCAATGTAACCTGTGCCAAGAGAGGTTAATGTGTGACCTGGGGGCTCAATCCTGAGCAAACAGTTCTCTTTTAAGGAGCAAGTGGAAGGATCGTCCACCAGCCAGGAGAAGGGAATGGCCTGCGCTTGCGAAGAGAAAACACAAGCTCCTCCTGGAGGCAGGATTTCTCTCCTGACAACCGGGCTCAGGCTGCAGATACTCCTAGGAAGAGGGCGTGGTTTGGAGCCTGTAGTTTCCTTGTATTTAGATAAAGATTTTGAGGAGTCCAGAATGTGAATACCACAGCACAGGGAACATTTAGGCAAAAACAAACACAAATTTATTCCATGGGAAACTGGAATGATAGGACTCTTTGGGGAATGGATGTTCTGGTTCATCAAGGGTTAAGAAGACAACTCTTTTTTGGTTTCAGTCTTTTTTTTTTCTGGAAATCTTTCAAAAATGTTTTACTCTGAACTGCAGCCCAAGTGAGTTACAGCGTGGTAAAGATAATTGCATCTTTTTCAGTGATTGAGGATCTTGTCTTCAAGGTCATGATTCCGGGCAGTTTGCAGTGTTTGCCCTATAAATATATGCACTCATAATATGGTGTGTATGTGTGTGTGTGGAAGAGAAGGAGAGAGAGGGAGAGAATATTAGGCTGAATCTACAAATCTGTTATTGATCCCAGAATGTACTCCAGGAGTTGCTTAAAACAATCAAACAAGCAAACAACAGATCTATAGGATTGCTTTACCTGTTGACACATTGACTTTATTTCTTTAGAGATTCCAACGAATCCAGGTTTTCTCACACTTGAGAAGTGGCATGGCAGATTGGAAGGGACACACATGAGCTTTGGGGTCAGACAGATCTAGGTCCAGAGTCTGATTCTGGCATTTTCCACCTCTGTGACCTTAAACAAGTCACTACTTAATCTTCCTGAGTCCAAGTTTATTCATCTGAAAAATGAGGGAAAAAAGTCTACGTGTGTTGTTGGTATTGAAGGTAATATATGTAGATTGTCCTGCACGTGGAATTGTTTAATTCTTGATAGTTGTTATTATTATTTTTAGTTTTGCTTGTAAGAACAAAAAAAAAAATCCAATGTGGACAAAGCAGCTAACTGTCTTCTCTCCAAAACTCCTAAGAGAGTGTAAATATCAGGTGGTCCAATTTGGCACAGCAATGGTCATCTAGATGTCAGAGCCAGGCAAGATGTGGATGTGCCAGGTTTTGGAATTCTGGAACAAAGCCTGCCTGAGTTTCATTTGGTGAAGTCTGTGTCAAAACTCATGCTTGATGGGGCATTCTGAAAAAATGCAGGTGGTTGGGAAGATGGGGAGTCCTGGCTGGTGATTGAGATAGCTAGCTGGGGAAGGGTTGAAACCATGTGAGATGGGGCTAGGAAGACTGGCTTTGTCTATACTTCGATGGCTTTCCCAAGCTTTGTAGAAGGGAAAAAAAAAAAAAGAATTCATGGCAACTAGAGCAGCCCATTTAATTCCATTCAAACTTTTGGGTTTCAATACCCACATCCACGCCTGGGCAGCCTCACAGTGGTGAAGCCAGCTCCTTTCTGTTGGTACATGTGGCCTAACAGCTGGGTGGCCAAGGAAGTGGATGGGGGGGGGGCTAGCAAAATGTTAGGTGCAATCCTCAGCTGCCTCATTTGCTTGTTTACCATCATCTAGAACATCTGGGTTTGCCCAGCATGGGGGCAGCCCTTGGAAAATTCTTTAAATGCTGTCACCTTCCAGCATTCCAGCTGGCTTCATGGGGAGAGAGGGGATGGACCAGGCTGGGAGCCTGGGAGGCCCACAGTGGGGCCATTTGTTTGGGAAATTGCAGAATTAGTGTCAGCAAACTGCACATCCTGCTGCGATCTTCGATTGGGAAGCAGAGAGTGAGGGGAGGTGGGTTTTCAGAGGCACACCTGCGGCAGCTCCGGGCTACTAGGCCAAGGTGCTTGGCAACCAAGAGCAAGAGGCAGCCAGGCAGCAGGGCAGGAAGGGAAGTGTTTTAACACTGTTCCACCGAGTTTTGAAAGATTTTTTTGGTTTGGTTTTGGTTTTGGAGGAGTGTGTTAGCTAGCCGACAGTATGTGTATAGCACAGTCATTAAAAGCAAGTGAGATCTAGACAGACCCCCATCTCTGCCCCATGTTAGCTGCTTGAGCCTGGGCAAGTTATTTGCTCCCTTCCAACCTGTTGGAAAGAATCAGCTGTAACACAGATGTGCAGGATCTGTTGCGTAGACAAAAGAAGCAGGATGGCGGAAAATATTCATTGACTTTTAGATGGAGTCCAGTGCAGTGAGAAGTTCATACATTAATTGGCAATGTTAATGGTTTCCACATCTCTTAAATGAGAGCAATATAGGGTACTGTGAGATGAAATACCTAAAGCATGTAGCGTAGCGCCCTGCTCCTAGTAAGTGTTTGGTAAACGGTGACTGTTGTGTGAGATACTGACCGTGGTGTAAGGTAATGATGGAGCAGCAGCTAAGTCGTGGACTCCGTAGCCAGCCTCCAGGGTATGGGTGTGGTCCTGCCATGATCAGCAGTGTGACATCCCCAGATTCTGGCTGACATCTCTTCCTGGATTATCTCCTTTGCTGTCATTCTTGGGGAGTTTATTGAGGACATGGCAGTGCAGAAAAGCTAATTGTTTCACATTAAGAGTGTCCAGGGCACTGGGATAAAGCCCAAGCCCAGTACAGCACCTGTGGGTGCTCAGGTAGCAGCTGCCTTGTTTGTGTGTCTTCCACAGGGCATCTCTGAGAGGCAAGGTCATGAGTATGGCGACTCCCACTAGGAGAGCAGTCAGACCTCCCTCCAAGGTCACGGGGAAAGTCCACTTCCTCCTTCCAGTTGGAAGCCCTGGCTCCGTCCGTTCCCTCCGTCTGGTACCAACATTGGCAAAGTGCTTTGGACAGAAGCACTCCTTTCCCCTAGCCCAAAGGAATCTCTGCTAACACATTTTAATTCTGGCCCATCGCTTCCACTCTTCTGCCAGCCTGGGCCCAACTGGGAGGTCAGCACACCTAGCTCTATCTTGCTACAACGCTCCCTTCCAGCCTATTTGGAGGAACTGGCTTTAATGCAAATATGTGTGATCTGTGCCCAGAGAGAAGAAGCAAGATGTCAAGAAAGGTCACTTGCTTTTAAAGGGAGCCCAGGGTAGTGGGAAATTTGTGCATTGCTTGCCAAAGTTAATTGTTTCAAGGCGGAGTGCTAAAAATAGGTGCCAGTGGTTACACTCTGGTTCCTAGAGAACCCAGTCCCCTGATTCACCCAACTGTGTGGATGTTTTCTGATTGTGCCAGTGCCCATCCGGACTCAGCCCCATGAAGGACAGCTCTGGCTGCTATGACCGCCACATTGGGGTGGACTGCTCAGATGGCTTCAATGGAGGCTGTGAGCAGCTGTGTCTCCAGCAGATGGCGCCCTTCCCCGATGACCCCACCTTGTACAACATCCTCATGTTCTGCGGGTGAGTTGAGCTGCCCATGAGGCCAAGCGGCTTGTTGGGATGCGGGACTTTCAGTGCTAAAACCAGGAAAGTAAATCTAAATGATCTGGTCACCCTAGGCCAGCTCTTAGGCTCTGAGAAAAGAGCGTGGAGGACTGGAAGAGGAGCATTTTTAAAGTCAGAGTTGGGAGGACGCTTAGGGAAAGTCTAGTCCCACCCCTGTAGATGAGGAAACACTGCAGCCATTGCCTGCTTAAATCAGAGTTTTCCAAACTGTTTTGTGGAACTGTGTTAATCAGGTGTTTTGTGACAAAGGGATTCCATGGTCCAAAAGCTTGGGAAAGATTGTGCAAAACTAATCAATTATCAAAGAAGGGGAGAGGGAAATCTTTGGAGGAGTGGAAGCATAATTAAATTCTGCCCCCAAAGTCCCTGCATTTTGTGAATGCAGCCACCCTCCGTCAGACTAGTAATTCCCCAGTGTGGTTAAAGAGCCCCGACTGTGGATCTGCTCTTACACCCACCTCACTTCGTTTGTTCTCAGGATAACTCCGTGAGGGAACAGGGCGGGCAATGCCACCCCATTTTACAGATGAGAAAACTAATGCACAGTGAGGTTAACTGACTCCCTCAAGACTGGCGAGTTGACAAGTGGGAAGATTAGGATTAGAATCCAGGCCCTCCCTCATTTTTTAAAAATTCTGTGGTTCCCTCAAAATTTCAGTTTACACCACTGATTAGAATTATATGTAAAGACATTTTCATGTTATATTTATAAAATAAAGATTTGGCCCATTCTTCTATACCCGTAGTTTCCTTGACTATCGTTCCCTCCCCTTTCCTTCCTCCTCCTCCCCACTTCCTGCCTGTTAGGGAGAGTGCTCACTTTGTGCCACATACCATGCTGGCCACTGGGCTGCAAAGACGAATGCTGTGTAATTCTTACCTTCAAGAATCTCACAGTCTAATAGGCTTGCAATGGAAATCAATATTTGTAATAATAAAGCTATGCCAGATTGTTGCTAAAAGCCAGTGCCTGCTGGATAATCATGAAAAGATTATTTGGTGGAGTAATAATGCTATTTTATTGTATTTCATTTTATTTTATTTCTTTGCAATTGAGCAATTTTCATATTCAGTTTCTTGTAAAATCCCATTCCATAAATGGGAATTTGATCTACATTTTAATGTCTCTCTAATGTTATCATTATGGTTGACCCACTTCAATTAATAGAGGTAAATTCAGCCAAAGTTGCATAGATTTATTTACTTCATAAACATGTATTTGAGCACGAGTTTGTGCAGAGAACCTAGTTACATGTTGGTATGGGAGAGACAGCAGGATCTGAGACTTGGTCTCTTCCCTCAAAGGAGTTTACAGTGGGACCCATGGCCATGAACACAAAGAAGAATGAGGGAGATGGGGCAGTGTGGAAGGGGAAGCTGTCAAGATGCTCAAGACGGACTGAGAGGGAACCAGCCACCTTCAAAATTCTTTCCAGAAACACTATGTTATAGCTCAAGGAAGCAGCCACTTCACTTTCTTGTCCCAGACCTAGGCTGGTGCCATAAACCCCTTTGTGGATCTCGAGTCACGTCTGGTGCCCGGACTAATGCAGTAGATTCCTAACTGGACTTTCTTTCCTATTTCAATCAGAATTTGGTACTCATGTGTATTTAGCACTCTCCAAGCCACTCTACAGAGCCTGCCAAAAGAAGTCCTTGATTTGAGGTTCTTATATAAAGACCAAATCACATGCACTTATAATTAAAGAGATCTACTTACCCCTGTTTACACAAACATGTCAATGGTAAATGGGGAAAACGAACAAAGTTGCATTAGCATGTGCCCATTTGTACCTCTGCTCATAATAATGACAGCAGCATTTAACGAGTATCTGCTGTATGCTAGGTACAGCAGAAGTTATTTACATTCATTATCTCACTTAATCTTCTCAACAACCCAGTGAAGCAGCTAGTTTTTTCCCCTTTTACAAATGTGGAAACTGAGACTCAGAGAATTTAATCAACTGACCCAAAGTCACCCCGTAAAAGACAGTGTCATTGCCATTACAATATTCCTTCTCGCCACTTAAAACTATGATTATTTTTTCCTCTATATAGAACATAGATTTTTATCTTATTACAACAATTATCTCAGATAGTAATAAATGATGTGTTTAATGTCATGAACATCTATAAATTCTAAATCTGATATATTTCTAAGGAGAGACCCAAATTAAATCAGTATGCTTTTTAAATGACAGCTTTATCAAAGTGTTCTTCCTTGAACTAACAAATTATATTCTTCTCAATATAACTACAAATAAGGTCCAGTTAATAACTTAAGGGTCACTGACCCATATTTACCTACATTAGTATTGCTCTTCCATTAGAGTAACTACATGCTTAATGGGGAGGACGCCAAGGAGGTGTTCACACTGCGTGCCCTAGCATCTATTTAGTTCAGGAAGGCTACTCTGAATGGAGGGAGTTAATATGGGTTGATCTTGTGTTTGGATACATTCAAACAGAAAGCAGCTGGAGGATGATCAATGTTTCTAATTTCTTAGTTGACTTGTCACAGGACCAGATTAGAAGGTTGTTAATTTCTTAAGCACAGTGTCATTCCTTTTGCTGCCTAATTACCCTCCAAACAAATGCAGGGTCTGGCCATATAGATGGTTCTGGAGAAAGGCACTAGAATGTCTTGGATTTAAATGTGTTAACTCATTTACAAGCTTATCTCCAGTGATTCTTACCCTGAACTATCTGGGAAATCATGCACTTATCAGAGGAGAGAGCACACCAAAGCTCTGAAAGCACTTATCTGCAAAGGAAAGGTGAGAGGTTCTGTATGATCACATAATGGAAGGAGACTCAGTTTATAAGCTTAAGAAACTGAGTCAGAAAGGGGACAAAATCAAATTGGGATATTCATAATATTTGGTCATCCAACACTCTCCCAAAGGCATTTCTTCGCAGTCTATTGGGTTGAGTTGAGTGCGCAGCTCATTGATGGAATAACTTCTTATCTTGAGTTTTCCACCATGTCAGGTGCATCGAGGATTACAAGCTTGGTGTAGATGGACGCTCTTGCCAACTCATCGCAGAGACCTGCCCAGAGGGAGGTGACTGTGGGGAAAGCAGGGAGCTTCCCATGAACCAGACCCTCTTTGGGGAGATGTTCTTTGGTTACAACAACCATTCCAAGGAAGTGGCTGCTGGACAAGTGCTGAAAGGCACATTCAGGTGAACCTCATGTCCATAGAACTGATTATTCAGGGCTGTTGATGGATCTTCCCCGAAGAGCTTTCAAGTCAGGATAAAATGTTATATCTTTGGAGCACGGTAAATGTGATCCTAAAAGGATAGGTTATGTTCTCTCCCAAGATCTTCTCCAAGTCTACATTCCTCCTTCCAGAATCTGAGAACCATGCTTCCTCCGGGGGAACAGTAAAGTGTTAAATAAATTTTTATCTTGCCCAGGCGGGGACTACAAAATTTTCCATGAAAGCTACCCCCAAAAGCTCGAGTTCTGCCTTCCCTCTGAGTGGAAGAATCACTGTGTGAGGAAGTCTAGAATATCAGTCCTCAAGTAGGGTCCAAGGATCCCTTAGGGTCCCTGAGATCCTTTCGGGGGATATTCACGGTCCTGCCTTTTCCAGCTACAGAGAAGCCGGATTTTCTTCACACAGTTCAACTTAAACAATATGTTACAATAAGTTGAATGCATAGGTGAGAATTCAGCTGTCTTCTATTAAGTCAGACATGTTTAAAAATTGCAAAAAATGTAAAACACTGGCACTCTCATCATTTTTCATGACACGTTAATATTTAATAGATTTATTATTTTTTAAATGAATTAATAAATATTTTTACAATTTCTCTTTCAATTTCTAATATGGTAAATATTAATAGATATAATTCACATAAACAAAAGCTGCTTGGGGCCTGCAGTTGTTTTTAAGAGTATAAAGAGGTCCTGAGAACAAAATATTTCAAACCATTGATTTAGAATATTTCTAGGAGATTCTCCATTTGACCTCTGCCCCTGTTCTATCTTAGGCTGTTTGAATACATCTTCCCCAGAACCCATGCTGCCTTCCAGGAGATGATGATGATGATGATGATGATGAAAGTGTTATAATAAAGACCAGCAGTTGATAGCAACCTGGGCCTAGACTCTTATAAGCAAACTGATAGTGAATTTCCAAGCCAGTTCTTAGAGTCAGTTGCTTTTTCTCCTACAGACGGGAGACTTTATTAATAGTTCTGCTTTTAGCCAAAGGCAAGCAGTAAGGCATCATCACTAATCTTGTGGTGGCTGGAGTCTTCACTGTAGTCCACAAATGAGACTGAGTATGTCCAGATCTCAGGGAGTAGGGACTGGGATGGCAGGGAGGGAAGAATATTCTCTGTCTTTTGAGTAGACCTTTTCAGCTGGTTTGTTTCTCATCTCCCTGAGCCCTCATCCTACCTCTCACACCTATGTCTTACTCCAGACATGTACATCAAGTGGGGTTCAGGGCGAGGGGAACTTTTTGGTCCAGAAAGAATTTTTCATTGTGGGTTGAGATATAAATTGCCCACCAAGGAGTGGCGTTCACCTGAAGACTCAGAAATGAAGGTCTACCTCTGTTTCCAGGCAAAACAACTTTGCTCGAGGTTTAGACCAGCAACTGCCAGATGGTCTTGTGGTGGCCACTGTCCCCCTGGAGAATCAGTGCCTGGAGGAAATCTCAGAGCCCACCCCCGACCCCGACTTCCTGACTGGTGAGTGTACCTCCCACCCTTACTTAACTGGCAAAAACAGGCAGCTCCCTATGGTTTCATAACATCAAGACTCTTGACCTCACTTATTTTGGTTTCAAAGCTAGTGATTTCCTTGATACATGATAAAAGCTCAGTGCTAAAACTGAACAGTAATAGGATTATTTGTCAGTAAAATTGCCAATATTATTATATAATCATCTGCAAAATGGTCATAATAATACCTTTCCCTGCTAGTCTCATCAGGATGCTTTGAAAACAAATAGGATAATTGATAAGTAAGAGTTCAGAGCTCTCAGTGGACTAGCGGAAGTGACCAGGTCACAGTAGAGGCAGAGAGAAGGTGGACTGCTACTATTGCCTAAATATCTGACACTGGGACTGCTGGGCTCCCTGGCAAGTACTTATGGAGTGGTGTGAGGGACTAGAAAATGATAGAGCTTTGTTGTCAAATGACCCTGGGTTTGAATCCCAGCTCTGCTTCTTTCTAGCTGTATGACATTAGACAATACAGTCTCTGGGGACCTCATGGCCCTCATCTTAAGATGGTAATAATACCACCTGCCCCTCAGTGCTGTTTTGAGCCCAGCGGCATTCTTCCCCTGGGCTCTTTATGGAACGAAGGTGTGGATTGATTGGAAGAGGCAGGAATCTCAGGGGATGCTTCTCCTTTCTCTGCCTCTGAAGATCCCCAGTTAGCACCTCCTGGACCAAAGAAGACATGCCAGAGGGTTCCATGGACCATGAGGCAGCCAACCAGGAACCCAGCATCACTTGCTAGAAGGCTGGACATGAGCTCAATTCCACTGCTGACTTTGTTCATTTCTCCATTCCTTCTCTCCCTTCCTCATTCTATGTCTTTCCTGTTCTATACCTTTCTCCCCTTTTTCCTTCCTATTGAAGAATGGATTGAGCTGAGGGCAAGCCTCTTCCAGATGTCAAATTATGTTCAAAACTTTAGCATAGCTCTGAATGGGATTAGAAGGAGGTCTGTCTGAGGTAGTAGAGCATGGTTATTAATAGCGTAGGCTCTTGTGCCTGACAGCGGGCTGTGTGATCCTAGACAAGTTGCTTACCTTCTCTGTGCCTCAGTTTTGTTTACCTGTAAGAATAGATATTATAATACTGTCTTCCTTAAGGGATCCATATGAGGAATAAATAAATTAATATTTGTAAAGTTTTTATAACAGTTCTTGATACCTAGTGAGATATATGTTTGTTAAATAAATAAACATACCAAGGAAGAAAGAAAATATAAATGTTCAAACTATCAAATAATGTTTTCCTATAGGAGGAAGAAAGGGAGCAAGAGAGGAGACAATTACATATATTCTGGCCCAGAAATAAATCTCATCGAAATCGGTTGCCCTCTGAGAGCCTACACACATGCACAGACACACACTGAACTGAGAAAATTAAAGTGCAGCCTCTGGGCATATCCCTACAGCCTACACCTCTAGTGTTAGGGAATCTTGTTTTCTTGTTTCCACGTCATTTGCTGAGAACACTTCCCATGTGGGTGTAAAATGCCTTGTAAAGGAGGTGTGAGACGGCACACACGAAGAGGACAGGCTTCTCACCAACAATAAACTACCTGTCTTCTGTTTGAAGAGCCACCAGGACCTCACACATTGTAACTCTTGTGGAGGTGAGGAGACTTTACTCCAGGCGCCAGGCTGGGTGGACACGGAGTACTCCCAGATGCTCCCTGAAGCTTTTTTGGGAGGAGTGGGTGGATAGATCTAAGAAACATCAGAAGAACGTGTTTGAATGTATATCTTTGGAAATAAGGAAAAGATCCAAACTTGGTCCCCATCCACCACAAAAACTTCTTTCTCACTTGTGCCCTGGACTTCTCCTAATTTGGCGTATTGGAGGAAAAAGGAGTAGAAGGATGCCCTGGCGGATCATTTTGTTTTTCATAGCCTTCAGGGAGTCAAGTCTAACATTCCTAAAAGTGTAGAGGGAACTCTCTTAACCTGCTACTTTTCTTCCCAGTCTTTGTTTTTAACTTATTTTGATTAAGAAGTGGTACCAGTTAGGCCAAGAACATGTATTTCCTTTGAGGTACAAAGGAATCAGTCTTGTTTTTTTTAAGTCTCAAGTAACTAGAAGAACCAATTAAAGAGATGGTTGACCAAATTTCCTCCATGCTAACTTTCTAGTTCTGGTAACATTTTAATTGTATTTTTCCTAAGAGTCATACAGAGAATATCGTAGCATGTCTCACTATGTGCTATTATAGGTCGTAATCCCCATAAAGTTACAAGCTTTGAAGATTTTAGAGCTAAAGTGATCTTCAGAATCTTCTATATCAGCATTTGCAAGTGTTTTTTTTTCATGGAAAACCAGTGCTCCACTCATAAATAGGTTCTGTCTTCAAATACGTTTGGAAAGACTGTAGTGTCTACCTTTCAGCAATTTCCAACACCTTAGCATAGAACAGGTTCCAAAAAGCCCCCAGGATAGAAATCGCTTTTACTTTATTTAATCCAGCAATTCCCAAACCTTTATTTAACTGGAGAATCCTTTTACACGTAACAGCTATTCCCATTTTCCAGAATTATTGGTTTGAAGAACATACTGGAGAAGTACTGATTTATGTGTTGTTTCTTGCTGATTGCTTCCCTCTTCATCAAAATAACAGTTAATAACTCCGAGCTTCACCAGCCCTTTTGGTGTTATAAGTTGTGTGGAAATAAATGAAGACCAACCAAACAAAAACAGGTGAAGGCTATTTCTTCACAACTTGCTACAGCAAGGGAGTCAGCCACCATCACGTGTGTCTTGGCAGAGACTGAAAGGAAAGCAGAGGGGCGGAATGCTGTAGAGTGGAGAAAATGGAGGGTTTCGGGTATGCCCTGATTGGCATGCAGGTGGGCCAACTAACCAGGAGTGAGGCATTCTAGGGGACATATTTAACTTTCTCTGGTTGGACTTAAGTTGGAAGCAAGAATAAAAATTAAGGAAGCTCTCAGTTATTAGCCAAGTCCTAGTCGTTTTGGCCCAGTTGTTACAGAGGTTATGGTTTGACTTCCTAGACTGGTTGCTAGAGACAGTGGTCTGACTTCCTACAAGTCTGACTTACAGATGGTAAACTAGCTTCTTTGGCTGGTTACTGTAGATAACAGGTTGGTTTCCTGGACTGGTTGCTACAGATTGTGGGTCAGAGTTGTATTTTTATGTGTGGCCTACCCATTGTCCATTTATATTTTTAGTCTCTTAGTTGAGAAAAAGAAGAGAATCCAGAGGCAGACAAACGAGGAGAGGAGACTGCTGGCTGCATTTGTGGGTCTATTGGGTGGCACAATTGCTAAATCTATGTGAAGATTTAGAGCTTCTGAACTCTGGAACTTCTTCAAGGTCATCCAAAGGAAATGGACTCTTGGCTTTAGAACTTTGGGGATAATACATTCCCTTGACATTTCAAATAAATTATAGGAGAAAGCTTCTTTCTTTCTTTTCTTTCTCTTTCTTTCTTCCTTCCCTCCTTCCTTCTTTCTTTCTTTCTTGTCTATTTGGTCATTCTTTTTTCAAGAATAGGTAGGGAAAAATAATGTTCTTTCTTGAGGAAACATGGTCAGAAATATTTTGTCTAGAAAAAGAGTCATTCAGAAATGTATCTCAAATAATAATAAAATAAAATAAAAAACTAGAGCTGACTGCATGTCAAGGACACACTGAGAAAGAATCCTATGACTCATTTAAAAAATCTCTTTCTTTTTAACTAATGGAAATATTATCTGTAACTGGGCACAGAACAACATTTCTCGAGCACTGACAGTTATGTAACTGTTCTCCTGACTATGGTGTAGCATAAGTGCACTCAGTGGAATTGTTGTTCAGCAGTTAAGTAATGGAGTTCACTTGTTTGGCTCATCCTGGGTGAATGTGGGACACTGTCATCCCTTCCCACCCCCTGACATCCCATCCATGCTTCCTTTATTTTTTCTTTCCTCTGTTGTTCTGAACTAAGGCCTAGCAATTTATAACCAAAGCATCAATTAAGAAATGTCAAGTTTGCACAATTAGGAGTGATGAGAGAGAAGTAAGGAGGAGGAGGAGAGTGACAACATTATGGACACCATATGTATGGATACAGTACTTTATCTTTTCTCAGCAGACTTTTATACCCCTAACTTAATTTTGTTCTGACAACCTACCTGTAAAGTAGGCAGGAGGAATACTATTCCGACTTTTCAGATATGAAAATGGAAAGAAATGGGTCACCTAGCCCAAAGTCACACAACTGGTTGGAATAATAGAATTGAAAAGGAAGCAAGAGGTCATCTCAGCTAAGCCTCTCACTTTACAGATGAAACAACTAAGATCCAAAAGGTTGCCTAGCCAGGTAGCCAGAGAGGAAGCCCAGGCCCGTGATGGGTAGTCAGAAAGTGCCCCCTGCAGCATCGTGGCCAGCCTTGGAACTCCAGCCTCCTGATTTCCTGCTCGTTTCTTTTCCCACTAGGAAACAATTCAATTAAAGAGAAAGTTTTCTAATATATTGAAAAATCTTCCTTTATAGAGCTTGCTTTTTTATTAATAGACTTTTCAAAATAGCAAGCTGATGAGCTGACGTAACTAGGGAATGCATGTTACGTAGAACAGTTCTATAAAGCATGCACATTTTATGCTCTTATATGGAACATGCCTTGAGGTATGTGACTGGAGTCTTAAACTGGTGAAGTTAGAATTTCATTTATATGCTTTTACAATTAACATAAAGGCAAAAAGCCAGAGTGGGTAGTAGTACGACTGTCATCATAAAGCTTAATGTTAACCTTCAAAGAAGCACATTTGAAAGAAAAAAGTACTTAACTTATCTTTGATTGTCTGAGACAAAATTTAAGCAATTGATTCACTAAGCACCTCTCCTGACCTTTCTTCTTTTTGCCTTACCAATAATTATTCCCATATGATTCACACAGAAATGGAAATTTGGCAATTACTCAGCTAATTTGATAAGAGTTGACAAGCAGCTAATTAATCCTGCCCACTCTTCATCCAGTTTGGGTAATAAATTAGTTGATTTAGCCTGAAGGGAACATGGGTCAAAATGGCAAGATAATTCACTATGTATGTATTAGTGCCATTATATTTATACATACACAATATCTATCTACGTATCTATCTAAATTTACTATATATATTGCCATTACATTTGCATATTTACATATACAGACACATACACACATGTATATGTGTGTATATATATTTATTCCTATAATGTACACATATAGCAAACATTAGGCATACAAACGAAGCTAAAATTGGTTTTCTAAACTTAGCAAGGTGATTTTTTCTTATTTCCTGTGGCCTAATTATTTTGTTTCTGTAGCATTTTATATTTATAGTAATGGCTAGAATTTAAATAGTGTGCCACTCTTTCTC
Organism: Tapirus indicus; assembly: GCA_031878705.1. Taxonomy (NCBI): domain Eukaryota; kingdom Metazoa; phylum Chordata; class Mammalia; order Perissodactyla; family Tapiridae; genus Tapirus; species Tapirus indicus. Next base: position 82,740,814 of record CM062922.1, read on the forward strand.
CAAGGTGTTCAAGCAAGAACAGCCCATTATAACGTCTCTAAGAGGCTACAAGGATGTGTTTATTGAAAAGGACCTTTGCAAAGCAACTCGGTTTCTCAGAGCCTCAGTTCTCCCATTGGTAAAAGGGGGACCACGAATGAAGTGTCTATCATGGTGTCTGGCACGGAGATGGCGCTCAATACTGGGCCATTCCTGCCCTCTAATGACCTAATCACGCTGACACTGTCCCTCTTGGTAAAGAAGAAATAGCATTATCAGCTTCAGAGTAATTAAAACTTAAATACTGAACACAAATCAGTTCAATGGGACAGAAAAATCAATGTTATCAGATGTGTGAGCTGAGACAATTCCTGCCACTATTAAAGAGAGTAAAAATCTGGTGTGTTACAGGAAGCCGAGAGTTCCGTGTGAATGTATTAAGGGAATATTATAGTAGACTGGTTAAGAACCCCGGCCCTGCCCCAGACACATCTGGAACTCCATCCTGGATCTACCTGCTGGCCTAAGGCCCTTTTGCAAACATTCTCTCTGAGCTTCAGTTTCGCCATTTATAAAATGCAAATAATAACACCTATCTCACCAGGATCAAATGACTTTATATATGCAAAGTGCTTAGCAAAATGTCTGGCACAGAGTAAGTGTTCAATAAACGATAGCTGTTGTTACTATGATTCCAGAAATTCTCTCCATCAAAGCACGCTTTCTCATTTTCTCACAATTACACCCCTAACCTGGTAGACTTGGGACTTGTGAATCAGTTGTGCATGCTGAGCCCCCATCTCCTCTGTCCCTAGGGATGGTGAACTTCAGTGAGGTGTCTGGCTACCCCGTGCTGCAGCACTGGAAGGTCCGGTCTGTGATGTACCACATCAAACTCAACCAAGTGACCGTCTCGCAGGGTGAGCACAGCAGCAAGCCGTCCCTCCCACCTGCTCCCAGGACTTGGAATTCCTTTCCAAGGGCACAAGCCTTTTATCCCATTGTTGAAGATACAGTCTAAAATGTAGCCACTCCATGAGATACATAACTTATTCACTCAGGGTCACACTTAAGAGCAAATACCTGGAATCGGATCCTTTTCTAAGTAGAGATTAAATTACAAGTTTTATCTTGGATTATAGAAGAGATGGGAAGGGCATGGCAGGAACCACTGAAGATAAACACCTACTTTGTCATTTTTCCTGGGGTCACACAGTGGGTAGAGAGGATACGCAATAGCAGATTTTTTTGTGTGAGGAAGATTAGCCCTGAGCTAACATCCATTGCCAATCCTCCTCTTTGCTGAGGAAGACTGGCCCTGGGCTAACATCCGTGCCCATCTTCCTCTACTTTTTATATGGGATGCCGCCACAGCATGGCTTGACAAGCAGTGCGTCAGTCCATGCCCGGGATCTGAACCTGCAAACCCTGGGCCACCGGAAACAGAGCACCTGAATTTAATCGCTACACCACCAGGCTGGCCCCTAAAAGCAGATTTTTTTATAAATTGATGGAATAAAACTTTCCAAATGCAAAGAGCATAACTTAGAGTCTCTGTACAATGAAAGAAGTAAGGGAAAGAAAGCAAGAAAGAGGAAAGTGGGGAGGAAAAGTAGAAAACAGCTTATGGTCCCTAAACAGCAAGTAAGCAAAATATATATGGGGGGGATTTATCTATGTCTACATCTAGTAAGTTAAGGAGTAGTGAATTCTAAAGCTTAGGACAAATTGTTCCAAAACAGAAGTATGAGGCCCCTTGTACAAGTAGTCTTTAAATTTTAGCGGTAAATGCCTTGCATCAAGATTTTCCTAGCACTTGAGTGATTTCAATGTGTAATTTGCAAATGAAAAATTTCGACAAATAGGGCCTTAATATAGGTACACATCTCTATTCCACCTCATCCCCTTGTACTAGGAGAACATTACTCAACTCCATCCTCGGAGGCTACCTAAAGAATGTACCAGATGTGAAGTTTGTGTCAGAGAGTCTGGCTTCTCTGTGTTGGATGGAGGGTGACTAGAGCCAGAGGATATGTTGGCGCAGGATGACAGAGAAGGAGAGGAATTTAGCGTCAGCAATAGAGAGGCAGAGCCTTCGGACCAAGAGGAGAGAGATAAAGGGTAGGGGACAGATAGAGAATTATAAACTAAAGTGAGACATACTCACAAAAGGTAAAGTTCATGCATAGAGAGTGAAATGCATTAAGGATACAGAACATTTCCATAGGCACAAAGGGACTCAGAACTTTTCTTTTAACATGAAAGAGTTCTTGGCAAGAAGGGATTGGGAAGGGGATCTTACTGAAGTAAACTTTCCTCATTCAGAAAACACCTGGAAAGAACTAGGCTACTCCTCATTCTAGGAAAACATGGCAGTAGAGGCTCGAACCTGTTAGCATGCTGAGTTTGCACAGGTGCTGTGCCTATCGGGCGTTAACACTGGGATATCTCTGTTGCCACATGAGCCTTTCAAAGCCACATGTGGTATCACAGGTGATGTGCACTTCTGCACTTGGGATCTCATGTCTGGGCCAGGCTCTGCCTTGTCCTGATAGGACACAGGTGTGTAGAAAGGAAAGCCGTATAAAGCTGGCCAGGTTCAGAAGGTATTGGATTTGGAAAATTTGCCATTGGCTATCTTTCCGACAAGTATAATTTTCTTAAACAGGGAAAGCAAATCCAAGGAGTTTTGGCTGAGGGGAAGGGTAAGAGGCAAATAGATTCTTTCCTCCATTTGCCATTTCCCAATCTTTATACTTTGGATTTTCTGAAATAAATAAAAGCAGTGTGTTAGTGAATTTTCCTACCTTTCTTCTTCCATTCTCTTCCCATTATCAATTTCTATGTGTGAAGACAATATTCTACAAACTGTTTTGGTTAGAATACATTTTCCACTGTGACCTTGTACATATGCGCACTCCTGCATACACGCAACGGAAGTTTCATGAAGTGATAACTTCATCTTAAGATGTGAAATGTTCTCTGCTAGTATTTGTGTTTCTATTTTAGACTATGCTATTCTTTTTCATTTTTTTCAAATGCTATTATTAGAGTTCACAAAATTGATTTAATGTCATGACTTGTGATTTGGAAAAAAACATTGACTAAAGCAGGGGGTTAGTGGAGATTCAGCAATGCTCTACTTAACTTGCACGCAGTTAACAACATGACCAACTGGCTTGAAGAGATTTTCACTTAGGAACTGAAAAGTGTGATTTAGCTAAATAGAAATGCTCACCTGTTTCTGCCAGCTCTCCAACATCACTTTGGGACACACAGGCACTTCAACATTTGAGGCTGAACGGCCTCGGAATCCAGATACCCACATTGTGAGTCCTCACTCTTGCTCTTGGGTGATGTTTCTCCATAGCCCTCAGCAATGCTCTCCACTCCCTGGATGGGGCTACATCTCGTGGGGATTTTGTGGCCTTGTTGGACCAGTTTGGCAACCATTACATCCAGGAAGCTATCTATGGCTTTGAGGAGTCCTGCTCTATCTGGTACCCAAACAAGCAGGTCCAGCGGCGACTGTGGCTGGAGTATGAAGACATCAGCAAAGGTGAGTGACATGCTCATCAGCAGATTCTACACCCCATGCAAGTACTGGCTGCACAGGTACAATCCATAGCACCAAACTTAAGGAGTCTGTAGGTGAAGAACTAATTCAGATGTTGCCCCAATACTCTGTGCCCATCCTTAAAATTGCCAAGATTTGCTTGCCAAAACCAAGTCACAAAATGAGAGTATTTGGGGAAACTTTAGATGCAGGATGGGGTCTAAACTATATGGTCACTGTGTTAGTTATAGAGAAAGTCCTCTACAGGTTTTTACCTGTCACCATGTGTCCTGCTACAACAGCAAGGGCAAAGTATTAGAGCCTTCCTATGGAGTAGGGGAGAAGGACGAGAGTGTTGCAGTCTCCCCACTACTTCCTGCCCCAGCAATCCCAGCCTACACTGGCTGGCAACCCCGTACAGTAGCTACATAGTAAACCCCTCTCGCTCCATCCTGCCCTGACTTTAGGCCCATTTTTCCTCCTGATTTGTGCTATGAGGAATTCCCCATTGGCCCAAGTGTTTATCTAGCTCTGGATAACAGCCTCACAATAAATCCTTGTCCACTGTTTGATGGCAAGTTAGTATTCAGTCCAAGTAAGTATAAGAAATTGGAATTTTTCAAACTTTCTGAATTCACCTTCTGATATAAGAGGAGTACTCGCTGGTAAATTTGTATTCTGATCAACCAAGACTGGTTTAGAATTGCCATTCATGGAATTTCTTCTTCTGAGCTTATCCTCACAGCCAGCATTCTGATGAGGCCAAGTTATGGATGTGTGAGTTGCTAAAGGGCAAGTGAAAAAATTAGCACCATGAAAACTGGAGAAGTAGGTCATCCAAAGATTTAATGATTGAGAGTCCCTCTGAGAATAGGGACCCTCTGCTGTCAGCAGTGCTGCAGTGGGGAACAATGTGCCCCCGTAGCTGAAAGGCTCTTGGTTCTCTGAGCTTTGTACAAATTCCTGCTTTGTCTTGCTCAAGAGGTAGCAGAGGCATGAGAGCCTCTCTTCTGGCTGGGTGTTTTCTTCCAGAAGAAGCAAGAAGCTTGTGTCTGGGCTGCAGTTCCTGCAGGCATTTCCCCCACCCCTGATTCCTCTAAACTCAAGGACACAACCACAGGCTTCTGGTATCCCTTCAAACTTCAGTATCTTAAAATTGTTCTCGTTCCAATTTGCCAAGAAAGGATTGTAATGTAAGCAAATGTAGATAAGACCGGTTCCAGCTGGCAAAGCTTTCTTATGTTTCCATGCCAGAGCCTGGTGATTGAACCAAAGGGCTAAATCTTCCTCTCTTTCCATTGGCCAGTGGTTCAAGGGTTGCCAGGCCCTAGGACTGCTGGGAGATGAGAGTCTGACCTTCCCCAGAACTCCTGGCTCTACCTGTTGCTTCTCTCTCGAGCATTGCAGTGCCCTTAAAGTTAAACACTGAGCTCAGGAGGGAAATTTGCCCATGGCCTTGGTTTTATGCCCTATCCCTCTTGATCTCAAGCCATTCTTGCCACTCAGGAGCTAGTATTGTGATAGTCTGGCTGTTGACTTGAGTTCTTATAAATATATAAACCCCTTCCTTGTTATTGACCTTAAAAGATATTCAAGCATTTTGGTATGTCTATTTTGATCTCTCTCAATTGTCCATGTATACCATCCCCCACTCCTGAGTCTTACCTCTACATCCTAGGGTTTATCTTTCTTCTTATTTGGTCTGATTCTTACTCTTCAATATTTTTCTCCCCCCTAGGCACTAATTTCCTTTTATTCCAAAAGCCCGCGTGGAGGCATGCTACTGATTAAGAATTATAAGTGCATAAGACAGAGGAAGACTTTTTTCCACTTTTCTGCACTCTGAGAGGATTGGTCCAGAATGGGATTCATACACTAGTGGTGACAAGTGTTCTGAGAGGACTATACCTACCATGACATAAAAGCGACACCTTTTTGGACTCAAGTCCTTTGATTATATGTTCTTGCCTGCTCTAACTTTAAAAACCTTCCTATAGTGAAAAGGGTTTCTCTATTCCTTACTTTTGTACCTATGATCGGATACCGAAAATTGCTTATGGATTGAATAGGAAAGGAGGTTGATCAGGGATGAAAAGAAATGGAAAGAGCACAGGACTTAGGGTTGGGATGCTAGAATCTGCCAGGTAACTTTTGTTTAGTGAATTAACTATCAAGATCTCATCTGTAATGCCCTCCGTGGTCCCTTCCAGCTCTGATGGTTTACGGATCCTATGAGTCCCCTCTTATGTGGGAAGCTTTCTCAGGTCAGGCATTTGAGTGAAGATTCTCCTCTTCTCTCTACAAATCCCCATGAAACTTCCCAAGGGCAGGTTCTATACCTTATTCAACTTTAAATTCCCAGAGTCTAACAGAGAGCCAGCACATGGTAAGCCCTCAACAATTGTTTATTGTTGTCATTGTTGCTGCCATTGTTGTTAGCCATGATGGTGGTAGTGGTGGTGGTGGCGGTAGGAATGATGGTAAAAGCCCTTCTGCTGTGGTGATTTCCCATGTGGGTTTTATTACAAACATGTAAAATGCTTTAGTTATGCCTGCTGATGAAAACCCAGATGGATTTTTGGCCACATCTTCAGAAGGCAGCCTTCCACTCAACAGGCACTTAATTGTCACACGACTACTCTATGGTTTGGCCATACGAATATTTAGGAACACCTGTCTCCAGATAAGTCTCAATGAAGCCTATGAGAAATATACTTCCACTTCTCATTGTCTAAGATTAGCCTATCTTAATTTTTTTTTACAGAGCATATAAAGACTGTCAGAATTGAAATTTCCCAATTCCCCCCCAACTTCTAAACTTATATCTTTTCTCATCATCTTTTGCCCTCATACCTCAGAAAATGTAATGAGTTCCCACTCTTCAGGCTAACCTCTCCACCCGTACGCCTCCTCATCTCCCTCCCTGCTTCCTCCTACACCTCATTCATTCAGTAGTCTCTTCCTTTTAATCTTTACAACCTCCTCAGCCACTGAATTATCCCTTCCCCAGCCTTATATCTCCCCCAAAATAATATTTTTATAAACGTGTCTCTTTTACCCGTTTCTTTTCAACATACCACCACCAAATTTCTTGAGTGAGTAGTTGATACACCTTTTCTCTACCCTTTACTTCTTTTTACTCTTCAAATGATTGCTTTCAACCACTTCACTCCACAGAAAGAGCTCTGGAGAAGGAAATAGAGCTTCTTAATCAGAGGTTCACTTTTCTATTCTGTGACCATTTATCTATCTCAGATGAAGAATTTGTCCTGCCTGACGAGGTCTGCCTTCTTGAAAATTCTCTCTTCTTTTGGTGTCCCTGACACTATTCTGTCCAGCTTCTCTTCATAAATCTTTGACCTTTATTTTTCATTCTTTTTTGCCCTTACTCCTGTAAAGAAATCATTTATATTTTGGTCATTTTTTTGGGATTTCATCCTTAAGTCTCCCCTCTTCTTCACTGCTGCTGGGTGATTCTCTTCTGTGTCTAACTCAACCTACAAATCTAATCCTTCCCTTTTTCCTGATATTCAAAACCTCATTTGCCCTTGAGTGTTTAGCATTTATACCTGGATATTCTACAGGCACCTCAAAGATGAATGTCTCTTCTATATATCCACTAGTAGATTCATGAACTACATGATGGGTCCAAGTATAAATAGACGAGTCTTTCTTGATGCTGTCCTCCACCTCTGCAATCAACCATTTGCAAAGTTCTGTTCTTTTCCACCACCTATTTCTTCAATAGCTGTCTTCTCCTGTCCATTTCTCAAAATTGTATGAGTTTGCAGTATCAGCTCTCATAAGAAGTATTGAAACAGCATCCTCATGTGTCTCCTTTTCTTCAGTTCTCTGCCACTCTAGTCTGTTTTACATTTCACCATCTGTTATCTTTTTTAAGTGTCACTTAATGATGTGACTCCAGCTTGAAGCCCTTCACTAACTCCTTACTGCCTTCTCAATGTAAACATGACTTCACTCCCTATATTAGTTTCCTAGGGCTGCTGTAAAAAATTACCACAAACCTGGTGGCTTACAACAACATAAATTCATTCCCTGGCAGTCTGGGGGCCCGAAATCAATTTCAGTGGGCTAAACTCAAGGTAGCAGTAGAGCTGGTTCCTTCTGGAGGCTCCAGGGGAGAATCCTTTTCCTTGCCTTTTCCAGCTTCTAGAGGTAGCCTGTATTCCTTGGCTTGTGGCCCCTTCCTCCATCTTCAAGGTGCATCACTCCAATCTCTGAGTCACATGGCCTTCTCTCTGACTCTTCCTACCTCCTCTTATAAAGATCCTTTTGATTACATTGGGTCCACCCAGATAATCCAGGATAGTCTCCCTGTCTCAAGGGTCTTAATTTAAGCATATCTGCAGAATTCATTTTGCCATTCACGGGTAACATCCACAGGTTCCAGAGATTAGGACCTGGACATCTTTAGGAGCCATTATTCTGCCTGCCATGTCTTCTGCCCTCTGCAGCTGCTGCATCACTGACCACTCTCTGCCCCAAGCATCCTCCACTTTGATGATACAGGGCTACTTGCTATCAGTCCCAAACCCTTGCATTTGCTTCCAAACAGTTTAAGGCCTCAGAGACTGCCTCCCTGCCCCTGTCAAGGCCACAGACAGGCTCCCTAAGGTCTCCACACCTACTTTGTCTCACTCAGAAGTTTTCTCTTGGGTCCCTTTGTTGCCCTCCTCTTGGAACTCTGTTTTTCTCCTTTCCCTGATGTGTGTTTGATTGCCTAATTTCTGCGACAATCTCCCTCTCTTCTTAGGCCCTTTGGATCAGCAAATTAATCTTCCTGGCTATGATTTCTGTTTCTTGCTTGTGTTTTTTAATTGCCCCCTTCAGCTCTATAAATTGCCATTTGCAATTAAATGACTCCCTGCCCCAGTGTCAGACCCCAGCTCCAGGATCAAGGTTCGCACTGGTTTCCAGAAGGGCACTGAGCCTTTTCCACACACCTGAGCCTTTGTGCATGTGCTGCCTGTCCACCCTCGTCCTCTGTTCCACCTCGTTCTACCATCTCCTCCTTCCTACTCTTCAAGAGCCAGCTCCAATGTCATCTGATGCTCTAGGCAGAGTTCCTTGCTTCCTGTTTCATGCTCTTATAGCTCCTTATACGTGTCCTTCGGCAGCACTCTTCACATTTCCCTGTATCGTCATTTCCTGGTATGACTGTCTCCCATGGTAGTAGACTTGACAGCACTTACCATATTTCTCTTCTTTTTTAAATTTGTTTATTTATTTAAAAAATTCAAAGTGTATAAAACAGAATAAAGTGAAAAGTACATCTTCCTTCCACTCTCATTTCCTAGTAATCTCGTTCCACTCCCCAGAGGCCACAAGTCCACCCTTGTGACCAGTTTACTGTCTATCTATCTGGACATAGTCTGTTCCTAGCCATGTCCTAGCCATTTCGAGGTGAAGAAAGCAAGTTGCAAAAGAGTAGATATAGTAGGGTCTCGTCTGTTTAAAAAAATTGTATATATAGATGCATGCATATACACACACATATAAATAATCTTTTAGCCTCTCTCTATGTATGTATATTTTTATGTGTGTGTAGTATATATATACATAATATATAAACGTGTATATAACCTCAAAATAGCTTTGCATATATATGTATATATATAAATAGCTATAAATTTATATACTATAAATAGTATACAAAATAGCTTTACATATATATTGTATATATATTATATATATATATCTGATCGCACACATTGTCTGATTGCTCCAAGATTAGGGATATGGGGTAGGACTTTTATTTTTTGTATTAAAAACTTCTGTGTTACTTTTCCCACAATAAGCATGTGCCACTTTTACAATAAAACTCTTAACACATTGAAAAATATATTCTGAAAAGTTTGTGTTACTTCGAGGGAAGACGTAGAAAGTTAACTGAAAAAAACAGAATGCACAGTTGTATCCACACGAGAGCTGAACTTTGGATAGAAATCTGGGAGGAAGTGCAAAACAATATGACCATTTCTTACTAATCCTTGGGCCCTCGTTGCTGACAGCGCCTGGCATATAATGAGCATCCACTGTTTGTTGCAGGCATGAATCCTTTATTTTGTGCTTATTTCAGAAGAAACCTATAAAGAGCTATAGACCTGTAGATTCCAGAGAAGTGTCCAAAACAATTGAACCTTCTTCAAATAAGAACTTCCAAGGGCTTAATTTTAATCCTCCACTTGACACACTAAGCAGAGTACATTTTCTTTCTTTTTTGATTCTCCATTCAGGAGCGGATCTCCTTGGGTCTTTCTTCCTTCCCTTTCCCAATATCACTCATTGTTCCTTTAGATCTGACCTTTGCCATTGCCTTTTCTGCCATCACTTTTGGTGCATAGCGGTGGCGTTATCTGGGTTGACAGTTGGCAATAACAAGCTCTTCCTTTCTACTGCAACTTCTAGTCCATAATCCACTGTTTTGTTTTGTTTTGTTTTTTCTAGCCAGTTGCTTCCTTTCCATGGGGGAAAACTAAGAAGAGTAGCTTCCTCTTCTTCCAACACACAACTGAGAGTTTTTCCCTTAGGATGACCCTCTAGCTCTAAGTCTTAAGTCAGGTTAGAGTCAAAGAAAGAAGTAACCTGCCTCCATGGCATTATATTTCTACCACACAGGATGCCACACACTTGCCATCAGTTTGTTTTCAGGTGGACAGAGCCCAAGGCAGACTCAGCTGGTCCCTCTCCCCAGGACAGTGAACAGGTTTCTGCTATCGCTGAACCAAAAACAATAGCTGAACCAGCACTCAGCCTTCTGACCCTGGTCTGTGAGTGCTGGTCAGCTGAGTCCCAGTCTTGTGTATTTGATGCTGGTGCAGTTCATAGGCGAACTTGCATAATTGTGGTACATGGCATAAAAAATCTGATTAAGTTAAGGACACAACATAGAGATCCAATGAAGAGTGGTAACTTAAGTTTCTATAATGTTTCATGTTTTACAACCCTAAGGTTGCAAACCAGTTCCAAAGGCTCTTTTTATGCACATTTACAATAACGAAGTTAGCACTCAAGTGGCAAAGCAATTATGGCATATAGCTGTTTTCTTCAAATGATTAATTAATTCATTCAGCAAACGTTTGCTGAGGGCCTGCTGCATGCAAAGCCCTGTAGCAAGCAGAGAGCGGGTGTAGAGGAGACAGCTGTTCTATGGCATTCCCAGACACACAGCCCTGATGAAGGTGCTGCTGAGGCCGAGCCTGGCGGTATCATAAACAGAGGCTTCGAAGAGGATCTAAGCTTTCCTAAACATATGTGTGAGGATTTAATTTGAGTCTTCAAGTCCCTAGGCTCTGATGCAGAGTCCAGAGGAAACTGGATCTGTAGGTTGAGAGAGGAAGTTACTATGAATAATATTACCAAATAGCATGTTACATAGCTTTTCTCATTTAATCCTCAAACATACATATCACTTAAGTCCCTCCCCATTTTATAGATAAGGAAATAAAGCCTTGGGAAGCTTAAATCAGTTGCATGTGTCACATAACTAGTAAGTGGCAGAGCCACGATAAGAACTCCTTCACCCACTGAGAGAGTCTGCGAATGGCTGCCAACGGCCCAAGAAGAAATTAAGGTAGAAAGGTTAGTGGACAAAATGGAGGTGGGATCAAGACATCATGGAAGCCAGGCTGCTGGTCTAAGGTGAACGAAACAGGGCCAAATGTCAACTTCATGGTGAATCCACTGCCTTTCACCTTGAGCTTTCTGAATTTTTGATTGTTTCTTGTGGGATTTTTTGTTTTGTTTTTTTTTTGGCCATATCTATGATGGCAACACAGTTGCTGTGGTAATCTTTGTTTTCCTATACAGCAGTGCTTCTCAAAACTTAATATCCATTTGTATCACCTGGGATCTTGTTAAAAGGGAAATTCTGATTCAGTAAGTCTGGGTGGGGCCTGAGATTCTGCATGTCTAACAAGCCCTCAGATGACGCCAAAGCTGCTAGTCCGAGGACCACATTCTGAATAGCAAAGCTGTGTACTTTTCTCCAAGACCAACATCATCACTGTTCATCCTGTCCAGTCCAGGACGTTCAACACTGGAGCCGTGGCACGGTGGCCTCCAGGGGTATGTCCTGGTGTCATCTCCACGGAGGAGTGTCACAGACAGGAGGGCCAGCCTGAATGGTTTTCACTTTGGACTTTTCTCTGATTAAGCCATTGATCATTAGGCTTGTGTGCAGAATTGAACAGTCTTAAGCCCTCAGGCACTGAAAGGAATTGGAAATATGCCAACAATCAGGATTAAAGGCGATAAGCTTATTTTTTTTAAGCTTTGTATGGTAGGCAACACTGTCCTCATCTTTCTATCTCAAGCATTCTAAGTTTTTTAAAATAGCATTCAAGAGACCCCCATTTTTCTCCCTCTAGAAACCACAAATTATTATAGCATTTCATATTTTAACCTGGCTAGTATTTTAGTTGATGGGACAATTCTGGTGGTGATGTCAAACTCCTTTCATATAATTATGGGCTTGACAATAGTGACGTATTGTCCATGACAAACAATTTAGTAGTTAATTTTATGGTATTCTCTACTCCAAATATGTAAGCTTTGCCTTCACAACTTGATTGATTGTTTCCTGAATGAAATAAATTCATTAATTTATTCAACACCTTCTATATCTAAACATTGGTCTAGGCACTGGGCATATAATGGTGAATGACATAGAGAAGTTTCCTATTTTTATGGAGCTCATATCCTAGTGAAGAGGGACAGAAAGTGGCAAGTAACAAATGAAAGCAATAATTCTAAATAATGATGGATACTATGAAGAAACTAAAACCAGGTGATGTAACAGAGGTTGACTAGAGGTTTGGGGGCTGATTAAGATGGCAGGCACAGAGAAGGCCTCAATGATGGTGATGAGGGGATGAGTTTGAGCTGAGACACAGAAGACAAGAAGGAGCTGGTCATGCAAAGATCTGGGGGCAGAACAGTCCAGGCAGAGGAAACAGCAAACACAAAGGCTTTGTAATTTTTTTTAAATTCTCATAGCTTCAAGCATATTGTGGGGCATATAGAAGTTACTTGGTAAATATCAGACTGATGACCAACATGACTGTGGAGAAGAGAGAGGCCTGTATTCTCTGATGGAATATGAAGAGAAGAAACTCTACTTCTGGCCAAACTTGTTCTATTTCCCAGATTCAGCAAGCTAAGATGGACTGATTTGTTTAGCCCATCCTCTTTTATCCAACATGTAAATCAATGCTCAAGTCAGCTGGCCATGGTGCTATAGACCCAAGAGAAATAAGCTTATGCCTACAGGCTTGATAGTACAATATGTACATCTACCAGGACTTTTATCTTGATCTTAATTTATGGGCTCCATCCCACAACTAATAGTTTATCTTCGCAAAAAAATATGTTGAAAAAAAATTACAAGATAAATGTTGATGCAAGGGGAGATTCTACATCAAATGTGACAATCTGAACTTGACATCACTTGGGGTTTTCACATCTTTGGGGATGAGTGCCTTGTGTCTTAAGCAGTAGTATGTCTATATTGACCATCTTACTCTAAGGCAGCATGTTGAGGGAAGAAGCACTGGAAGGGGAGTCAAGAGACCTGGGTTCTTGGTCTCGGTTGAGCCATTGGCCAGCCAGCTGACCTTGGGTAAATTACTTCACCTTCTTCAAAACAATCTTCTCATCTGTATAACAACTAGCTTGAATTAGATGATACTTAGCATTTCTTCTACTTCTCATGTTCTGTGACTCTATATACGCAGCAAATGTTTTCTGCTTCTGATAACAGAATGCAACATTTGATAATGCTTGGCTCAAGGCTGAGTAGGAAAACGCAACTAATGTTGCAATGGAAGGAGTTTAATGTAGTTGTTTGTAGCAAGGGTTTAGAGTCAGACAGGTTTGCATCAAAATTTTTATAGCTGTGGCTCTTGATAAGTTTCCTCAATGGCTGTGAACCTCAATTTCCATATGTATGAAATAGAGCTATTAGTACTTATCTTACTAGTAAGGATTATGTAAGGATTGAATACAATATTATATTCACAATGTAAAGCACAATGTCTAGCATTTTGTAAGTGTTCAATGCATTGTGACTCATATGATTATTATTACTATTATTATTCGCATTATTTTAGTGAAATTTGCAGTTCAGCGCACTATTTTTGAACAAAATAGTGACTGATAAAAATTTCAAAGATATCAGTAAAACTTGCCCTGGGTAAATTTGCTCTTCACAGAAACACTGACATATATTTTAGAAGTCACAGATCATCTACTAACCAGGCTAATGGAACAGGGGGTCAAACCTCCATTCCAAAAGTCAGGATCAGCATCACATCCTTTGGCAATGATTTTCAGTCCCAGTTTTAGCCCCTTTGCTGGGAAAAGACCAGGAAATAAGCACGACTTCTCCCACCCATATGAGAGGGATTTTTTTTGGTGGGGGAAGGAGGTAGGGACTATAAGAATATGCTCTCTGTGGAAAAGGATCCCCCGGGGAAGCTTCTTTGATAAGCAGCCTGGGTGTTACTACCTTTTAAATGCAAAGGGGCTGTCAGGTGCATTCTCCAAAGGAGGAAAAATTCATGAAAATGTCCAGCCATATCAACCTTCCCTTTTACCTGTGATTCAAAGTCTGTGCCTTCTGGTTCCAGTGCCTGCCTACAGATCCAGACCCTGATTCCTCTTGTGCCCCAAGGGTGGGACCCTGGCCCTATTAACAATCCAAGTTTCAACGTAAGTGGATTTTTGGGGTTGAGAGACAATTGATTAGTAGTTTTTGTGTTTTTGTTAGGCTCCTATCTTTTCCTGATTTCCATTAATAATCTGCTTTAGAGGAACACTTTTGTATTCTCTAAAGCAAAAAGGGGGTCAGCAATTGCTGAAAGAGGGGCTACATCTATGAATCTCTGAGTTCACTCCCTACTCCTACCCCACGTCTTGCAATGCATAACTCCATGCACAGCATCTAGCAGGCAGTCAGTAAATATTGGTTGAATGAATAATTGAATGGATGCCATACTTTTTTCTCTTCCTCTTTCCTTTCAAAGAGAAATGACAGCATATTGTCTAAGACAACATCTCCCCAAACACCTTTTCCTCCAACCCCCTGACACCAGCCCACCCTTTCACCATCCCTCCTCCACACCTCCGGGTTTGATCGGGGTGTGTGTGTGTAGGGGGCTGGGTGTTGGAGAATGTCGTGTGCTGGGATTTGGTATTAGAAAAATAGGCTAGATATTAAAGCCAAGTGATCAACACAAGGTAGGACTAGGATTAAATACCAGGACCTGGAGTAAATCCATGTGTGGACCTCCAATCTGTGATTGTTATTCCAAGTTTCTGGCTACCAGTTAATGCCGTATGAGCCAATAGTAGTCTTTTGTTTTACCACTCTACTATAATGGCTTTTCTTTTATACAACAAGTTGGAAAGTTTGCTTTGTGGGAGGAGGGGTTAAGGGTATATGTGTTAGGTCTAACGTGCAACTTATGTTTAAACTGAAACACAAGACACAAAACTGCTTTGACCTAAACCAACAACTCAACAAACCCCTGTCATCTAAGCTTAACTGTTTGGCAACTAGACATTTCTGGTCCTTTCCTACTTTCCGTTCCTCTGTTGTCAGAGCCAGTCTCCCTGAATCTCATGGGACTCTTTGGAAGTCGGTTCAATTATTAGAAGACATAAATTAAAGGGAGAAATTAAAAATACATAAGAAAAAACTAATGTCAAGGAAATTAGCAAGAAATGGATCAAGTAAGTAATGAATTTTGAAAAAATGAGAGTAGTTGACATCATTTTCAAACCTGGCCCCAACTGCCAGCTACACTACAAAATACAGATGATTAATGCTACCACAGTCAAAGGCTCCAGAATACATCATTTCTGTCTCCTTTACTGATGAGTGGAAGATAGTTTTCTAATCAGATCAACCCCTCTCTTAAAAATTCCCAAGTGCTCTTTGACTTTATTGCTGTCAGCAGAGCCAGTGACATGTGGACCTCAATTAGCAGCACCTTGAGGGAAGGTTATGAGTTCCTTTGCAAGGTAACCATGTTTATGCATTCATTCAGAAGTGTGTATTGAGTGTTTACTGTGAATCAGGCAGAGTGTTAGGCATCGGAATACAATGGTTAATAAAAGAAGGCTCCTAACCCACTATAGAATTCTAGATGTTGGAGTAAAGCATAACTATCTTACCTCTTCTCTCTTTGCAATTGGCTAGTGAATAGCTACAGGATAGCATGGCTGAACCCCTGGGGGGCCTCAAAAGGGGCAAAGAAAGCTGTTGCAAGGTCCGGAACACACTTTCCACCTTGAGAGTTCATCCCATTCCTTGGAAGGTTTCTCAGGGGGCAGGCTTGTGCACATTCTGTCAGCCAAAGTGCCTATTCTGAAGGTGGCTCCCTCAGGAGGAGTCTGTGAGACATTGAAGCGGAGAAGCAAAGGAGCACATGCAGAGAGCTTTAGAGAAAAGACCCCTGGCAACATCACTCACTTCTGGGGATAGGAGCTGTTGGCTAGATCGGGCCAGCCCTGGGAAACGTGGGATGCCCAGACCACTGGCTTGCAGACTTGTGAAGGGCTGTTTGTAGACTGCTGTGGTTTGATGGCTGCCTCCTGTGGCCAGAGAGGGGACAGACATGCCTACACAGAGTTCCTGCCCTGAGATCCAGAAAGTGGTCACACTGATCTCCTTTTAAAGCCCAATGTAATTAGAAAGGACTAGACAGCTTGGCTAAGTCATAACCACCCAAGACCCATCAGCTTGGTTAAATCTGGCCAGGGACAGCATTCATTCCGCTTAGTTAGAAGGGCCTTCAGGTTAGAACTATTGGAACTTAAGCAGGTTCAACAAGACCCTAAAATATCTTTGCCTTTGCTGATTAAAAAAATCACAAAGAAATAAAGAAAGAAAAAGAAAGGTAGAAAGAAGCATTTCTCCAGCTCGATTTCTCAATAAATCTGCCAGTTAAAATATGTGCTTTGTGGGTGAAATGTGAGTGCCCGTGACAGGAAAAAACAACCTAATCGGGTAAACCAGCAGCCTGGACTCCCTTGACATTTTTCTGTTTCCTTGGGGTTTTTCTTTCGTCAGGTTGATTCCACAGAGGCGGCTTATAAAGTCACTCTTTCTGTGTGCCACCCTTACCCGTAATGATGGCTACGGCCCCTCCTGTCAATTTATTATAAGTCCAGTCAATTACTGTGGTAATTGTTTCTATATAGATTGATGTGTTTGGGGCATTTACAGCTTTACATATTTTTATTTGGTCTGTTTTTCTTCCTCCCTTAGAGAGCAGGGATTCTGGGCCTACTTCTTTGTAACTCCCCATAGATGTTGCTGTAGATTCTGTTCACAGTGGGCTCACATTCAGTATTGGTCACAGTACTGTGGATGAGGGTAATCAGGAGATGCCAGCCCCCAAGCTTCCCTGGTCTCTGCATCCTTTTACAGAGCTGGGTAGAAATGAGAGGTGTTATTCCTTCATAATTTCCATAATATCTCTCTGCAAGGGTAATTAATGTGTTGGGACCTGTGTAGATCAGGTATCCTGCATTCACTGGGCTGGTAAAGGTCATTAATAATCTACAGAGAAGCATAAAAGCAAATTGAAACCAAAGGAAATCTCTCTTATAATTCAATCAGCCATTATTTTTCTTTTTAATTCTTTCATCATTCTTTATTCTTTCGTCATTTAATGAATATTTCTTGAGTTGACATTGCGCAGGCATTGGGCAAACAACACTGGAGCGGACATGCAAGAGACAGAATGTAAACAAGAAAATAAAGAATAAACAAAATAGTAGGAACTTTGAACGGGCTATGAGGGTAATGAAAAGGGTGCTGTGATCGAGGGTGACAGAGGCAGTACCCACTTTAGAGAGGCCGTCAAGGAAGGCATGAGTGGCGCTGTGCTGAGATGTAGATAATGAGCCAGAGGAAAGACATCCCAGGAAGAGTGAATGGCCAGTGCAAAGACCTGAGATGGGGAAGCCTAGTGGGGTTCGAGCAGAGTGAGTGAGGAAACTGAGGCCTGGCTGGCGGCTGGAAAGGCCAGGGATGGCCGTGCAGGGCCACATTGACCCCAGCTAGGATGCTGGAGAGGAAACCACTGGGGCAAGTGCCCCAGTCACATGTATGTTTTAGGATCCCTGCTGCACTGGGTGCAGAATAGCTTCAAGAGAGGCCAGAGTGGACATATAGACACCAGTTAAAGACCTAAAGCAGTAACCCAGGCAGTGGACATGGAGAGGGAAGAGCAGAGCGAGGTCTGTTTATGGAATAGAAAAACTTGAAGACAGGATGGGTCTGGGGGAGGGAGGAGCAGGGGAAAAGGAATGAAAATAATTCCTAGATATTTGCTTGAACAACTGATTATGCCGAAGTGCCATTTACAAATTGAGGGTGACGGGATGGAACAGGTTGGGGGAGGGTGGGGAATATAGAGCTTCATGCAGACTTGTCGATTTTGAGTTTCTATGGAGACATCCCAGTGGAGAAGCCAAGTAGACCTTTGAATATGCAGGTCTGGAGCTCAGAGGAGAGGTCAATGCTGGAGATGCAAATCTGTGAGCCGCAGAATTCAACCAGTATCTATAGCCCTGGTATGGATGCGCTCAGCCAAGGAGGAAGACAGAAAAGAGGAGCAGGCCCAGGACCAGGCCCTGAATTGCTCCCACAGTTAGAGATTGGGGAGCGGTAACAGGTGGGGGTAAGTTCAGCAAAGGAGACTGTGAAGGAGCAGCCAGGAGGTGGGAGGCTCCGAGGAAGGCTGTGGTGGAGAAGAGCGTGGGCAGCTGTGTCCTTTCCTGCTGAGCGGGGGAGTGAGATTAGTAGGTCAAACATCATTGCCTAGTTCACTTAGAGAGTCATAAAATATTATAACTTGCAAAAGCCCTGAGAAATAATTATAATAGTAATAACTTACAATTATTGGTATTTCTCACATATGCCATATTTCTCACCCCCCTGTGAAGTGAGGAGGTAGGTTACATACTATGACTGTTTGGTGAAGTGTCATTTGTGAGTTGTCCTCAGTCACTTTGAATTGTGAAACCATGAAAGGCACCTTGCAAAGCAGAGCTCCGTCCCTTGGGGTCTCTCCAGGGTGAGTGTTGTCCCAGATCCTCGCAATCCTAAGCAGTAGAACCATTCCCCACTCAGGGCATCTGCCTACAGACCACGTGCCCTTGCAGCAGGACTCCCTCACTCCTCCTGCTGGCAGTCCACCACCCCTAATTCCAGAGGGCAGGAACCGAGGCCCACAACATGAAGACACTAATCTGTAGTCACATAGAGAGTGACAGAACTGGAAGAGGAACCCAGGCTTGATCATTCATCATCCTTGTCTCACAGAGCTGTGCCTCTGTTTCTCCATGTGCTAAAGACGAGGAGGGTTCTGGGGACTTGTCCCAGTGCCCAGGTGCATCTCCTTGAATTTTGGGTCTGCCTGCAATGCTGCCCTGGGGTAAGCACCCCTCCCATAAGGATGCCAGACCTCACATGAGATCATCCACTCTTAAAAGTTTTGTTATTACTAGGCATTATTAACATAATAGCAAACAAAATAAAATCCCTACTCTGCCCAGTTCTCACCTTGCCATCCCACCCCTGGGGAGAGAGTTCCATTCCACAATTTAATAAACACTCACTAAATACCTACTCTAAAAGTATATTAAGTGCCAGGCCCTATGCTAACTGTTGGGAATATGTTGATGAATAAAAGCTACACCCTGCCCTCAGGTTGTTCATAAATATGTGGGAGGCAGTTCAGTAAACAAGAAATTATAATAATATGTGATAAAGGCTATAAAGGACCTGAGAACAGGAAGCACCAAAGACGGGGTCTTAATCCAGCCTGCGGCAGGATTGAGAAAACCTTCCTGGAGGAAGTGTTGCCTGGACGGAGAGAGGGAGAGTGAGTGGACATTGGTGAGCAGCCTCTGGGGAAAGGGTGTTCTAAACAGGAAAAAGGCAAGGAGTGTGAAACACGAGGGTATGAGAAAAGCCGGTGCACTTGGCGCGTGTGGGGGAAGCGAGGCTAGAGAGGGGACGGGGGTAGAGGGCTCGCTGGCCAGACCCTAGTCTCTTCTTTTTATCTTAAAGTCATTTTTGAGTTATTAAGGATTTCAACAGAGAAAGGACATGTTCTTGTTGTGCTTCAGAAGCATACATTTGGTGACAGTATGGAGGATGATTGGGAGATGTAAAAACTAGAGATAGGTTGACTAGTCAGGGAAATTGTGGAGTAGACCAAGTGGGAACTGCTGAGCGTCTGATCTAAGGGAGAAGGAATGTCAAGTGTAGGGTGGATGGGACAGTAATTTGTGAGATATCACCAACAGGTGACTCTTTGGATCTGGAGGGTAAGGGTGGTAAGCCATGGCAAGGCCTACCCGTGGGAATCTCCTAGGTGGGCACACCTGGAAACCCTGTGGGTCCTGTGGTGATTTCCCCAATTATGGAAGAACAAGAATTTAAAACTCTTTAGCCCAGACATTAAACTGAGCTGACATGGATTGCTGAGTAGCAGAATTTTTGCTTTTTATGATAGTAAATTTGCTTCTGGATGCTGACATGGTAGGGGATGCCAAAGGCCACAAACTCACCTTTCTGGGGTGTCCATCCTAGCAATATCTCACTTTTTAGGGGCTCCCAAACTGCAGACACACCTTATTGAGATATAAGGGAGGATGGGAAACCTACAGAGTCACCTGTATCCTTATCTCATGAACAGCCTGTGCTTGGGCAGGAACCCCAAGGAGAAGCACCTTGAACCCATCCCAACCCAGCCCAGACTCAGACCTAGCGCCGGGCAAAAGGATCCACAGTGATCTTCACGAGCTCTGGCTTTCAGATACAAGTGAGTCCATCCCCTGTAGTAAAAATCACAGTAGTTTTTCCGCCGAAAGCCATTTGGGCGTGATGAAGTAGGGACGTGGGTGAAAGATGGAGAATGGGTTGGGGAGGATTCAGGTTGTAAAACATAGCAGTGCTTCTCTACAGCAGATAGAGGTCATATTTCCATAAACACTCTGATTCTTGCCATTCTGAGCATATGTTTCCTTGTTATCTTTTAATTGGTTTTTATTCTAAATTTAACACTCAACAGTTTGTGATGGTAGCAACTGTGAGCACTGGGGTGGTACATGTCAATTCTAGGGACGTGTGAGACATCAGGACCTTATTGGTGCCCTCCCCCTCCTCCCCACATCACACCAGCCTGCATTAAGAAGCTGGAAATTGCTCATTGTGTCCTTTCCTGCTTGTGTTGTCATGTTTGTAGATGTCAGGTTCTGGGGAACAAAGGGAGAGGAGTAATCTGAAATCCGAATGATACCACTGGAAGCTGTGTATAACGGCAGGTGAATGCCAATAGATTGGAAGCTGGTATCAGCAGGCCCACGATGCATGAAATCCTGTGTCCCAGGAAAGGACTTAAGAAATTGTTGAAAACAACTCAGCAAAATGCAGTAATCAGGTGTTCTGGAGAAAGCCAAGGAAGTCTGATTTTGAAGATCTTGTGTATCTATGATGTGGAAGGAGCATGAAGCAAAGGGAGGAGGAGGGTTCACGAGTTAGACACTCAGTGGCTGAGTGACATGAAAACAAATGACTTAAAGCCTCTGAGCTTTGGTTTCCTCATCTGCAAAGTAAGATGAGGAATGCAATACTCTTAAATGAGAGTATTGCACAGGATTGTCAGGGCTGAGTCTTAAGGCTATCAGAGCATCTGGCCCATGTAGGTCCTCAGTAATGGAACTATTAGGTTATTTTCCAACACGGGCTCTGTAGCACACTAGTCCAACAAGATATTCTGCAAGAAATGAATTCCATGTTCAAATTATTTCTGACAACACTGCATGCTATATTTCCTTCTTGGAGGTTTGCAATACATATGAGAATTTTAAAGGCTTTTCAAAGATTTGCAAAAAACCTGCTCACCTTTTACTCTGGTTATCCTTTCACATTAGAGCTTGAAAAACTTTTTGTTTGTTTGTCTGTTTGTTATTTTGAGTAATGCTATGAACAGATCCTAAAAACAAAAGTTCTATGAAATCTATTCAGAAAAATTCTGAGTGTTTGTTATGCAGCTTCTAATAAGGTAGAAGCTTTCTCTTTAAACTCCTCCATCCAGATTTGGCACCAAATCCTCTTATTTCTTCTGAAATACTCCCTTGGTTTGCCCCTCATTCTCTACGCATGGTTGTCACCCCAGTCTGACCCCCAGACCTTCAAGCCTGTGTTGTTACTACAGCCTCCTAGCTGGTTGTTTCTGCCCCCGTCTCCCATTCCTTCAAACATTCCTCCGTTCTAAGTCAGTCGACATTTCACTGCCTGACTCATCTTCCTCAGCCGTTTTCAACCTCCATGCCATTTCCTATCCAGTTCTGGCAAAAGCTTGCTCCTAACTTACTTCAAGTTTAAAATCCCTGGTCAGTTTCTTCAGGGGCCCATTCAGTATGGCCCATCTCTATCTATGTAACTTTCATGCTCATTATTTTTTCAGTGAAAACCTCTGTGCCACAGAGTTAAACTCTTTAATGACCTGCTTGGCCACCCTTCACCTCCATTTTTTGACCTTATTGCCCCTACCCTGATAATCCACGTTGTTCCTAACTACCTGTTCAGCTCCTGACCATTCTTCAAAACAGTCTTCCAAGAAGCCTTCTGTGACTTCTCTGGCCCTCACTGATAGCCTCTCTTCTCCAAACTCCTGTAACACTTGAAGTCTTGACCATATAATGCAGGACGGATTGTACAGACCTGGGTACAAGTTCCACCTCTTCTACTGATAACTCTGTGAACTTGGGCAAAGTAATTAACCTCTTTGTTGCTCGGTTTTGTCATCTCTAAAATAGGGACAATTTCAGCACCAACCACTAAGGTTGATATAGAGAATTGACAGTGTTGACTCTTACCTGGAGGTTAAGAAATCCAGTCATCCCTTTGTGTTCTGAAAAATGGCTTACTGCAAAGAACTACCCTTCCCCAAGAGACTTAGAGAAGACTCACAAATGCCCCCCTTGTTTATCAATGACAGACCCTCAAAATTCCCATTCTTTGATATATAAATGATTGGCTGAACTGCTTGTCCCCACTGAGCAATCAGAACAAAGTGCTTGTTAGTCAGACTTTGGTGAAGCTTCTCTCCTTCCTCCAAGCCCCTGAATTTTGGCCCACCTTCAGTCTGAGCCAGTATACAGCTCCTCCTGAGAATAGGCTCGCCTCACACCACTTCTCCACAGCTGGTTCTTTCTAGCTTTGTTTTCTTCTCTTTATAAAAGAAAAACTCTTTTTGCACAACTCTCAAGATGCTTGCAGACCTTATCAGAGCATTCTCCCAGTTGTAATGGTTCCCCTCCCCATACCGAAATAGTTCACCCCCTGCCCCTATCTTACAATAATCTTATTGAATAAGGCTCTCCCTACTAAGTCTAGATTTGTTTCTTACTTGATAGAATATATACAAAGTGTTTAGTAGAGTGTCAAGATGTCTTATCTTGTCTCATCTCTCCAAATAGATTGCAAATTCTTTGATGTCAGTATCATTCTTTAGAGCTCCCCACAGTACTTAGCACAATGCTGGGCACATGACAGATCTTTAACAGACACATACTGACTGACTGACTGATGAAACTGTCAGTATCGTATCTGGAAACTGACAACCCAATGTGATCCTACTTTTGTGAAAAACTCTACAGACAATGTAAAGGACACTTTCATTCCTTCCAGAGGAAGAAGATGATGAAAGAAGGATTGAAACTGTCACCTGATGTAATCTTAACATGTGATGAGAGCCCATGGCAACTCCTGTTTTCCTTCCATCTTCTCTAACACATAAAATTGCTTTTAAACAAGAGACAGTAAAGAACCCATGGAAGAGAGAATTGTTGCTCAAAATGGTGAGGAGAGAAGGAAAGAGAGAAGTTGAGAAGCTGGCAACTTTGAGAGAATTTTGTCTCCAAGCGGGAGCTAGCAAGACCTTCGAAGTGTGGACTCTGAGCAACCATGGAGGGTAGTGGGGGGAGGAGAGGTTGGAACAAATGCTAGAAGGTTGTCCTTTTTTCTACAGATATGAGAGAATATTATATTCCAGGCAGTAGAAGTTATTAAATATTATATCCATCCCCTGCATGACTTGTGAAGAGAGAACATGATGATAACAGAGATCTAAAATGAGTTTACTATGAGCAAGCCGTGATCGCAAACTTCATGTTCTTTGTCAAAAGTATTGTTAGACTTTAAACACCTCTGGCTAATGAAAACCTCTTCGTTGCACCATTACCATGCATTCCTTACCATTAGCAGGAGGTAGTCTGACCTAATGACTAAAAAGCAAGGTCTTTGAAATCTGTTCGACCTAAGTTCTCTAAGCTTCTGTTTGGATATCTAGAAAATGGAAATAATATCTACATCATAGAACAGGTGTAAGAATTCGAGGACATCAAGAATAATAAAGCATTGCATTTACAGTGAGAAGTGCATAGATCAAGGGTCGGCAAAATATGACCCCAGGCAAATCTGGCCTGCTACCTGCATTTGTACAGCCTGCAAGATAAAATGGTTTCTGCATCTTCAAATAATTGAAAAATAAATAGGAAAATAATATTTTATGACGTGAAGATTATATACAATTTAAATTTCAGCATCCATAAATAACATTTTATTGGAACAGAGCCATGCCCATTTGTTTATGGATTGTCTGTGGCTGCTTTTCCATTACAATGGCAGAGTTGAGTAGTTGCTACAGAGATTGCATGGCCCACAAAGCCTAAGATATTTACTCTCTGTCCTTTCCCAGAAAACGTTTGCCAACTCCTACCATCAATGGTAGCTCTTGTTAGTAAGGATGCTCTTATCCCTCGAAGTCTAGGCCAACTCCCTCCTCAGTGAAGCCTCTCCTGGTCGAACGACCCTGATATCATCTGGTGCTTATCTGATCCTTTTTTAAAAAAATAGTACTTAAATTTTGTATGTCTGTCTTATCTGCTCTCCTCTATAAGCTAATACATCCTTTGAATGTAGGGATTACACATAATTCATCTCGGTATATTCAGAAGACCTGCACAGTACCTTCTAAATAGACACTCAATGTCTTAGTATTTGCTCTATCAAACTGAATTGAGTTCCAGTTTGGGTCCTCTGACTTTTGCTTGATGTCAATCAACTTTTGGATGGAAAGAAAGTCCTGGGAGGCTGAAGACAGAAGCACAAGAAAGGTCGAAAAAGATTTGCACTCAAAAAAATAAATAATGGTAACAACCGAGATGAGTACTTACCATTATACACACACAATTTCAGCATCAGTTTCTTGTTGGCAGCATTCACTTCCTACTGTTTCTGAAAGTACAAAGTTAGATGTGCCTCAGGGATCTGGGAATATTAGTGATAACTTTTCTTATCAACCACTTTAAAGGGGTCCTCTTCTCTCAGCTTTCTTGACACCGTTTAAGTTCCTGGCAGTGACAGGGAGGTTGTATTTTGTTAGATGTATCAGGGTGTACATGCACATATGCACACAGGGGCAGACTTCATTCCCTTGTGTGGCTTTATTTGTTTGACACAAGACTAGAATAAAGACAATATCTGAATTGTCCTCCAGTAGACTTGTTACTATAGGAATGAAAATTAAATACAAGATTCTATAGCTACAAGCTTTAGAAACAAATGGAATTCATGACTTAGTATATCTGAAGTGGCTTATTTTCTGTATTTCTCTGTGGGTTTTTGATTCCAGATTGATGCAAGGGAAAGGTACCCTGGGGTCTTGTTGAGAGCTAGGAGGGATTTGCTTTTTCTCTTTTCTGTGAAAATAAAAAAGAATCTAGAAATCCCAGCACTCCCTTAGTACTAACACCTAAGTATTGTAAATAGTCATTCAAGACATGTAATGGAGGTCATTAAATGCTGCCATTTATATCCCATCCACCCCATGCACTACCACCAAGTAGCATTGCATTTTAGGCAGAAATATTTTGTAACTGGAAAGGTTGGCTTGGGAAATCAAAATTTAATCTTATTCCACTAGTGTTGCATTTTTATTTGAAGTAGTTAAAGCTCAGCATGGTCAATAGCATCTTTTCTACTCATTTTTCCCCTAATAGTAATGGAAGAATCACCCAACTCCCAGAGAGATTGGTTGCCAGCCTTAATGGTCCCCTTGGGACTATAGGGATCGTGCCACTCTGAACAAGCATGCTGTCAACCACAAGGATGCCTGGGAGACTACCATGGGGCAAACGAGCCACATCTTTTGATTGATGTTGTGCATCAAGACTGTACATGGAAGCATATTGTCACAAACTAATTATGAATTTAGCATCACCTTCTCCTTCCCACTTTCCCATCCTGTGTGGCTATCGGGGACTTTGTAGCTCTGGTACTGAAGCCAGAGGGTCAGCTGGTCCCATATTCTGGTTCTACTCCCTCCTGCCATCTCAGGCGGCAACTCTGTACCGTTGGAGGCCTGGAATAAGTCGTGGCTTCCTCAGCCTCATTTTGGGGGCCAAGTGGTGGAGCCCTTCCTCAACCCAATTTTGTTTCCCCACAAGATGGGGGACTTCTGATCCTTTTAGTGTGTAGGAACTGACCTCATGGCAACGTTGGTGGGTTAAGTTCCTACAGACCTGAAGCCTGCCAGTTTAGTCCTCACTTACTAATGAGTATTCTCTTTCTGTCTCTAGCCCATGGAGATCCTTGTTTTCTATTTGAGCATTGATGGTTTTTTTTCATTCATTCTGTTTGTATTGCGTACCCACTGGGTGCCAAGCCTGTGCTGAGTAATGGGGATATAATGGTCAACAATGGCTACCAAGTTCCCAGAGGCTATGCCAAGGGTTTCACATGTATTATCCCACTTAACTCTCAGAACAACCCTGTGAGATAAGTTCTGTTATTAACTCATTTTATAGATAAGGAAACTGCAGCCTAAGGAGTTTAAGCATCTTACAGTATGTCTCAGACCTCTGAATTTGAACCCAGGCTTAACTGCCTCATATCATGGGATAAAAAATCCTGAGTGAAGACAGATCTTTGCCAGCTGAGGTAGTGGCCTGGGACATGACTTGCTCACAGCGTCTGCCTCAGCTCATTACTCTGAGACCAGACAGGGCTACTGCACCCCTCTCCAGCCTTCTCTTTCATTTCCAGGGCCAGATGTCTGCTCTCCTGCTTTCACTGGTGGTCCAACCTCAAGGGTCCCAGAGACTCTGGGCTCCTCATAGACCCCATCCTCACACGGCATTGGGTCTAGGAGCCTCTGCTGGCTCAGTGGCGAGCAGGGCCATGTCTGGCAGGCTGGCTGTTTGCTGCCGTGACTGCTGCTGCTGCTCCCCAACAACCATTGCCCAGTAGTTTCTTTATTGAAAAAAACAAACCATGTGTGTGCATGAGAGAGTTAGACGTTAAAGGAGACCTTGGTGTCAGGGGCTTTAATGGGCAAAGTGACAAGATGGCCATCTTTGGTTGGTTATCATAACTGCCAACTGGACCCTGGTCCCTGAATAACAGGCTCCTCCTTCCTTGCCAGGGGCCTGAGCCAGAACCACACAGTTATATCATGTTAACATTTGTAATTATTTTGGTTATCTACTATTGTTATAAGTATGCAGGGAAGTAACGTAAAATCACAGCACCATCTTGGTTGGACGTAATGATAAAAAGTTTTCTTTATGGTATTTGAGTGAGATGAATTAATAATGTAATCTGTTAATATATACACACCTTTTTAATCATTGTCTGGGGGAGAGCATTAAATCTGGCTTCTACATCTGCCCCTTCCTTCCTTGTCCCCCTGAATGGAGTTGTCTGCATGGGTATTGCCTTCTTGTCTTGTTCTCCATGAAGTCCTTTCTTTATGAGATGAACTGACATGACTGAGTAGATCTAGTCTTGGTCAAGAGTATGAAAGTTTTCTGACTTTCGTTATTACCACCTAGAGCGGGACTGACCACACGGTGCTTTTTGTCTAACAAAATCCAAGAAGCAATGTGACAATGGATGGTCACCGATGGAATCCACTACTTGTGGCAATACCCTGCTCAGGGCCAGTAACCGGTCCTCTGGGCTGGGGGGAACACTTGGTTACTGCTGGAACAGTTCAGGCCAGTATCATCAGAGTCTGAATCCATAGTTTTCAAATTAGGCTGCTTGTACCCTGGGGCTCTAGGTAGATGCTTGAATGGCTCCATAAACAATAGAGTTGTTGTTAAATGCCTAAGGAGTCTACTCCCCACTTATATCTCTTTTACATATTGGGTTACTTGTAGAATTTTTTTTAAGTATCCTGATAATATTTATAAAATACATTATTATTGTTTAGGGTAGTGAATCTCAGAGTGTTATCTGAAGACTGCCTGACAGAATTATTAGGTGCGCCTGATAAAATGCAGATCCCCAGCTGCACCCTACTGATTTAGCAAAATACTGAGAAGATCAGGTCACAGAATAATATAAGTTTAACATTTGGCTGTGAAAAGGGACTTAGAACCCATTCTTCTGAAACGCTCCCCTTGCTGTGACATTCCTGACAAGTGGTTGTCTGGTTTCCACATCAATACTTCTGCTAGCCCAGAGCTCACCCTCTCCAAGGCCACTCATTCTTACAAAAATTGTTCCTGAAGGAATGCTCCCCCTGCCCGCCAGAGTTTGTTAGGGAATGTTGTAACTGTCTCCATTTTCCTCTCGATACTCATCTAGCTTCTGTTTTTCCAGTGAATTTGGATGTTAAATCCTCTTGCTGCCCTGACCGATTTATTCCGCAAATTAACTGTATATGACAGAACTTAAAGTCTCTGCCTCCAGAGTGGATTTCAAGACTTTCTCCTGAGTATGCCCGAATCCTCTCTCTCACGCCTCCAATATCACTCCTTAACATGTCGTTTTCTACTCTTCTATCCACTCCCCCACCACACACACTGGAAAATGAGCTTTTTCTTATTTATCTGTGTGTATGAATACTGAGTACTCTATCTGACACATAGTAGGCACTCAATGAAAATTTGTGGTTCAATAAACTCATCGCCCTGTCATTCCCCCCCCCCCCCACCTTGGATCTTAATTCTGCCCTCTGAAATACACAGAATCGATGTGGTCCCACTTCCCATGTGGCAACCTTTCAAATATTTAAAGAGAGAGCTGCTAAGCCTGCTTCCAAGTCTCCTTGAATCCATTCTAAACTTCTTCAATTCCTCCAACCATTGTTCATAGGACACTGTCTCCAGGTGCCCCAGAATCCTGACTGCCCTCCCTTTCGTTAGAGTCTCTCTCCACTCGAGTCACCCAGAACTGAACCAATTCATGGTGTGTGGCTTTACACAGCACTATTTCTCTCCATCACCTTGCCCACCATACTCTCTTAACACAGTCTAATCTGTTGGCTTGGCAACCGTGCTCTACTCTTTGCCAGCCTCTTCATCTTGTAACTTTTGCTTTCCTGTGCATCCAGCTGTTTCCACCATTTACAAACAGTGTTACAACCAAACTAAACCACGGAGTCTCCCTCACAAACCAGTGTGTGTTGCCTCTCTGGGTGAAACTGCATCTCATAACAAGAGTTTCATTAAGGTTGGACAGCCAGCTACAGAGACCAGAGTGTCTGAGACCAGAGGGAACAGGTCACTGAGAGTCAAAAAGAGCCCGGTCCACTCAGCCCATCTCAAACTCAAGAGACGAGGACCAGGAGGTGAGGGACTTGTGTGGAATCCAAAATTACCACCAGGAGTCACAATCTATTTGAGCTGGTGGCTCCAACGGACAGGAAAGCAGCATAAATTTCAGTGAGGCAAAGCTAAGTGGTAACGGACTTTAAGTTCTGTCGTATATAGTTAATTTGCAGAATAAATTGGTCAGGGCAGCAAAAGGATTTAACATCCAAATTCATT
Organism: Tapirus indicus; assembly: GCA_031878705.1. NCBI lineage: Eukaryota > Metazoa > Chordata > Mammalia > Perissodactyla > Tapiridae > Tapirus > Tapirus indicus. The sequence goes on from CM062922.1 coordinate 82,770,236, forward strand.
TGAAAAACAGAAGCTAGATGAGTATCGAGAGGAAAATGGAGACAGTTACAACATTCCCTTGCCGGTTGGAGTAGTATTATTATTGAATAATATTTTTATTAAAAATTTCTAGACCGTTTGGTAGTTAAAGATATTTATAAGCCAGCCTTTGCAGCATCTCAGTGAGGCATTGAATTTCTTGCTGTGGAACCACATAAGCCCCAAGAGACTCCCACCTGCATATAACTCATTTAGCATCCCCAGGCCCCCCCCACCACGCACGCACACACACACACACACGGTACACACAAGGTGCAGCTGAGTTTTTATAACGTGGAGCCAAGGCAAGTAATGGTCATGTGTCAGCTTTACCATTTCAGAATTGTCAAGGGATTTCCCTAGACTATGTTCCTCTTGTCCAGGTTTGAAACCAGAGAGAAAAGAGAGATGACAATGCAGAAGCTGGAGTATAGGGGACAGGAGATGGAGTGGATGGAGTAAGGGGTAGATAGGTCACAAAGAATGTCACTGAGCTGATAGTTCTGGCAAAGCTAAAGGGACTCATGGGCACCCCCTAGCTGAGAAATAGTGCTGCCTGGTAAATAGAGGGAAGCACCACTAATTCTACTCCGTGGACAGGGCCAGAAGCTCAGAGGGGCCCCGGTGGAGCCCTCAACATTAGCAGAGGCTGAGGCTGGTGCTGGGAGCTCCCTTTCCTCTGCACACTGTCTGTTCTTTGTTACAATTTTCTCCCTCTACTTGTCCCTGGGCTATTTCCCTGAGTTTTCCCGGCTCTTTCTTGGGGAGGACCAGGAAAGGGGGGAGGCACCTGCTCCTGAGTGGTCTGGGGGTACACACTTGGCTTCTCAGCTCAACCTCCCAGAAAGGAAAAATAGGACTGGAAAAAAAAGCCTTAATCTCCAGACAAGTGCACGGGAGCCTCTTTCCTGGTAGCCTGCTGAGCATGCCCACTCATTCACGTGGTCTTTCTGCTAATGGAGATTTGAAAATAGCAAATCCCGCAGGTGTTCCTCATTTTCACCTCTCTCTCAGCCTCATCCTCTCTCCACCCCCCACCACGTTGCTCTGTCTGTGGTGAATCAGCAGGGATAATCCCGTGCAGTTCTGCATGTCCGGAAGGCTGTGACTCTGAATCTCGATGTCAGGTTTATTGTGATGTTGACAAGAAGCTGCACACAGCTGTGGCTGGACCTCAGGATGCTGATGGAACCAGAAACTTCTTCCCTCTTCGTATTGCCTGTTGCCCTAGGGGGAAGTTGAGGGGATGGTCCGTCAGCTCCCAAGTGGCCAGCAAATGAATTGTCACCAGCTGTGGGTCAGGGGAGGGCTCATCCGTCATTGTCACCATATTAAAGGCTCTGGACACTGCAGTGAGTTGAATAGTGTCCCCCAAATTCATGCCCACCTGGAATCTCATCTGGAATGTGACCTTATTTGGAAATAGGGTCTTTGCCCATGTAATTAAGTAAAGATGAGATTATCCTGGACTTAGAGTGGGCCCTAAATCCAATGACTGGTGTCTTTAAAGATAAGAGAAGGGAGAGGGAGATTTGGACACAGACACACAGAGAAGAAGGCCAGGTAACAACTGAGGCCAAGATTGGAGTGAGGCAGCTACAAGCCAAGAAACATCAAGAAATGCTGGAGCAACCAGAAGCTAGAAGAGGCAAGGAAGCATTCTTCCCTAAAGCCTTCAGAGGGAGTGTGGCCCTGCCGACACCTTGGTTTCAGGCTTTCAGCCCCCAGACCTGGAGGAATAAATTTTTGTTGTTGTAAGCCACTCAGTTGGTGGAAATTTGTTATGGCAGCCCTGGGAAACGAAGAGCGAGAGACTTGATAAGAACAAAAACCTTGGTGATCTGCCCAGCGTTGCATGAAACGCATTTGATGAATAAAGAAATGGGACCGTAAGAGGCAAATGAAAAAACAGAATCATGCAAATGTTATAAAAGGTGGGTGTTAGACACACCAATTTATTACAGTTCAGCCAAGATGGAGGGAGTGCCTGCAGAGTACAGGTGCTGGGGTCTAGGGACACACAGATGCGTAAGTCCCCACCCTGGAAGTGAGTGGGACAGACAAGACATAAAACAAACTCAATCTGATACAGTGTGGTAGGTGTTCCTCTGGATGTGGGCACGAGCTACCAGTGGAATTACTTCTACTAGGGATGGTGGGAGCAGAGTGGTGCTCAGTAAATATACGGGAAGGACAGAAGGAAGAGAGAAAGGGAAGGAGGGAAGGAGGAAGGAACAATGGAAGGAAGGGAGGAAGGAGGAAAGAAGGAAGGAAAGACTTTTTAGGGTGAGCAGGGAGAACAATAATATCAGTGCACACCCTCCCACACCCCTCACACATGTGCACTTAGCAAGTGCCTCTGAGCTACCTCAGGTTTGCAGGCCTGGCCTTGATGGCAAACCCTAATGAGGCTTTGGACTGCAGCCTGGAGGAGTTGCAGGCAGTCGGCGATTAGAAAGAGCTAAAGTCCCTTTGCCTCTTTCCATCTCTGCGTATTTGTTGAACGTGTCCCAAGCTTGCGGCACTGGGTGAGAGCCACCACAATCCAGCAAACTTAAGGCAGCTTCTTGCCCACTGGGGACTAACGGTCTAACGAATTAGAAGAGTTCGTTTTTGAAGTACAACCTTTAGGACTTCCCAGTCATTCTTGGATTTTGTTTTTGTTCCTCGTGAGACGCATGGGCTTTGTGGAGATGGATCTCCAGGCCTCCTTTAAGTGGTGGTTGCATCACTGAGCTGCCTTCGTTTTTTCTTCTTTACACAAAGTCTAAGATTTAAAAGGGGTGCAGTCAGAGTCACTGCCGGGCGAAGGCTGTCTTTGTGTTTTCATTAATGCCTTGGTAGATGCTGGTGTCCTGCTATGTCTTGGGCTTAACCTCTCATTCCAAATGTGACCAATTACTGACCAAAAAGAGGCTGATGGAGGCTTTGGCGAAATTAGTCAATCTGTTATTAAATTAAGTGTTCCCATGCCACAGCTGACCAACAAGTTTTCGCAAAGACAGAGCACTGCACCTTCACCAAAACTTCAGTTTACCATGAACCGAATCAGCCAGGAACCCCAACCAGGCAGTCAGTCGTTTGACAGCATGCCCGTTCGGAGGGGGCAATCTTAAGAAAATGTAACCTTATGCTATTGATCATTTTTTAAAAGTCATTTGCGGTATAGATACCATTTCATTTCTGTCTCCTACAGCTTCCAAATCTGCAGTCATAACTGATGAACAAACTCATCACCTGGAGGCCCTCTGGGGGAAGGTTTTATCCTGTTTGGTAGGCAGTGCTTCATGAGGCAGGCAGAAAACTGGAAAACTGCATTTTTAGGGAAGAAAAATGTCAACACGGATTGGAGGAAAAGCAAGCATTTTCTGGCTAAGTATCAATTAAACAAAAAATTCAGTTTTCCAGAAGACACCTTTTCTTGGACCTCCCAGTTAATGGGGCTTTGGTGAGGTGCCCAGTGGGTATTTGATGACTGCTAATTATGACACTGGACCCCTCCACACCCAGAGATGCTGCTCATGCTTAGAATAACGATTATCTGCTATTTCCAGAAACTTCCTGAAGAAATACCAAAGAACTAGATCCCAAGTGTACAGTAACTTTAATTTTAGAACAAAAAGTAAAGGATACATCCTGACAAATGATTTTTTTTAAATTGTAAATTCATTTGTAGGAAAGGACAAGAATATAAACTCTTTGGAGTTGGGACTGTTTCTGAACATGTTGGACAGTTGTGAACCAGTGGTTTTCCATCATTTAATCCTAAAAGAAAGATGTGCTTCCTCTGAGCTAATGGGTACTGATGAGTGTGTGGCTGGAGACGTGGATGGGCTCCTGTGTGCAGGCTGAGACTGAGCAACATAGAAAGCTGCAGAAGATGCAGGTTTTCATCTTTCATTCTTATGACCATCCTTGGTGTCCACAATGTCTCTCTCTTGCTGTCACAACCACTACCTTTTTTGCTGGTGAAGTGGAGCATGTCATGCTGAATCTCAGTATGTCTGCTCTCACTCCTCTCCCACAGAGCTGCCTAGAGCCCCCACAGCGATGTCCCTTCCCCTCAGCCACTACTTGGTACCCATGGCCTCACTGGCCCAGGCACCAGTCGTGTCCTTTTTCCATTTTGTGACATTAGTGGCTACAACTCACATTTTCTAGCCACAGGAGAACCAATCTGTTCTTTGGTGCCGCAGTTGGCTACTTCTTTCCTTAAGCTTCAATCCTTAAATCCCAAGGTAACAACCCAATGCACATTAATGACCTTTGAGATGCATGTGTATGTTTTATAAAATTTACAAAATGTACTTTTGCAATATTTTCTCAAATCTTGGCAACCAGTTTGTCTCTGACCAATTCCCATTTGTACCTGAAAGTGGTGGCACTCACTCTGGATTGATGTTCCTCTTCTTAGAAGAAAACTAGAAAATCTCAAAAGAACTCAGGACAGCAAAGCAAGAAATGAATTTAAACCCAGCCTGTCTAGTTAGTAGCTGCAGAACAGAGAGTAGTCACTTTGTATACAAGTCATTATAAATGATTTATTAATTCAACAAACATTTGTAGGCATTCAATAAATACTTGTTTAATGAATTGTCCAACACATTAGTTACATTACATGTTAGGTGCTGTGGATTATTATAGCGGAGAACAAGACATAATTTCACCCCTCAAGGAGCCCACCATTTAATGGCATTGCTGGTGGGCAGGGCAGGTAAGTAGACAGGCATTGTGAGAATAATTAATTTGAGAGAGTACTCATTATGTCCCAAGCACTGCCCAACTCTCTTCACGGATTGTATCAGTTAATCTTTACCACAGCCTTACTAAATCAGTTCAGTTATTATCTCCATTTTATATATGAGAAAGCCCAGGCATAGAAAGGTTAAGAAACTCACCCCAAATTACCCAGCTAGCGAGTGGGGAGGTGAGAAATCAAACCCAGGCAGTCTGACTCAGACCTCACACTTTAAACTACCATAACTCTGGGGCAGTAGAAGACAAGCAGAGAAGTGGATGGTTTGGGGAGATCAGAAATGGAGACTTAAGAAGACTGGGCGATTGATTGGGACAGTGGGAAAGAACCAACAACAAAGCCACAATTTCTGGCTCGAGAACTAGGAGGTGGGTGCTGTTTGCAGAGCTAGGACCTACAAGAGAAGGAACCGGTTGCTGGGGAGAGTGGAGAGAAAGTGACGTCTGCAGTTCGGAACATGTTGACTTTGAGGTGACTGCTGGACATTCAAGTGGATTCCAAGCAAGCATATGAAGGTTTGGTTAAATTTGTGGAAGAGATCCCAGCTAGAGATGTGGAGTTGACTGTCATCAGAATAATCCTTTGTTCTTCCTACATGATTGTTTAAAGCTTTAGTAAGGGGCTAGAGACTGTTTTCAAGTGCTTTATGTTTGACTTGTTTTTAAAATTTAGATCTCTGGTCATGACTTACTATATTCATTCCCGTTTCCCTTCCAAAAAATATGTATATCCATGGATATATAGATAGAAAGATAGTGATATGGATACAGATATATACACCTGAACTAGGGAAAGGAGTTTCAAAGATGAAGAACACACAGCCCCTGACCCCAGAGCACTCATCATCTCATACAGAGGCGTAGAGAGAAGCAGCCAGTTTATGCCCTGTCCTCTTTTTCCTGATTATTAATCCATCGTGTTGTATTTTGTTCAGGTCTCAGAGAGTATTTCCCATGGGAGGTCTAGGAGTTCAGATTAAATTAAGTCCATCCAGAGTGACCTGGGCCTCTCTGTCCAAAGACTTGATTGAACATCCTGAAAGACTGATTTGAGCCTGGGTGCATGGATGGAAATATGAATTCAGATAACTCCAAGACATGTGGTGTGAACAGGAGTAGACTGGGGCGGGGACGGGTGGGGGTTGGACCTGGAATGCAGGGTGTCAGGGTGCAGTTTGCTCTGGCCATGCTTCGTTTGCCCCATGTCACACTTTCTTTCCCGTGGATCCTAAGCTGTCTCCAAAAGCTGGCATCTGATTAGTTTGCATTTGATTTCTTTGCTGCCTAATGAACTGCCTCTGTAGTTCTAGCTGTGATGTCATTAGCATCTCATTGCCTTGGGCACCAACTCAGGAGGGAGATTCTTAAGCAGTCCCAGAATCCTTACAGGAATTGTACCAATTTACTTCCTTACAACGAATTCACCTTTATGACCTGCCAGTTCCCGCCAGCAGAGTAGAGCATGCATGAGGATGGGACAGTCACTTTTATCACTCTCATATGCTCCTGAGTCTAGGTGGGTCAATATGTACACGCCTAAGGCCATGGGTACATCCACAGTGAGATTTTGAACACTGAGGGTGCCAATATTATCATACCATGATATTCTATTGGGGAAATTCATCCACCAAATGCTGTAGGATACAGATTTAGCCTAAAGCAAATGGCATTTATTTATAGCAAACTGTATTTGCAAAATGCTTTGCAGTTTTGAGGTTGTTAACTACTTTCCAGGTTGGCTGTTCTTCTGCTTGTAAGAAAGCTAAGTGTCATGGCTGGACTCCAAAGCCCCCCCCCCCGAGAGCACTGGGGTGAATTCTGCAAACAGGGGTAAGAGGGGGCCACACCCGGGTATTCTTAATCAGAAGGTACTTTTATCCATTATAATCTTTTAAGACTTTAATTGTAGCTTATTTCTTATGTCCAGAGATTGTGTACTTGTTGAAATAGAATATTCATTCTATTAAGAGACAATATAGGGTCCCAAATTACTAGAGCATTTCTACCCAGGATCTAGAGGGCAGATGAGGGAAGAAGTACCAAAGGACTGTAACTGGAGTGGGCAATGGAAGGGGGAGCCACTGAACCGTAAGGAAATGAGGTAGAGTCTCCTCCCTGGGACTCTCCACACACACAGACCTCTCTACCACCCACTTCAACACTGGGGGGAGTTAAAAGCAAGTGTCAGAGATCAGAATCTCCTGAAGCTTTTAGGGTTTGAACCACTCTTTCACTTGCCACACACATGATGGTTATAGGTGCTGTCTTTGGGCAAAGGGAGATTTATCTGGGCTTTCACCACTGGACTCCATCATTCTAAGGAGTATTTCCCAATTGTATCTTTAACTGCGCATGGAAAATGCATTTCCTCTTTGAAAAATCTCCTCCTCACGCACATCTCTATTCTTTGCTGGAACCTGAATAGATGGCTTTGGGGAGTTCACTGCTCATTACTTCTGTGTAAATCCAGCTCCTCTCTAGACAGCTTCATCCTGCATGAAGAGGGGAGTGGAAGGGCAGTTAGTCTTGGCGTGTAGCAGGGCTCGCTTTATACAGACCTGAATACTTTCAGGAAAAGGAAAATAGGTTCTGAATTCAAACAAGAGTTTGGAGACCTCCCACCATCTTCTTCTGTAACCTCCATCCCATGCCTCCCTTCTCCCTACCCTTGCACCTATCCAGGGCTGGAGCATGTTGAGGGGGATTAGCTGCATCTTGATTTTAATTGGGATAGCCAGAAGACAGCAGCAAGGGGAACAGCCGCTCAGATGTTTACCGCAATTACAAGCCTTAATGATGGAGCGCTGGAGGACAGCTAGGCTCTCTCTCAGCTCCAGGCTGTGTTTGGGGTTGCAGTGCCCTCTAGTGGCCGCATTTGTCTGTCAGAACTGTACATCCTAAGTAAGGAATGGGCAGAGGGTATGTAGCTGGATGTATATGCGGGGGCGGGGGGGGGGGGGTTCCTGGATACTTGGGGATTAAAGGTGAAAGAAAAGGAATTTGGTGGCATATTATTTCCCCTAAGGTAACTTTTTCTCGCTGTGAAGGATATTGAGGGGCATTTTTATTTTCCCTTGTGAGTTTTATTTGCCCTTCATTATCTTGTGTCTCTCACAATTACTTTATGTGTCTATTTTTCTCCTTAGGATAAATTTTATGGAATTTACTCATTAGTTTTTTATTATTAGATTAAAAAAACTGTGCTACCACAAATTTTTTTAAGCCGCCAGGTGTTACTTTTCCATAGATTTATTTTCTCTGGTGCGTAAGTGGCCACACAGGATGTATCACACCTTTTCTTTTCTCTCACAGAAGTCATTTTAGACTTGATATTACCATGTAGTGGTCATTTCGTGGAAATGCTTTGCCCATCGTCTGTTGAATACATGCTCAACAAGGAGGGCTGCGGGCTGATAATGAAATGCTTCTGACTGTAAGGGGCACGAGGGCCTGCCAGGGGACCCTCAGGCTCTCAGGCAAGGCTTGCATGGCAAAATTTAAAAATCTTACCTTGTAAAAGAAGCACTGTATCTTTACTGTTTTTTTGGGGGGAGGAATTTTATTTGCTTTCCCAATGAATGAAGGCCTGTTTTTCTAGAAATCACATCAAGGAGGCAAAGACCTCACCCCACTCCTCATTTATCCCTGCGCAGTCCACATAGACAGTTGAAGAAGATTGGAGGCCTGGCCAGGGGCTGGGCGAGGAGAGTCCTGCCAGATCATGGCCGCTTGACAGACACTCCCAGCCGTGAGTTTCACAAGCCAGAATGTCAATCAAGAGTTACACATGGCTTGGAGTGATGTGGGGGCTAGCTGGTGGGAGCTCCTGGGCCTCCTGTTTGATAACATCATCTTGGTTTTGGTGTGGGCACTTATGCACTTCTCTTACAGCCTAGGAAGGACTTGAGCTCAACTCTGGGTTCGTTATTAAACAAAGTACAAATGTGAAATGGAGTGTGCCACATACTTCTAGTCACTGAGTGAGTCCTTTGCCTTCGTGTGCGAGAGGAGTCCCCACGTCAGTGGGTAAAAGTGCCTCCTCCACACGATGATGCTCATCTGGAAAACAACAGGGCTGAAATGCCTCCTGCTGTTCAAATGGGCTCATAGTACATAGCGAACAAGAGAGAGCAGAGCCGAGAGCTCCCTAGACCCCGTGAAAGAGAACTCCATCATAAAGTTGAGGAGTCGTATCTCACAAGCAACTTCTGGAACACTGTGCAAATCCTTCCAAACAGCTCCCCCAAAGATCTGGCCCATCAAGTATCGCATTCTTGATGGGTCTGAGAGGACCAGAATGCATATTCTGTATCTTCCCGTAGTTTCCAAAAGCCCAGGGGGTCTCCCCTAAATTGTTTCATGTTCAGGAGAACAGCTGTGCCACAAAGGGTCAGGGATCTCTTAAGGAGCCCAGGGCTTTTTGTCAGCAGACTCTACTTCCATCTTCCTTTAGAATTAACAAGTTAAAAGGAAAATCACGTAGGCTTGGAAGAGAACTTCAAGTAGCGCCTTCTTCCATAGGAACAAGCTATTATTTTCTGGTAGGTATTTCCCATGTTGGTCACCAAAAATAAATGAAGAACTTCCCTAACTATCCTTTACTTCTCAATCAAGGGTGATATGAACCTGCCTCTCAGGCTTTGGAGTACAAATCTTTTTGAAAAAGCCAAAATTCCCTCCCCATCTTCAATACATTGATTAATAATGAAGCAGAGAATTCCTGTTCTTCCCCTATGACTTAAAGGTTTGGGAATCAGACAAAACTGGATTCGGATCCCAGCTCTCACAATATCCTAGCTGTGTGACCTTGAGGCTGTTGGCCTCACTTTCCTCATCTATAAAATGGGTGTAATGATAGAGCTCCATGCAGAGAGTTGTTGTCAGGGTTAAAGAGGTCTTGAACAGATCCCGCTTTCATAGGTCAGGCTCGATAAATCTTACCGATAGTTATGATTAAAACTATCATGGTGATGAATTGACATGCGCTAGCCACTGTGTTATGTGCTCTAAAAACATCTTGCCATTTATTCATTACACAGTGCTAGAGGTAGGTACTATTAATATCTCCACTTTATGGATGGAGAAACGAGTCATAGGATGATCACTGCCGTTATTGTTTGTGGTAATGATGATGGTCACAGATACTGCAGAAGCATCCCTCTGAGAGGGTCAGTGGAGCTGATGAGTCTCAGAAAGGAAGCAACCTGGTCTCACGTGGGGAAGGGCCATTCCCAACTCTGTGGGTCACTGGGACGATGGGTTCCCCAAATTGAGTGGGAAGACAGAATCACATTCTTACCCCCTCAGTGACATTTTCTGACCCCTTAAGAATTTGACTCCAGCACTCAGAGGCCACGAGGTCATGCAAGTCCCTGCTCTTTCGCCTTCCTCACTGGTTCCTTTTCATTTTGTGTCTGGCAGGCAACTCCCCATCTGATGAGTCGGAGGAGCAGGAAAGAGACCCCAAGGTGCTGACGTTCCCAGAATACATCGCCAGCCTGTCAGAGTCTGGCACCAAGCGCATGGCAGCTGGAGTCCGAATGGAGTGCCAGAGCAAGGGACGATGCCCCTCGTCCTGCCCTCTGTGTCATGTGACAGCCAGCCCTGACACCCCTGCTGAGCCAGTTCTGCTGGAGGTGACCAGAGCAGCCCCCATCTACGAACTGGTGACCAACAACCAGACCCAGAGGGTAAGAGGCCTGAGACTCTCGGCCCACAGAGGTCGACAGCTACAGAGGGCTCTCCAGATGGCCTGAGGAGGGGACAGGGCGCAGTTGAGCTCCATGCTAGAATATAGATAGTGAGACTTTTTGTTTAGCTCATCCAGGCACCTAATTTGCTTAGATTTGCATGTTTGTATATTAAATCAAATCGATGCATCCACAACACCCAAGGTAATGACTCAGGAGTCACAACTCAGCATTTGTGTAGGTCTTTGAGCAACAAGGGCTGGAAGGCAGAAGGTAGATAGGGAGGCATAGCATTCGCAGTCACCATAGTCGTTCAGAAAGCCTCGGGGGACAGTTGTGGAAGGATGCTCAGCTCTGCCTCCCCCTTGTTATGAGAGGTGGACCAGCTCCCCTAACTGGTCCAAGCCTGGGACCAGCTGCAGCTAGAGTGGAGGGAGCACATCAGGTACAGATCCCAAAGGGAAGGATCTGGCCGCCGTAGCCTGGAAGCGGTTGGTTTCCTGCCCATCGCTCTGACTCTCAGAACAAAATGCCAGTCCGTACAGATCTTTCTGCCTTATATTATGTGGCTAAGTGATGACATTCCCAACCACCCTTCCTTTCCCTCTGTGGCATCCTTTCCAAAGGTGCTGGGAGAAAATGAATGGACCCAAAAGGATAAGCTGGAGAAATGTGGCAGAGGCAGACACTTGGCGCATCTCCTAGCTCTCCGATTTCCTCAAGGACATAAGGAACAGAGTGGATCAAAACACATACAACAACAACAATGACAAAAATAAAAAGACGAAATCTCAGGGTGTGGAACTTCTGAGACTATAAGCAAAGGCGACCATGGGGGACAAGACATAGTCACAGCAGTGAGCTGCTTACCTGCCTGAGAGGTGTGCCCATCCAGGTGGGGTGATAATTGCTTTCTCTTTCTTCCTTTAAGGGACACCTGGTATGTCACAGTTTGTTTCATAGGTGACGCTCAAACCAACAGGAGGAATTTTGCATGTGTGTGTGTTTCTCTTGCCTATCTGCCTCTGCCACAGATATTTCACTGAGTGTTTGAAAATAAGGTTTTTCAGAGGAACAAAAAGATAAATTGTTCTTTTGGCCTACAAATTCCTCTTCATTCTGATAGAAGTGATCATAAGAAGAGGAGTGGAAAAGAAGAGACCACTGGAGGGGGCTTGAAAGGATGAAGAGAAGGAGGGGCTTGTGTCACCATGGAGACCCAAAGCTGCAGTGGCTTTGATGCAATGCCCAGCCCTGCCCTTACCTGGCTCACTTTCTCTTCTGTGAGCATCCAAGGCTGCTGCAGCTGGCATCCCAAGAGCTCCTGTGTGCTTGCCTGGGAATAGCAGAGTCAGAGAGCTCACTAGCAGAACCATCCTATGGGACGGGACATGCAAAGCTGCAGAATAGAGCAGAGCTTGGTGGGAGAGGACAGCGAAGAGTCCCTGCTTCCTGCAGGGGCCTCATGAGTTGAATGAGGAAGCTGACAGAAGTTTTGTCTTTAGCAACCCTATTTCTTGGTCCTCTACTTGCCAAACCTTGCTCCTTCCCTGTCTCCCTGCACTGGTCTTAAAAGAGAGCTTGGGCAGTATCTTTCATCTGGCCATCTGTTGAACACTTGAATGTCTAAACACATAGACAAGGTGGCCTGAGCTGAGTTCAGCTGTCATCATGTGTTTCTTCTCTCTCTTCTTCCTTAGACATATTCTGTCTTTGCTATTCGCTCTGCTCCTCTGCTTTTCCTTCTAATTTTGCCCTTTCTTCCAAAGAATGGAGATGAGGAGTGAAGAAGCAAAGGTGAAGGGGAGGGGTGCTAAGTCATGGCATTAGTAACTCGCTGTGTGTTCTTATCTCTACCTCTCTGGTATATCTTTGGGCCAATTTTCTAACCTCTCTTGGCCTTCTTGGCCTCCTTCTGTTGGACTAGATAGTCTCTGATGCCATATTTTAGTCTATCTGTGATTGCAGTCCAGAAGCAAGTAGGTCAAACCATGTAACCAACCAGGTGTCTCAAACCCAACAAACTTGAACTCACCAGTTGTGCTAAACCTAAACCATACCTGTTGTGCTTCCATCTCAGTGAATGGCATTCTTTTCTACCAAGTTGCCCAAACTGGGACCATATATGCTTCCTAGACTTTTCTTATCACCCCCTAACATCTATTCCATCACCAACAGTGAAAAATATCTCGAATCCAGCCTCTTTTTATCCTAACCCATTTCACAGCCTAACTAGTTCAATCATGCATTGTACTACCAGGCCACCATCTTCTTATTACAGTAGCCTTCTCACTGGTCTCCCTGTTAGACCAGTCAGAGTCATCTGTCTAATACGGACTTCCAATCATATTGGAGCAAGGTAGTTCAATGGCTTTGCAGAATCTATTGAATACAATCTAAAGTCCTTAGCACATCATTACAAGTACAGTTCATTATCCAATTTTGTCTTCACTTACTGGTTAGGTTGTACCCACTCTGCTTTGTACTCTGTCCTCCAAAATGTAACTCCTTGTACCTGCTTAAACACAACACATTTTCTCTCATGCATCTGGCCCTTCAGAGTTGCAATTCTGTCTCCCAGGAAGGCCCTCTCCCACATTCCTGCCACCAGTAAACTCCTACTATTGCTTCCAAGTTTCAGCTCAAATGTCAGCTGTTGAAAGCCCTTTCATACCCTCCCAGGCCGACCCAGTGTCCCCTCGGGTAGCTCTCATTGTATATGTACATACATCTCTTAAGGCAGCATCACCTACTATCATAGTTATTTACAGAGTTGTTTATTCTCCTCTAGATTATGAGAAATGCTCTTTCTTGTATGGAATTCCAGGGCCTAGCAGTAGTTGACACTCTGCTGAATAAATGAATGAAATGATGAATGAATGGAGAAATGAATAGATAGATGAGCTTGGCTCGAAAGTTCAGCTGCTCTCCTTAGAGAAAAATAATAACAAAAATGGGAAAATTCTATTTCTTTTCTGAAATCAGGATTGAATCTAATAACAAATAAGGATTCCCCATGTAACATCTGGCACATTCTAAGTACTAAGAAAAATGTAGTTTTCCTTTCTCTTCCTTTCCCCAAAGGGTTCCTTCTTGATTCCTTTCTTCTACCCTCATCCTACCTTCTGCGGTTACCTATAGCCCAGGATTCAGAGAGTAGGAACTCTCATGGAATGGTGTGAATCCAAGGTAGAATGTTAAAGCTTTTGAAGAAATGGCATTTAAATGTTTGTCATCATAAGCCTTGGTTCTCACTCCTTACGATTGAAAATCTGACCATGTTGCTCCCCTGTTTAGAACATTTTAATGGCTTACCGTTGCTCTTAGAATGTGACATCCCCTGTTGCCGTGGCCCACATGGCCCTCTGTAGTCAGCCCTGCCTCCCTCTACTTGCTGAGCATCTCTTTGACCCCAGATCTCTCTCTTACAGATAGATGAGCCTTTTCTCAGTTATCTTAGAAGCCGAGTTTCATCCCAGCTGAAATCTTCTTAATATTGGTTTTTCCACCTAGAAAACTTCCCCAACTTTTGTGACCAGATACCTCTTTCTCTCTCCCTCTGAGCTCAGATAAGAACACACATCCTCATGGAGGCTTTCTCAAACGCCTCTGTGAGATTGTCCCCCCTCCTTGTCCCTCCTGTCACCATTTCACCATTTTCCTTTGGAGCCCTTACCACGGTTGTGGTTATTTGGTTATTTATGTAACTTTTGTTGATCTGTTTGCTTGCTTATTATTTGGCTGTAAGCTTTACGTGGGCAGGGGCCATTTATATCTTATGCACCACTGTATCCTTAATGCTCTGCACAAGAAGTGGCCCCTTAGAGGTGCTTAGCCATTTGTTGATTGAAGACTGTAAGGCGGCAGCCACAGGTCCTCTTTATTCTACCTATCTCAAAGGAAGTTTGTTTTCCTAGTTTGAAAAAACACACCTTTTCATTTGAATTTGGTTCACTCAGGCAAAGCGTAAAGTGAGCACCTAGTGTGTGCTGAGCTTCATGCTGGGAGCTGGTGGCTACAGCGTTAATTGAGAAAGCTTGATGCAAAGAGCCTGAGATGTTGATTTGGTCCCATTGAGCCCAGGTCCTGGCCCTGGCCCACTTACTAGCCTGTGACCCTGAGCAAGTCGCCTAACCTCTTTGACTCTAAGTGCCCTCCACTGTAAATCACAATACTGCTTATCATGGAGCCCAAACTAAAGTGTTAGCACCTAAACGGGCCTTGTAAATTCTAAAACTCTACACAAACCATAGTGATAATCAAGACTTGGTCTCTGCTTCCTAGCGGCTCCCAATCTGAGGAGGGGGGTCAGGGTGGACCCTTATTTTCACGATTCCAACCTCAGACGGCCTATGTTAAGTTCTGAAAGAATGGAATGTAGGATACTGGCTTTGGGCTTGGACATTTTGATTTTTGTAGTTATCTCTCTTTTTTTTCTTATTCTCTTCTTTTTTTTCTTTTTTCTTTTCCCTTCTTCCTTTCTCCCACCTCCCCCCGCCCCTTTCCTCCTTTCTTTCTTCCCTGCTTTTAATTTTTTGGCCTAAAAGTTTCCAGGATAGCTGTTTCATTTCTCTAATTTACCAACTGTGTGTGGGTGTGGTGAGAGTGGGGCAGAGCCGAGAATCACAGGACAAGCAGAGGCTGCAGAGGTTGAGTTGACCCAGAGAGAAAGCTCTGACCTCGGCCAGCTTGGACAGCCATGCGCCCTGTGGCCAGTCTCACCCTCTCCCCCACCCTGGGCTCACCCCACCTGGAGGCAACAGGGTCCCATTGCAAGGTTGGCGCCCGTCAGGATCCACTTCTTCAGCAGGGAATCGCCCCATCACAAGTTCTGTTCCTTCACTGGTCTAATTTTATTCTTTTGTCCTTTTATTTAGTAGTGACTATCTGCTGTGAAACTGCATGTGAAGAATTGTTCTAGGCTTTGTGGTATTTACAAGTTTCCACAGAAGCCCCAACCCTGTCACTCAAAGACAGTCATAACTGCTGGCATTTCCTGATGATTAATGTGTGACTAATGTGTGCACAGCATAGGGACTATATATTATTTCATTTAATCACCACAACAGCCCTATGAGGAAAGTGGTTTTTTTATCCCATTCTACCATTGAGGAAACTGAGGTATGTCATTTGCTCAAGGTCACGTGGCAGTGATAGGTGGAGTTGGAGTTCTCACTGGGGCAGACTGCTCCCAAGCACACATCTTAGCCTGTGTGCCACATTGTTTCCTCCTTCTGCCAGGAAAGAGAGGCCTAATGCATAATGTAACCCAAGCAGAACCCATAAACATTGTAAGTGCGATACAAGGTATGCTGAAGGAATGCAGAGGAAATACTGGGGCATGGTGAAGATCAGGATGCACGGAGAGGCATTTGAGAGAGGGCTAAGTGCCTCTGAGCAGAGGAAAGAGTGGTAAGGGCAGCTCCCTTGAGTGTATGGGAAAGAGGTCATTGTTGCTAGAGGCTAAGGTGTGGAACGATGGAATGGAATAGGAGGGAGATGGGAGGTGGAGTAAGGTGTGTTTCCAAGGGATGAACTGTTACACTAATGAGAGAGAGTTGCCCTTGGGGTCCTATGAGGTCTAGGATTCCCAGAAACCATCTCCCGGGGTAGGAATTTTAGATCAAAAAATGGTGAAGTGGTGCCACAGCCTACTGGCTGGAAGTTAGCTAGGGCCAAGCAGAGCCTTGATGCTCTGTCTCCTGATTCTGGTGACCCGGCCCTGGCTCTCCGACACTCACTCTTTTCTCTGTCCTCTCTTGTAGCTCTTGCAGGAGGCCACCATGAGCTCTCTGTGGTGCTCAGGGACTGGAGATGTCATCGAGGACTGGTGTCGATGCGACTCCACTGCTTTTGGAGCTGATGGACTCCCCACCTGTGCGCCTCTCCCACAGCCTGTGTACGATCCCCTTTCTCTGCCTCTCTCTCGCGTGCATGCCTCAGGTTTATTCTGCGGACGTGTATTATAGAGGGTCCGCTATCTGCAAAGCAGTAGACTGTGTACTGGGGAACAGAAAGAAAAACATGATGCAGGACCTGCCTTCAGGGGGCTTTCAATCTTCTTGGCACTTGAATTTCCCCTTGAAGGTGGAGAAAGTAGGACAGCATGGCTAGAAGATAAGAGGGTAAAAGTGCTGCTGCAGTGGAGGACATTAGAGCTTTATAATGAGACCCTTACTAGGCCAACAACACACTTACCAGGTGTCAGGCACTGTGTGGAGCAGCTAGGTACTGTTTTCACACACATACACACACACCCATTTAATAGACAAGGACGTGGATTCAGATGGAGTGAATAATTTTTCCAAGGTCACAGAGCAGCAAGCAGAGTCATGGCTAAGGGGCCATGATCTTAGCCATCATAGTATGACGAGGATACAGCTGAGAGATGACTTTGGGTAGAACCAACAGGGCTTGGTGACTGATTGACTGTAGGGGTGAGAAGGAAGGAAAAGTTGAGAATGGACTTAAGACTTATGACCTGGGTAGCTGCGAAAGATGAATAGGCCACAGCTGAAAAAAGAAGCATTAAAGAATAAGTAGGCTTGAGGAGGAGGCTGGTTCCATTTGGACCTGCCTTGGAGTTATAGTGTGTGGTCCTACAGAGATGTTCAGTGGTCAGAGGAGCTCTGTAAAAATGTGAACACTAGAGATAAGAACATTTAACTCAACCTCAAAGAAATGAGAAGTGGAGCCATAGCTATGCAAAAGGATGTTCCAGAATAAATATCACTGGGAAGAGCAGAGAGTCGGGGATGAACATTAGGGGGTATCTGCATTTGAGGGGTGAGCAGAGGACAAAGTGCTGCAAAGGTGGCTGAGAATGAATGTGTCCAGTTTTCTTCCACTCTGGGGAAGGCTGAACAGCACTGGTGGAGCTCATGTAAATCCTCAGGCTAGGGCCCGAGGCAGGAACCCCTTCTAGCCGCTAATATGTCATCTGCTGTGGGAGTGTAGCACAGAAATATCATGTCTACTAAAGAGTGCTGGTGGGATGAGCTGGAGGAGCATGACCCCATGGATTGGTAAGGCAAAGAGAGCCCAAAGTGAGGATCAGGACCTGCCGTAACTGGAGGGCTGAGTCAGCAGGAGCAAGATGGCAGACTGAAACCAGCAAGTGGGAGGCCGGTCTTGGTGAACACTGCCCTCTGGCCTATTACATGGAAGTGCGGGTGGGCATTAAAGGGCCATGACTGAGCAGGAAGAAAACTGAGACAGAGGAGAACACAATAGTAGAATGTCATTACAAGCCAACATCTTCTCTTGTCCACAAGCCTTCTCTCTGTGGGTAGTTTTAGATACACCAGCCATTGGCTTCTTGCTCTTTATAGCCATGGCTTGGACTTCTTGAGTCAAAAGAGAATCAAGCTCATGATTAGTAAAAGTCTTTTGGTAGAAGGGGAGCCACTAGAAGAAGGTGGTGCTTGTAGACTGATTCATCAGCTAAGAAAGCTACCTTTGACACATAACACTGAAGTCACCAAACAGTTATCATCGGGTGGACATAAGATCCAGCCATTAATGTCCTAGGGCTGACTTCATTTCTAAACCTGCATTTACTAAATGGCATAGCTAAAGATCAAATTGGGCTAAATTTCCATAAACAGGAACATCTATTAAGGACTTCACTTTCCTTGTCAACTCTAATCACTTCTTTCAGTGGCAGACCTTAGATTCTTGAATTTTAGGGGTAGTTGGAAATAGAAATGCATTCTAGTTTTACACAAGTCTATGTAAATCATACACACATTTCTTAGTAGAGGCCTTAGTCCATATTTTCACAGAATCTGAGTTCTCAGAAAGGCTTAGTTACTTACTTAAGCTTCCTAATGCTTTTTCTTCAAAATAGCACTCTGCATATGACTCTAATTAATGAATTTGTCAATATCCGCACTGTTTTGGGTCTATTCCATCTTTAATGTCATATGCAAACTATGCACTCCTTCATAGTAAGCCACTAAAGAGCATGTGTTTTGCATTATTTTCCCACTAGTTGGATTCTTTGCTATTGCTCCCACAGCCTCCTGTGATTTCTTGTTCAAGTTCTTATCACATATTATTATAATCACATGTATAATTGTATGTTTGTCTATTGACCATTTCATAAAATAAGGGGCTGCAGCTGGCTTGTGCACCACTGCATCTTCAGCACTGAACATGTTCTTATAAATAATGCGTGCTTAATAAATATTTGTTGAACTGAAATTGAACATTGCTTTGGTGTCATCCATCCACCATCTCTTGCCCAGTTATCCTTGAGACCAGTGACAGTCATCTGTGAGCTGAGTAGAGGCTGGAAGGCCAGGATTATGGGTGGCTATGAAATATGGGAATTGGGTGGGGGTGAATGCAGGGATGCACGTCAAGGAGGGAGCATGAAGTGAGCAGGAACTGGGAAAATTCCCAGAAGCCAGTGGTCTAGGAAGAAACAGGGAATTGGAAGCAAGTGAGAAACCTGAGACACACACATGAAGTCAGAACTAGGCAGCGAATTGGAACCACTTGGACCATCAGGAGAGCCATAGCAGTGAATGTCAATGATGTTTATTGAGTCTCTTCAAGGTACAAAGAGATATGCGATGGCAAGGCAAAAGAGTGGTCAAAATGGACAATTTACACGGAATGAGGAGACTATGAATTGGGAAAAGCAGGGAAAGACTGGAATTGGGAATCAGGATATTCCTAGAAACACAAGAGCAAAGACAGCAACTGAACTCAGAACCTGAAATTGCAGACACAGGACATCACCCTGAGGAGAACTTGGCATGTGGCCAACTTTCTCTTGCCCAGTAAAGCAAGAGCATTACCTCCAAATTGAGTCTGTTCCAAGGCAGCCAGCGTCCACCAGCAGGGCAGATCCTAGCAATGCTATGGGAATTGAGCTGACTTGTTGATGCAGGGCTATCCCAGCACCACCTTCAGTGGGCCTTGGTATGAGCTTTATAGGCACATGCTCTTATTTTTCAAGAGTAAATCCAGATATATTTTCAAGCCCTATACAGGGCTACCCCAAAAGCCCTATCCACTGACCCTGTAAGATGCAGGCATTCATTCATCTTGACTCACCTACTTATTTATTTATTTACAAAAGTATGTTGAGTTCCTAATCTGTAACAGGCACTTAGAGAAATAAAATGTAGATTTCAAGGATCTTCAAGAACCTTTATCCTCTAGTGAAGGAGACAGGACCTCAAAGAGATCATTGTAGTGGTTGGTTAAGAACGGTTAGAAAGAAGAGTTTATGGTGTAAAAATTGAGAAGGTGGTGGTATCAGAAGATCATCCAAGGTCTCAGCTGTGTCCCCATTGCCTGTTTCTCCTTGTCTGTGTTCAGGCTGAGACTGTCCACGGTTCATGAGCCCAGCAGCTCCCTTGTGGTCCTGGAGTGGGAACACTCAGAGCCTGCAATCGGGGTGCAGATTGTCGATTACCTCCTCCGTCAGGAAAAGGTCACTGACAGGATGGACCACTCCAAAGTGGAGACAGGTGAGCATCTCCCACTTCACGGGCACACCTTGATCCAGGGTGGGAAAAAGAAAAGGAAAATGTCCTGCCTCCTGGCTTTGCCCCAGGTCCCCCTGTCCCAGGGCAATGTGAGAGGACAGGGAGAAGCAGCAGCCATCCTCTCCGTTTTTGCATGGTGAGCATCTGACAAAGTCTTGTTTTGATTCTGTTTTTCTTTTTGTTTATAAAAGAGGTGTCCATTTCATTGCCTCCAGGCACACTCACAAAGAAACAACAATACTGTACACTAGTTATCCTAGCCCACAATTAGGAAACAATTCTGTGCTAACCACTGCCATGATTACAGAAAAAAAAATTCCTTTGCTAATAACCCCCCTCCAGACAAAAGCA
This sequence comes from Tapirus indicus, assembly GCA_031878705.1. Taxonomy (NCBI): domain Eukaryota; kingdom Metazoa; phylum Chordata; class Mammalia; order Perissodactyla; family Tapiridae; genus Tapirus; species Tapirus indicus. The sequence goes on from CM062922.1 coordinate 82,790,553, forward strand.
TGTGCAAACAGATGCGCTTACCCCATGTCTTGTCCTAAAGCAAACCCGGCCTTTGCCAGGTCCAGCTAGAAGAGGGAAGCGTTAAAGGAGTGGAAACACCCTGTGAAAAATGTTCCATGCCTCAGTGTTTCACTGTCTACACATAGGGAAAGGTCAACATAAATCAGTCCTAAAACTTATGCATGAGTGTGGTCATCAGCAGGATAGTGGCGTCCACGGTCTAATTCAGGATAAACAGCTTCTGGTGAAACTATCACCGAGGCTGGGAGACATATGCACTGCCGTCAGGCGTGGAGAGCTGTCCACTGCTTCTTCCGCGGTCCTTTCCCCTCATGTGCACAGGTACTGCGAAGGTCTGGCAATGACCATTGACCAGGACAGCCGTTCTCTACCTGTGCCAAGAACATTTCATAAAAGATCTTGCAGATGTGGTATATACATCTTGCCATAGTTGTTTCTGAACTAACTCTGGATAAATGACTCTAAATTGACTAGTTAAACATGAAACAGTCAGAAAAGACCATTCTTTGTAGGTCTCCTTTCTCTACTAGGAATTTAAGAAGCCTGGGAACCAAGGAATTTTAATGTTACGTTCTCGTTGAGTTGATCCCATTCCTCATTGCTTGGCTGTTTCTTATGTCTTTTCCATTCCTTCCCCTCTGGGCAGAAACGGTGCTGAGCTTTGTGGATGACATCATCTCTGGAGCGAAGTCTCCTTGTGCCATGCCCTCTCAGGTGCCAGACAAGCAGCTCACCACCATCTCTCTGATCATACGATGCCTGGAGCCCGACACCATTTACATGTGAGTGACACACACCTGCCTGGTTATTACTTACTCTGAATGTCCCGAGGCTTGTAGCTGGTTCTTTTTGCTACTTGAATTCCTTTGGAGACTTGAAAGCATATTTTGAGTCTCTCAAGTCTTGTCCCAGTCAGCATTACAGAGAACCTTCTAGGCACTGGAGGGGGAGGATCAAGAAAGGTAGTATAGTCCCATCCTTCAAAGAGTTTGCAACAGAGAGGGGAACTATATAAACAACAAACTTTAACCTCAGGCGGAATGAAATAAATGCTAGATAGAAGAGTAAGGATCTTGTTGTCGAAGAGAAAAGAAGGAAGCGACTAATGGTGGACGTCGTCTGAATTGGGTTGTGGAATGTCAGTAGGTAGAGTAACATTGGAGAAGGCACATCGGGCCAAGGAAACAGCAGGGGCAAAGGCCAGGAGGCATGAAGGTGAGTAGCAAGTGGTCCAGCAGGGCAGAAGCAGATGGTGAGGAAAAGGGAATGGAAGAAAGGGAGGCTGAGAAAATCGATTGAATGCTGTAAGTCAGAGGAGATTATTAAATTTTTTTGGAGGAAAGGAGTAGAATACCAAGAACTCTGCTTTGGAAAGCTAGCTCCAGTGGCGTTGAAATGGAGAGTTTATAGAGGTTAGAGAAGGTCAGTGTTTTCCTTCAATGAAAATACAGTGAACTCCTATACCATGGCCCTGGGAACAGCCCTATTCTCTCTGGGAGCCCTTCCCCATTTCTCCCTGTGCTCTGGGAACAATTGTAAAATCTTTGTGAGGCAGAGACATAAAAGACACCAAAAGAGGAGAGATAGCGATGGAATCTAAGTCATGATGGGAAAATGTGGGGGCTAAGGCAAAATCTGTAGTTATGTAGTTCTGGAACCTTTTGACCCCATCAGTATGAAAAACATTTAACAGCTTACACATGAGATCACAAGAACAGAGTCCAGGTTTCCAGAATAAATCATTTCCATTTCCACAGTTAAAGAGGTCAAAGATGAAAAGCACTAGAAAGGTGAGGGGTGTTGATGGCAAGTTGAACTTAAATGCTCAGGTTGAATATCTTCAGTAGAGAATAAAGAGATGTAACTACGGGGCCATGCTGATGAAAGTAAAATACGTAAAAACAAGTGATATTCTAGAAGAGCTGGAAAATACAGAGACAGAAATGATTATACTAGGACAAAGGAAAGTCAGTCCACTTGTGGGTCTCATCAGCTCGCTTGCTATTGGGCATTGTGGCCCCTCATTAGGAGGGGAAGAGGTGAAAGGAACAAAGATTTGGAGTGAGGGCCACCTAACCTGGTGTAAAATGCCTCGAACTCAGCGAAACTGGAATGGTCATTTATAATAAGGGCTCAGTAATTCCTGTCACTGTCACAACTGTTAATTAGGAATTTCAAAGTTCCTAGGAGCCAGAGGCTGGCATGGTTGTCTGTGGGAAGTGCCAGCTCTTACCCACCCTGGGACCCTCCTCATGTTGGCCTGATGTGGCTTCGTTTCTTGATGAAAGATCTGAGGCTGATATCTTCTCCCACTCCTGCTATGCTTGGTGAACTTCCAGTATTGCCCTCTTCTGTCTTGTACAACAGGAACTTTCTGTCAACGTTGATTATTGAAGCAGTTGTAGACAGTGCCCGGGGCTGAGGGGAAAAAAACAGCATATCTGCACTAGATGGCGCTGCAGATCACACGAAGAGGGCCCGGGGGCGGGCCTGGAAGCGTCGTTCCCCTCTCTGGTATAAAGAGAGGAGCCTGGATTAAGAGTTAAGAACGAGTGGGTCCCAAGCCTGGTTTCCTTTCTAACCTGTAAGTGAGGCAAAGTTTCTGCAACTAAGTTTTCTTATCTATAAAATGAAGGAAGGCAGCCTTCGTTTATGGAGTGCTTACTATGTGTGGGTGCTTCTGGGAACTCCCCAACCCTGTGGCATTAGGGTTATTGTTCCCATTTTACAGTTGAGGAAATTGAGGTTCATTGCTTCCGCAGGATCTCATAGCTGGTTGTCTGGGGCGTGGGGGTAGCTAAGAATTGAATCAGGGTTTGCATTTTCTTCACGCACTGCGTCTCACTCCTAGCCACTCCAGCCACTGGAAGGACCTAGTTGCGTGATGTTATTGCCTCAAAGCATAGTGCTGGCACCTTGCCGGGGTCCACGGAGGTAGAGCTGCATTTCAGCATAGCTGGCTTACTTTGTCATCCTGCGCATTTTATTTAATGCATTAAAAAAACATTATTCTGAGAAGGGTCCATGGTACAAAAACAGTTAAGAATCCCTGGTTGAAAGGGATCTTAGTGTATCTGGCCCAACATCTTCATTTTACAGATGAGGAAACTGAGGCCAGGGTGGGGAATAACTCTGCTGTCTTCTAGCCACCACCCCCTCATCACAGCATGTGCTCACAGGAGAGCCCCTGCCTTTTTGGGCCTGTGACAGCAGACGGGTAATTCAGAAAAAGGGAACTGAATGGGAGGAATCAGAAACTGCCACTCCTGGAGGGAGAGAGTGTGACAGGAGCAGACACAGGCAGTCAGCCCTTCAAGCTTCAGGCCTTTAAGACCCTGGCCCTGGACCAGAGCCAGGCTGTCTGGGTTCACACACACACACACACACACACACACACGTGCGATGTAAGTGCCATCACACAGGCTGTAAGGACGGATTGAACAGTCCCACTCAGGCAGCTGTGGACAGGGCCCAGAAGCTTTGGACAAGGCAGCAAATGTGCAAACATTAGCCCTCTGAATTGGGAGCAGGGCTTATCTCTGTCCAGTAATTCCAGCTAACCCTCTTACTGTCCTGTGAGGGTCCAGTGCTGGAACGATGATGTTAACAATAAACCGAGGAGGACTTCCTGAAATGACCACACGTGCCATTTCCCGGGAAGATGTGTAAAGTCTCCCCAGACTTTAATAGTAAGAATAAGCAGGTGGCTCCTTTAGTGTCCCTCCAGGACCGAGGGAGCTGGGACAGCTGAGGAACGGCTCTGAGGACAAACGTCTCTACTTAGAAGGCTGTGGGATGATTATATTTGTCAATTATTCCTCAGTAAAGTTAAAAAAACAAAAAGGTTATTGGGAGCATTTCCTTTCCTAATACTTTGCTCTGCTATTAAAAACAGTAAGGGCTTGTGGCCAAGTGGTTAAAGTTCTGCACGCTCCGCTTTGGCGGCCCAGGTTTGTGGGTTCGATCCCGGGTGCGGACCTAGTCCACTCATCAGCCATGCTGTGGCGGTGACTCACATACACAATAGAGGAAGATGGGCACAGATGTTAGCTCAGGGTGAATCTTCCTCAGCAAAAAGAGGAAGATTGACAACAGATATTAGGTCGGGGCTAATCTTCCTCACAAAAAAAAAGAATAGCAAGGACTTAGGACCCTAAATTTTATACTAATTGCCCCTTCAGAGTGATGTGCGAATTAATTTAAGCACAGGCATTTTCATCCCAGTTCAGGATCCCATAGAGTTTAGCTGGAACTCACAGCAAGATGGGGACAAAGCAAAGCTGCCTGAGGAGTGGGACAAGCTGGAGGGGTGAGGAGTACCATCATCCCGGGCACTGAGAGAGAGGGCCCCTCTGACAGCCAATTTGGTACCTGAGGCTTAGGACATTTCCCATCACGGTCCAGGGAACCTGCTAGAAATTAAGGGGCTGGGGTTAAATAATTGTGGGGGGGGGGCTACAAAATGTGGCTGAAGTCCAGCACAGGCAGTCTAGGGCAGGTGACCCTTAAATACACAGGCAGGAATCAGCAGGTCGCAAGATTCCAGCCCAAACCTGCAGTTCCAAGGTCATGCTCAGGACCCTGGAAGGCAGACAGAAGATGACGAAGCAGGGCCATCTTAACGGAGGATGGGACGCATTTCAGCCTCGGAAATCAGGGCAGGGGCTCAGGAATGTGGGCTCAGACACGCAGCTGGGGAGGAGGCAGTGAAGGAAGAAAGCCCAGTGGTGAGAACTGGAGCACAGGTCAGGCTCACACTAGCAGGCCCTTGACCTTGCTGGTCATCAGGCATTGGCCTGGGGGAGAACAGGTCTTCCTATCTCCTGACTCCAATAAGACAAAGATCAAGTGGCCCACCCCTGGGCAGTGAGATGGACCCCCTACACATCAGGGGCCCTATGGTCAGGCTCTCCAGGAAGAGAAGGGGGCTCACTCAGACCCCAGAGGGCAGTCCAGCGAGGTGTGTAGGACAGTGTCAATCCTTGGACTCTCTCCCTTCCTCTCTCCCTGCACTCCTGCTTTAGGGAGGGGACACGGATGGGCAGGAGGGGGAAGTTCGTCCGTGAGTGGGAATCCCAGACCATGAGGTGTGGGGCTGCACTCTGCCCTGGCTACGCCTGAGCCCATCCCTGAGCGTCTGGAGCAGGAGGGCCGAGGAGGGAGATGAGACTGAGCCCGAGACTCAAGTCGTAGGGTAGAACTCGGAAATGTAGCAGGTGCCAGGCAGGGCCGATTGGATGCTCCAGCTTCAGGTTTGGTGGCCTCAGTCACAATTCTAGCAACAGTACCGAGAGGCCCATCAGATGTCTGGGACCAAATGATAGAAAATTCTGGTGGCTGCCATTGCTAGGGATCCAGGCAGCCCAGTGTGTGGGGCTGTGGGGCTGGGTGCAGAGAGCCCACTGGGACCTAGGAGGAGAGGGATGGTGGGGAGAGAAGGGAAGCAGGACCCTGGATTTTGGATCAGGCTCAGGGTGGGGGTTAGTACGAGGTGAAACGGTAGATCTGAACTAAGGAGCAGGGCATGAGGCAGAGGCCAGCAGAACTGACGGAGCCGCCTTGTGTGGGTGGGAGGGGAAAGCTGAGGACCTGGTCCTGGTCTACCTGACAGCAAGGAGGCTGGGCAGTCCTGCGGGAGTCCACAGCTGTGGTCTGGGCCCTGCACCCAGGCGGGTCATCACTTTCTACGTCCCACCAGACCAGGGTTCCTGGAGGGACAGAGCCTCCTGTGTGAGGTGCCCGTGACTCCCACGCTGAGGACTTGGGGAAGGCAGAGGGAGGGAAGGTCACACCTGGGGAGCATAGGCTCTTACATGGAACATTCTCTGGGCTTCTCTGTGGGGAGGGAGAGGTAGATGCAAGGTTGTCTTTTCTCTGCTGAAACACGTATTTCCTGGCAAACTCAGGCAATTTCCACTTCTCTTCTACCTCACTAGTTCAGCTGTCCCAGGGCCAGCCGACGTTTACCTGGGCCACTCCATATCAGGCATCTCTCTTCCTGTCACCTCTCTTCCTCCCTGTAACTCTGCCAAGAGGAAAGAAAATCCAGACTTGCCAATAAATGCAGCCTCCCGTGGTGACACGGCAAAAGAGAAAGGGACAGGAAAGGCAGCGTAACAATTTGCTTTAGACTCACTAGGTTAGTTGTTAGAGGTCTTGGGCACCAACACCACAGCTTATGTTCCTGGTTATATTCGAATTCCTCTCTGAGTAGCAGAAGCTGGAGCTTCTCTTTTTCCTCTCTACCCAGCTCCATCACCCACAGGGGAAATTTTACATGCAGGCTTTGAAAGCCAGGGCTCCATTCCTCTTCCCTGGGGGACTCTCAGAACCACATCTTCTTATTGTCAGGGGTGGTGCAACGTTTCCACTCTGGACTCCTGGTCCACGATGGGTAGCATCTCAATGGGACAGAAGGAACTACATGTAGGAAATAGAGCCCCCAGCCACAGGCAAGTCAGGATCCCTCAACTCTGGCTGTTTTGCTTCTGACTTTAAAGAGGAAAATCATCCTCAGTCCTTTGCATAAAAGTGTCAACTGAGCACAAGACGGAACAGAACAGAATTAATGTGATCTATGCAATGTCACGGGTTCCAGGTGCTGCACCAGGTCTTTCCTGTGCACCGTTATCTCATTTCATCTTCACAGTGACCTACAAGCAGTTTTGTTATCATCCCATTTCACAGATATAGGAAAATAAAGCTCAGAGGAGTGAACTCTAACCCCACGTGGTGGGGAGCAGAGACTTCAGACCCAAGTTCTGACCATCTGTCTCCATAGATACATACTCTCCCTCAGCTCAGTGGTTGTCAGAATGGAACTGGCGTCAGCATGACCTGGAAGGCGTGTTATTGCACAGATTTCTGGTTCCCATCTCTAGAGTTTCTGATTCAGTTGTCTGGGGCGGGCATGAGAGTTGTCATTGCTATCAAGTTCTAGGTAATGCTGATGCTGCTGCTCTGGGGACCCCACTTTGAGAACCACTGCTTTATGCCATGATGCTTTCCATCAAATAATATACTCAGGACAGCAAATTACCACCCAAGACCCACCAGGAAGCAGTGAGAGGCGCTAGACTGCACATGTTATGACCTGCGTGGTGCAGTAATTGTACTGTGGGGTCACGAGAGCAGCCAGGGCAAACCCGCCCATCCTGACAAAGCATGGCTCTCAGCCAGGGCCTCTGGTTCTCTGATAATAATACCCTCCCCTCCCTGCCAGGTTCACCCTGTGGGGAGTGGACAACACGGGACGACGGTCCAGGCCAAGTGACGTGATCGTGAAGACCCCTTGCCCTGTGGTGGATGATGTCAAAGCCCAAGGTAAGAGACACTGAGCCTAGCAGAGTCTGCAGAGGGATGCCCCAGGGACCTCCCCTCGCCATGAGGAAAGCAGGAGTAAGGGAGTCGAGTGGAACAACTTGAAGTTCAGTGAGGGGGGGATTCAAGGCCCAGCACAGGAGCTTCACCTTTCCAGGAATACCCCTCAGCCTCTGCCTCTGGCGGAAGTCTTCATTGTGTCCCATTATTGCACACTGGCCGTAAGTCCGGGAGCCAGTAGGAGACGTGATGAAAGCCCCAGGCACACAGTGTCACACACCAGGTGCTTGGTACATGGTGAAGTACCGCTGACCCTCAGGATGCCAGTCGGGGCACTTCCTCTATTCTTATTTTTTGTGTGTATCTGAAAGGTTATTTTGAATCAAAGCACAGAAAGCCTACAGATTCAGAATTAAATGCTGTATTCCTTCCTACCAAAGATGCGTCAAAATCCTTAATTCTATATTTTGGAGCTATCGTGGACCAGTTCTTTGGTAAAGAACTGTCCCTCTTCAGCGCCCTTGTCAAGCAGGAAGAGTTGGTCTCAGTCAGCATCCGTTGCACAGACCAACAGCACTCTTCTTGGTGCTCCTTTCCTCGTGATGCTCCCTGGCTGGTCTTGATATCATGACCAGCTCTGAGGCTGACCACACGCCCCCCACAAGCAGAATCTAGCTGTGCCGGGCTCCATTTCTACAGGGCTCTGGCACTAACGAAAGTGATCTGATCGACCACTAACATCTATTCAGTAGAATTAGACTGATAACGTCTGCACATCAGTGAAGGCATTGATGACACCGGAAGTTTAGGCTGTGCAAGTTTCAATCAGAGAAACACTGACCGAGCTGATTTCTGGTACCTCTCATGTCACTTCATATGTGACTCCTGACTCCAGTTGCATCAGGTTGACCACGAAGGACACAATCCCACAACGTTCGAGGGGTAACACCGTGATGATGTGAAAGCACATGGAGAAGAGTGATCTAGACCTCCTTCAATTAAAATCACTTATGTTGTAGCACTTTATAGCTTCTGAAAGGATTTTCACATTTATCGCCTCATTTAACACGTGTGGCACATTAAGAGGACTGTTAGTTTCAACACAGAAATCTGATCTTATTAAGGCCCCTTCTTAAAACTCTGTAATGGATTACCATTCCTCTTGTGACAAAGATCAAGATATTTCACAGGCATATTAGGACCTAAATGGAGTGGCCCTGGCCCACTTCTCCAGCCTCTTCTTGCCCACTCTCCCCATCAATCTCTGCATTTCAGGCTTCCTACCTTTCTCAGTCCCTCCAAAACACCAATTCCACTTCTACCACTGGACCTTTGCACATGTTGGTCTCATTACCTTAAATGCTCTCCACCTCCACCCCTTTCAACAGGTTGACTCTTCTCAGCCTGCAGATTTCAGATCGAGTGTCCCTTCCTCAGTACAGAAGGGGTACAGGGTCATTACTAGATGTCCTCATAGTGCCATGTTTCTTTCATTCATCTCTGTTTATTATAATCATGTGTTCAATATCTATCTCACTGGACAGCAAGTTCCATGAGAGCAGGGTCCTGGTCTCTTTTTGTCCACTGTTGTGTCCCTGACACTTAGAAGGCAGCATGGTGACCAACTAGTTACAGAAAAGCTCAGGTTTGGGACCTAGCAGGTCCAAATTCCTAATTCAGACCACCCGGGTTCAAAGTCCTGCCCCACCGTCTAACTACTTTACCTTGAGGAGCTTACTTTCCCTCATGCCTCAGTTTACGAATCTGTAAAATGGGGGCAGGGATAATAGTACTCTAGCCAATAAGATTCTGGCAAGAATTAAATGAGTGAATTTATTAGTATTTTTTAAAAAGTGCCCATCCCAGAGTAACTCTTCAGTAAATGTTGGGGAGTATACATTCTGGGATTGTGTCCCTCGTGGTTGAGCTGATACAGTTGGAGTCAGGAGCCATAAATAAGGTGATACGAGGGATACCAGCAAATCAGCTTGGCCACAATACTTCTCTTATTGAAACTTGCACAGCCTAAACTTCCGGCATCAGTGTCTGCATTCACGTGTGAATGTTGTCAGCTACCATGTGCAGAATCTGCTTTCCAAAAGGAACTCAGCAAGTATTTACTGAATGAATAGAATAGTGTCCCCATTTTTAGGATGCAGAAACTGAGATTCAGAGAAGAGTAAATAAGTTGACCAGGGTGGCAAAGTTATCATCCAACAGAGCCATCACTCGGACTCATTATTTGACATCAACTCCTATTTTGCCTACAGTGTTAAATTGAATATTTAGAGGGTTATTATGTGAAAGACTGAAAACCCCTTTTGTCTCTGAGTACTGATGAAGAAAAGACATACATTAAAAAAAGAGTATCCAGGTTAGATACCAAAAAAATTCTCTCTTTTGGGACTCAAGTGTTCACTGGTTCGTTAAGTGTAGGACAGACATGCGTCTCTCTGGAGAGAGTGCTGCCTGGCCTAGAGGGTATGGACTGGATGACTTTTGAAGGTCTCCACAATCCCTTGATGATGAAAGCAGAGTCTGGGGTTGAAAACCTCCAGATGAGAGACAGTTGGAGAGGACCCATGGCACTCTTATTTCATCGTCTGTTGATTTCTTACTCCAAGCCAGAGAGGAGCAGGTGATGAGAAGGTGCCCCAGCTATTTCTGTTTTGGAGAATTTGCTGGTGTCCTTGCCGGCAGTGGTAGGCACCTTGGACTTGCTTGCTGAATAGGCAGCAGGCTGGTGGGACAGCAGGGAGGTGATAAACAGGTAAGAGGGATGCCGCATAATGCTACCTGCAGGAATAGATGGATAGAAAGCAACTCTGGAATAAAGAGTGGCCAACATAGAACAGTCTGCCTGGGAGAGATCACTATACTTCTTCTCTGTGGGGCTCCTTTGGGTTAATTCCAGCCCCCAAAGTGTATCAAGATGTGCTTCTGCACACTTGTGCTCCCTGACAAAGAAGAGTTTCTGAAATCCCAGCAGACCAGCTAAGAGCACAAGAGGCAATTTTATGCGAGAGAATGAAATAACACTCCCAGGTCCTGTTATCCTTCAGCCAGGAAGGAGTCCTGTACAGGGCAAATGTGGAGATTAATGAGTTAGACTAATTGAGGGTATCCTCGCAAATTAATACAGTTCTAGCAGTTCCACCAAAAAACCATATGCTTTGCCTCCTTCAAATCCAGATGGTGATCATAAATATAACCCACCTGGGTCTGAGTTTAAACCTAATGACAAATGGGAATTATGTTTTAAATGACCCAGAGCATGACTTCAGCTCCTAATTATCTAGCAGGAAGCCAGACTCTACTCCTTACATGAACACTTGTTCTAAACTAGATACTTCCTCTGAAGAATTTCACCACATCGTGACACTAAAGCCACCATGCAAGTAAGTTTCTACCAATGTTTTCCTGAAACCTCCCTCCCCCCAGCAGGAACATGCTAGTGTCAGTCATGAGGTCAAGCTAGTCTTTAGGTTGGGGCCTGGCCTTCCAAGAGCTCTTCACGATGCTTCACCGAGTGAAGGCTAGTTCACATCCATCATTCGCCACATAGCGATCCTCCTTTCCTGATGCCAAACATAAATACTTGCCCATTCCTTCATTTGCTCCTTCCACAGCCATTTATTGAGCCCTGGCATTAGATGCTAAAGAAATAAAAATAATTAGATTCAGAATCTATTGTCAAGAATTTTATAATCAGATTTCATGAAGTTACCAAATCATACAACATATATTAAGCCCTTACTAAATACCTGGTCTAGGCATTAGAGGGCAAAATCCCTGCCTTATGGAGCTTATATTTTAGCAGGGGTGACAAGCACCATAAAATAGTAAAATAAATAATATTTCAGATGGCAATATGTGTTAGAGAGACAAGTAAGCAGGGAAATGGGATAGGAAGTGCAGAGGATAAAATTTAATTTTTGAGTGGTTTGGGAAGAAGGTGAAGGAGGAAGACACACACATATCTGGGAAAGATCATTCCAGATAGAAAAGCAGCAGTACAGAGATCCTTGGTATGTCTGAAGAAGAGAAAGGAGGCTCCTATGGTGGAGAGGGATGGTGAGAGGGAGAGAAGTCAGAGAGGAGCTCCACGGGGCTGTGGGGCAGATGTCCTAGGGCCTGGTCCTCAGAGTAGGGAACTAGACCTTGCCTGGGACAGGGATGGGGAGCCCTGGAGGACTTTGAGCAGAAGAGTGACACGATCAGACTTAGTGTTTCTCAGGATCATTCTGTCTGCTCGGTTGAGAATCGACTCCGAGTAGCAGGTCTACGGTGGAAGTGGGGAGACAAGTTAGAAGGCTATGGCAATACAGAGGAGAAATGATGTTCTTGTCAACTAGGATGCTTGTGTTACAGGTGGTGAGAGATGGTCCAGTTCTAAATTATTTTGATGGTAGAACCAAAAGGATTTGCTAATGGGCTGGATGTGGAGCAGGAGAGAAAGAGTCATGTCAGTCTTACAGTATATTGTGAAAAGTGCTGTATAGAGGTACATACAAAGTGCTGAGGGAACGTGGAAGGAACCACCTAGTTCGACGGCTTGTGATTTCTCCCCAGCAGACCCCAGCAGCCCACGTGAAGGCAGAGAAGAGATGGAGCAAGCTAGTTGAGGGCACTAGCAAGGGCCCAAGTGGATTAGGTCAAGTAAAGAAGGAAGTAAGTATGGGGCTGATGCCAGGAGTGAATGGAGGGGCCAAAGGACCTGGGATGTCCAACCCTGAAGAGTAGATTTGGGAGTAAGAAGCACAGGAGCCGTGAAAGGAGGTTATGTCCACAGTATGTGGTGTTAGGATTTACTATTTCAAAGGTGGAGAAGTTCTCATGCGTGATGATTAGCTTTTAGTGGGGGGGGGGGTCTAGTCTTAAAGAGGTCTTTCACTTGGGCAGTGAAGTCACACAAAATGGTGATAAGAAATGAGGTAGAGAAGATGAATCAGATGCCAGATTTTTCTATGGATGTAGAAGAATGGTCAGGAAGTGAGGGGGGGAAATAGGAAGGGGCAGGGGAGTTTTTAAAGTGGAGGGACTTTTACATATAGATAGAGAAGTAATTGTTTGCAAGAGAAGTAATTGTTTGTGAGAGGCTGGGAGACTGCTTTTCTCTGGAGCATCAAGAAGGATCCCTCCATACTGGAGAAGGCTTCAGGCAAGTTCCAGCCAACACAGGGATATGAGGGAAGGAAGAGTGTTTGCCAAGGTCAACAGTAAAAGGAGAGTTGTTTGTCATGTAATAATTTCCTAGAGGAAATAAGGAAAGTTTTGAGAGAATGAATTAGTATAAAGCAGTGGTTCTCAAGGTGTGATCCAGACCAGCAGCATCAGCATCACCTTGGAACTTGTTAGAAATGCACGTTCTCAGGTTCCATCTGAGACCTACTGAATCAGGAACTCCAATGGGATCCAATAATCTGTGTTTTCACAAGCCTTCCAAGTTGAGAAACAAGTGTGATTCTCAAATTCGAGAATCATTGGTATCAAGGAAGCACAGAGCAGCATGGGGAGGTGGGGGAAGGACAGACAGAGTTGGGGGTGGAGGGAGGGACCTTGCAATTTGGACAGTGCTAAGAGTGACACAGATATAAGGCCGGTTGGGATTCACTATCCTCAAGTTTTCATATGGAATTCTTTGGTTGGTTACTTCAACGGGGGACAGACTGAGGCCTCAGGTAGCTCCCAAGGATAATGAAAGTGATGACTTAGGACCTCTGTTTAGGGGACTTTAGTTGTAGCAGCCAAGGAAGCCATCGGCAGAAGGTAGAGATGCTTCCCTTATTTCATGGTAAAAAGAACGTCCCCTACTAGGGGATAAGAAAGCTGTCTTCTGCCCCTGGAGTCACTCCTTTCCTTTAAATAAGACCTATTCCCCCCAGTCTCTTAGACTCCGTGTCTCAGTCTCTCTCTCTCTCTCATGGCATTGGGAAAAGCGTGATCTAGTAGAGAACTGGTTATAATAAAAAAAAAAAAAATGTCTACTATTGTCCAACTCTCCCCCTCACTCATCTTACTCCAAACACCATGGCTTATTTGCTGTTTTCAAATATGCTGCTTGCCGTAGCCTGGGAGCCTGTGTGCTGGCGTTTCCTCTCTCTGGCATGCTCCCCACCAGATATCCCCGCAGCTCATTCCCTCCCCTCCTCCCAGTCTTGGCTCAAATGTGATGTTTTCAATGAGACCTACCATGACCACCCTATTTAAAATTGCAAAACCCCACCCAGCACTCCCAATCTTCCATTTTATTTTTCCCCACTTTCTAACACACTGTATTTTACTTATTTATTATGTGTATTGCTTACCCGAATGTCTCCTATCACTAGACTGTAAGTGCCATAAGGGTGAGGAATTTTGTCACATTTTTTCCCTGATGTAGTCCAAGTGCCTAGAAAAATGTCAAGCATGTGGTAGGCACTCAGTAAAAATTTTATTGAATGAATGAATAAATATATGCATCCTGTGTCCAGACATTGTGCTAAAGAAAGGCTTTACATTTAATATCACTTTCAGTCTCACAACAATCTTACAAGATATTTTATTGACCATCATTGAACAGACAAAGAAACTAAGACCCAGACAGGTTAAGTAACTTGCCCAAGACCACAGCTAGTGTAGTGGAGCCCAACTCCATTTGATGCCATGGTGCCTGTTCTTAACCATACCCCTGGGTCTGAGGGCTTCAGTCCCAGCCCTGTTCATTTATTCTAGTACCTGAGAGATGAGAGATCTCGGCTCCCTTCCAATAACTCAGTTTCCTTTTTTGTGATGAGGCTGTGCATATAGACTCTCTGCCATCTTTTCACCTGCATTTTAACTATTCCTGAACACCACGCGTGTTGAAAAGAGAGAAGACAGATACCTATTTTGGATAACTTGAGACTTCTGTGAAGCTGGAAGCTAGGTAAAATGATAACTAAGAATGCCTTATATTCTTTTCCACTCTTTGAGTTAGTGAATTCTTGAGATGCTACAAAGGCTAATGAAATAATATCTCTAAATTCTCTCAGTAGAGGTAGGAGGGGCCAGACATGTCTATGCTCTAGGAGCCTGGCATATAGATCTTTCTGAATATGGCATCCCCTTTCCTGATGGAGGCTTTTAAGCACAGCTTGGAGTTAGATTCTCCCAGTTGTGGGAGATACATGGCGGAACCTGGGCCTATCCCACCTGGTCTCAGGCACATCTGCTGCTGCGGAGGGGCAGCATCAGCTCTCTCTAGCTGTATGTTACTGTTGTGTTATGAGAATAGTAAACATGCCAGAAAACGCTGTCTCAGCCATCACTGTTCATCATTGGAGACTGTCACAACCAGGGCCTGGGGCCTGGGATGCTATTTCCCACAACCAGAGATAAGAACGGATTGACATCAGCAAAAGGGTGGAGAAGGAACCCCAACCCTCCGTCTCTGGAATCTGGTCTGATGACCCTCATTTTGCCTCCCCTGGTCATTCTCTCAGTACACACTTTCTGCCTCCCATTGAATACAACACAGCTTTTAGAAAAGTCCCTCTGCTTCTTTCTAGCTCAACTCCAGAAATGATGGACTCCCTGCATACTTACTAGGACTCCCTCTTACTTGGCATCTATGGGCCAACCAGAGCAATGTCATCTACTAGAAACAGTCACCCCAGAATTGTATCCCCCAGGACTCTGCCTCCTGTATCTTAAGTTGGTTAAACAGTACTATCCCCTGAGCAGTGGTGCAAAAGAGCAATGGAAGATCGACATCATTTTATATCTTGACTCCAGCCCACACTGGCCATGTGACCTTGGGCAAGTAATCTGGCTTCTCTCTGAACATCCTCATTTGTAGGACAGGGACATTCATATCTATCTTGCAGTGGGTGTAGGATTGGAATTCACATCTGTAAAGCTCTTGGTGGTTGATAGGCCATTAATAAATAACTGGGAATGCCATAGCTCTTTATATTCCAAATCACTGTCCGCTTTGTCTCTTGATCCTATTTTAGTAACCTGAGAATTTTAAAATCCTGAAAATCTAAATGGATTTCTGGACTGAAATTATTTTTTAAGGCAGTTAAAGGTGCCGGCTACAAGAGTTTAGTTGCTAAAAAATTGGTATAGCCTGGTATGGACAGATATCACTGGAAACCCTTTCCCAAAGTAGATTCAAACTGCTCCCAAAGTTGTGAATTCCATTCACTTAGCTAGCCTTTTCTGATCTACTATATTGTTTGGCCCTGTGTTAGCCACTCAGGACACTGGGGAAGTAAGATCTGGCTCCTGTCCTTATAGGCAATGGGCAAGATGGAAAAGTAAAAAAATCACTGCAATGTCTGGGCAGAGAAGGGGTGGAAATTTTATCCATTCCAACCTAGGAAACTCCTACAATGATGACTGTGTCATTACCAGCAGCCCTGAATTCACTTGGAACTGTGACAAGGAATCAGGTTGCAATGCCTTTAGGCTAACAGGGGATCAAGTGGGCAAAGTTCTGCCTCAGAAACTTGTAGACTTAAGTTTTTTCATCCCCAGATTTAAGACTGGATCTGAGACAAGGAATTGCTCTCCAGATCTCAGTTCCCAGCTGCTTAGGAAGGAAATGTAAACAGATCTCCTTTCTGACAGGGTTTAACGAGAAGGCAGTTAATGATAAAGTGCTTTGAGCTCCAAAAGAAAAAATGCCAAGGCTATCAAATTCATTGTCCCTTTGCCACACCACCAAGTTCAGTCTTAGCAATGTATGCCTTGGAGGCAAAAATATCAGGGATACAAATTAAATTGAAAGATTACTCATTTGGAACTGGATTGGATTGTACTGAATGTACTGGATTCCACTTATGTGTCACCACAGATGGACAAGCTTGTCTTCGTATCTGGTCTGGGTGGTCCTAGGAAAGGCTCTGCGTTCCCAGAGTCACGAGGCCAGGCTGTTTTTGGCCCTGCAGCTGTTCCAGGTTCTTCACGTTGCTCAAGGCGTGACCCAACTGTGCCTCACTGCATCCTCTAGCCAAATGCCTGCCTCCTGCTGCCCGGGGCTTCCCTATTGCTTTTGCAGGACCTACTTAGTACCCAAGCACATGCAACCCAGAAGTGCAGGGGAGTTAATGCCTCATGGGGGCAAATGTGAAAAGCCCCCATGGACCTTTCGTGGTTGGGAGCTTGAGATAAAGTCTTCTTCCATTTTCCCCCTGGATGGACCGGTGGGGATCCAGTAGCTTCTTACATCCTCTCCTGCAAAACGGGGCCACTAGCTCCTTATATTTGCTCTGTCTTATATTTACTCTGCCTCCTTTCTTGCCTCATTTCCCTTAATCCTCCCTCCTGCTTCCCTGGGATTGCACTTGACAATAAAGTATTAATCTAAGCACTTTTGCCTCAGGCTCTGTATTTTCAGGAAACATGGGTAAAGACAAAGAATATTATAACTGAAATTGACCTTAGAGATAGTCTCTTTGAAGGCTTTCATTTTATAGAAGAGAAAACTGAAACCAATAGGGCAGAAGTAAAGTGAATTACTCAAACCACTTGCTGCAGGCTCTAGGTTCAGTATTATTTAAGTAACATCATACACCCACACGTATACATGTTTATATGTGTATATATATATACATACACGCATGTGTGTATGAGCATGTATATGTGTGTATTTACTTGTGTGATTGCATATACATACATATATGTAAAATCTTCCCTTTTCTGCCTTCCTTAGAGATAGCAGACAAGATCTACAATCTCTTCAACGGCTATACCAGTGGGAAGGAGCAACAGACTGCCTACAACACCCTTCTGGATCTGGGTTCCCCGACCCTACATCGCGTCCTCTACCACTATAACCAGCATTATGAGAGTTTTGGAGAATTCACCTGGAGGTGTGAGGATGAATTAGGCCCCAGGTAATCAATAAATTTCACTGCCTCTTTTAAAACCTCAGCTCTCTGAAATGTTGTACCTCCTTCACTATAACACTGTATCCATGAATTTGCAGAGATTTTCTGGATGAGCTTAGGTGCTTGGAGAAGTAAGTACTGTACTTTTAGACAGCTTAGTTCATCCAGAATAGTTTTGGATAAGCTGTATTTAAGTAGTCAAGTCATGAATGCATTTCCTGAACTCTGAAAAACCCGTTGCCCTTGACCTGTTTTACTCCCTCTTTATCATGCTGACACAACACTCCAAATGCTAAAACTTTAGGAGCCGAAAGCTTAGACTTGTGAAAGAAAATTAGAAATTTTATTGAAGAGGTTATCCAAAAATATTTATTGCATATGAACTTTGCATATATTATAGGCATTATACAGATGTATCTTAAGCTAAATTCCACATTCTCTTGAAAGACAACATAGGGTTAGCCAATGACCCACCTTGACATCTATCTTGGCCAAAGTTAGGATAGTACAGTGTTTGCCAACTTCCCCCAGCCCCCAGGCTACAACTTCCCAACACTCAATACCCATTGCTTTTCAATTGCACAACACCAATAGATGTCTTTGAAAGAGAGGAATGGGAAGAATGTGTAGAGATATCATCTTTCTTTTGTTCCATTCATCATGGCTGTATATTGCTGCATTGAGAAAAACAGATTTCCCTGGAAATACTGGAATTTTCAGATACACACAATAAAGTGGCTTTTCACTGGAATGTTGGTCCCTATATGTCCCAAAATTATTTAGGAGCTGATGAAGAAAAAAAAAATAGGGCAAGGATTGTGAGAATAGAAAAAATAAAGAAAGAAAATGAAGAAAATCAACACTGTAGAATCTTCTAGCACTTAAAGAATTCTTGCACTCTAGCCAACAGAGCTGAATGAAAGTATCACCCAAAAGTCATCTCATCCATCTGACCTCTGACCTGACTGGAGGGTGACCCAGCCTCAGGGTGACCTCAAGTTATAAACTCTCCTAGAAGATCATTGTTCAGGACATTTCTTGCTATTTTCTTACTTTTGAAGGAATGAAGAAATTTAGGAATATCTTCCTAAAATAAAATGATTTCATGTGTAAGGTCAGGAAGAATCTTTCTGCCTTCCATAAATTATTTCATGAAGTTTACAAAGGTTGGTAGCTCTTGAGCAAACAGATGCCACTGCTATGGACCAGGACACAGAGGGAAATATATAAGGGACTTTTAATTTGTTTTGTCTCAGTTTTGGTAAAAGCAAACCCTGGGTTAGAAAGTAGATATGTATTGAGAAATATCCTCCTGCTCCATACCTTATCATTACTCCTGCCCTTATTATTACTCTCACTTAATGTCATCCCCTCCCTCCACCTCTCTCCCCAACTCTTCACTCCCTTCCACCTCTCCCTCCACGCCCTCCCTCCTCTGCTCCTGCTCTCCTCTCCTCCTTCCTTCTGACATTTATTGAGTGTATATCTACAGTTCTTTGTTAGGGAACATAAATGTCACAATTTGAATAGCACTAACATTGCATATATCATCTTGATTTCTAAGGGCATTTGGATTGTGTTTAAAATTTCTCTCTTATAACTCAAGAGTCAGGAGGAAAATTGGTTAATGAAGAAAGTAAGCAGGGGAAGAAATGTGGATCTCACTGCAAAGTAAGGCCTGCTGCTGACTGTACACTCTTTTCCCAAAACTCTCCTCCCAGGAGACTCTATCGTGTGTAATACTGGGTTTTCAAGGCTACATATTGAGGAAAAAATGTGTAGTTTCATTAGCTTGTAGAAAATAAAGTTTTACTTTTTAGTGTCATGGGTCTCAGGGAGAACCACAGGAAAGGAAAAGTCTTCTGCCTTGAGATACATCAACACACTTTGGGGTTAGTTGTGAGGGTGAATAGAAAAGGGTCTGTGGGGCACATCCCGGGAGCAAGGAGAGAGGGTCCCCTCAGTTCAGCGAGATCCAATTCCATTAAAGTTCATGGAGGCCTCCAGATGAGCTGAGGGTTGAAACTTTGAGAACAATATTGGTTACATTGCGGCTAAGAAAAAAGAAGGCCGCAGGCTCTGAGATGGTCAAGGGCAGATCCAAATTAATCATTATTGAAGAAAAAAAAGTGAGCAATAAAAGTAGCCACAAAGGCCCATGGGCTAATTCAATCCATTTGTTTGAAAAGATGGCTGGGATGTGTTCCTATATCCATTTCTTGAAGATGATGCAGATGCTGCCCCTCATTCTTCCTTCACTCCTCCTTCCTCTGCCTCCCAAGAATTTGTCAGCAGCTATTGACATGCAGAGGATAGAGTGAGAGGAAGGACCACCAGAGTCCCTGTTGATGATGACTTTTGGGAAGCCTGCTTGGCCAAACTGCAAGGCTGATAGGCAAAGGAGAGACTGTCAGCCTAAGATGCTAGCTAGTCGGCAGGGTGTTTGATTTCCTCTGACCCACCGCTGAAGTCTGAGAAAACAGGACTTCCCCTCCAAAGACCTCACTCTCTCTTAGCCCCTTGACTTTGCTGCTGAAGCTCAACACCTCTCCTCCCACGTCGTCCCCGCCCTCTCTCAGCATGCTCATCTAGGAGTACAGTGAGCTGCCAGGACTGAAGAAGAGGAATGAAATGAATGTGGTTGTTGTTCTTTCAGAGCTCATACTAAATGGGGTGCAGAAACTTCCGGTTTCTCGAACGAATTGTTGATTAAATTAGAAAAGAGATGGTTACTCACATGAGAAGGTAGCCTAGAAGTTGACGAATACCGCAAGGGATACTGTTCATTGAGCTTTCCAGAACAGCATTTTACAGCCTCACATGAGCTTGTTGAAATAAGAGAATCTTCTTTCACGGGTCTCTGGTCTCTTGATCTTTGAAGAAGGAGAAGAACACAGCTGAGGAAGGGAATCCTCCTCCTTTACTCATCCTAAGTGTTCGGAATCAAAGGCAGTGAGGTCTGAGAACTGGCTATCGGGTGGTCCCTATCTGGCACCAGGGATGGATGCCAGGAAGAAGCGCATACACCCGTGAGATAGAGCGTGGTGATAGCCCTCTTCCCCAAGCCATACACAGAGGCTCTGGCTCTCTATTCTTGGCCCAGAGAGACCACTGCTTTCCAGTGTGTTGAACTTGAGGAGAGCTCACTCTCCTCTGTTCCTTTCTCTCTCAGGGATCTGCAACAGCTCAGGCACCCTCTCCTCACCTCCTTTCCCACTCTTTTTCATTGGCACTCAATGGCAATGGCCTCCTTACTTTCTGAGGAAGATGGCGGAATGGAGCAGGAGCTCACTGGGAGGTTAAGTGGATGATGTGTGCCACTGAGAGTCTGCATTTTCCCAAAGAATGACCCTGTGTCAACGCGCACCGAGGGCATTATTGTCCTCGCCCTTAGACTATAATTACCTCCACACAGGCATAATTATTTACATTTGATATCCCCTGGAGTTCAATATATTGGCTGCTTCTACTCAGTTCAGAAATAGCCTTGAAAAGGGAAGTATTCAGTCAAACACCTTATTCGTCATCTAATGATGATAAATTACTGGCTTTAAAGAAAATTGATTTGATTTGTCTTTCAAAACTGCCAACTCTATGATTTTAAAAAGCCATTAATTTCCACTAAAATATTAGTTATCTTCTTTTTTTTCCTTACTGCATTTTGTTTCTCTGTTTCATTTTGGCGCCTGCCCCCTTTGCACATCCATCCTATTGATTATTTCGTTCATTCATTCATTCACTTGAATGTTCACTTGTTCCAAGTACCAGTGATAGAACAGTGAGCAAAACTGGCCAGGCTGTGCCCTCTTGAAGTTTAAAGTCTCACACAATGTGCCTTTCCCACCTTCTCTTCTTTCCAACCTAAGCGTCCTCCATGCTTGATCCGCAGGAAAGCTGGCCTCATCCTTTCCCAGCTTGGGGATCTCAGCAGTTGGTGCAACGGACTCCTTCAGGAACCCAAGATCAGCTTGCGCCGCAGCTCCCTCAAGTACCTGGGCTGCCGCTACAGCGAGATCAAGCCCTACGGACTTGACTGGTCGGAGCTCAGCCGGGACCTCAGGAAGACGTGCGAGGAGCAGACCCTGAGCGTCCCCTACAATGATTATGGGGACAGCAAAGACATCTAGCTCCATGATGCCAGAGAGCAGCTGCCAAAAGAAAGCAGGAGAGAGGAGGGGGACATTGGGGTTGGTTTGTGGATTTTTAATATTTTTTAATGGAACATTAAAACCTTCACAGGCAACATCTGAACCAGGGAGAAAGTGATCCTTGCTCCCTGCAGAACTTCTTCAGTCCCACGTTCTTCAGCTGCGTGATCGGTCAACCTTCTAGCCAGCGGCTTCATGCAGCACCATTTCTCTGCAGGGGGTTACTTTGGGGCTTGTTTTGCGGTTAATTTGTTTTGTTCATTTTTTTCCCAAGAGGTTCATCAAAATGCTCAAGAGTTCTGTCATGCTTCCCATGAAGGTCCATCAGGTTGAGGCACCCCATGCTCACTGAGTTCCTGAGTTCCTTGCAACTGGGGACAGAAATGAGGCCAGAAAGTTGTTAGACCAGCCTCAGGCCCCAGCCTCAGCATTCCTCAGGAAGCATCTGGGAGCTGAAGCCCTGCTCACAGAGAAAGACAGTAAGAACATTGGGAAGGTGATGCCTGTGGAGGTTTCCTGTTTCCCCCCAGGCCTTCCTATTGCCATCTTCACGCCTCACAGGTGAACCCAGCCTCCATTAGGGGCTCCAGTGGGCCTCCTGGATTTTTAGGTCCTTCTCCATTTTAAGACAGGACTGGAATTAAGTCTCCCTGTGCCTCTGCCCTCTCCTCCAAACAATATGATCTTTAAGAGGCAACAAAATGCCACCTGTCAAACGTACCTCCAGAGTAGTCTACCTAGGAGACTGGTTAGCAGTCCACATTTTAGAAAAGAAGTGTAGTTCATTGTTTTAAAAGTCTCCTGTGCCTCCAGGATGAACTTCTGCAGGCCACCAGCACACGTCACACGTCTGGATTCTCTTCAGTGTTCGCACCACTCTTCCCGGGCAGATAAGCCTTGGTTGATGTCTGCTGTGGTCTAGGAGGGGTTAACACCTCCATGTCAGTGTTTTGGTGAACTAAGGCTATTACTGATTACAGAAAAACTTCTGTCCATTCCCTTCTTGCTAAATTTGCTTAATTATGTTGCTAGTTTTGCAAATCATTGCTCTGGATGACCATCAGCAGGATTCCACCATTTTTACCTCCCATCTAGTGGCTGGGAGCAGCAGTGATTCTGCATAGATGAGCTCCAGTGACAGCAGGTAAGGGCCAGGCCCCTGTTTCTGCCCCACTGGCCAAGCATTGTCATGGGCATAAATGGTGGCCCAGGAAGCCCAGTCTTCAGAAAGAGCTTTGCAGGGCCATGTGGACCAGCGATGGCCTTAGCTGTCCCCACATACCTCAAAGGCCTGAACACACTCTTTTAGCCACCCTGCCTTTGACCAGGGCTCCTCATTTGGAAACACAAGAGAAAGGTCAGGAAGGAAACGCAGGATCCACAAGGCTGTCATTGAGCCATAGTGATTTTTTTCTAAATAGTAATAATGCCAGATCACACTTATTGAGTGCTTACTCTGTGCCAGACGCTGCTCTAAGCACTTTCCATACCACTGAATTCTCACAACAACCCCCCAAGGGAAGTGCTATTCTCGGCTCCATTTCAGTGATGAGGAAACTGAGGCAGAGAGAGGTTAGGCAACTAGCCCCAAATGCCCTGTTTACTAGCTGCTGGAGCTGCAATATGAATTCAAGTGGTCAGACTCCAGAGCGTAGGATTTAACCCCTCTGCCATCCTCAGCACTGCTCCCAATACTGCCTGGGCAGCTGTCTAAGCTCTAAGCTCCATGGGAGGCCACCTAGAGAGGGCCTGTCCCCCGCTCCTTGGTAGACATGTGCCAACAGTGCGGCGGGAGGGGGAGCAAAGTAAACCCTGCACTTCGCAGCTCGGGCGCCCTTTGGGACACCATGTCTACAGTATGAGCCTTCCCCATGGTTCCTGGAGCGAAGCCCGTGCTGCGGCCATGAGCACAGGTTGCTCTCACTCCCCTCTCCGTGTCTTTCCATAGAAAGATCGAAAGGTTTATTTTGCGCTATGGAATGCGTCTGCCTCAGAGACTCCCACTTCCAGAGCAAAGGCTGGCAGAAAACTCTGCCCTGCCGCCTGTGGTCAGTGCCAGGCCTTGGGTAAAGTGCCTCAAGGGACAAGTTTCTCACCTTGACCAGAGTGGAAGATGCCATGGGCAGCTGGACACCCGCCAATGGGGCGGGGCCGAGGGACGAGCTGCCTTTGCCGTTGCTCCTGTTTTGCTGTCCTTTTATTCAAGTCTGTACAGAAAACAGGGTCTACACAGCCTGAGTGGGAGGCTGCTGAGGCTACCGCTACCTTCCAGACCCCGCCGTGGGCGAGATGCAAGCCTATGGGCCAGGGAGAGAAGACAGGGATTGCCTCTTTCTGTCCTCTCCTTCTGTTTTATTAAAATAAAAGAGGCTCACTCTCTCCCCTCTCCTTCTACCTTTTCCCCGCTCTCCCAAGTCCCTCCACCTCCTTTTCATCTCTTTATCTTCTTCTTCTGTCTGTGACCCTTCCTCCTGGGTCCCTTCCTTCTCCATGATTCTCTTCCTCCTTCAGTGTCCCCTTGTGCCTTCCTTGCTGGACACATGTGCATGTACACCCACACACGCACATGCTACACACACACTATATGCACACCCACACACTCCCACGCACTATACACACACACTACACGTACGCACTCTACACACACCCCCGCACCATCACACACCATACACAACACTATCGGCACACACATACACTATAAACACAACCCCTACTGCTGGGTCCCATCTACTTTCAAGTTAAAAGTAAGGCCAATATGAATGGGGCAGAAGAGAGTCTTAGGACCCCCTGAGGATGTAACAGAAAGATTTTGCCCTAGGAAGACACTAGCAATCACCCCCGATGACATTTCCCAAAGCTTTCCTGGAGGAACCCACCCTGACTAGGAGGATGATGGCACTGGGCCAGTGTTCAACCTCAAGTTTCCAAGCTGCCAAACGGGTCTTAAGGGAGTCGCTCATATTCACCCTCCCTCTCCAGCTCCAGGGCTCCCACGAGGCCACTGGTGTCTCCTCTTAAATGGACAGGATCCACCATGACAGCATTAGACCTCTGAAGTATGCGATTGTTTTCCATGGAGTCCAGTCCGGCCATCGTTTTCAGTTAACCACACTTCTTGATATTCAAATGTTCTATTAAAAAACTGAGTGTGAAAAAAACCTACTTTACTTCTATAGAAGGAAGAAAGAATATAATGTGATCAACTTCAGGTATAACAGTATTGCTTAAAGGAATTATTGTACGATTATAAAAAATGGAATAATCAACTAAATAATAAACAAAGCTGTTAGTAAATGTCGAGTGTTGGATGTTACCTTGTGTCTTTCAGTAATCAGAGTGATCTGGTTGGGCCCACTGGGGAACTGTCCAAGTTTTAAATGTTACACCTTAGATTCCAAATACATAAGCCTTCAAGCCTATCATCCTAACTAGAAAAAAAGTTAAATGCTTCACGGCAAATTTTAAACTTATTGTTATGTAGTTGTGATTCTCATCTTCTCTCTATCACCATCCAAATAATTAGCCAATGAAATATATTTTTGCATTTCTGCTGTATTTCAGCCACTACGCTCGGTGCAGAGGATACGCTGGTGAATAAGACGATCTTGTTCTCCATCAGAGTACATGGTATTTTATGGGGAACGTTAGACATTGAACCCATCATTACAAGGGTGAAGAGAACTATGACAGAGAAGGACAGGACGCTTTGGGAGTTGCTGAAATTTATACTTCGGGCATCTAAGAAAAATGTTGCAAAAGGCCCTTTCTGACAGATTGTTGTCTTGCATTCTGCAGAGGCATTTGGGATGGGCTGGCTATTATGCAACGCTTCATGGTGGGTAGCCCAAACGGTCAATCTTTTTTCTCTCTCTAAAGTGTAACTTTAAGAGATGTTATCTCCGCTGCCACCCAAACATGTGGTTCCCTTTAAAATCTTCAATAACCAGATATTAAGTGCCTGCACACTTTAATAGGCCCTCTTGGAAAGTCACGATGAGAGTTCTAGTCCCTGCGCAAGCAGGAACTATTAAAAAAAGATGAAGACTGCGGCAGTTTTAAAACCTGGCCATCAATTCTTTGACACCTCTCCCATCTAGAAGTGTGTTCTATTGCCTGTCCCCTGAAAGGTTTATGACTGTTTTGACCAAGAGATTATGATGAAAGTGACACTATGTGACTTCCAAGTCTGAGTCATAAAAGCCCTTAAGGCTTCTGCCTTCTCTGGAACTCTTGCTGTTGGAGCTCTGAGCCGTCACGTAAGAAATCTGAGGCCACCATGCTGGGGCCACTGTGCTGCAGAGGTCACGCGTAAGCACTCCAGGTCCCTGCCCAACTGAGCCCAGCCCTCCAGACATTCCTGCTGAGGCACCAGACATGTGAACGAAGCTGTCTTGCACCCTCAAGACTAATATCCCTGGCAGCTGCATACCACCCAGCAACTCTTATCAGTGTCACATGGAAGAGAAGAATCACCCTGCCAACCCCTGCCTGAATTCCTGACCCCCTAAATTATGCAACACAATAAAGTGGTTATTGTTTTAAGCCACTAAGCGGATCTGAGTGGGGGCCAACATTGTCTAGTCCATCCACGCAATGACGGAGCATTCAGTAAGCCCTGTCCCGGGTGTGAATTCACCACGAAAAGCAGAGGAAATTTTATGTAGGCTGGGCTACACATGCATAACGTCCCTCTCACCGATAAGGTGAGTCTCTGCTCCAACAGAGGAGAGCAAAAAGAGGGGTGGGCGCTTCTTCCCAATACTTCTGAGAGGGTGACCTCAGGAACCAAGACGGAAACCCTGAGAGGGGTGACAATTATTCCAGGGTCAGCAATAGAAAAACAAGGGAGAAGACAATTTGAGACAAAGAAGAAATATTGGAAGAGAGGGGTTTCTTGCAATTACTTTGTTTGTCTGTCCCTTTGCATTTGGAACTTCCTGGATGTGAATGTGTATACCCCATACTTAATACATGCCAGGCACTGTGTAAACACTTAAGCTGCATAATATCCTTCAGTCTTCATCGCAATTCAGTGAAGTTAATACTCTTAAGAAAGAGAAGCAGAGTTGCAGAAACTTTATGTAATTTGCCCAAGTTCACAGCTAAGTGGAAGGACAGGCAGTTCAACCATAACCTGTCTGACTCTAACCATTACACCACACTGCCCTGCCATTAACGAGTTTGTTTTTCATTGAGTTTCCTGGAAAGGGAAAAACTCCTCCCACTGAGACTTTTGCAACTCACTGGCCAGTTACTTTATGTCAGGCAAGAAGAGAGAATGTGGCTGGATCAGTGCAAACCTACTACTATCATCAAGAAAACAACACAGGGTGCATGGCTTGTTTCCACAACCCAAGCATATTGTCACTTTTTGTTTGTTTGTCTGGCTTGGTTTGGGGTTTGTTGGGCTTGGTTTTTTTGTCTGTCATATGAAGAAAATGCAGAGCCAAGAAATTGTGACTCTAGCTCTGTATGTTCAACACAGCCTGTGTTGGGCTTTAATGGCTATTTTGGCCTGTTCTCTGTGTTCTGCAGGCATCCATGGTAACACCCAATACTTGAGTGAGAACTTGGGGAACAAAAGCCTCCTACCCTTCAGGACAGCATAGCTTGATATGCTGATCCAGGACCTAGCCCTGGTTTCGATAACCTACTGCCTCCCAACACTGCTTCCATCATCACCTCCTATTTTATTGTCATTTCAACTGAACCAATTAACAAGTAGTTTAGTGTCATATGCAGCCTCAACTTTACACAGAATAAGCTGATGATTTCTCTTGCTACATGTGGGAGTCCAGGACTTGGCTCATGTCTGCTATTCCAAAGTGAGAAAAAAATGAATCTCTGTTCTGGGACTTTGCGGTGGGTGCTGTAATTGGATTGATTCCCATAGAGATGGACAGGTTTTGACATCATGTTTCTTCACCAAAACTTCCTTTTGTTAGAGTTTATGAATATGCCTGTTCACGCAGGGTTACGGATTAGTGTAATTGGTTCCTTACTATCTTTCCCAGTAGAAGAACCTCAGCCATATTCTGTGCTTAATAATTATATATATAATTATATATCATATTATTATATATAATAATTTGTTTAGAAGAATTCAAATGTCA
Source organism: Tapirus indicus (assembly GCA_031878705.1). Lineage (NCBI taxonomy): Eukaryota > Metazoa > Chordata > Mammalia > Perissodactyla > Tapiridae > Tapirus > Tapirus indicus. Next base: position 82,818,012 of record CM062922.1, read on the forward strand.
GGTAACCCTGAGGCTATTGCTGCCCAATGAGTCAGACAATGTTCTGTGACTTACCAACTTAGAGAGGGAACGACCCCGCACCATGTCCTTGTGATCGCAGGACCTAGATGCCCGTGGGTAAGACTAGGCTGAGCATCCCTTTGCTGCCATTTTGCCCTAGTGACTGTTGAGTATAACGTGGTAACACATACACTCTTCAAAAGCCAACTGCCTCTTTATCCGCAGATCCATTTCTCAACCTTCTGCTGCTCTACTCAGTGTCACATAGAGCTGACTCTTGCAAACTACATTTCCCAGAGTCCTTGTCAACAGGCTTCCAGCCCAGTGGGACCACGGGAGGCACTTGTGGAAGATTGGAGGATAGGAAGAGGGGGAAGCCAGGGTACTTCTCCCTCTCTCTGACTTGGATGGTGTCTCTAGCATCTCTTTTGTGACTGCAGCTGCCTATCTGGCCTCAGAATTCCTCCAGCAAATTCCTGCCATGCTTTTGGCTCCCTTCAGGTGGCTCCAACACTTGAGCTTCAGTAACATCTCATGTCAAAGTAGGAGCTGCTTCCTGCTGCCGCTAATCTTTGGTTTGCCCCATGATTCTCTATATGCACTCTGTGTTATTACAAAGCCTTACTAATTGGTTTCCCATTTTGAATTTCCTCTATTGGATTACCTCAAATGTGTTCTGCTTTCCTGATTGGGTCTTAACAAGTAAATACTTCAAACTAAAAATTATCACATATCATCTGGCATAGGAATTTTGTAACTCTTTAGGGTGTGAATGACAATCTGGAAGATGAAATTTTAATGCCAAAAGCAAAGAAATTTCCATGAACTCTAAGATTGATTGCAAGGTTGGCAAGTAGGTTTCCACTTGAATGCTAAATTTGTTCAAGTTATGGTGGCTGCCTGTGACTTGAAAAGGATTCTGAGGATGGATCCGTATTTGGCCAGAAAGGGTGGTGAGCTCCATGATCAGTGCCTGATATGGGTATGGAAATGGTAAATAGCAAGATGTATGCTATGCATCTGTCTTCAGATGCGTGGGAATTTATAGGAACAGAATAGACACAGCATATCTGAAATCAGGACTATCCGGGAAAATCTCTTAGGTATGCATCATATATTGTATATAACTTATGATACATACAAAAATGAATACAGATTCATTGTGCATTGATAATGGAAATAGAGTGAGAATGAAAACATGTTTCTGGGACCTTCTGGCCCCATTACTACATCATCAATTTCACAGCATATCATTTATGTTTTCTGAACTGTCATTTTCATTTCTAAATCTGTATTTTAAGATAGTCTTAATGGTGTTAATCTGGTGTCTTAGGTGGCATAAAACAAAAGATTTCAAAGTCTCCATCTCTTTCTGCCTCTTGAGCAGTGCATCAGTTAGGATGCAGTCAAGATTTCAACAGAGAGAATTTAACATAGGAATTTGGTTAAAAGATATTGGACAATCAAAAAAGCAAAAATATTTGAAACACTGAGATAACACAGAGGTATTAAAAATAACTGCAGGAAGCAGCCAATACTCTTGGGTTAGGAGAACAAAGGGAGGAAGTTGAAAGTGGATGCCCTTGAGGAGGAGAGGTCATTTGCCTAGTGCTGGAACTTCTTTGTAGGAACATAATGAGGCTGGTTCTTCAAGCACACCAAGATAACAGAGACTGGAAGGAACTGCTGCTGCCATGGTGAAAAGCCACTAGGGGATGAGCCTGACACGAAGAGCAAGCAAAGAGGCAGGAGTCAGTCAGTCTCCCTCTCGTGCCGCCTATAGACAACCTAACATGGAATTGACTGACAACAAGGAACCGAAGTTTGCTGTGTTTCTACAGCAGCATCCCGAAGCAGAGTACAAACGTGTGGGTTTGCGCTCAGAGTAGGCAGCTTAACAACTGGCACACGCATTCTGGGGATTGAATGAGATAATGCTTCCAAAAGCACTTACCACGATGCCTGAACACACCTAGTAAGTACTCAACAACGTTGGTGCCCCCTGGCCTTCTTCAGTGTTCTTTAGACACTGAAATGGAACCAAACGTGTCACTGATACTATCCTTTCCCAGTTGCTTTCTCTTGACAACATTGTCGGGTAGCAAGAAAACGTGTTCCAAGTTCATATTATGCATTCTTTATTATGTGACAAAGATCCTTTCATATCTTTGAAATTGAACTTCCTTTAAGAGGTTGTACCATTTTATGTGAGATTTCTTTTGTTGCTGAAGATGCTGTTGTCTTTTAATAACAAGTAAGCTATATTGATTGCTTCTTATGTGCCAGGCACCATCTAAGCACTTTTACACGGCTTCTCTTGTCTAATTCTCCCAACAACCCTATGTACAGACGGCTACAATCGATATTTTACAGATGAGGAAACTCAGACTTAGAGATCTTAAGCAACTTGCCCAAGGCCATACAGCAGTAAGTATGTGAGCCAGGGCGTATCCTTCTTCCACTCTACAATGCTGCCATGTGGCCCACTTAGATCCCCTTCTCTTCACCCCTGGGACCTGGAATTTATATTAGGTCAACATAGTGAGTAAACTAAACTAACAGCAAAATCTGACTGAATAGTTTTTCGTCTGTTGTTTTGTCTTGTTTTCTGATCAGGGGGAGGGGCACTTCTGGCATGCAGTGAAACTGACAACCAACACACAGCAATCTTTACATGTCCAAGTCTTGCTGCTTCACCCCGGTCATCAGCACAGTGTCAGCCCCTGCCATTGAGAAGGCGTGACTGTAGAGCTGGGCCTAAGCACTTTCAAGGCTCCTTGTGACATCAGTTTATTGGCGCCCCTGGAAATGGAACTCTTCCCATCTCTGATCTCACTGAGTTTGGGTCCATACTGGTTGGTATAAGAGTCAAGGTGTAACCCTCATCCCCACCATCTAGCCTGATCAGATTTTCAGACAGATCATCCCAGCTACTCAGTTGCCTATACAGTCATAGAACAGAAGTGTTCTACCACACCCATTGATCTGTTGTGTCTATACCACGGTAACCCCTGAGCAAGAAGATCAGTCTAAACACTTCAGACCTCCAGATCTTCCAAACAGTCTCACTCACCCTTGGGTATCAGACGGGGGAAGATGTTTTGATCCTCACTCTGTAGCCTCTATGTCCCTTGGCAGAGAGGGATCTGAGGAGGCCCACGATAGAAGTGTTGGTGATGGAGCTGACTGGAGCGAGGCAAGGAGGGGGGAGCAGGAAGAAAGGGTATTTGGTTGCCACGGCAATACCAGCAAACACTCAAAGGAGAGGGTGTGGCCCAGGACTTAACGAAGTGCCACCAGGTTTGAGAAGCAGCTGGAATGTCTGAGTGTAGCTGCATTCCTCCGCACAGAGCCTGCAGCTAGGACACTAGCGAGGACTGGCTGAACCTCTCAGGAATGGTCGGGACGAAGAGACATGGAAAAGACGAGCAGGCCTCCCAGGTGTGGGTTTTCCTACCCCTAACCACAGAATGGGGGCCTCCCAGGAGAAATCCGGAAAACTCCACAAGGAACCAAAAGAGACTTGATCTACAAATTATTTTTTTTTCCCCAAAAAAACTCTGAGCCTGACATTCTTCAGGGTATGAGCAGGCACTTTGAAAGTTCTTCCCTGCAAAAGTTCGCTTCTGTCTTCTCTTTTGCTTAGTGCCCTTCTCCAAGGTGGTATCCACACTGTGGGGACAGACCCGGATCTCAAAACCCTTACAGTTTGATCAAACAGCAGACAGATTTTTGGTGTGTGTTAGCGACAGGAATGTGGGTGGCAGTGGGTTGAAGGGGCAAGTCTGGAAAGATGCTGGAGCCAGGAGAGACAAGACCACAAAGACAGTGAAGGGGGGGGCGTGGCTGGCATGACATGAAGAGTGGATTTAGAGGGCACACAAAAGCCTGAGGTCAACGCAGGGTCTGGTGTCAGAAGCCCAGTGGTTAGATGAGGCTTTCACTAGCCAGGAGATTCATGGAAAACCCGATAAGAATGCGACAGTGAGGTCAACTGCTGGCCAGTTACCCATGAGGAAGGAGGCCTGGAGCTCCCCCTAGAGCCTGGAGAACAGATATTGCCAGAATCCGACCTTGCCTTCACCTCTAGTTGTTGCCAGACTCAATTCTCTCCTTCTCCAGACTCAACTCTTTTCTGTCCTGTTTCATCTTCCCCCCAAGCCTTAAATAGCTTAGAGCAAACTCTAAGGTTAGCAAGGGTATGGCATGAATGGAAGCTGGAAACAAGTGGTGAGATTTTAAGAACATCTGAAATGCTAATAGGGTGATATTGGGCACGTCATTGAAAAAGAAGGAAGGAAATTCATTCATTAATAAACATTTATTATTAATAGTTATTTATTGAGCTCCAGCTATGTTATGGGAAAAGAACTCACATGGAGCACTTTATATACCAAATACTTTCAAGGTTTACTAATGTTACCCCATTGAATGCTCACAATAATCCTGCAAATATATACTCAGCTTTTAGGGCCCATTCACAAATGGGCAGTCATCTGCCCAAGGTCTCCCTGAGCTGGAAGTCTACGCTAGGTCTTGAGTCTGAAGTCTGTACTCTGAATGAGCAAGCGTGAATACGTAAGTACCTAGAGTGTCCACCAAAGTTCACTCGAAGAGAGTCAAGGCTTGAAATACACAGGTGTCTTGGTGCCTCCAGGGTTTCATTTATGTCTAGAGGGAAACTTGCTACTCTCCCCAAGCCAACCACCATTGGCTGGGGCCCATGTTACTTCATGAGGGTAAACTAACTCAAAATTATTATGGATGGATACAGATGGCTCATTAATGAGCATGCCACTCAGGCAGAGCCCATGACACGCTCTGGCATGAGCATGACCCTCTATGATTGTGGGTAAATGACACTGTCTTGCCGACATCATTTTTTAAAAAATTTTCCTTCCCTTAATACTTGGAATCAGGGTCACATTCTAACTATTTAATCTGGGGCCTCAAACTGGCACATGGAGTGGCCTTTTAAATGAAATTATATCTAAAACATAGCCAAAGATTCATAGAACACTTAATTGTATGTAAATGTGTATGTGCGTGTGTGCGCGCGCGCGCGTGTGTGTGTGTGTGTGTGTGTGTGAGAGAGAGAGAGAGAGAACACCAACCAGCCCATTAGAGTAACTCACATCCTAGGCCAGAAAGTGCTTGGAAACTCAAAAGCCAGCTAGTCACCATCCCCACTACTCTGTTTCCTCTTGGTCCCTTCTGTGCCAACAATACTTCTGTTTACCTCAGGTAGTAATACTTATAACAACCATTTATAAAGCTCATGGTAGGCACTTCACAGTCATTATAGTAAATCTGCATAAAAGTTCTTTAAGTTGAGAATTATCATTCCATTTTACAGATGGGAAAACTGAGTCTCAAGCCATTAAGTAACTTGCTCAAGATCACTCAGGTCAGGTTGTCTCTTAGATTCTCTATCTTGCGGGATCAACAGTCTCTCCTTTTTCCTGATTCATGTGGACTATATATCTAAAACCAAAACACGCACATCTGTTAGCTGGGCTAAAACACACCTCAACATAAAAGTGACTGACAAACCCTGAATTCAATGGTCAACTTGAAAATGCATCATTTTAATGCTATGCACTCACAACCCAGTCTTCCATGTTGGCTGTGTATTGCCATCACTTCTGGATCATTGTTAAAGAGCCAGTCAAAGCACAAAGCTTGAGTGTCCACAGGCCCAACCCCCAACCCCACCCCAAACACAACATCCTCTTTTCTTTTGGTTCTCACATCCGTAAAGATCAGGGTCAAGATTCAATTCAGCAAATTTCAAAGTTTTACTCAGGTAGGGCAACACGCAAGGTAGCATCAGAGCCCCCAAACCGAGTAAGATAGTGTTTCCATGGCCACCTTGTAGAGATGTGAAGTTCTGTCTTGCCCAAGGCTGCCTGGTCCAAGGTGTGAATGTGGCTAAAAATCCAGCTTGTGCTACACTTTCAAGCCATGGTCTCTGATGCTGGTTTGCTTTTACTCAGACAAAGGGGTGATTCTTTCTACTTCTTACAAAAGGCATCAAATGGCACCTGCCTTCAAAGAATTTACAATCAAGTAGGAAGAAAAGACAAGAACACATCTAACAAAACATCAGTCAACTAGATTGATTATCCCAGGAGAGGACAATGAGGGGTCATGAACACAATAGATGTCATCAAACAGGGGGATGAAGAAGAACTTCATGAAACTGGAGAATGAGAGCAAGGCCTGAGGAAATGAGCGGGTTTTGGCAGGTGGAGATAGAGGGAAGGCGGTCCAGGGTAGGGAATAACGTGAGCAAGAGCAGGAGGCTCAGGGGCTGGGGAGGCACCCTCTGAGCACTTGTTCAGAGCAGTGGGAGGTCAGTGTAACAGGCTGGCTGTGCTGAGGCTAGTTTGACCATTAAGGATGTGCAGAATCTGTGAACTCGTTTCCCTAAGTCATGGGTGACTCAATGAGAGCTATGCTTTAGGAGGAATGATGAGCACTCTCTGTGCGTGGTAGACTGGGGGGAAGAGGCAGGAGAAGGGATCTTGCTTGGCGGCATTACCATGGTCTGTTGAGGAGGTGATGGCAGCCGAAGCCAGGGGGAGAGCAGGGCAAAGGAAAGGAGGATGACGGATGTGAGAGTTAGGAAGGAGACACGAGAGATTGTGTACAAGTATGATCTGGAGAGAAACTGGAGTAGGAAACCATTTCCCTCAGAGTAAAAGCCATAGCCATTACTGTGGCTGAGACCCTCCAGGACCCTCCTGATCCCTTGGACCTCTCCCTGCCTCACTCTGCTCCGGCCGTGCTGACCTCAGTACAGACACGGTAAATTCTCTCCCACCTCACACCTGCTGCTCCCTGTGCTGGCTCATTCTTCCCCCAGGTAATCACGGGGCTCCCTCTCTCACTTCCTGCACGGCTCTGGGAAGCATTCGGGGACCTTCCCTATATAAGCTAGCACCTCCTCACCCCTGGCCACTCCTTACCCTGACTACACCTTGGTTCTCTTTGTAGCATTCTCCACCAGTGGACATGTCTGTGTCCAGCTGTAGTGTCTGTCTCCCCCAGCTTCTTTCCAAGCTCCATGAGGACAGAGGCTGTATTTTGTTCACTGCTGTATCCCTGGTGCCCAGCACAGGATAGGTACTCAATAAATATTTATTGAATAGAACAATGATATTTTTTGCTTCACTAAAGTCAGAGAAGTCCAGATACAAATTGTACAGCCCTGGGAGATAGTGAGTTCCTTAATACTAAATTGATTCGCCATTGGCAGGACAAACCGTAGAAGGAAATGCCATAGCAAATAATTCAGTCTTTTGTTGACACTTTCAAGCCTGAGAACATACAAAACTAAGTACTGTGCTTTATGTGTGTGGTTTCCCAGGAGAGGGAGCGTTCCAGTGCAGCAGAGCGGGTTAACACACAGAGTAGAGCCACAGTCCCGGCTCGGCCACTTACTAGCTGTGCCACCTTGGGCCTCCGTGTGCTTCGCTGAATAATTCTCATGTCTCATTTTTATTAAACGTTTCACTGCTCCTCAGTTACCGTATGATTTCGCAAAGTTAAAGTCCCAGTGGTGACTCTGTTTCCTTATCTGTTAAAAAACTGCATAGGCTTTATGGAAACTATACGCCAGTGAGAGACCTTTTTATTTTTTATTTCTACTTTGAGGTTTCCGGGTATATGAATTCGTAGATGACTTATTAGAGTTTTTCTAAACTTGAATAATATAACCCAAATACCCAACTGAACATGATGGACCCTTACTTCAGCCATGAGACACAAGCCACACGATTTAAAAAATCATGTCCAAAGCATATTTTAAAAGCAAACGTGATTGATATACATGTGTAATATTTTAGAACTGTGCTGTCCAATCTGGTGTCCACTAGTTACATGAGGCTATTTACATTTAAATTATTGGAATTAAATAAAATTTAAACTTCAGTTCTTCAGTCATACTGGTCACACTGCAATGTTCAGTGTCAGCATATGTGTCTAGTGGCTACCGCATTGGACAATGCAGGTCAGAACATTTCCATCATCGTAGAAAATTGCGTTTAACAGTACCCTTCTACAAACTGGATAAATTCAGCAATTCAATTATCTTTTGAAGAAATAACCAGCATTCCACATAGCTAATGCAACATTCCAGGTATATTCCAAATTCTGGAATTTACCAACATTTTTGCCAACTCCAAAGATTTCCCCTTAGCCCACTTCATTTTTCTCAGTGCCATGCTTTTACCACCATTACCCTACAAATCCATTTTGCATTTCTCTGAATCGGTAGGCCAGGATATCTTTTAACAGCCAAACTACATGGGATTCTCCTATCTGCTCCGTCCTGAGATATAATGACGGCACACATCTCAGAGACCATGTAATGTCCAAGCATCATAGTGTTTGAGAATCTGAAGGATCTTTAAAAGCCATATGAAGGCAATTCCCTCCTCTTCTCCACTGTCAAAATTCTTGAGAGAGTAGTCTATATCCATTGTTTCCATCAGCGACTCCTTAACCTCTTCCCGTCTGACATTGCTCAGGCATTGTGCTGGGCATAGCCCTGCAAAGGTAGATATTTAGGAAACGGAGGCTCAGAGAGGTTAAGTAACTAGATGACAGATCTAGCTAGTGGTGGAGTCAGAATTCAAACTCAGATTTGGCAGGCTCAAGAGCTTGTGCTCCTTGCAGATGACCATGTTGCTACCCATGGATTACAAGTCACTAATACATCCTGCACACTGACCTTCCAGACTTGGGAAGGTCCACTGACCAGGTCCAGACTCCATCATTCCTGCCCCCAGCCTCCCTGCAGCAGGCCACCTAGCAAAGTAGAGAAGGTATGAGCAGGGTCGAGTTAATAATAAGCAATATTTCCCAGGATGGAGACTACTTGGACATTTTAAGAAGCTGTAGGAACTCTTTTACAGGTCATTCTAAATGTTACTGATTCACTACCACCAAAATCATTCCTTGGAAGTCATTTGTGTCCTAACACAACTTGGCTTACTATTCAGAATGCACTCTGAGCTGCATATACTAAGCTGTGGTACAGGAACATTCTTTAACTTTGAGCCTTTTATGAGATTTAAATATGTGACTTGAATGTGCACAGACGTTTTTAAAAAGGCAGCTGCCATCAGATAGCAGTGGACAGGAGAGGCAAATTGATACAACTGTTGGTAGCCATTAAACAGTCAACACTCTTTTATTTATTTTGTTTGCATTCAAATAAGTGACTTTTATGTGGACAAAGAAAAGGAAGCTTGTCTATATTAAATTATCCTTAGAAGAAAATTTGATTTGAAGAACATTAGCAAATTGCAGTTATTCTGCACTATCTTTCAGAACTTAGAAATATTTTTATTATACTGATTTGGAATGTTAACCAGATTTGACTTGTAGATTCTTTTAAGAAGGTACTCTGCCACTGTGGCACCAGTTCTTACTAACTCTTGGCAAAGTGACCTAAAGATGTAGTGGCAGGATCAGGATAAAAACAAAGGGATCATCAGCAAGGAGCTGAATGCAGCAAATCCACACACGTCACAGTATGTTGACCACCAGACTGGATACTGACCAGAACATGTGCATTCAAGCGCAGGTAGGCTCAGACTGTGGCAGACTTGAAAATGATCATTATTCTCTACCGCAGTCTTTCCTTGTTCCAGACCCAAATACCCAAGGCACATGTAGAAGGTTTCATGGGCGTGGATGTATATTATGAGATATAAGATTCTTATCACCACCTCCTTTTTTTCTGAGCCAATCCTTGGGCAACCTGAAGTGTTAGGGGTCCAGAATCAGTGGTCTTCCTGGGGTGACATAAAAAGAGATGCCTTGGAGCTATTTATAAGCGGAAAATCTTCTCATTACCCTCCTCCCCATCCTGAGCCCCTCATCATCTGGTTGGCCTGAATCTAAGAGTAGTGAGACTCTCAGCTGACGGGTGACTCACCATGTCATCTAAGTTTGTCAGTCAATAGAAACCAGAGCTCCAAAGTCTCTCTACAGGACTCTCCCTGGGGAAGCTATTAGGGAGAAGGCAGCCTTGCCAGATGTGTCAGTCCAGCTGGCCTAACTGGCATGTGCAGTGGTATCTGCTTATACTCAGGGCCTGGCATGAGAAGAGGGCCCTGGAAGGGTGCTCTGGAAGGTTTGCTCTTAGTTCCTACCATCAGCTACTAAGAAAGCCACAGGGAAACCAGTAAGCACCTTGAAATACGAATAGGTAAAGACACTGAACTTTCCCATTTCAACTGGTTCTGGGTTCAATCTGGGCCTGGTGGGCAGAACACCACGTATCGGAAAGTACATCCCATTTGGGGGCAGAAAACTTGGATTCTCATCCCAACCTACACTTAGTTATATGAACTTAATTCAATAACCTCTCTGATACTCAGTTTCTTCATCTGTAAAATGGAAACAAAAAACGTTGTTCCACTTAACCCATGGGTAGCAATAAAGCATATGAAAGCACTTTATAAACCATGAAGAAAATGTCAGGTAATACTATTTTTACTCTCAAATGTTTATTTCTAGTCACAAGCCTCTCTCCCAAGTTCCAAGCTCACATTTCTAACTATCTGTCCCACAGGCCTTCCCCAATGGCTCACGGTGTGCTGAGATAACCATCCAGCCCTTCAGGCAGCTAGGTGGGGCATGGCATGGCCAGAGGCCTTGGACGCTGACCCCAGCTGCAGAGGCCTCCTCCAGTGCGCTAAACACTGCTTTATACAAAATGTCCAACCAATTACCTATCTGGCCCTTAAACCGACTTTATCAAAAAGCAAATATATGCTCTTTCTTCAAAAGCTTGCTCCTCCTGGCCTCCCTTTCCTGTCATGATAAGCACTATGGGTGCGTAGGTTTAATGAGAGGCATCCTCTCTGACATTCTCTCCACCCCTCCCCCTTCCCTTTCTCTATCCTATTAACTATCATTTTTCTTTTCCTTCTTACTTCTTGGTGTCTCACAAAACCAGGCCTGAACCTAATTCCAGGCATGCGACCTTAAAGAACTTTCTTCATCACACTGACACTTGGTGTCCACATCTGTGGAATGCGAATATGAAAGTTGATCTGTTGTGAGGGTTAAATAAGACTGTGTTGGCCAAATGCACGTTAGCTGGGTTCTACCTTCTAGCTAAGCTGGATGCCCCAGGGATGTCCAAAATTGCCCAGCCTTTTCCGATTCCTACCTCTGTATCGTCAGCCCTGTTCTTCACTTTGCCTGGACTCTCCTCTCCCTCTTTCCCATTTCTGCCTATCAAGCTCATATGCACCTTCACAGACCATCCTCGAAATGCTACCTATCTCTGGCATCCAGGAGCGACTCCTACTTCCTCTGAACCATAAATGATTCTTGCACTTTATTTCATAACTCATGAGGCACTTGACATTGCTACTGTGTCCTCTGTTTTTGTATATGTCACCTCTTCTCATGAACTTTCACGTTTCTCTCCCTTATGCATACCATTTACTTAATAAAGTTTATAAGGAAAGATCGATCAATCAAGGAATTAGTGACAGACATCTGGACCTGGCACAAGCAAATGGAAAGTGATTTGGAGGTGACGAAATGATTTAAACAAAGAACAAGACACCAAAGACACTTCATATTTTGTGTGCTGATTTTTTTAATGAACATCTTATAATCTTACAAAATCACTGGCTGTAGCTGTTTTACATTACAATACAGTAGATCAGCTCCTTTCACCGTGTTCCCAATCAAGCCATCCCCTTGGGGTGCTAACTGACGCACTCAATAGTGATCTCACAGAGTAGAGGAAGTGCCAAGTCCAATGCCTTCTCATGGAGGGAAGGAGAGAACCAAGAGGAGCTCTTTAACTTGACATACAAGTTTGCCAGCTGCTCATTCTCTTCACTCTGTCCTCTTGTCTCTCTGGTTGGAGGCTGTCACACTAATCATGACAGTCAGCTAGCCCTAGGCAACCTGGGCACCAGAGCCCCTAGTTACTAGGAAAAAGAGGAAGCAGAGAAGTGATTTTGGAACAAAGAAACAGACAGAAGAGCCTCTGGGAGAGTCCCTCTATGACTCCATGGGTGGGTAAGAGCAGCAGAATACAGACCACCGCATGGAGCAAGTGTGCGCTGATATCCACTGGGGATCTGGAACCATGGTGTGTCAATCCTTCAACTTTATTAGTGATGTGAGGAGCTCAAAACACTAGGCCCCAGGGACAAGGGCTGGAAGAACCTGCTGTCTCTGAATGGCCAGAGCTGACTAAGACTGGGTGGCCTACAGCCCGAGGGGCTTTCCACACACCACAGGAACTGTCCTCTCGCCTTCCCAGGGCAGTGGTGAACTGCAGATGTTGCCAACCCAGAATGAAACATTTTTACATGAAGTATGAAAGAGCAATGTTCTCACTGTTACTCCCGTGGAGAGACTGAGCACAGACCCACATTGGCATGAACCACAGGCTCCGCATTCTTGTGGGGGCTGGAGCCTTCCTGAGCCAGGCAATGCCCAGGATAACCCTTCCACTGCCTCAGTCTCGGATGGGGCAGGATTCCCCTACAGAGACCTGGACACGCTTCCAGGAATTTGGATACTTTCCCCAAGAAAACAATTATCCAACTTTTTTTTTTCACGGAGAATCTAAACTTTTCCACTGTCCTTTCCATATTGAAGCCCATCAGAATCCCAGAAATAAATATTTGCTCTCTCCTTAGGGGCACTAACTGTGAACCCAGATAATGAACGGGAGGTATCCAGGCTATCCTTTCCCTTACAGCTAGGTATATAGAGGACAGGAGTGTTTCTAGATGGGCAAACTCTGCTCTTTCCTTTCTCCAATGACTTTGCTACCTCATTTCATATCCCCACAGATAAATATGTGTATATCCCCTTCTCTTTTTTATTCCATTCCAGAATATTGTTCTTTCCTACACGAAGTCTGGCTCAAGAGAGTGGTAGGTAATATTTCCTCCTCCTCTTTGCAGAGCCATTGCTTCAGTTTGATGGGCACAGCAGAAAACTTGTGGTCAGAGCCAAAGAGCAACCATGGCTTCTCTCTCATTTTTGCCTGTTCTACACTTCCACTGGAGAAGCAGCTTTGACAGAGTTAAGCCTCCCAGCCTTTCCCGAGATGACAAACTGGGGTGTTGAAGAGGAAATTAGCTCCTTATTCTCTTTTCTCAGCGCCTAACCCAGAAATCCTCACCAAAACACAACTGCAATAGACCACTGGCACAAAGAGAAAGCCTGGGACATAAACAGGCAGGTTAATGTGGTCATTTCAAGGACAGTCCATCTATTGAACAAGAACGGATAAAACAATGACAAAATGGACCGTAAATGGTTGAAATTCTTCTCTCTCCCCACAGAGTGTCACCCTTGCTCCATGCGTTTCCAGAGCTTGCTCAAATCGAAATCTCTGGGTCACAGATTGGCTATATCATGCTTGAATAGAATTTGCCTCAGATTCTAGATTGTTCAAAGGATCCCCCTTGGTCTACTTGGGAGACTTAGAACAAGGCTGAGTCTCTCCTTGACTCATTTCATCCTCCTGCCCTGGGCTCTGATTTACCCCTGACCTTTCCCCTCTCTATGGCCTCCCTTGGCTCTTCCATCCCTGCCTGTTCTTCCATCTCCTATCTCCTCCCACCTTTCTCCTATGTCATTTCCATAACATTTTTTTTTTCCCCAGAAAAACAACAATCGGTCATGTGGCTGTGAATGATGATCAGGCTTGGGGACTTAGAAGAAGTGAGACCACAGGCCAAGTATGAGGAATGTGTGAGTTTCTGTAATCCTGATGATCAGAGAATGAGCCCCAATACTAACTTGTTGATTGATGGGCTGGCTGAGAGCCACACTTGGAGCAGGCACATATGGAAGTGTAGAAAGTCCCAGGTCTCACCATCTCCAACTAAGAGTCCTGAGAAGTGAAGAGCAGTGAATATATTCTTTTTTGATGGACACTCAAGAACCACAGCCTAGTTCTCCTGGACCCATCACCAATAGGTAGTCCCACCCAACTTTCCATGCCTCTTAGTATTTTCATTCCAACCCCCATCCCCTCAAAGTGGGCCCAGCTCCCAGCTCCCAGCTCATAAAAAGATGATTAGCTGACATGTTAGCCTCAAGAACTCCATCTGATCTCTCTCTCCGCTTCTCCACTTCCCTCTCAACCTGCCAATTCCCATCAATAGAAAGATGGCAGAAGAACTTATCTTTCTGTCCTCAAACCTTCAGCATTCATTTTGGATGTGAACTTCACAGCAGCATGTGTGGAACAATGGATAATTTTTAGCTTAGTAGACAGCAAAAAATATAATATATATAATATATTTATATAATTATGTTTAAATACTTATAAAGAATTAATAACTAACCTCATTATTACTATGGGAGACTACACAAAAGAAGGGGAGAGAGCCAGTTTAGAGTAGACAAGCCCTGAAAGATGGCAATCCATTCAAAATGGGTATTAACAGAGTGTCCCTGGCAACTTCTCTTCTAGTATTTTGGTATTGGTTTACAACTTAGGTGGGGCTGAATAGTTAGCAGAGTGGGGAGCAGAGGAGTAGGGCAAGAGTTGAGGATGGGGTTGGATAGAATATAAATGGGGGAGGAGGGTCCTTGTATATCTATCATTTCTTTTTCCACTTTTAATCAATTGCCTCTTTGAAGAAATTTTTGCCTATGATTCTTCCCTACTTGGGCTACTTGATGCAATCATTGGCACCTATAAACATCATCTTGCATTTCTTATAGATCCTTTGCATTTCTTCCTCCTTCCCTCATTTCATAGCCTTTCTTCTTCATTCACCTTCTGTTTCCTTTTGGGGAAGCCTAGTGGAAGGAGGGGCTGGATCCCACAGTTACTGATTTTCTTCAGCCTTGGGGTCTCTGCAGGTGCATTCATCCAGGTCACAGTCAGCAGCAAATGGAATGACCTAGGGGAATCAAAGAGAAGTTGAAATAACCCATTTTTGTGCCAAGCTCCACACTTTTCAGCCAGCTTTTGCTTTTCTCCCTTGGTCCCAGAGGAAGTGTGAGATTACATGTTAATACCACAGAACTGAAATTAATCCTCAGTACTTTCACTTACACACCATGTCCCCTTAGGCAAGGTAAACTGTCCTTGCTTCACTTTCTTTATATATAAAGTGGGAGGACAACACTAAATACCCCAGAGGTGTTAGTATGGTTTAAATAAGAGGATGGATATAAAACACATTTCCAGGTGCCTATAACACCTGTTACTACTACTTCTAATATTACCACTAATGTCTAAAACTACTATTGTTAGTGTTTTTGTTGCTATTATCATCTTCACAAAAATCCCTGTAAAGAAAGTAAAATGGGGGCCGCCCAGTGGCGCGGCGGTTTAGTCCGCGCTTGGCAGCCGGGGGTTTGCGAGTTCGGATCCCGGGCGCCCACCGACGCACTGCCTGTCAGCCATGCCGTGGTGGTGTCCCATATAAAGTGGAGGAAGATGGGCACGGATGTTAGCCCAGGGCCAGTCTTCCACAGCAAAAAGAGGAGGATTGGTGACGGATGTTAGCTCAGGGCTGGTCTTCCTCACAAAAAAAAAAAAAGTAAAATGAATGTTAGCATTTTCTTTTTTCAGGAAAGGCCAAGAGAAGTTGAGTAACTTTACTCAAGATCATGACACTACTATCTGGAAAACCAAGAATCTATAGCCTAGCTCTATGACTCCTACTCCTGGATGTTTTTGGGGCCATAGGATCATCTTTGCCATCTTCATATGCACGAGGTTTGTCTCTTCTTGAACCCAGGATATATATACTTTGGCTTGGTGAAACAATGCATCTCTCTCTACCCATTGTTTGTGGCTGGATTGCCTTCCCTTTATGTAAACATCCCTCCTCCATGCCAGAGATAGTCCAGCCAAAGATGCTCTCTTCCTGCTTGTACTGCTACCAATAGATAAACATACTTTTGTGTGTGTGAGAGAGAGGAAGATTAGTGAGCTAACATCACTGCCAATCCTCCTCTTTTTGCCGAGGAAGACTGGCCCTGGGTTAACATCCGTGCCCATCTTCCTCTACTTTATATGTGGGATGCCGCCACAGCGTGGCTTGACAAGCGGTGTGTCCTCCGTGCCGGGATCCAAACCTGCGAGCCCCAGGCAGCCAGAAGCTTAGTGCGCGAACTTAACTGCTACACCACCGGGCCGGCCCCAAGAAACATATTTTTGAGTGTTCCTAACTAGCTTCAGAGAGAACCAGGCATTCGGAAGACATGATGTAAAAATGGTAAACATTCTACCCTTTGGGCATGGACAATCAAATGAGATGAAAATAGATAGGCATATCATTTAATAGTCTAAGTACACTGAAGAGATGGGCTTGGTCTTTGGGCAAGTGGGCTGGGGAATGGGTGGTGGTGTTTGGGAAAACTTCCCAGCATATTTTCATATATGAAGTAAAATGTGACTTAGGAGTCAACAAGGGGGTGAAGTGCCTTTTCAATCCTGATTCTTGTGTATGCTGGCCACAGGCAGTGAAATCCATTAAAGACAAACCCTAGATTTGCTGAGTGTGAGATGGAGATGGGGAGAGAACTGCTTGCTTTCTTCCAAAATGGTCCTGTCTTCCTGTGTAGAGATGGGATCCTTGACCAGTTACTTTCTGCAAGTGAGAACAGGAACTAGTTGGCATGATTTCTGACCAGTAATCCAAGCTCTTGATCTGTTTCTCTTGGTTTGGAATTTATTGGTTTTTAGAGCAACAGAGGGCCAAACTGAAACAGTGATACAATGAACCCCTGAGCGCTCTGCATTAAATAAGTTAGTTCACATAAGTGGTGAGAATAGTGCCCAGCACATAGCTAGCACTCAGTAAATATTAGCCATTAGGAACTGCAGTATTCAGCTCTGTGTGGAGGTGATCATGTAGGTGTGACTTTACTATGAAGACATGTACAGGAAGGAAATACTATCTCTTACATATTTCTGATTCTTCATATTGGCCAACTAGCATCATATATCTTTGGAGCACTTGGTTTTTTTATCCATATTATTGCAAAATTTCAGCCTATTCAATTTTACAGGCTTAGCTTGAGCATATCTGCCAATTTAAGAGAGCCCAGTCTAGAGAGTGCTCCAGGTAGCTTGTGGTGGCCACTCAACATACACCTGCAATATGCTTATAATATACTTTATAGGATTATTAATTTAATTATGAAGATGAATAATAACTGGATATCACTCCATTGGTAACCCTGCCTCCCCAAGGGGTAGAGACCATTATTCCCTGCCTACAGAAACATTTCCTGGACAATGATAAGCAGGTGTGAGTCTCTGAGAAGCAGAAGCCATGGCTTTTCTGAAGGAGTTACAGGACTGACATTTGAAGAACTAGTGTTTTCTAACAACCTATTCTAAAATCACTATCCTTAATCCTGTCACTGTAGAAGCTCCAATGTTTGTTCATTATAATTCCCTCTTCTTGACCGTTGAATAAAAACCAGTAATGATACACCATGAAGGAGAACTAGCCAAAGCACCTGCCTTCATTCCTGGAGCTGCTGCCCTCTTCCCCAACACCCAGGTGCCTCACTTACCTTCTTGGAGGAGAGTGTGGAAGAGCAGCAGTCTCCCCCATCATAGTGGCAGTAGGCCCGGTTGTTGATAGTATCACACCAACCATCTGCTTGGAAAGGCTGGCAAGGAAGTGGGAGGTCAGTGTCTAGGCTTGGCTACACTGTGCTTCACCTTACTCTCCCACTCACCCCTATGCCCAACATAATCCATGGAATTCAAGAGATATTATGGGAGAGCACCCAAGGGGCAGGATACAAATTGACCTGACATGCACAGGAAGTTGAAGTCTCAAGATAGGACCATTAGACCTAAGGAATTGTCAAATTTTACCTGTAGAACCTACTGCTGGCCTACTCTAGAGTCCAGAATGGTTCATTTAAACCTGTTGATCAATTTTCTTGCTTTCTTGTGACAATAGGTATATTATTTATATTATGTAGGTTATAAAATATTTTTACACATTTTAACTGTTATCATCAGGAGAAGCCTATGTATCAGGAAAGGTTGGCTTTAAAAGTCCCATTTTATCAGTGAGTAAACAGAGATGCATAGAGATGACAAAAATTGCCCCAGGTCACATAGCTAGGGTCAAGAAAAGCTTCGCATTAGAAGTCATACATCTTGACTCTTTGCTGCTTCTTATAGATGAAGGACCATAACCTCCACCCCTTCTGCTGGTCCTCATACTTAGAGACACTAGTAGTCTTGGGGGGCTATGAAGACTCAAATGGTGTCTGTCCAGAATGCAGTGGTCCTAGAGTTTGGGGGACCAGTGCTGGGACAGAAATAGTCCCACATGTAGAGCTACCTCATGCACAGCAGCTAGACACAGAGTTAGAGCAGAGAAAGCTGAACTGTTTCCATCCACTCCTGTAACTGCTGCAAGTAAACAGGAACTAAAATGGGAAAGAGGCCCCGGCCAAACCAGAGTTAATGGAGTGTTTCACCCCAAAAGGGAATGTATGATAAGAACAGCAACAAGCTTGAAAAATAGCTCAGCTGTCCAATGCATTGTTTCTCTAGAACCACTCCTGGAGGGAGACAGTGCCCCACAGCATCCTGGAGGGCACACTAGCTAGCCCACCTACTCAATCACGTTGGCTGCCCCCTATCCTGAGTGGATACCCAACTGCGAAGCCTCAGGAAACATCTTGTGGTCAAACTCTGGGCCACAAGACTGTGGACTCCTGAGTTCTGAGGCCACCTTCCAGTTTACATGTGCAAATCAAATTCTCTCTCCCCACCCTCCTTAAATGTCAATTGTTCCCTATTTCACTATGCTTTGATGACATAGATCACTAAACTAAAAAATGGACACTAAATAATTTTCAGCAATCGAGTTACATCAGAATGAGCTCATCCAAGTTATTACTTCAATGTTTTGATTTATTCTATGGGGCCCTGAGGTCATTTGAATATCATTCCAGATGTATACCAGTTTGCCAACCACTGAAAGCTGCTACTTGTGGGGTGGAACTCAACAGCTGTCACACAGCTGCACAGCAATGTAGGTTGAGAGCAGTAAGTGACAATGAATTGTGTTTTCAACACGGGCCTCACTGGGATAAAAGACAAAGATTCTGAGATGAGCGCTTGTCTTAACACTGGAGCCAGTTACTCTGGCTCGGGGGAACTTGGAATAGCTATGTAATCAGGACTTGGGTCCACAATTGCAGCCAAATAATAGGAATCAAAACACAACTACCTGCATCCTTAACACCTATAAATGCTCTTGGGTCCTCCCAGGAGGACTGGATCTATCTACCGAGATTCACTCAGAGCTTTCTTTTTCTTTTTTCAAGTGTTTACAGTATATTTTCCTCATCTAACACTGCATCTGTTACTTTTCCTCCAACCCCGACTGACTCATTGGCAAAATTTAATCTGTTCCTTCTTCATTTTTCATGTAATTGTCTATAAAAATCCAAAGAGTACCCACAATACTTTTCCTACATATAAAAGCATGGTCTTCAGTATGGAGGATTAAAGGGCGATCTAAAGATCTTCCTTTTCATAAGACCAACTTAAACATTTGAACGGATTAATAAAGGATCCTGGGGAATCTTTCTTTCCAAAATCTTCCCCAAGGATAGCTTCTCATCTCAAGAACATTAGGGAAGATATGTTGAAAAGTGCAGAAATGGTCTAGGTGACCTTCTCTAGGTCCCACTGGACTTCTATTGCTATGGCCTGGACATGATTTCTAGAAGCTGCTTATTTTCTGCTCTTCAAGGGGTCATCTGGGAAGAGAAGGGAATTTATTAAAAAAAGAACAGAAATACAGAGAAAAGGTTGGAAAGACTCAAGTATTTAATTTACTATATACCTATTAGAATTAATTGCTCCTCCCCCAACCTGCCAAAAACAACTACTCCACCCTAAACAAACAGAGTCTCCTATGGCAACATGTGCCTGGGAAGCTTGACAGCTTGAGTCCAAAGTTACAATGGAAAAAATAGGAAGGGAAAAATGACTAATTGATCCAAAGTTTTTAAAGCATCTGAAGACTAGGGGTAGACTAGGGGATCTAAATCTTAATAATAGAAAGGTGTCAGACTTTGGACATCACTCCCCCCCACAGGAAACTTCCCCAGTCTCCTGGGGGAGGGTACAAGGCTTGGTTTCTCTACACAATGTGTCCATAGGGGCATTGTTCATACCCAGACATACACCTCATTTATTCTGTAACATCAGAAAATGAAGTGGTCCACATAAGTGAATTTTTCAAACACCTGAAGCTTATTCCTTTAGGAGCCACTTTTTCATTTTAACCATTTTGACAAAAGAAAAAACCTTCATAAAATTCCTGTTTCCATGCCTTTTAAAAACTTATAGAATACAAAGTCATCCACATCAACATTTTTTATTTTCACTTACAGGGAGGCTATCTGCATTGGACTATCTACCCCTTTGGTAAACAAGCCCACACATACACACACACATACACAGACACACACTCCCTCATGAGTCAAGCTTCTTGGAACTGTACCGAAAGTGAATACCTAAATCTGAGAGGGAGGCTGGGTTGCTCTTCTTATGATGTATGAGCTTGATGATACCTATTTTAGTCATTATAGAAAGGCTTTTCCTGCCAGCTAGCTGTGCTCCAAGTAGATGAGGTGGCCATAGAAATGGCTGTGCATAATTGATGAAAGACAGAGGAAGGACTGTATACCCAACCTATATGACTTTGGAAACTTCTCAAAAGTAAAGATAATTTCTTCTTTATGTTATATTATCTAGTCATATTTTCTGTTTAAAGTTGTTCTGGGGAGCTGGGCATGGGGATGGTGGCCCTGTCTGTTGCCTATGGATATAGTCATTCATTCAATCACTCAGTACACATTATCCCACACCCACATGTGTCAGGCACTGTTAGAGGGATGCAGAGATAAAGAAAACATGGCTCCAGCCCTCAACAGAACTCACCATAAGCAATTATTGCTTATGATGATCAGTGCTGGCATAGAGATGTGGACAGGAGAGAAGTACCTAATCCAGATTTGGGGGAGAGGGGCGGCAATCTGCATGAGCTTTCAGGGGCTAGATCAGCTACATCTAACACCTGAGCAGGAGAGCTTAGGCATGGATGATTCAGAGAGGAAGAGGAGCCTGAGAAAACAGTAGAGGAAGAAGAGGGTGAAAACAGAGAGGTGGGTGGTCCCAGACTGCTATCACAGGGCCCCCCTCAGGAAGAAGTCCATAAACTTTGACTGATTGACTGATAATACCTCTATTACTTGAATTAGATGAAGAACATTTTTCTTCTGCAGCATGCAGCAGAACTCACGATCACAATGATGTTTTCGAAAGGTTAGCTTTGGACTTTAGACCTTCTGCTCTGCTAACCTACAGGTTGGGATCTCAGCCAAAAGTGACTATGTCCCTATAGGTAAGGCATGGTGCAGAATCCTGATTTATCATCTTGAAAAGTGCTTTAGACCAGGAGATGCTAATCACATTTTTGCCTAATGCCTAACACTATTTTCTTTCTCCCACATCATTGCCCATCAAAACCTTTTAGTTATGTGAATGACAAATCAGACCTACATCCATTTCTTCATATTGATTAGGCTGCATCAGGCCCCAAAGAAGCACTTTTCCAGGGCAGCTGTGGCACTGCGCCCAGTGGAGTCCTTGCAGCAGATGGAAACTCTATGTAAATGTGTACAAGTATGTGCATCAATTTTCTCTAGCTCTCCAATGAATGGAGACCTCCAGCCTGATTCTCATTCTCTTTCATCCCATGTATCTGCCAACTGTGTCCGTGCTCCCTGGGCCTCACTGCAAGGCTTCTGTTAGAATCTCAGGGGCAAAACTTGGGAGGTCTTTGAGCCCCCTCAGGGACCCTTGATGACCATAACACTACTTGATTTTTTAAAGGGCCACAGATATATGAAATTCTAAGTCTGGATGGAGCCTTGAAGACTATTTAGCACAAAACTCTCATTTTACAAAGGATGAAATAGAGCCTTAAAAAGGTGAAATATCTTGTTTACAATATTAGTAGCAATCCTGGGAACAGAGCCCAAATTTCTTAATTCCTGATGTTCTTTTTATTATACCATGCTACCACTCTCTGATGATTTCATTAATCTTTTAATTTATTGGGGATGCAAGGTAACTTAAGCTCCTTTGACACCTCTATAAAAAGGGCTTAGGTGCAGGGGCATTAATAATGAAGTGAACCCAACAATCCAACAGAGAAACAATAAAAAGGGTCTGATATATAATGTCAACTCCCTTGGACCCCCACAACTTCACTTCTACTTTTCTCAGTTGTGACTCAAAGTTTATCCCAAATAAGCTACCTGGCACCATAGCTCCTTCTCGTCTTGGGGCTTGGTCGGCTCATATTTCCCTGGAGGCTGACTGCCCCAGAGGAAGCAGCACTATGCTTCCATCCCATCAGCAGATGTCTAAAACCCAGAAACATTTATTTCTGGGCCCCAGAGTGCTAAAGCCAGGCATTCTTCTGCTCACTCAAGTCATCTGAGGAAAAGAGGAAATGGAGTTGTTCCACTCCCCCAGTGTTCACCCCTTGGGGTGGGAAGGTGCCAATGATCGCACATTTGCGGGTTTGCAATAATCTTCCTAGAATATGTAAAATTAAAATAGACAGATACCCTGAGATGAATTGTACAGGAAGAGTTTCTTAGATAAACCTTCTCTGGAAAATCTCATCTGGCTTCCTGGACCCAGAGAGTTCTCCCTGGCCCTGTGCTACTGTGGTATATTTTATCCACATATGTATTATAGGACTTAACACTCTTGAATGTACCATCAAGGGCTCAGAGTCTAATCATCTTTGTAGTCCCAGCTACTAGTTCAGTGCCTGATGCACAGTAGGTTCTCAACAAATAAATAAACATGATGGTGGCTAACCACATTTCCTTAGCATGCTTTATGACCAGATCCCTCCTTTTCATTATTTCTCTCCTACTAGGGGCAGAGTATTGATATACATTTATTTCTGAGTGGGAAGAGATAGAACATATCCTCTGAAAGTTCTCTTTCTATAAACAATCTAAAAGTGTTGGATAAAATTTAACAATACCTTCTCAGTTCCACAGCTGGGATAATAAGAAAAGAAAGCAAATGGCCAGAAGCCAAAAACAAAAAGAAGCTGAAAATCAGAGCAGAAAGAACGCCATGAAACTGTGGCTGTCCTAGGAACGTTTGCAAATATCTTTAACCAAGATGATTGGGTTTTAACAGCTGATTGGGAATAGGGGCCTAGGTCTTGGGCCTTTGCAAGGTGGAGAACTTTTAAATGACTTATTAGTATTTTGACTACATTTGCAAGGACTAAAATGGAATGATGTAGTCATATGGCACAGGGAGCTTGGCTCACTTGGAACCAAGAGATCTGCTCCTTCCTACCAGCCCTGCAGTCTACATGACTCAAATCCAGGCCTTGGCAAAGTCACTAGTCACTAAGATATTAAGGACCTGCTGTGTTACCAGCCAACAGTTGAAACTGCAAAGAATACATCCTTGGAGGCTGAGGGTCTACACTACAAATAATAGATAGGCAAGATGTAACTGAAAGAAAAGCAGTGAAGACACACATTCTGTTGGATGGCCAGAGGGAACCAGCTCCGTTTGGTGGCCCTGAGAGAGGGAGCAGGACTTGGAGTCTAGTCTGGTGTCTATTGTGCTTTACTGGTCCAGGTGAGGTCATACAGCTTCTGTGTAGGGCTTCAAACCTCCGCCTGTGCAATCCACCAGACCCTCAGAAAAGGAAAAGCAAATGTGTACCTTTACAGGGTCTGAAAGACAAGCCTGATTACAACCAGCTTATCTATATCTGACCAAAACCAAAGCACAGTCTTAGAATGGAAGTAATCAAGTAGTGCAAAAACCGATCTCTTCTGAGAGAAACAGTGGGATAAATGGAGATGGAAAAAGAAAAGCAAACAAAATAAGGTCAAATGACTTCTTTCCCCTGCAGTATTTTTATCTGCTTCAAAATACCCAGAGCTAAATAGCTCCGGCCCAGGAAAATGATCAAGGCTGTACAGGACGGTGATTAAGAGCATGGAATACGGTGTCAGATCAACCTATGCCCTGATTCTAGCTCTGCTCCTTACCAACTACTAGAATCTGAGCAAGTTACTGGACTTCTTAAAGCAGCAGTATCCTCATTCACAAATGAGAATAACGCCTATGTCACAGGGTCGTTGTAAGGAATAAATTAGCAAATGGAGGCAAAATACTGTGCACAGTACCTAGCGCACAGGAATTACTCAGTGAATCCTAGTTTTATGAAGTTGGCAGGAACACTGCCATTGCTTTTGCCCCTGTGGG
This sequence comes from Tapirus indicus, assembly GCA_031878705.1. NCBI lineage: Eukaryota > Metazoa > Chordata > Mammalia > Perissodactyla > Tapiridae > Tapirus > Tapirus indicus. Next base: position 82,842,355 of record CM062922.1, read on the forward strand.
TTGCTGTCTGAGTTCCCTCCATGGAGACTCTGGTCAGAAAAACTTCAAGATTCTGCCACCAACGCTTTAGAGTCAAAGCCATGGATGCTCTCATCCCTGAGAGTCTCCTGCCCCATCCACTGTCACCACAAATGCACCCACCTGAGTCATGAAGGAGAGTCAGGTGACAAGGGAAATGGGTCTGGAACTTGTAAAAACAGAGTGGGAAAGGCCTGACTGGCTTCTGGAAACCAGGGCTCTCCTCAAAACCATAGTGGTGACTTGGGTGTTTTAGCCTCTGAAAAACCTCAAACCATCACAGACACCTCTTCCCTGACGCGCGCCCCAGGAAAACAGGAAGGTGAGAAGACTCTGGGACTTACTTTTCAGCCAAAAACAACCTTCTAGCAGCTCCTTTCATTTAGCTGCAAATAAGACCCAGCGGCACAGACTCTCCACCTCACAAACATACACCAACCTGCTTCCCCACATGGCCTCTCCTCTTGGCCCAACATAGCCCGGGTGCTTCTCACCCACCCCAAGGGGGTCAGGGGGACTTAGACCCCGAATGGTGAAGATGGGGCAGGGGAGTATTCAGGTAGAGTCTGCATTTATCTGTGCCAGAAAAACATCAGCTCTAAGTTAGAGCTCTGCTTCTCAAGAGAGAGAGACAGGAGAAAACATCCCTTCACAAGTCTTTGTTCCACTGTCTTAGGCTTAAAAACAAAATGACATAGCCCTCCTGCAAATGTGTGATCTATTCCTCTGTTGAGAAACGCCACTGTGGTGAGCCACGGCTACTGACGGCAGTGCATCCGGGCTCTCATGTGACCCAGAGGCCTCACCTACAGAAGACACCGTGCCTTTGGCCCTCATCTCCCTCCAACTTTTACCAAAACTGCATTAGACTGTGACAGCACCCAGTGCCCCCCTCCCTGCCATCACCTTTATTCCTTCCTCAAATCTCCATAATCACTCAAGAGGTGACTTCTTGGTCACTCTGCATCAAACCCCAACTCCATGTCCTCAATGAACAAAAGGCCCCCAAATCCTTTTTCTCCTCCTCCATCAGTCTCACTCCCGTCCTCTATGCTTTCCCTCTTTTCTGGAGCAGCTGATCCACACACAGTCGGCTAGTCTAGATTTTATGCTAGTGATTCTGTCAAACTCTGATTTCACGGCACCATTGCCCTCCCTCCTTCTTGAACCATACAGCAACGCTTCTCAGGATGCTGTCTGGTGACGAGGGCAGCAGTCCTCCAGCTGGCCTGATTGCTGGGCTCCTGGGGTACTGGTATTTGTGACATAGCAAAGTCTGTGCTGGGGCTCCCAGCAAGAACTAATAATGACACACCATCAAACCTCATTTGCATCTCCATTGGGAGGCTGGTGGGCCCATTAATTCTCATGATTCTGTTTTTCTTGTTTTCATGGTGGAAGTGGGATAGGGTGGCCTGCAAGCTCTTCTGACACAGTCTTGCCGCACGGCATTTGGCTTTCTCCTTTAAAAGAGGAACGTATTAACAATTGTTTGTTCGGGGAATTTCCGGTCTCCTCTCCAGCTAACTGGAGCCAGCCCACTGTGTTTCAAGGTCAGAGATAGAAACTTTGAACACAAGAGGTTTGAACTCTGCAAGGGCCACGAGGGCAGGGACACTTCCATTTTGTTCCTTTCCCACTCCAGTTTCCTTCCATCAGTAATAAGGCCCCTGCATCAGCACAATGCCTAACACAGCACAGTAGGTGCTTAATGAATATTTGGTGAGTGGAACACGTGGATCCCCTCCAGAATGAACTATAAACTGAGAAGGCAGAATATTTTTTGCTTTCCATTCCTCTTGCCTTTCCTCCAAGAGAAGGCACCTTTCCTGAGCCTCCCCTGGTATCTGTTCTCACTGTTGTTACCCGGCCCACAGACCCCGCAAGACGTTAACCACAACCCTGCTCGGAGAAAGCCTAACACGTTCTCTTTAGTTTACAGGAAACCACCGAGTGGAAGGAGGAGATGGCTGAGACATATAGTCGAAACCAGTTAAAACTGGTTGAAGGCAACATGGCAGTCTAACTTAACCTGACACAGACCCTGCAGTTCATTAGATGCCCATTGTAATACATTACCATGCTGCATAACACACCCACCAGCGCCATGACAGCTTACAACTGCCATGGCAGTGGCAGGATATAACCACATAAGGAAAGAAAAGAGGTGGCACCTTTGTTCCCCCGAAAAGCCTGCCCAGTTCCCCGAATACCTATGAATATTTCTCCCCTTCATTACCTAGACTTCTTATAACAGCTGCTTAATCACCCCAGGAGCTGAGCAGTTGACTTGTGAACTCAGTTCCCACTTCTCCATTCTTTGGCCATTGAATAAAGCTTGCACCATTGAACGCTCAGCTTTGGTTTTGTCTCAAATCCATGACACCAAACAGGAAAGCACCCTCCGAGGAAGGGACAGATTGTGGGTACGAGGCCCTCCTTGGAGCTCTTCTAAGTGTGGGTCAGAGTCTTAACAGAGTGAGGTTAAATTGGTAACACTATCAGTTACTCTCTCTAAAACATCACCTGAAAATAGCTTAGCATAACCTTCCAGGTAGAGGTTCACTAACAGTAGGAGTGAAGGAGATGAAAGGATACAAAACAGGTAGAAGTCAGAGGAGGATAATCTGTAGCTGGGAGAAAGGGATGGAAAAGTACGTGACTCCTGGAAGAAGGCCCAGGGCAGATTGCTAGGGTCCTGCTCTGACTTTGAGTCGTTACTTCCCTCTGTCCCTGTCTCTTGGTTCCTTGGTCAGCCTGCAGTTCATGGGAGGTCGAGGCAGGCCCGAGCTGGTAGTGGGAATGTTCCACCATAGCCCTCGACACACATGCTCTCTCCCCTGTGCCCCTGCCACATGCACATCATGCCAGTCAGCTCGGCATTTCTTGGCTCTCCAAGCCTGCCCGTGGAAGAAGACTGGGAATGCAGACTGTGGGAGGAAACAACAATATTCATTGTTTGGATTAAATATTTTTCTTGGCCCTCCTGCTGTTTGCCAAGCGTCTTTTTTTTTCTTTCCCATTCTCTCTCATTCCCTTCCTCCCCCCTCCCTCCTCCCTCCCTCCATCTCTCCCTCTCTCTCTCTTTCTCACTCTCTTCCTCAACAATCAAGCACAATGAGAGAAATTTCAAGGAGGAAGCAGAAACTTCTAGGGTGGAAAGAGCTATTTAAGGAAACCAAAGTAGTTCACAAAGCCTTTTGCCATTCTGATACCACACCCAGCTCTTCACAAAGGTGTTTCACTTTGGGATAAATTGAAATCTACATTTCTTTGAGTTTTCAGACATTTTCATGGGATATAACTCATAGCACTTGTTTTCTCTCTGGTGTCTTTCATACATATATGTAAGATATGTGTATATATATGTGTGTGTATATATACACACATACACATAAATATGGCACATATATGATACATATAATTTTCATATATAAGATATGTATATAACAATAATATTTCTATTATAGATATATAACTTTAAAATATGTTTTTATTTTATAAACACACACAGACACACGTGTACATACATAATTTCTCTGGAAGCCCTAGGCATAAGGAATGAACGTAAAGGTAAAAATATTTTTACAGACTACAAACCATCATACAGAAGCAAAATACTATTTTTATTTTGTATATGACACTTACTGTGTATAAGGCACTGGGCTACAAGGTTTGTACTCCTGATCTTATTAAACCCTCACAACAATCCAGTGAGGTTGGTATTATCATCATGCCCATTTTACAGAAGAAAAAACGAAGGACCAGAGTCATGAAAGAACTTATCTGAAGACACGACATAGAGCTGCTGTCGGATGCCCAGGCCTGTGCTATAACCATCCTGATGTGCTCCTGCTGCCTCCAGCATTATTATCATATAATAATGATATGTCCCACTCCACTTCTCAGTACTGCACACCTGGTCCAATCTCTCCCCAAAACTATGGGCATGAAGCAGCCACTTTCTGTCTGAGGAAAAGTCAGTGTCACAGAAATCCATGAGAAGTGCATCATCTAGCATATTTAACTTCAAAACATATACTATGAGCCAGGCATGGGACTAGTTGCTGGAATCCTGGGATATCTAATCTAACACATAGTTAGTGTGTACTATGTACAAGGCACCACAGTAGGTTCTATACATGACCAAGTCTTTGTGTTAAAGATTTGGTGGCATTGGCACTGAATAAGGCAGAACTGAACAGCATTTGAGACAACAGTGAAGAAGTCACAGGCCAAGGGAGGATTCACTCTCAAAGTAATTAATGGCACCAATAAGAGCTATGGAAGTTCAGAATAGGAAAGGAGCTAGGGCATTTCCAAAGGCTTTATGAAGTACATGGGATTAGATTTAATCTTTGAGGATGGATAGGATTTGGGCAGAGAAACGGGGAGAAAAATTCTAGCAGGAAGGCAAATGTAAGCCAAGATTTCAGATAGAAAAAGAAAAGATACATCTGTGGTTTTCTGCCTTGAGTATTAATGGCCCAAGTTTGGAACTAGGTCAAAATTTCCTTTCAGAGGACTCTAATCCTTATCCTGAAGACAACAGAAAGCAACAGAAGTGTTTTTTTTTTGAGCAGAAAGAGAACATGTTAAAAGTTGTGCTTCGAAAGTTGGATCTGGGGACAGCGTGGGAAATGTTCAGGAGAGAAATGGCAGGATCCAGAGTAGGTAGAAGTTGACCTCAGGCATATATGAACTGAGAAGAACAGAGTTGGCTGTTCTAATATGGAATAGAAAAAAGCAGACGGGAGGAGTATTGTGAAGGAAAATTGTCAGGACTTGGTGAATGGTCATACTTGGGTAGAAGACCAATGGAGATGAAGGTTTGTCTATGACATTTTGACTACTCAAATCATGCTAAGTTTTCTCAAAAGTTTTGCTCATTGAAAAAAATAGCTAGAAAGAATTCTTACTAAATCTAAGGACTGAGTCACGGGAAATAGAGCCTGATCAGTCAGCAAACTGTCCTACCTCACAGCGAGAAGCTTTACGCATTTTCTTTTTCCATATAAACAAGGCCTACAGGGTCCTAGCATATTTTCTATCCTGCCCGATTTCTGCCAGGCTTACCCCACAACTTAGACATGATGATTTTATCACCCCCAGTAATATCTAGGTCCAGCTGAGTTGAGGAATGGCAGGAAGGAGGTGCCATGTTTATTCTAGAATATTTTCTTGCCAATAGTCTTGTTTCTCTTAGCCTTAGTCTAATTTTCAGTTCCTGTGTCTATGAACAGCTCAGTTTGTGTGGCTGATTATTGTGGTTCTCATCCCCAACCTGTCACGCCATCCTGGGTTGTCAGCCCGGCTGTTCTGTTCTCCGTTAATTGGTGGATCCATCCAGCCTCGCTTTCACCCATATGGAACCTATTCTCTGTGCAAGTGTCTTGTTTACATTCCCTTTATCTACGGGACGCTTGTCTGTGTATCTTATTCACTCATCCACTGATCAGCTGCATCTGTTTCACAACATGTTCTCTAGTCTCATTTCCTTGGTCTCTGATCCTTGCTAAGTAGGGTTCAGTGGCATGCCTCCTCTTTCTCCTCTTCCTCTGGCTTTAAGCTTACAAAGCCCAGGGAGGTGTCCTAACAGGTGTCCAGAACCCCATGTTCATTGTTTAGCTGAGTTTTCTAAAAGTCCTGCATTCCTAGTTTATGTGTTGTTTGTTTGCTTTCAATCTTCCTACCAGTTTCAGAATAGAGACACTAGAATCAGACTGCATGGGTTCATTTACTAGTCCCACATTTGCTAGCTCTGAGGCTTTGGAAAGGTGATTGAATTCTCAGCCCCTCAGTTTCCTCATCAGTAAAACAGGAATGATAATAATGTTAATAATTCCTCACAGTATGTACCTGGCATACAATAAACACTCAGTAATGTTATTAAGTATGTATACCACGCGACCAGGAGCTATTTTTTTATTTGTTCGTTTCCTGAGTGCAATGAGCCTGGATACTCTGGGCATCGATGGCTCCCTGTCTGTGAAGGTGGAGACTAGCCCTCCCAGAGGTGGCTACTGGATAACCTGGTCACTTTTCCTCTCTCTTAACTATAACCAGTAATCCCAGGGATCTTACCACTTATCCTGCCCAACTATGGGGACAGAATGACTATACATAACATGGCCTTAAGGCAGGCAAAATACATAAGCAAAGTTATCTGAAATAACTAATCCTCTCTTTTACGTTCTATTGTTGATAGCTGAGGCATAGCAGCAATGCTGTGTCAGTCTGTCTTTTGTCCCCTGGTCTCCTTTTTATCCATCATGCCCACTTCCCTGCTGGACTCTGCTCCCCCTGGCAACCCCCATAACCAATGTATCCATCTCTACCATGGTATCTGAATAGTCTCCTAATTCTCTGGGAAGCAGCTGACATACTAAGGGGTCAATGATGAATATCTATCTGCAACTAAATAAAAGATAAAATATTAAGGCAAAAATTGACTTTAATTGTGGAAAGTTTGGGACTTTGTGATCCACGTGGGGGGGGCAAGTATTTGGGGAAGAAATAGGAGTATGCATAGCATCCCCAAAATTACATAGTGGAGGTAGCCCTATTAAACAAAATTGGAAAACCCAGTTCTATGCATCAGGACATTTTCTGCCTAGCTGAAGTGAATATGAGCAAAACACATCTGTTATGGACTGAGCAGTGTTGCTCCAAAATGTGTATGTTGAAGCCCCAACCCCCAATATGATGGAATTTGGAAGTGGGGCCTTTGGGAAGTAACTAGGTTTACATGATATCATGAGGGTGGGGCCCTCATGATGGGATTACAGCCCTTATAAGAAAAGACACCAAAGCTTCCTCTCTGCCATGTGAAGACACAGCGAGAAGGTGGCTGTCTGCACACCAGCAAGACAGCCCTTACAAGGAAACTGAATCAGCCAGCACCTTGATCTGGGACTTTCCAGCCTCCAGAACTGTGAAAAATAAATCTCTGTTGTTTAAGCCAGTGTTTTATTAGTAGCCCAAGTGGACAAACACACATGCCTTATTTAGTGAATTTATTAATTTAGCTATTTTTACTGATTTGTCAACCCAAAGAATTCCCAGAGATCTTGTCTAAAAAAATGGGAGCATTTGAAAAGAAGGTAAGAGGAGGACAGGTAGGAAGCAGCTCTCAAAGGGAGCCCAAAGAAGTAAAAAGATCACTGGCTTCTGCTATTCAGTTACCAGGCCATTCTGGATAGGTCTGGCCCTCGGGCTGGGCACAGTGGGCACGAATCCAGGACAGGTGGGTACAGCCAACAAGCTGGGCTGGCTGCAGGCACTCCAGACTCAGCTACAGCGTCATCAGGGTCATAAGTGGTTTTGAGGCCAGAGACCATTCCCAGAAATCTAACAGCATTGCAGACATGCACCACCAAGTTTAATATTTCTCACATTAGAAAGTCTTCAGTTGAATCTAATCTCATTTTTAATTAGTCCTCACATCGCCTGGTGAGGCAGATTAATATGATTATCCACATACCACTGATGGGGAAAATGAGACAAAGGGCCATGCCCCAAGGTCACTTGGGGAATGAGCAATCGAGGTGAAAATTAAACTTAAGCATTTTAAGCTTCCAAACCACCACACAAGGGAGAGGACACTGGGGAGTAGATTTCATCTCCACTTGTTCGGGATCTTTCACATCCGGATAATGCATATTCAATTTACTACTTGCTTTCTCTAATTAAAAAATAAAATGCTAATTCTGGTTCTGAACCCCAATATTCCATATTCAATGCATAAGGAATTTACCAAATAACATATGCCAGGAGCAGCCAAAGAAGAGAATAAAATGGGCATCACTTAACCAAATATGAATATTTATTAACTATTGAAGGAATGTTTAATATTAAACTAGATTGTGGGGGGTGGGTATAAACACAGAAGAATGAACCATGTTCCCTGCTCTCTAGAAGCTGGTCTAACTGGACATTCAAAATAGGTACACCAACAAAAACACAAACAGCACACACCTCCAAACCACATAGGCAGAAACCAGGTCTTTTCTTTGCTCTCCACAGTAGATGTTCACGCATTATGTGTTGATAAATTGTTGGCTGAGCTTATCTCAAAGCAAACTGAGCTATTAGTGTGAAAGGCAAGCCCATGGTATCATCTTCCACCCTGCCTTCCAACCTGGTTAACTTCATCTTCAACTCCTCTCTCATCATCAGATCCAAAATCCAAATGTTCATCATTCTACTGCAGAAACTGTTTTGTATTCAGCCTCTTTTCTCTCTTCTTTTCCACTTCCTCAGGTCAGTGGGTGGCTGTTATGTTAGTTCAGGTGAGAGATGATAAGTTTCCGACTTCCATGGTCCAAATTTGCCACCATGATTTTCTTCCTATAACATAAATCCTATCATCTTTTCCCTGTGACAGAGATACGTAATGTTCACCTGATATCTGTGAATGCCCTGACTCACTTGTAGTGGGCTTGAGGCCATGTGACCATGTTCTGGTAAATGGGAAGGCAAGCAGAAATGACGCATTACTTCTGGTCCAAGGGACTCAAGAGTTACTGGCCTCTCTCTATTTCTCTTCTGCCTCTTTGGAGGCAACCTGGAGACCACATTTTGAGAGGGCGAAGGAATAAGATGGAAGAGATGGATGGGTGCTCTAGAGAGTTGCACCAGACTTTATGTGAATGAGAAATAAATCTTTTGTCATGTTAAATCACTGAGATTTCAGGGTTAATTTGTGACCACAGTCTATCTGGATTAATTCATATTTTATTTATAAGCTCCATTGGATCAACATTTGCTACAAATAAAGTCCAAACTCCTTAGCTTGGCACACAAGAGCCGGAGTGATCTACCTCTAGCTTAACTTTTTAATTTCAAATCATTCTACACTTCTTCATGTTCTCCAAGATCAACTTCACTGAGCAGACTAATAATATTTTCTGTGATGTGCCACTGGTATTTTGGGGCTGTTTGTTACATAATATTATTGTAGCAATAACTGAACAATACAGAGATTGGTATCAGAACTGGGGTGCTGCCATAACAAAAATCTAAAATGTATGGCATTGGGTTCTAGAATGGTGCATTAGGAAGCAAAGAAACTGTTTTAGGAAACTGGAAAAATGAAATACCTAATAATGTAGTGGCAAAATATTTGATTAAATGTTTATCATAGTTGTGAGGAAAGTTATAATGTTAACCGTCATAACTTGTAGGTCAGAAAATTTACTTAACAGCCTACTGTCTGTGGGCAAAGATGATTTAAAGAAGAATATTACTAGGGTTAACTAGTGGATACTACCCTCATTTGATAAGGTACCACGGGAAGAGAAGAGCTCAGGAAAACTGCTGCTTTGCCAGCAGAATTGACAGGGAATACAGAGTACTAGAAATTCCAGGACTTGTAGTACTAAAAAACAAAGCTGTTTCTTGTCTCCAACCAGTAAAAGATAAAACTGAGTAATGCTCTGTGTTAGAAAGGCTTTCTAGAGCCAGCCCTAATGGCCTACCGGCTAAGTTTGGCACACTCTGCTCCAGCAGCCCGGGTTCGGTTCCCAGGCGTGGAACCACACCACTCGTCTCTCAGTAGCCATGCTTTGGTGGCAGCTCACATAGAAGAACCAGAAGCACATACAACTATACACAACTATGTACTGGGGCTTTGAGGGAGGAAGGAAGAAAAGAAAAAGGGAGGAAGATTGGCGACAGATGTTAACTTAGGGCAAATCTTTCCCTGCAAAAAAAAAAAAAAAAAAGAAAAGAAAAAAAGAAAGGCATTCTAAGATTCTAAGACTGAAGTTAAGACAACTTCAGGCAAAGACCACATCAAGGGGTGACCATTACACTATTTGTTAAGACTTTTAATTGGATTAAAGTGGCACCCAGGAGTTCCTTGAGGCTGAACAAAATGACTCCTAGAAAAGAGACTAAGGACTTTTTCCCAGAGAAGTCTCATAAACTCAGAATACCTATAATTAAATCTATGGAGAAAGGCATGTCTTGAAAAGACTTGTGAGGATAGCTCTTGGAATATGCATTTGACTGAAATTAAAGATATACAAAATCAATAAAGTTTAGGAAAGCTGAATTACCAAAAGTACCATCAACCTGGATTAAGAGAGACTCCCTGTTAGAGAACATAAAAAAATTTTGGGGTCCCCTATATTCTACCAGGAGAAAGCAGGCTGAGAAAGCAAGTTAGCTTCCAATAAGGGAGTGTTCTCCAGTGCTCTCTTTCTGTGACCCAAGAGGATAATGGAATAGGAAGGACTTCCAAGACAGCAGAGCCAAGAGCCATGAAGAACAATGGACTTGGGAACCATCCCCAGGAAGTCATCAAAAGCTATTAAATAAGAAGCACTCTCTATTCTTAGAGTAGGAGTTTTTGCAACTTTCCTCAGAGGAATTTCAGAATTGTTGTGGACCAGTGACTGTCATGTGCCTCTCATCATTCTCCTTGAAAGGGGATGTTTATTGTAATTGTCTTGTTTCTGCTCCACTTTGTCCATCAGGTATGTGGAAGGCAGAGAACTTGTGATTTTAGTACCTCAGACTCCAGATTAAGAGAAACTACATTGTAACCTGATGTAAATCATGATGTTCTAGATGTCAAGCCTGATGCTATGACTGATAAGACTTTTTTGGAGTGTCTTGGGGTAAGGTGGAATGAATTTGAATATAACAAATGTCTGTGACTAAAAAGGCTGACTAGCAGATATTATTATACATCCACAGTTCCTTTTACTCTCTCTTCCTTTGCGTGACTGCACTACCAGCAGAGGATAATTCCCTCTCCTATGAATTTTAGACCTAGCCATGTGGTTTGCCTCAGCCAATGGAAAGTGACTTTGTGTAACATATGCTACATTTGACCAGAGGTTTTGGAGGTACTGGCATGCCTTTGCTGGCCCTTTAGTACCCATGCTATCCACCATGAGAAGAACATACCCTGAGTAGCTGCTGACCCTGAAACCCTGAAGCCAAGGTCCCTGAATGAGAGACACATAGAGTATACTTGAACCCAAGCCACAACCTAAAGCAGAACCACTTAGTCTACCTGCAGATGCATGAGTGAGAAGTAAATTTTGATATTAAAAAAGACATTGAGATTTGGGGATTATTTGTTATGCAGCATTATTACAGAAAAACTTGATGACTGCATCATGCCATTTCCTTCCACTTCTTTGCCTTTCCACATGCTACTATTTATCTTTCAAAGTCCACTTCAAATGGCTGCCCCTCTGTAAGATCTCCACATGACTGGGACAAGTTATTTGCTTTATTCTCTGTGCTGCCATGTGACTTTGTTCATATCTTTGTATGATTACTCATTAGGTAGCAATTTGATCTTTTACCTCTCTTGCATACACTGTGTTGGGAACTTTTTTCATTTTTTTAATCTTGACACATAGTAGGCACTCAGAAAATATTATTTTAAGTGAAGAAATGAATAAATGGACCTGAAAGAGTGATCATAGTTTGGTAACCATGGTGTAGGTTGGGGAAGGAGGCTATGACACTTCTGAAAATTCTAGCCATTGGGGGGAGCAGCAAGCTTTTAGATTGAGAAACAGTATGAGGCTCACACAAAAAAGCTAGATGAGTTTGTTTTTTCATGTGTTGGAATCTGGGGCCCTAGGTTCTGTAGCTAAGCTTGGAGAGGTGGGAAGATGCTTCCCATGCATGAAGTATTGTACATTCCTGGGTTAGAACATGTTTTCTTTGGGGGTTGTTGTGGTTTCTTTCTTTTTTTTCTTTCCCTTTCTTTTTATTTTTTTCCAGCTTTAGAAGCATCTAATGTTTGCAATAATAATAACAACAACAACAAAAATGAGGCTGGCTCAGTATGAATCAGGGAAGAATTTTTACATGCAGTGGGTGTAGGGGGTGACATGAGGGAGTAGAAGGCAGAGGGAGGGGAGAAGAAAGGAAAAACACAGTTGCCAGGAGCTTAACAGAAGAAAATGCCATGCATGACACGTGGCTGGCACAGTGGGCAGCAACATCTGTTCTCGATGAGGATCCCCAGTGTGTGCTGCTGTGTGTGCACGTGTGGGTGCATGTGCGTGTGTAAGGAAACACCCAGGCTCTGTGCTTCAGGAAGCCTGCTCATGGCTCTAGTCTCCCTGGTCTGAAATGCTGCCCTTGGTGGCGGCCTTTCACCATGGGTTAGATCTGCAGCCAACTTATTCTTGAGAAGTATGTTGCAGGCTAGAATGGCCTGTGGAAAACAAGCCCGAGAAAAGCCACAAGGGCCTCCTGACCCATTTGAATCTTTCTCCTGCCAAGTTAGCATTACTGATCTTAAATAGGAAGGAAAACAATGTATAAGGCTGAAAAGGCTATGGAGAATCTACTGGGAGAAAAAGGGCTTACTTAGGAGCTCTGGGGTTATGTTGAGATGAGAAAAAGGTAATGAGCCTGTTTTCAAAACATGTGCATGGCTTTGGAGGTTTTTTGTTCTGTTTAAAAAAATTTTTTTTTAGTTTGGTTAAGCATTCAAAGCCTCATTTTTTCTCTTAGTCTTGTAACTCTGTTCAATGAAATAGAGGAAAAATAAGATGGAGGGTTTGTATCCCCTGTGGAAGGTAAGCATCCTCTTAAGGGGAGCTTCCGAAGGAAGGTTATCCCAAGCTGTTGGACTGGAGCTGGGATACTGCTGGCAAGCCTCATATCTGAGCTGTTGTCAGCCCCTCAAACAAGGTTCTGATGCTCACTTTGGAAAGGTGGATCCAAAGAGATGCAAAAATTAGCTCAAAACTGTAGGCCTGGAAGGAATCAAACTGAGTTGAAAGGAGATAAGCAGAGGTTCTTGATGCATTTTTCTGTGCACACCTCCCAGTAGACATTCGGCTCCCTCAGTTGGGACCTCCAGGAGGCAGCATGAAGGACGTATCACCTGCTGTGTTGCCATGCCTCAGCCTGGCCTTGCCTCAGAAAACTTCTCACGTAGGGATAATAAAGATGACGACGATCGATCCCATGCCCGTGTGTAGCATTTTAGTGTCTAAAATGCTTTCACAAACATTATCTCATTTGAGAGCCAAAAGAACATCATAAGCTGACCAAGGGCAATATTATTTAACAGGAGTTAAATGACTTTGATTGAGATCACACAACCAAAGAGAAGAGAGGCAGTAGGTGGAACTAAACTTTCTCTCCCCAGTGCACAAGGAACCCTCAAAGAGCTGAAGAGACCCTGGGAATCCACATTTTACCCATCCCCAATGTCCCAGGACAGGGCCAGTTACAGGCTAACTGTAAACTTCACTCAACAAAAAAAGCATTCAGTAGAAAAGACTCTCCAAGGAATCATAAAACTCAGGGTCTCTTGGCAATCTTTTTACTCTTCACAAGTTAGCAAAATTTTCCTTTTCCCCACAGTAATCAAGCTGCTCCTTAAGATCGTTAGCCTGCTGCCAAGCCTCTCCCCAATTTGTGGCTGCCCTTAACTTCCCACCTCAGGCATTCACTCAAAAATATTTATTGAGCATTTACCATGTGCCAGTCACTGAACCACTGTCCCAAGGACCTGAGATAAAACAGTGAATAAAATAAATAAAAGTCCTGCCCTGTGGAGCTGGTATCCCAGTGGGGAAACCAGACATTAAATATAACAAATAAGTAATTACCTGGTGAATTAGAAAGTAATAGTCCTATTTAAAAAATGAGGGCACCGTAAAGGGAATCGGTGGTGCTGTGCTCGGGAATGGGCTGAGAATGAGGGAGGAAGGATAGTTGTAATTTTCAATAAAATGGTCAGAGAGGGGACATTTGGAGGGCTGTGTAAGCCATTGCAAAGACTTTTGGCTTTTACACTGAGAGAAATGAGGAATACTTGGAGGGCTCTGGCAGAGGAGTGCTTGGAATTAACTTACATTTTACCAGGACGCTTTGGCTGCTGTGAGAATAGACTGTGTGAGGCATGGGCAGGAGTGAGACCGGTCAGGAGGCTGTTGCAATAATCCAGGGAACAGAGGATGACAGCTCAAACCAGGGTGGCAGCAGTTAAGATGGTGAAAAGTGGTTGGATTGTGCTAGTAGGATTACCTGATTAATTGGATGTGGAGGATGAGAGAAAGAGAGGAATCAAGATGACATCAAGGATTTTGTCCTGAGCAACTAGAAGGATAAAGTTGCCATCAACTGAGATGGACAAGTCTGCACAGAGAAATGAGACTGTTGAATATGAAATCCTTGAATTCTTGAATCCCATCTACTACTCCACAAACTTTGTCTTTAGTCATTGTTACTTCCTTCCCGCCTGACTCAGAGCCAATGGTATTTGTAATCCCTTCCATCCCCTCTATACCTTGGGTCTTCAGACTGTCAACCAGATTATTACTCACAGACAATAAATATATTCAAGTCTCATCCATATCAAAAGTCTTTCCATGGACACTGTTTTCCACTTAAGTTACTACCCATCTCACTCCTTGTACTGGCCAACTTTTGGAAATAATATTTTTTATTTGCCGCATCCACTTTCTTATCTATTTCTCAACCTATTGCCCCCTCTCTCCTACTCCACTGTTACCACTGTGTCAGGGATTTCAGTGAGTGCTTAAATCATAAACCCAATTGTCCCTTGTCAACAGTCAACTTGTTGGTCCGCTCTGTAGCATTTAATACTATTCACCATCTCTTTCCCCTTATGCCTCTCCTCTTCCGTGGTTTTCCTAAGACCTAAAGGTCTCTCCTTTATTTCTTTCTACCTTTCTAATCATTCTCTCTCTGTCACCTGGACTAGCTTCACTTCCTCTGTTCTTCCCTTAAATAACCTTCCTTCTCCTAGGTCTTTTCTCCTCTTCTCTCCCCACTCACATTCCTTGCATGATGTCATCCACTAGCCTACCTTCAATTACCACCCATACTTTCCCATTTCTCAGTATAAGTCACCAACTGAGATTATGTTCCTGAACTTCAGACCTTTTATTTCCAATTTCGCTAAGCTCACTCGGTCTAAAGCCAAGCCCATTTTCTTCTCCTTCCAGCCTGCTTCTTTTTCTTTACAGAGGTTAACGGCACTCTCACTGTCCATCCAAGCACCAGGGAGTTAGATTCAGAACTTCATCTTCCCCATTGAAGGGGATTCTAGATTCAATTTCATATCTTAAAAGAAAAGCACTCAATGATTACTTCTTTTCATCCCTACTTGTCAGGGCCGAGTCTGGGCTTTCACCATCTCCCTCTTGAAATACAGACACTGTCTCCCAACCATTCTACTTGATCACCTGTCTCTTCTCCGTGAGCTTCATCTCCGACAATGTACCACATCTGATCTTGTAGCTTCCCGGTGAAAAAACAAGTGAGTCTCCTCAATGCCTCCAGAATCAAATTTATATCCCAAGCAAGACAGCATTGAAGTCTCCTCCGAATCGAGCCCCAGCCTCTCTTAGGCTTATCTGTAGTCTTCACATGCCCCGCCCTCTAGGGGTTCTCCAAACAGCCTATGTGTTTCAAACCCCTCTGCCTTGTGCTCATACCATCCTCTCTGGCCACAGCCTTTCCACTTTACCTCCAACTAGTGGAACTGTTATATCCTTCAAGCCCCACAAAGTGCCACTTTGCTATGAAATCTTCCCCCAACTGTACATCCACACACACCTGCTGCCTGCTCCATAAGCAAACACACTTTCTCTGCTTCCACAGCACTTTGAACATGCTCCTCCCCCAAGTCAGATGGGGATTCCCAGGAGACAGGAGCCTCGTCTTATTTCCCTTCACATCCCCAGAGTCTTATACTATACATGGACAATAGATGTATATTCCGTGAATAAGTGCTTCTTTATCTAAAATTCACACTTTCAGGAGTTAACCACCTTGAAAGATTTCTGCTTGGATCTAGGCTGAAATAAGAAGTTAGAAGAGACAACATAGGGAAAAAATTACCAAAATAAGGGATATCATCTCTATTAGGTGCCTCTTTTGTTTTCCATCTAGGCATAAACTCTGTTGAAGGAAGTAGTTAGTAGTTACAGTATAATGATCACTAAGCTCTACTACATCCCAGGCTTAGTGCTGATAAGACATGTGAATGAATTTGTTTTTATATCCACTCCCTCTAGAAGCCTCACTAAAATGACAATAAAGGAATAAAAAAGGTCTGAAATCACAAGAGAAAAGAGAGCAGGAGAGACAATGACAGCCAATACAGAATTCTACATTTAGGAAAATGGGAAACGGATGCATGAGTAGTAGCTGACATAGCAGATCTGAGAAACAGAAACCTAAATGCCTGAAATGCCACAGAACACCAGAAAAGCTCAGGAATTAGAAGTGTCAGGTACCTCGAAAAGCAGCAGTACAAGTGTGTGTGTGTGTGTGTGTGTGCGAGCCACAGTGTCCGTACTTCAACCCCACCTTGTATATTAGGAAGTCAGTAAATAGTGTCCAAAATGAAAAAACCAAGATTAGCAGTAGAAGCACTAAATATCAAATAGATATGTGTGTGCAGGTATAGATATCGATATAGATATTTATAGATGTAATTCCCAGAAGAAAAGAAGTGAAACAGAAGAAGCAAAAAAGACATGAAAGTGTTGCCTCGCAAGAGAAGCAGAGGTTGGACGGCAGAGGGGCAGCCACCGCTGGTCTTCCAGATGAACCTTGGGGCACTGATTGGCTTTTTAAACTAGGTACATGTGTTACTTTTATAGAATTAAGTTAAAAAAATATTAACCAAAAATATAGCTAAAAAGGGTGGAGCTGAGATTTAAACCCATTGATCAGGAGTTGAAATGTGTATCCTTTCCCCTACACATGCTGTTTGCTGCAAAATGCAAATAATTGTCATCAATTTGGGATCATCACCCTTTTCTTTGTTGTCATTTCACTGTTGCGTTAGCCAGAAGAACTGACAAACACACATACACATACATGCATATAGGTATACATACATACTTTACATACTTTTAAAAATGAAGGGTAAGAGACTTAATAGAATACTTTGAGAGAGTTCAGTCATTACAATAAACAAGTATTTAATAAAATAACTCCACTTAAAAGAATATCTATTTTAGCAGGATGAGTTAGAAATGACTCAAATTATATGAACTTTCTGAAAGAGCTTTTCTATATGACTATTTAATAAAGGTGTTATGCAAGGACCATGATGGTAAATAGTAAACTAGTCAATGCACCATAGAATTTACGAACAGCCTCAGTGAATGTATTTGTTGTGCTTAGACCACATTTAAAACACATTTTAGAATCACAGAATCTTAACGAAGCAAAGCCCTAAGAGGAAAGGGGTAGAGTTATTTATAGACATAACGTAATTATGTTTGTTCCCTGCTAATTCTTATAACCTCAGCATAATCATTGGGAAGCATCTGGAAGGTCAGGCAGGTGGAAGAAAAGAAAGTAGCATTTCTGTGATGTCAGTTTTGCAGGCGAGTAATATTTAAATTGTCTGCAAGTCTGGGCTAGAAATGAAAAATCAAAAGAACAGCAAAATAAGAAAAAACACAGAGTAAATCAGAAAAAGGGTGTGGGTGGGAGGAGGAAAAGGGTCAGTCTGTGTCATAAAGAGAACTAATAGAGTGAGAAAGTGGCCCACCTAGAGGCTGAGAAGACAAATGAAGCAAACTGCAGCCTGTTAGGAAGCCCATCAGAACGCCACAGTGCGGTTCCATGGGAGTTTCAGACAAGCACAAATTCTCATGAATGTTGTTTATCTACATGAGGTTTTACAATTTGCATGGTTGTGCTTTTAATGTTTCACTTTTTTAAAAAGCGGGGGGAAAAAACACAACGGTTTTAGCTTTCAAAATGAAAACCCAGTCCTAATTAACATTTGGAGTCTGATGTTCAGAGATTCCAGCTGGAGGATCTAAAGTAGAGTCCTGAACTGAATGGGAGTCTGGACAAGCCTAAGACATGCCCAGATCTTCAGCCTGGTGCAGAGACTGCACAAAACTGGTGGTGAAATTCACAAACAAATCTCAAGGGGATTGGAATTTGGCAGCCCGTGAGCCTGGAAGACAGCTCCAACTTAAGCTAATTTTCAATTTTTCTCTGGATTTTAACATGTCTAACACATATTTAGATTTAGATTTGTAAGGACCTGCACTATCCCTACCAGAAGTGGAGTAGCTGTCCCCACAACTGGCTGCTGGGCCATTATTATTGCCACCATAATTAACCCCTTTTTTGAAACCCTTTTTCACCCATAGATCCTAAAGAACTTGGCAAGAATGTTAAAGAAAAGTAAGCCCATATGATCTGTCCTCTGAGAAGCAAGGAAGGAATGATCACCATATCTGATCTGTTAACAGCTAAAATATAGCACAGAGAAGTTTAATTGTTGGCTATTATTTAAATGACAAAATGTAAATAAAAAGGAAGCAAGAGAAGTTGAACAACTTCACCATGACACAGTGCACAAATGATAAAGTTGGAATAGAACGTATGGTTTTCTGTACACAGATATCATAAAAAAGATTCATTTTTCTCTTTAGTAAGGAATTTATAAAGACACACTCAGGTAAGAGTGTTTTTTTGAAAGATCAATAGCAATTCCATCTGGTCACACTTTGAAGTTCAAGTCTTGGGCATTTATTACAAGTAATTTGTGACTATGTAGCGAAGGAAAAGGCATTACCAAAACATAGTAATAGAGAGAAATCTTACAGATAGAAATGAGGAAAGAATGGCTAAACAGGTTTCACGATAAAGCTGAGGGGAAGAGACAAGAGAGAGATTTGCAGCCAGGGAAGGGATCTTAGTATTGGTGTGTTCAAGTCCCTCACAACCATCACGACTGGACTATTTTCCTCAAACTCTAGACCAGCAGGTCTCAAACCTGAGAGTGCATCAGAACCACCCAGGCTTCCGACCCAGCAGTCCAGAGGTGGGCCTGAGAGTCTGCATTTCTTTTTTTTTTTTTTTTTTGTGGGGAAGACCAGCCCTGAGCTAACATCTGTTGCCAATCCTCCCCTTTTTGCTGAGGAAGACTGGCCCTGGGCTAACATCCGTGCCCATCTTCCTCCACTTTATATGGGACGCCACCACGGCATGGCTAACAGACAGTGCGTCTGCGGGCGCCCGGGATCCGAACTCGCGAACCCCGGGCTGCCAAGCGCGGACTAAACCGCTGCGCCACCGGGCGGCCCCTCTTTTTTTTTTTTTGTGAGGAAGACCAGCCCTGAGCTAACATCTGTTGCCAATCCTCCCCTTTTTGCTGAGGAAGACTGGCCCTGGGCTAACATCCGTGCCCATCTCCCTCTACTTTATATGGGACACAGCATGGCTGACAGGCAGATGCGTTGGCCGGCACCCGGGATCTGAACCCGCGAACCCCGGGCTGCCAAGCGCGAACGAAACCGCTGCGCCACCGGGCGGCCCCTGAGAATCTGCATTTCTAACAAGTTCCTGGGTCAACTGGTGCCACTGGTCAGGACCACAGTTGTCCTGGCCCGTTCTGGTTCTTTGCAGGCCCAGGACTCACTGCTCTCACTGAGGGGTCATGAACCTCAGAGAGCTCGATGCGTGAAATACAAAACTGCCTGTCTCACTCAGGTCTTGAAATCTCTCACCTTGGGAGAAAATGCCCTTCCTGCTTTCCCGCAGGAGGGCCTGAGCCAATGTAGCTGCCACAGGGAATGTGGGACTTCCACACTGGAGTCTCCCAGACACTCTCGTGTTTTATTCATCTTTTAGAATAAAGACCTAAATCTAATTAAATATAACTTTAAAGGTCTAATCTAATTTATGATTGTGATGATAGGTTTTGCCACCCTGCAGTGGAGCTTCATATGGTCAGATATGAAGAACTGTAAAATTTATTTAGGTGTGTGTGTACGTATATATATACATATACACAACTTGTCCTAAAAAACAAGAGGAACAAAATCCTAGCAAGGAGCAAAGCCCCTCCTCCAAAAGGGCCCCACATCATGCATAGGCCCATAATTACCACTATTCCTCAGGTATTAACTTCCCCCACCCTTCACCTCTGATCATCTCCTTCAGATCAGTATGCAGGCATTCTGCACCCCAGAAGAAAGCATATCTCCTAGAATGGGACTTTTTAATCTGACTTCAGCTCCTCTCTATCCCTTCTTGGCTCAAACTGTGAGCAAGAAAAAAAGTACAATACAAACTTGATTTTCATGCCATCATTTCCACCTCATGAATTATATATTAGCCCCTGCGTCACATAGAGTTCCAGCAGTAAACCCAGGCAGTGCCCAGGAGTGATCAAGAAGTGCATGTCCCAGACACAGCGAACAGGGCTACCATCTGGAATACAAATAAGAAAAGGGAGGCAGAGAGAGATCCAAGACAACACAGGAGAAAGAATCCAAAGAATGGCATGGCAGATGGAATGAATTAGTGATGGAAGCATTGTTGGTACCAACTACTAACTGTGTAAAAACAACACAACTGCCCACCTACATTTAAGTAAATGCAGCCACTCTGCTGAAGCTACATTTGTCCCCAAGGCCTCCTCACCTGGTCTTTCCACTCCCAATTCCCTCCTGCACAAATTCCTATCAAGGTAGTACTTGATGGTAATGATACATAAAAATATCTGTACCGGTTGTTTTAAGAAACACAAATATATTTACACTTAAATCCATGGCGTGCTAGGTTTACAGGGAAGGAGACTACCAAACCATCTTCTGGGTTGGAGACAGCAGAAAATGTTTAACCATGTGACAGAGAGGACAATATATATCCTTTTAAAATGCTCGAAAGACTAATATGCCTTTTAAACACTTCCCGTTATAACCTTGTATCAAGTCCAACACTTTCAGGATACTCTCACACTCATTCACTTCAATAGTTCATTCCGTTTTTTAAGTTCATTATTTTCTGTTCTGTTCTTATTGGGGGATGGTGACTGTTAACTCTTCAAGTACAACATTTACTACATGAAAATATTTACATTAATCTTTATCCTTCTCTTCTTAGGCTTAAAAATTCCAGTTCTTTTGATTTTTCCCCAAAGGTATGATTATCAAACTTTTGACATTATTTTTGTCACTTTCAACATGTTCTGTATCTTCCAATGGCTATGGAATCTGGACCTAACAGGAAAACAGGGTCAGATCAATGGTGAGAATAATGACAAGACACTTACACTTATTTGCAGGTAGCTTGTTTTAAGAACAGAGTCATGCTGCTGTTTACCCATGATGAACCATAATTTTTTTTTAACTTTATAATTTTAAAACAATCCAGTCTTTTCTGGCTTATAAGGATTTCAGTTTTACTGATGTTTTCAGTCTGCCAGATATTTTTACCTCTATCCTTGACCTTTCTGACCTTTATTCTATTTCAGGTGATTTCTCCATTTATTCAAGAAGTTTTGGAAGACAGATCCTTCTCTCCCAAGATGCGAGCCAGGTGCCGCTGCATACAGTTATCTGTGAGTGTATTAACTCACCCCTGCCCAGTGTTTCTCAAAGTGCAGTTGAGGACCACCTGCATTAGAGGCACCTGGTGTATCTGTTAAAAAAGCAAATTCTTAAGACTTCATACCAGACTTGACACATAAAAATTGGGAGGGAGAGGCAGAACCTAAGAATCTGCATTTTTCAATAAGCACTCCAGGTAATTCTTAAGCACATTTGAAAAAAAACTACCAGCCAAGTCCATTGCTCATTGCTCGTGTGAAATGAGTCAAGACAAGGTGTAGCCAGAACAAGTCTTGAGCGCTCCACTGGATGGGTCTCCCCAGTTCAGCACAGTCCACAGTAATCATTCATCGTGCGGTCAACTCCTTAGCTGCCTTCTTAAATTAGGAGTATATCATTTAAACTAGAATGACACAGCTGCTAAACTTAAGAAGTGATTTCTCCTTTATCTCTTTGACTAATCATTCTGTCACAAAACATGACATTGGTAAAGGAGAGCATGTTCCTTTACAAATACAGGACTTAGAGAAATTTGTCCTAGAACTCTTTCTATTAGAAAAACTAAACTTGCAGGCATGTAGCCTTTATTATTCAATCCCTTTTTCTGTTAAAATGGTATATACTACATGGCTTTTCTTCCAGTCTTCTGTAAGCTTCTCATCCCTTCAAGAACATCAAAATGATTAGATAGGGGCTTCAAAAAGTCTTATTAAGCAATCCTTTACCAAATCTTCCTCCAGATCAGCTTGGTCTCTCACTCTTTCAATGTACACGTACACACATATGCATTGCTTGTCACTGTCTTATGAAGATAAGTAGTAAGAAAAAGCCATTACTTTTGCTTTGAGTAACAGAAGTCACTCAGTATCACTGACAAATGAAATTCAATTAATGTTTATCACACACTCAATCAATGTTTATCAAACATCCATACAATAGCTACTTGCACATCCTTTATCACGTTCTGACTCTCATATCTATCCTATCTTAGTCTGATCTTTCTCTTGCCAGCTAGTGCCAGGATGGAACTAATAAAACCAAAATCAGGACTGGTCTTGGACTGATGCCACAGAAGGACAGTGCCAACATATTTCCAAAATGCAACTCATCCAGTGAATAAGAAGTCAAGGCTAACCAAGGTCACAAATCTGAACAGGGGTCCTTTAAGAGAAGGACTCAAGGTTATACCACGATTGAAATCTATGTAAAAGGCAAAAATCCCCAGAAACAAGGGCAGGTTTGCTGTTATTCCTGAAAAATTAGCATGACCCACACTTTACTGAAGTATGTCCTCTCTGAAGGCCCCAAACCACGACCCCATGGGTGTATCTCTGTAGTCTTCTCAACCTGGTATCTGACAACAAGTTTAAAAGATAAATTTTATCCATCTAATTTTAAAGCTGAGGAAAAGAAGAAGTTAGAGAACAAGAAGTCAGAGAAGTTAACTGACTTGCCCAAGGAAACATGTAACAAGGATGGAACTGAGGTTCAAGCCTGCCTCTTGACGCCAGACAGCTCTCCTGCTCCTCCATGCGGCCCTCACTGCGCCTGCTGCCTGGTCGTCGGATTCTATGCATGCCACGGTTTTTAATTCTTTGCTTCTTCTGTTCCTTCCCTACATTTACTTCCACTGTGCTACTTCTCAGAAGACTGATCCAATCTTTTCCAAGTTAAGACTCTCAAAGTTAAAGTTCTACCTTCAATTCTCTGTTCCTGTTTCTAGGGGAGTAGAAGTAGATGTCACTGAAGAATTAGGCCTGTGTTTTTCAAAGAGACACAAAAGTGAACAAAACACACATCCTACCATTTGGGAGCTTACAGACTGCTGGAAGGATGGACCTCAGATAATCTTAGAAATAATGCGTTAAGTGAGATGATAGGCATTTACAAGGGTATGCATAAGAATTTATAGGAGAAATGGCAGCTAATGCCCAGAGACACTTCCTTGAAATTCCCCCCAAATCTTGAAAGCCTTTCTCAGTTTTATCGAAGCCTCAAGAACATCAATTAGCCATGGCTACCCACAGTATATAATACTCCAAGATATAGACTGGGTATAAGGGAACCGTTTCTTGATTCTTGATATATATATATATATATATATATATATATATACTGTTTCAATAAGACCCTGTCGCCACACAGTCATGTACATCATTCCTTAGGCAGTATCACTACCAGTATGTTGTATTACTTGGAAATTTATACAACACCTCACATCAGTTATTTCACTTGATTCTCATAGGAGTTCTGAGAGAAAGCCAGACAGATACTACACATAGCCAACAAGCGTAGAGTCAGAATTTAAATTTAATTTTTCTGATATAATTCTGCCTCTGTCCCTCTCTGAAGTTCCTCTTTTGAAAAGGAAAATGCATAACTACAAGAACCAGAAAAGGGCTGAAGAGAGAATCTCAGAAATTATAATCCAAAATGGAGGCTGCTGGGAAGAACAGGATAAACTTGCAAGAAATATATGCTCACAGAAAAAACAGAGCCAAAACTAGGTCAATGGGCACTCAGTTTTAATCATTTTGCAGGAAGGAAATTAATCATTTCTATTCAAAAGGAGGCTGTGAGTGTGGTCTATATTCCCAGCTGCATTCCCTAGAGAACAAGATGTTCTTAATTTAAGTGGAACCTAGGACTGTGGACTTTGGCAGAATTAATAAATATGACTTTAAGAAAGAGAAAGGAGGGAAGGAAAGAAGGAAGAAAAGACAGAGAGAGGATAACACTTATATGATATGACTGTATCATAGTGTTCATAGATGGAGTGAACACTTACTTCAATTATTACCCCACAAAATGAGGAAAACCCTCTTTCTCTCCTTCTCTCTCTATGCAGGGAAAGAGTACACTTTATTGGACAAGCACTTGGCAGAATAAGTATTTGTTTTCTACACAGTTTTCATAGACTATTTGTAAGCTTGTCTATAATTTTAATGGGCACAGGTCTGGGAGCAGGACGAACAATTAGGAAACCAATGCAGTAGCCCAGGTGAGAAATGTTGAGGCCACAACTAGGGGCACAACAGTAGAAATGAGTACAGCTACTCATACAATGATCTGGTGACTGACTGACCTGGTGACTGACTTGACACAGCAGCTGTCTCCAAGTGATTTGTGAACTGTGGGTCTCAATGGGTATCCATGGCAATGGCCTGTTTCCCCTTTCTTCTTTTGTTCTTTCCCCTTTCTCATCCTCAGAGTTTGGACCTAATCATGTTGAAGGCACACCAGCAGCTCTGCCCCCTGCTTTCTGCTTTACTCATTCAGTAAGCATTCACAAAGTGGCTAATAGTTCATAACAAACGCCACCTCTCTATAAGCATCTGTTATGGACCAGGGATGGCATGACACTTAAATGCTTTATGTACATTATCACATTACTCCCTCATCACAACTCCTTCAAATGGCTTTGTGCCCCCACTTCCCAATACAGATTAAGACACTAAGGCTCACATCACTCAGCTGACCCAGCATTTGAATCTACATTTGACCCTAAAACCTTTCCACCAACCAAGTTGCCATTCCTTTCCCATTCACAACTTAAAAACGAAATAGAAAATATAAGTGTTCAGGTCAAGAAGGCCAAATGTGCGAAACAACTAGAAAAAACAGAATTTAATGGAGGAACAAGTTTGGACTGCAGATACATGGTACACACATGTCCTTGGTGAGACAATGGGAACATAAGCAACAAGGAGAAGATGGCATTATTTACATAAGATTATTTTTTTTGAGGAAGATTCATCCTGAGCTAACATCTGTGCCAATCTTCCTCTATTTTGTATGTGGGTTGCCAGCACAGCATGGCTGATGAGTGGAGTAGGTCCATGCCTGGGAACCAAACCTGGGCTGCCGAAGCGGAGCTTGCTGAACTTAACCATTAGGTCACCGCGCTGGACCTACACAAGATTTTTTAGAGAAAACCTTAGAGCTGTCTCTTAAGGAATATGAGAGGCATAGAAGAGTGGAGAATTGAAGGCTTGATCCCTGTGGCAAAGGGGATATGACACAATCAAAGGTACAGATGTGACACAAAGCGGGACATGGGCTCTCTATGAGGGGATGAATGCATGGCCTTGGGCTGACTGATAGAAATGAAGAATGAGGTGCTCCACTCTTACAGGGCTGAATGTCTAAAGGGAACATCTTACAATAATATTCAGTACTGGAAAGCAAAAAAAGAAAACCCTTTTTAGATATTGGGGAGCAAAGTGTCTAATTTGAGCTCAGATTTCTGTGCTGTAGTTTTTCAAACTTCCTCTCACCCACCTAGCCCTCTTTGGTTTATCTTGCTTCTAGGACTGTTTTCCCTCTGTCTGTCTTTGACACTCTTCAGTTCTCCCTAATATATTTAGCTGACTTTTTCCAGTAAAGAATTGTGTGTCTGCCAAGCTGCCCCTAGAACATGCCAGTTCCAGCCTCTCTTGTCTTTTCTTATTCTCACCCTCCCCCTCGGCATTTTGTGTTACTTGTTTCTTCAGAGCTGTTTCTCCATCTCCTCTCCTGTGCAATTCCCTTTCCTCTCCTATGGGTATTGATTCTCCTTTTTCTTTGCTTCTTCCTTCCACACCTCTAAGTGGCTTTTTCTCCTCCTAGGCTCTGCTGGAGCAAAATCTTGTCCTACCCAGAGAGTCTCAGGAAATATTGAAGAAATTATCAGAATGTAAAAAATAACGTTAGCTAGAATTATTCCTGGATAAAGATAGCTTCACGTTAGGGATCCACAGGCTGGGATCCTGCTCCCATAGTGGCCAGGGCATTGGTTCTCAAACTTTAGCAGTCTTCAGAATTCCCTGGAGGCCTTATTAAAGCACAGATTGCTGGACCCCACACCCAAAGTCTCTGATTCAGTAGGTCTGGGGTGGAGCCTGAGAATGTACCTTTCTAACAGGTTCCTGGGAAATCCAATTGTGCTGGTCCAGGGGCCACACTTTGAGAACCACTGGAGTAGGGGTATCAACAGCTATCAGGTGATCAAGGTTCAGCTGTGCACGTGGCAGTTGGGCAGGGAAGTCAGAAGGGGGAATGGAGTTTTGTTCCTTGTCACATCAATAAAGGGACTGAGAGAAGCCTAGGAAGCTCTGGATAAGGGATCCAGTGGATGTACTGGGGGTCAGTGAGGAGGGGAGGACAAATGGGGAAAGCTCTGTGTTGTAGCCTTCCGGGAAACACCAAAGCCAGCTCCAAGCCCTGTCATCCACCCTCCCTCTTGTGATTTTGCATACAGGCAGCAGAAGGGAATTCTCAGGATCCCTTTGATCTCTTCCCAGCTCTCCAGTCCTATGTCTGTTTATCTCCCTCCTTCCCTGGCCTCCTCTTCCCCGTTCTTACCCCCTGCCCAGTGGATGAGTCATTTCCCTCCTCCCCACCCCACTGCCATCTGTTTTTCTAATGATGGCAGAAGATGAGCTGTTTTGTTGGCCCACATGTAACAAAGCACATTCCATGCTAGCATTTTTCCTGACGCATTCTCCCAATGCTATTTTATTGGTATCATTTCCCCACCCAGTTTTCCCTTTTGTCTCAAACCCCACCCTTTCCCCCTCTTTGGCCTCATGTAGATCCCAGTTTCCCAGAATTAGATCAAGAGAAACAGAGATACAGAAGAACTGAGGGACTAACATGCATGTGGGTTGGGTGTGTGTGGTGGGGAGGGTGTTGAAAGTCAATGGCAGTGAGCTCTCTCTAGCACACAAGGAGCAGCCAGAATTACCCAAGTATTGTTGCTAAGTGGCTTAATTACTTCCAGTGAGAGATTTGCATGACAAAACCTGTTGTGACTGAGACAAGAGAATTTGTATTTGTCACTGGCTATTCCCAGGGTGAGAGGGCTTAAATAGTGTGTGTGTGTGTATGTGTGAAGTATCCCCTCCCCTCTGTCAGAATTCCTGGGTCATCTTTCATTAGCAAGGCTCTGCTTTATTGTTGACTCTTGCTTGCAATAACTGTTGTTAATCTAGCTAAGGAATTCATAGCACCCTAAGTCCTCCACTGGTAGGGGAGTCTCCACTGTGAAAAAGTGACCAGGATTCCTCGAGGTGGTAAAGGTCTAGTTTGGGTTAATCAACGGCGAACTATAGGTCTACCTCAGAAGTTGAAAACATAGACATCTGCATGACCCAGGCAGTTGATGTAAATAAGGGAAGCCCACTAGGTAGGAAGCCAAAGGGAGAGGTGAGGACCATACTGAACTGGAGAGCAGTTGCCCTTCTAAGGCTGTAGCTGCTACTCAGATCCAGCTAGCTGTTAACATCGTTGCCAGATATTCTTGTTTTTCGAGAGAAAAATTTTTGCACAACCAGTTTTATATATTTTTTTATTTGGGATATGCATGTGTGTATGTGTAATATTATATATACACATATAAATTTTATGTGAAAATCCCAATTTTCAAACACTGGTAACCAAAACAAAATTGTTTTTAGACACTGTGCTGGCCAAACAAACCTGTCTGTGGGCCATCGTCTGCAAAACCCTGATCTAACTAGGCTCAAGCGAGGCCCAGTTAGAGAATCCCAAAACCATAAATAATTCTGACTTGCTTTTAACTTATTCTTTATTAAGTCATTTAAAATGGAACCCTGGAGATTTTTCTTAAAAAAGTGCCAAAATCATAAAGTCTAATATTTGTAATTTTGGGATTGTGGAGCTAAATTTAAGAGATTAAACAAAGGGCATAGGAGTGAGGGAGGGGTAGGATCTTGACTTAGAAGGACTCGAGTCCCTATGAGTTAAGAGAACTCTGGTCTGGGTTTGGGGAATGGGAGGCGGCTTACCTCACACGACTGGATGCAGTGGACTAGGAAGGGGTCTGGGTGCCACTGGCGCCGCCCAGTGCACACGATGCTCTGAAGGGGAAGATGGAAAGAACAGAAAACAAAAACACAGACATCTAGTCAGTGAGAGAAAGGGCAAATCCTGAGCTTACCCCATCAGCTCACCCCCATTCCCTGAGAAGCGGGACCCCAACTGTGCCCCATAAAGAGGGCCAAGGCTGTTGTCTGGTCTTTCCTGTGGAACTGCTAATGGTGCCAAGGTAGACTGTCAGTGGAGGGGATTTGTCATCCTCCTTCACCCACCCCAAGGCATCAAAATTTCTAGAGTGGTGTGGGTATGGTTAAAGAAAGCATCCTCAATATTATAATGAGTTTAATTTGGTTTTAGGCATAATATTGGTTCCATTTGTTTTGAAACTTTCATGACATGAGAAATTGTGAGATGGCTGTGTTGATCAGGAAGAACCATGGATTTTTAAAGGCTGAGAAGTAACTTCATAAGAAGAATCTTGAACTAAAAATAGATCTCAGGAATCCTAGATCACAAAATATGTGCACCCAAGCAAGGATAGGAGGCTAAATTGCACTCTCTACAGCTCTTGTTAGCACCATTTATCCCTTCCTTGTGGGAAATAAAAGAGGGTCTCTATGCCCTGGACAGATAGGGTTAATGTGAAACCAGTGGGACTCAAAATGGGCACCAACATTAAGCTGGTGAGAGGGAAAACATGTTTGTGTTAACATGCTGGTGACTGTCTCATTCCCAACTGCCATTTCCAGACGCACATTTAAACAAATAGTCATCTACTCTTTGTTAAATATTAATAACTCATTTTCATTGAGCTTTCTCCTTTAATTTTTGTATTTTAAAGTTTCAAAAGATACACTTCAGGAAAAGAGAAGTTCCCATAGGAGGTTTCAAGAGAAAAGGAGATCTCCATAGCCTGCTATCAACCTACCTCTTTGCAGACTTTCATACTCACATTTTAATTCAGTACAAGAGAAATTTAGTGCAATTGGAAGAAAAATAATATATAGTGAGATATGAACTTTATACAAGATAGCACCTCCAGTAATTGGAAATTATACATTCTAGAATGCTAAAACTATGCAATAATCAGATTAGAGACATTTACATATATTAATATGTACATATATACCTCAGTCAGTCATGAAAATGGGAATGTGCAATATTTTTCTGGAGTTATGCTACCATAAACTAAAACTCCTCCTTCATAGCTTCCCTAAAGGGAAGATAAAGACTATAAATCCTAACAAATTTTGATGTTCAAAATTGTATACTGTAGTAATGTAGAAGGTGACTTGGCTTAAGTTATCACTGCACTAATAAAAAAAGGATTATCAAAAATATACAGGATTATACAAATATACAAGGTAAGCATAATCAGGGTGTTCAGCCTACTGAAAAAAGTGAGCTATTCTCCCGCACTTAAAGCCACTTGGGCAGAATCATTTGCATATAAACAATGGCTTTGCTACCTAGAAATGATTCTTGTTTATGCA
This sequence comes from Tapirus indicus, assembly GCA_031878705.1. Taxonomy (NCBI): domain Eukaryota; kingdom Metazoa; phylum Chordata; class Mammalia; order Perissodactyla; family Tapiridae; genus Tapirus; species Tapirus indicus. Next base: position 82,872,020 of record CM062922.1, read on the forward strand.
GGTTCCACTGGAAATCTACTTAGCAATGGTCATGACTTTCATTATTTAAAATATCAATGTTTTATACTTTGTTGCTGTCACTAGATAAAAGTAATGACAAAATGCAATAACTTGTCCCCTTGAAATGCAAATACCTGGCAACTTTATTCCTTCTCATAGCACTGTATCCATGCCCAGACACCACCCTAATCAGTCAATCATTTAGTTCAGACCAAATGCATCCATACCTCACCCACAAGAGCCAGATTCCCCATTGAGCAAGAGGGATCTGAAGACCTCCAAAGCTGGAAACTGCCCTCAAAGAGCTCCAAGTCTGTTGGGGGAGGTAGTTTCTAAAAGGTCAATTCCTCCACATAAAGGGTTACTTAGCCTTGATGCCCTCACATGATGATCACAGCCAGAACTCGCCAGAACACTCTGAACTGAATGTATGAGCTTCTCTCATGCTCTCCAAACCTTCTACCCCATCCACCGTTTTTATAAATGCAGGAGTGTTGGTCTTCTAACACTTTAGAAATTCTCAAAATATATTGCAAAGGAAAAAAAAAAGAAAGGAAAAGAGTCTGTCTTTACTTTCAATTCTTTTTCTCCAATGCCCTTTTCTCCTACATTTCCAGTTTACTTTTTACATCTTTGTATTTTAATGTAATTTTATTTTATTATTATGTATTACATGTTCACAGTATAAAATATAAAAGGCATAAAAGGAAACACAGTCTCTCTCCTACTCTTGTTCCCCAACTACCCAATTTTCTCCATCCTATTTTTAGTTCTTTTTTGGATCATTGCAGATATTCTATGCATATACATACATACATGTGTAAAATTACCTATTTCCTCACACAAATTAGAGGATACTATCATTTTATTTTGCACTTCGGTTTGTTGCTATGTTTGTCTCACTTCACTTCAGGTCACAATGTTTCTTGGGGTTCTGTTCATTTTATGGTATCTGGGATGTTGCATTTTCTTTATTGCATAGTATTCCATTGTATGGATATACCCCAATTTACTTAACCAGACCCACAATGATGGATATTTAGGTTATTTCCAGTCTTTTGCTCCAACAAACAAAGTTTATGTATAAATCATTTCACATGTGCAACTATATCTCTAGAATAAATTCATGATGGTGGAATTGACAATACCTATCTCAATGATTTTTTTGATGTTCTCTAATTCAGTCTTAAGACTAATTCAGACTGGCAACCCTCCTTAATCTCTATAAAAATTGCAAAAGTTTCTGGCACCTGTGCTATATGTCTTCCTAGATTGCAAAATCCTTGAGAATAGGAACTGTCTCCTATATCTCACCTCAGTGACTTAAAGAAAGAAGATGTTTTATAAGTATTTGTCAACCACTAAACATGATGTTGGATCTCTAGGATTCTCCTTTATCTTCTGACCTATGAAAGTCATTCATCCCATGAGAAATGATATGTATATGCCATTAATTGAACAACTACTTATTGATCAAAATTGGAGAAAAATTTCAAATGTTTTTCAGGTCCTAACTTTTTTTTTTTTTTTTTTTTTTTGTGGGGAAGACCAGCCCTGAGCTAACATCTGTTGCCAATCTTCCCCTTTTTGCTGAGGAAGACTGGCCCTGGGCTAACATCCGTGCCCGTCTTCCTCCATCAGGTCCTAACTTTTAATGGCACATTTGTGGTGTGAGGTGAAAGTGGGAACTGAAACAGGATGAAAAGTAGTGAGAAGGAAGCATAGAAGGGCTGGTAAGGTGTGTTAAATTAATTAATCGAGGAGGTGGTTAGACTGAGGTGGCTCTAATGCCATGGCACCTACATAAGCAACCCAAATCTAAGCCTGGAAATGCCTCAAGTTTGTGAAATTGAAACCTACGGACTACCAATCACAAACAGATGACTAGGCTTTAAGCTACAGCCAATCAATCATTTCCTTACTTTGTTTCCACCTTTTCTCTGTAGTAAAGTAGCTCCTGAGCTTATGTCAGCAGAATGCTCCTCACCACTTCCCATTTGGCACTGACTGATTCCAGTTGATTTTTGCTCAGACTAACTCTTAAAGGGGCCGCCCGGTGGCGCAGCGGTTTAGTCCGCGCTTGGCAGCCCGGGGTTGGAGGGTTTGATCTCGGGAGCTGGCCCCCGCACCACTTGCCAGCCATGCCTTGGCGGCGTCCCATACAAAGTAGAGGAAGATGAGCACGGATGTTAGCCCAGGGCCAGTCTTCCTCAGCAAAAAGAGGAGGACTAGCAACGGATGTTAGCTCAGGGCTGGTCTTCCTCAACAACAAAAAAAGCTAACTCTTAAAATTTTTAATACACCTCAGTTTATCTTGTAACAGTTCAATATGATTTTCTTCTTTTCTGGAATATTTTTGACAAATCACAATCATATATATTACATTTGAAAAGCCATAGAGAATCACTGAAAAAATAGTTCATAGCCTTTGCCCAGTTTTATCAAATCTTAACATTTTGCTGTGTCTGCTTCCAGAGTTTAAGTCACTAGAGATTCAATTAATGTCCCCTTTACGTGTCCCTCCAACATCATTCTTCTTCCTTCCTCACTATTGGCAATAACTATTCTGAATTTTTAAATTATTATTTCTAGACATTTGTATATGATTACAACTATTGCTATTATTCTATTAGCAAGCAACTTCTCAGATGAATTGATTATGAAAAACTAAGTGCCAAGGATTTGTTTTGAACTTTCCAAAAGGAAAAGTTTCGTGAGAAAACCAGTTTAAAGATTTCCTCTTGGTTGGGCCATTTAAAAATTTTTTAAAAGCTAAGGGAAAAGAAGAAAGAACAGAGGGAGGGTGAAAAGGAGAAAAAAAAGCAAGAGAGAGAGAAGGGAGGGAGGGAGGAAGAAAGACCAGTCAAAGGTTATTAGGATGTAGCTGTTGCTAGTTAAATATCTCATTAAAGGTCACAAGGCTGATGGTTAGCCAACATTAAGGTCTAACACAAAATTGCTCAATTGTTGTTTTAATCAGGAATAGTTACTTGACAGAATGGTCTGCTAATCACATCAGATCACAAAGTTCTGTTGCTGCCCATGTTCGCAATAGTTTCCCTATTGCTATATATGTATGCAACCCTAAATAAAATGCAGCATTGTATGCATATATATTTGTACTGTAGCCCGTTACCCTGCACTGTGCTTTTCAGTTCCTCTTCCCTGCCCTCTATGACCCTCCTGTCTCCTCTTCTCCAGTGATGAGGGACATGATTCCTAGAGACATATTGAAACTGAGAGAGAACAATTCCAGGCTTCAAGTTGATGAAAAAGAAGACCTTTTCATGACTCATGTCTGAGGGATTTGTTCTCCCACTGATGTGTGGCAAGTGTCACTGGAGCTGTTACACACAACTGCACCCATCAAGAGGACACTTTGGGGGTCGAGGGCAGGGATTAGGAGATTCAATTAACATCCCCTTTATGAGGAGATGGATGGGAGGTTGAGACCATTTAGTTGGAAATTATGGCTCCTGGAGGGCACTATCTTCTCTTTTTCTTCCTGCTTCTCTCTTCCTCTTAAAACATTTTGTTTTTATTTAAGGAATTATGAATCCCTTGGGGACCAATCTGGGAAAACAAAGTCAAAATTTATAAGATTCGTTTTGACCGAGCAATTCTGTGGAACAACTGGGGAGTTGAGAGAAGGATTCCATGGAGTGTTGAGAATCTTTGCAAACATAATGTGTATAGCCACAGAAAAATCTCATTAATTTGGACCTCACTAATTCATAATTATGATATACTAAAAAAAGAGGAAAAAAACATTGTTCAGTCTGTGAAAAACAAATTTATGAAGCAAACTAATGGGGGAAATGAGATATTATGATGAATGCTTTTGTACTTCAGAAGGAAACACGTTCAAATTCAATTTAGAAAAACTCATTTACATGCAAACAATTGCCACATTATGTGTAAAAAATAATCTCTCCATGAAATCAGGTTCCTGAGGGACCACTGCTTAACAAAGCAAGTCAAAACATTAATTTTCCTATTTTAAATAGGAAAGTCATGAGATATAAAAAAACACTCTCTCGACACAGTGGTTAAGGATAATCAAAAAAATTCAACCTAACGTAGGCTTTCTGGAAAAATCAAAAGGTTTGCCCTGAGAAATGGCTCTGTGGAGGGGGAGCCATTCTCTTCTACGGGCTCTTTGGTTTCATGCAGCAACTGCGTTCTCAGCAATGAATGAAATGAGTCACGATTGAGGAGATACTGAGGATGAAAGAGAGGACATTTCCATCCTCAAGAATCTTACAGTTTAGTGGGGAATTGAGATTAGAATGACAGAAAAGAAGAAAAAGGAAAAAGAAAATGAAGAGGAAAAACAAGGATGAGAAAAGCACAAAGCACTCCCCGCAGAAGTCTGAGGGCAGCTCCTCCCACACCCTCGGCTCAGGTACCCTAGACTCTCAGGCATCCAGCTACTGCTCCAAAGACGCAGGAGGGCCGTCAGGCAGAAGGCCCTTGTTTCTGGGTCTCCAAGGGGCATGAGCAATGGCACTGACTGGGTGTTTGCTGTCTCCTGCCTGTCCCAGTTGCCAGATCCCACTGCTCGGTCACCTTGATCGACACGCACTTATTTAACTGCCAAGAAGCGTTTTTGTCTGGCCTCCTTCCTTTCCATTGGGATATTTCTCTGCTGATGCCATCACCAAACAAAGGTCTAGATCCCTGTGTTTAGTAGGTGAAGGAGGAAGACACCATTACAACAACAAAGGCCCAGAAAGCCCATTTGGGAATTTCAAACCCTTTCCTATTGACTCCCACAGCCAACATGCCCTTGAAACACTTAAAAATAAAAGTATATTTCCATCCTTACTCTCTGCTTGGTCTCACAACAAAAGCTCTTAGAAATTGCTTCTTTAGTCAGAGGTATTCCAACGGGAAATGCTGAATGGCCATTAATTCTCTTCCCAGCCCAGTTTATAAAAGTGGTAGAAAAAAGACAAACAAATGATCTACACATTTCTGTCTACACACACATACAAACAAGCAAAGTATAGAACAATATTTTCTTTGCTATAGAAATAGTGGATGGTGTCTTTTCAGAGATGAAGGAAATTTCCAAATGTGAGATTCGTACTAAGTGAACTGAAATTTCATTTTTACTTAATTCAGACCTATGTGCTAGAAACTGTGCAAGACATTTCACAAGCATTATTTTGAATTTTTATAATAAGCCTGCAAGATAGATAATATTGTCTTTACCTTTGCTGATGGTAGAGAGGCTCCACTGGGGGAAGGGGTCACATAGTATTTGAACCCCGGACGACCTTACTCTTCCTTTTATGCCAGTAGCTACTTTGAGTAGTTTTTCATCAAAACTCCAGGCTACCTAAGTCCTCAGAAATTCTTCCCTTAATGAAAAGACTATTAGGTATCATTTGCAGGAATAAAAGCCAGTAGAACCCCCAGAGAAATTCAAATAAACTTTGTATGCTTCTAAAAGGCATACTTGATGGTTCTTTAAAGACAAACTCTTTCACAAGAAGGAAAAGTAGTACTATAAGGAAATAACTCTCCAGATTATTTTTGTTTGACTTCATGGGGAGGGAAGGGTAGTGTGGGAATGAGAGGTTCTCGTGGTTGAAAGAAGTGACTTCTTTTCTATGATAGGAAAACTAACCCAAAAATAGACCAGGAAAAAAAAGAAAACTACAGCAAAGAGGGTGATTCAGGGGAAATAACACTGTGCTGAATGTGGAGTCAGAAAAGTTGGTTGCATTTCTTTCTCCATCCCCTGTCAGCCGTGCAACCTTGAACAGAGCATCCAACAATATCTAATTCATGTGTAAAATAAGGATAATGAAGTCTTCCTTTCCTATTTTTACTGGTTTTTGATAAGATTCAAATGAAATTTTATATGTATATACACACATAAAATATATATTATACATATATATAACTTTGAAGGCAATAAAGTGTTATCCAAATGTAAGATATCATTTTCATTACAAAAAATGAAGTCATTGGACGCAGACTAGAGAAAATGACGCAATTTAACTCATCTGCTCTGTAGTCTTGCCAGATACAAAGGTATTTGAAGTATGGTAGATAGCAGAAATTTGCATGAAATAGGCAATCGCCATTTACTAAACAAATGAGCCAGACAGATAAATGTGCTTGTACTTAAAATATCTATGTTGCCAGTATTTTATTTTTGTAATAGCAATGTTTCTCAAAGCATTATGTGCTGTGGAATTAGCTGGGATGCTTGTTAAAGACACACACTCCAAGGCATCGCCAGCCTCTGTAAGGGTGGAACCTAGGTCTGTTCCTCTTACAAACTGCCCAAGTGATTTTTAAGGGCACTAAAATCTAAGATTCAGTACAATATGGAGCAACCTTCAAGATAAATCAACGTGAGTTGTAAGAATTTCACTCGATGAGGAGTTTCATTTAATACAACTGCTTTGGTTTTAATACCACTGCTTTGGTTTATAAGGCATTTGTTCTTATTCATGAGGACAAGATTAAATTTTGCACCCCTTGTGAGCTGCTGAGCACCACAAAATGGCAGACGTTACGAGAGCATCTACGGTTGGCGCATAATCTCATCTCCGTGGACCTGAGAACACAAGAGCAATAACCTCATCATCATTTCCATTGCCTCCGCTGACTTCTTTTTCCTGTTTTTCTGTTACAATTAAGTTTCAATTTCCTAAAAATGAAGAATCCCATGTAAGCTTTATTTGTAAGCAATACTCCCTAATTTTATAATATCTATGAAAGAACTGAGAGAGTACAGGAAACAGCTTGTTTTGCCACTCTCTGATAATTAGTGTTAACTATTTTATTAATCTTTGGTTTTCTTTTGGCATAAAGAATATTGATTTGGGTGTTCAGGAACAAATAAAAATGTTGTTAATTACGTTTTCAACTTTTGAAATTCTGACTTTCAGGGTTTTTTCCACAAACAAATTACTCTTACAAGGTAAAGATGAGGCTCATTTTGTGAGTTACCTCAATTCTTCCCCTACATTGTTGGAAGCAGCTAATTACTTTACTTAATTTAATTACGTAATTTTGTTTTCACATAGAAACATGGAACAAGTCTCAAGGGTGCCACTAAAGCAATAGTGCCCACAACACTGTTGCAAACTGTGACCAGCTCCACATAGCTTAGTTGTACCTTCAAATCATAAAACAAACAGAAAGCCCAGAGAAGAGGTTGTAGATGGAGTGGATCTTGCTCATGTCTGACTTTGAATATCAGAGAGCCCAGAGGAAGGATTTCAGAGTTTAGAAAGGGTGGGAGATAGAGACAGGAAAGGCAATTCTTTTCTAACTCAGCTCCCTTAGTCATTCTCTCCCTGTTTTCAGTTTTATTTTCAACTTTTCTAATTCATGCATCCCTTTCCATTCTTCTTTCATCTTTATACATTTCTTTGGCTTATCCTAAGTTTTCCTGTCCTATTTTTCATTAGTAGTAATTTTCTCTTTCAATTTCCTTCCTATATTATTGTTCTTTGTGTCTCTGAGTCTTCCTTCCATCTTATCTTTTAAACTTTCCCTTGGATGTGAGCCATCTTTTGTCTCAAGCTTTCCTCTTTTTCCTTCTTGATTTTCAGTCCTGCTCTCTAGAAGTGATCCATGTGGGTGTTTGCTTTAAGGATGGCTTGGAAGCCTCTGAAATTACTCCAGGGAATACGCTGTCTGTTGAGAATTGCTCAGCAGTCTTACATCCTTGGCACATAAAAATGTCCCTTTCCTCACCTGGACTTTGACAGGTTCCATCCAGTGCTCCAGCGTGTCAGCAGTGATGTTCTCAGGCAGAATTACGGGATCACTAGGGGGGATTATACACGATGGGGAACACATCGCACCTGAAGGAACATAAATTTACAGCAGAGACTTGAACTTCCCAGATCTCAGTCTGTTTCATCCTGGAATCAATGGCTTTGATTTTTCTAGAGCAATTTCCTTCTACATCTGGGTCACTGCACTATTATGGTCATAGGCAGGGCTGATATTCATATACCATATACCTATGGGGATACTTCTACACTAATTGGTAAAGAGCCACTGCCCCAAGTTAATACCCCTTGCCTCTGGTGCCCACTCCTCTTTCTGGCCCAGTAGAGCCTCTCCTCTGGCATTCCTGAATCTTAGCATGATCCAGCAACTAAAAATTAACTCCTGGTCTGGCAGACCTCTAACACCCACTCCAGGACTCTGGCCAACAAGTCTATCCTTATTGGTTGATACCTTTTGTAAGCACATTTAATATCATTCCTCCTTGTATAATTTCCTGAAAGCTTATAATTGCAGCATCTACTATGAACTTTACTAGCTGGGGAAGAAATGGCCCAGAAATTATGAGGGCAGATTTGTAACGTCTGTTGCTACACTGCAGATCATTAAACTGGCAGCCAAGAAACCTATGCGATTAAAAGAGGAAGCAGCAGGAAATCAAAAGCAGAGATTTTTGTCACGTGTTGACCTCTTGAAGGAAAATCTTGCTGTATCCCTTTTATGTGGGGTCCAAGTGTCTCCTAAAATTCTATTCAAAAAAGGGACCCTTTCAGGGTTCTCTGCTTCCTCATCTAGAGATTTGATGATCTCCCAGTTTCTTTTCAGCTCTCACTATCTCTGTTTTACATTATTTTATAACAGCCCAAGGAGCTACATGACTCTATATATGTGAGTGTATGATATTTTAATGTAGAAATTAGATGGCTGGGAGATGAGAATTTGCTCATGAAACACCACTCAAGAGGCATAGTCTAAGCACCCTGATACTCCATGCCTGACCTTGGATATCATGATGCAAGGAGCAACCTGAAGACGGTAAAGAACAATTTCAGAAACTAATGAGGTTTCCAATTAACTCAAATTATACCCATTGGCATTACACAAGTTAGAATGACTCATAAAGCTACTCCTTGCTTGTGCAGTTTAAAACTTAGGGGTAACCTCACAAGGATTCCCACAAATAGCATCTCTTTTCTATGATGCTTAGGTCCAGCCAGGGCAAAGTTGAGTCAACATCACTATAAATCAGCTCTGGCCATAGAGATCTTTAATTGCAATTACGTGAATAAGCTGCCCACAGGCTCTGGAGCCTGGTGCCCTGTAGAGAAAGAATGACTGAACAGTAATGCAAGCAAGTGCATTCTCAAATCATCTCTTTCAGGAACTCTCTGCTTCAGTAACAACCACAGAGAAAATGGAGGAGGAGCCCAGCACATGCGTGGCGTGTGGCTACACATTCCCACCTTTCCTCTTGGAACGATAGCTCCTGCCACAGATCAATCCACTCTCAGCCCACAGTGAAGTGGGTGACATGACCAGACATCACACAAATGCCTTATCAGCTGCATCAATGTTATACACATATGGAAGAGTAAAAAAGAACGAATTTGCCCTAAATTTCATTTTTACTGTAGCAGCTAAGAGTCAACTTGCATTTCCATCCACTCCTCAGGGATAACAGTGGATATGATTCAAGATCCAGCCAGGCCTAATAAAAAGATTACTTGGGAGCAAAATTCAGCATCTCTCCCCAAACTTACCAATCCCGTATCCTTGTTCACACTTGTACTCCAGGAAATTCAGCTCTGAGGGGGGTGGTGGACATTCGCCTTGCAGGTTCTCACACAACTTGAACTCCTCGGTCCACAGTCCCTCCTTCGTGCAAAGGATGGGAAGCTAGAATATCAAAGACAAAGAACATTTCACTATTGTTTTGTTAATCTCATTTAGAGTGGAGAAAAAGTGGTCTAATTAAATAGTAGTGTTCCCCAACTTCTACAACCCAGACTAAAAGACACTATTGAAATAATAAACCATGTTGTTACTGACCAACAAAAAGTCAAGACATTTTTTTGCTGTTTTGATGTGAAGGAATCATGAACAATTTTGTCATTAATAAAACTTCTTAACAATGTGTTTTCCTTTGGATATAAGGATACAGTGAGCTATCAACTGTAGCCTACGTATTCTGAAATATTTTTGGAATTTTTTTCCTCGGTGGTGTTGTTTTGTATTGATTCATGCATACTATCACACAAATGCTGCTTGTGGCAAATGTCAGAATTTTTTCAAGTTGAGTTTGATCTAGTGAAATCAATTCATAATTTTTCTGAAGGTGTTTTTTGCCTTTCTGCTTGCATGGACACATCACAGTTGCTTTTGAGCTCACCAAAGATCTATTATTCTCTTTCTCCACAAGTGTGCTGGTTTGTGTAACTCTTGGCTTCACACCCCTAATAATCACAAAGTATGCTATATGCAGAATGCAGAGAATAGCACTAACTCACAAAACTCAAGAAAGCAAGATTTTAGAATCATAGATCACTCTCCCTTCATCTAGCCAACTCGAGTCCTTACACAATCAGTGCAAACAGATGTGTTTGGTTTCTCGAGGGTCTCATTTCATGGCATATCCTTTTCCCATCTGTCCTGCTGTCCTTTCCTTGGAATGCTGGACACCAAGATAAAGACAAATGCCAGGAGAGCAGTCACGGTCATTGATCTTTACCTAGGAAGTCTGCTTAACTTCCTGTCTCATGTATGTGTGTGGTACTTGAAAAGATTCTAAAAAAAAATTGACTTTAGTCACACAACCATGATAAGACTATTCATTTGAGACCTCTTGTGCCAAAATTCTAGGGAGAATAATCATTAAACAGAGCTTTCAGCCTTGCCTTTGCTCAGGAATTTGTGTTTCTGTTCACGACTCTGTTCTATTGAAAAATATAATACCAGCATTCCTAGCCAAGTTAGGCCAGTGGCCATACCTGGGAGGAAATCACATTGCCAAATCAGAATCCCAGCATTTTCTGGAATTTACTCAGGTACCCAACCCAACAGGCTTTTCTTCTTATCCAAGAGGACGTTCTGAACTCAGGAGGGAATATTCCAAAAACATGGTACCTTCTGAATTCCCTATCAAGTAATATCAACACCCCTAGCTAGAACCCCAACTTAGGAAGGCCCTGCATATTGGGATACGTTTAGATTACTTCAACTCAACATTCTTGCATTGGTCATCTTGATTAGAGCACAGCCTGACCCAAAACAAAATTCAAGTTATCCTTACCCTTTCATTTTCCTGGTTACATTTGAGCACACACTGGCTGTCGAGCTCAAAGCCATTGGTACATTCATACATGCCTTCAAAGACAGGAGAAGGGGGCTCACACACCACTGGGACGCAGCTGCCTTGCTCCCAGATTCCACCCTCCAGGCACTGTATCTTCAGGAACTTGCTGATAAGACATAAAACAAAATAGTCCATCAGACTGCCTCAAGGAGGTCACGGGAGAAGACTGAGTCCTCAGTAACATATGATAAGGATTAGCAAACAGGCAGGGGCAGGTGGTTCTTGTTAGCCAAATGTCCTACCTTTCCAGTCTAATTTCTAAGTCGTGGAAGTAAAGACAGTAATGTACACTTACTAGCAGTGGTAGTAGTAGCTGTTGTATAGTGATATTTGAAGTACTACTCTCCAGAGAGCTTGATAAATATCAGGGCAGGTCTAGATTGTTTCCAGTGGGGTACTCTTTAAGCCTTTCATCTTGAAGCAGTCTCACACCCATGTGCACTGGGGGATGCCAGGTAGGATGGTGGGAGATGCCAGGTAGGATGGAGTTTAGAAAAGGTTATCACACACTCAGGGGACTACCCAGAAGTGATTTGAGGATCATCAGTGTTAATATGGTGATATAACTGATGAAGTCGCCAATATTTATTGGTTTTCCAGAGAGGGGAGAACATGTAGCAGTATGGGTCTTCTTTTAAAACAGAGGCTCTTACCCTGAACTTCAGAAGGGCAAGAGCCTCGCTGGAGATTACCATGGCCATTTTGTTTGTTTACAAGTCCATTTTTTTCTTGAAAAGTGTTCATAGCTTTCAACAGATTCTCAAAGTAGAAATGACTGTCCTGGAAGAATCGCCCTTCCTTCTCATGCCCAGACATGGCCTCCGACCAGGGAGACTGCATTTGAGGTAGATGGTAGTCAACAGAATTAGGTCTTGCTACTGTAGACTCTATTCCACTCCCCTTCTGACTCACTGCCAATTTGAACATGCTTTCCATTTTGCTGTTTTTATGCATCCACTTCTGATTCAGAACATTCCTGGTTACAGATAAGCTGATGATTCCAAAATAGAAATAATCCTTTGGCCATTGACTCAACCACGTGGAGGCCTTAAACTGCTACTTTCCAGTCTCACGATGCTCTTTTTAAATTTAAATATGCCTACCATCCACGCACTTTTAATTGACTATTGTACAATGCCTCCTGCATCCCTCCCTGGTATTCTAATCTTACACTAGTATAATATTTATCTCACTGTTTTATAAATGTGCACAAGTCTGTCTTTCCTACTAGGCTGGAAGCATCCTAAAGGCGAGGATTGTGTCTTATTCTTGTTTTTAATTCCCAGAAACTAAAATAATATCTGGCTTATATTAGGCATTAATTCAATATTGTCATTGAATCATTTAACCAAAATTCACAGTGTGTTAGGCACACTGCAGAGCACACTACATATTTTAACAAACTGAATCATTGGTATACACCTAAGGAAACAGTATTATTCTTGTTTTATAGACAAAGAAAGATACTCAGAGATGTTAAGTAATTTACCCAAGTTCCTACAGTACAGAATGCATTTGATTTCAAATAATTTTAATAGTTTAACATACTTTAACAATATCTACTTAGAAATAAGTGAAGGTATGTTTAATTTATTATTAAATAGTTATTTAGATTTATGCCTTTATTCCCAGGAATATTTTAGGATAGAAATAAGACTTTATGACTGGAATTCTTTAGCATCACAGTTTATATGGACATAAACCTACTATCTGTTAATAATAAATACTATTTTTGAGCTATATTTCAGGTGTTTGGCAAGACATCTACAAACATTATTTCACTGAACACCCCAAATGGCAGATAAAGGTAAATATTATTATCCACATTTTAGAGAAGGAAATTGAGCCTGAGAGATTTAAAGCTTGCTCCAAGATCCACAGTAAAACCTGCAGACAGGACTCGAACCGAGGTCTGCCTGCTGCCAAAGCCTGTGGTCCTTCCACAGTGTCAGGTTTAACCGCTCCTTTCACGGCTACAGTCCACTTTGAAGAGTAATATTATGTCTACCCTATTGAACATCCTGGATGCCCTTTATCCTAAAGCCACATTTATAAGTGTGGCAAAAAAAGATTTATTTTAAATTTTTGTATTGAGTTATAAATTACATATTGAAAAATTACAGAAATCATAGTTCATAGCTCAAGGAATTTTTACTTGTGAATACACCTGGGTAATCATCACTTCGATTACGATACAGAAGATTTCCAGCCCCCTGGAATTCCCTCTGGTGTTCCTTCCCAATTAACCCACCGCACACTCCTGCAACCCACACTATTCTGACTTTTTTCACCATAGATTAGTTTTGCTTGTTCTTGAACTTTATATAAATGAAATCACACACTATGTACTCTTTAGTATATGGCTTCTTTCCCTAAAGAAAGATGCCATTTAAAAATGTCTTTCCAAATCTATTTTCAATGAAGGGTTTGTAGTTCTTTTTACTATGACGAAGCTCCTTTCGTCCCTGTCCTAGATTGGATATTTCACCCTTCTTTCACACTACAGAGTTTATATCTTCACAGGGACTCTCTTCTTTCTACCACCTCCCACAGATAAAATCCTTCCCCTACCTCTGCTGAATTGACATCCCCCAGCTGGAGAGAGCAGGCAATACCACTGACAGCAGGGGAGAGGCAAGGCTGTAAAACCTTGCATGTCAGCATGGTTATAAAGGAAAACCCTTGCTTGGCCAGGACGATAATATTTTGACTTTATGTGGTATTTTTCTCTGAATTGGTTGGAACACTTCAACCATGGAAACAGTCTTCCCTTTCCTTGCCCAGAGTGAAGAGCCATTCAAGAATGCCGATTTCATATATTTCCTTGCCAGTTTAATAACCTCAGGGGTAAGGGTAGACAGATCAAACTTGGATGAGGAAGAGTGAGTTGGGTGTTGTGGGTGGTACCCAGACAACATGACAGGACCTGTGCTGCAAACCACCCAATAATATAGTTATATAATACATATATAGTAATATATAATGTATATATTATATGTCATATCATTTTTATAATATATATTATAATGTAATATATATAATATTATATATAGTAATACAGTTATATAGGGAGGGAGAATGCTGGAAGGTAGCAAGGGAAGCAGCAGAGTTCACACTGGTGCACTGGACCTCAGAGAAGGCACTATAGGCAGGAGTAAGGAGAGGTTGGGAGAGAGTCCTGACTCCCTAGGAAATCCAGTTTCCTTTCTATGGGGCTTCCTATGCCCCCTTAACCACACGGATTCTCCTTCTCCTAGTTTCTTCTCCCTTATATGGGGGATGGCCTCCTAAGACCATCTCTCCATATGCCTCTCACAGCTTCTGCACGTCACTCAATCAGATGACATGCTTCAGGTCCTACCCTCAGACTTCTAACTAAGCATTTGATTGGTCAGTTCCTCAAGGCTCAACAGCAAAGGTTGCCTCATTGGCTCCATGTCCATGTTTGTCTATCCCTGCTTATGGAAGGAATCTTGAGATCCCCTGGTATGGAGCTTGGCACTTGAGTGCCAGGGGCTGGTTCTGGCCATTTTATTCCAAAAGGGACTGTGATTGTGCCAGGAATTCGGAGTGTCCTGGACTCCTCCCCGCTCCAGCAAATTTGGTTTCCATGTAGGGCCCTTGAAGGGGACCAGAGCCTATAGCAATGGCAGGACTTTGACCTCCAGTGCTACCACAGCTGCCTGTGCATTTATTCTAGTTTGGTGATGTTGAAGAGTAATCTCTGACCCTTTTAAAATCATTAATGAAAAAACTGGTTTATTCACAATGGTCCAACTCCTTTGCATAAAGTGTCTGAATCAAGAGCCAAGAGACACTTTGAAGTCATGAAATGAGTGGGTTTGCATTTCAAAGAATGATGACATTGGATATTAGACCAATGCACTCAGACAGGCCCTCACCAGGACAAAGATTCCAAGACTTCTTGGATAGCCCAGTCCAAGTGCCTTTCACATGAAACATTCTACTCATTGAATATCAGCTCCCTCTACTTTCTTCATCCCAGTGGAATAAAGGAGGCTAAAATATCTCATTTTACAGGGAGGAAATTGCACATTAATAATAACCATGAGGTGATTTGCCCAATGCCACCCAGCAAGAAAGTCACTGGCTAAAGCAAGAATAGAATTCAGAGTTTTGAAATCATAAAGTAACACCTTGACCATTAGACCAACGGATTCCAAATGACATTCGTAGACTGGCCTTATCAGAATCATGTAGGAGCTATGTAAAAACCTAGATTGCCTACAACTCCTGGGACTGGCCTAATACTCTATATTTTTAAACTTGCCAGAAGTTTTAATATGTAGCCAGGTTGGAAACTACTAAAGTCTATGCTACTTTCCTATGCTAGTAACTATAAGCCATAGGCATAGAAATCAGGGAGCAAAATCACCCACCTAACAACCCTGGCCAAAAAAAACTGGATGCTCAGCAAAGACCAAACAGGACAGCTACAGCCAGACAACACACTCTGCAAATAGTATCATGAGGAGTTGGGGGTAGGGGAAAGGAGTTGTATTTATTTTCCCTCTAACTACTCCAGACAAACCATCACAACTTCCAAGTTAGAAGATGCTTTTTCCAATTTCCAGAACTTGTGGTATCCACCTAGTGCTGAAAATCCAGCTGCGCTCTTTCTGTTTCTTATATCATTGCCAGAAATAAAGATCCTGTAATCAAAACTTGGCTGAAAGTTTGATTGATGTTGCTTGAGGCACACCATGAGTCTACCCCATCCTTCTATCACCACTGCAGGGTTTTCAAAAGTAATATTTATTTTCCATTGGAGAAAATAAAAGTATAATTGTTGAGTCCAAGAGAATTATCACATCTTTACTGATCAAGGGCATCTGGTGTCTCCAGTGGGTAGCCTCTCATGAATACTAACAATAACAGAAAAACAATAAAATATTGAGCACTTAAATGATAGGCATTGTGCAGAAGAATATATGTCTATATTATTTTATCCTCAAACCTACACTGTATGATAAGGACTATTGTTATGTGAGTTCTTGATTCCCTTACCTCCACACATGCTCTTCCTCAATCATCCCCAGGTCAGTAAATGATACCACCACATCACTCAAAATTACAATTTAGAAGACATCCTTGAATCTACTCTTTGTCTCAATCTTACCTTTCCCCAAGCCACCATCTGATCTTATTCAATCCATTGGCAAGTCCTCTCAGTTTTACCTCCCAAACATCTCTGGAATCTGTCCCTACAGCTCTTGCATCTCTGCTGCCACAAGCACCAGCCCAAATTCCCATCTCTCATCTCTTAACTAGACACCCCATTTCTCCTCTGGATCTCTTCCTACCCAGTCAGCAAACACCGGGGGGATATTTTATAAAAACAAATAAATAAATTAGATCATGTCATTTTTCTGCTTAGAACATTTCAATTACCTCCTGTTGAGTGAAAAATAAAATCCAGACCCTCTCGCTTCTCACTCACGAGGTCCTGCGTGACCTGGCCCCACTTTCTCTGATTTCATGCTATGCCCCATTCACCTTCTTCAATGCACTTCATCCACACTAAACTTAGAACCCCAAGCACAACCAATCTCTTTCCTACCAAAGGACTTTGGTGCCATTCTCTCTGCTCTTGATGTTTTTCTTTTTGCTTTTTTCCCGACTGGCACTTCTTCCTATCTAAGAATAATTTTCACCACTCCAGATCTTCCTTATTTTACACCTGTAATGTTTTTGGTTTTTAATCAAAGCACCTGCATATCTTTCATAGCACATGTCCTCTGTAATTATTTTGTTTATTGGTTTTACTCATTTATTGCCTGTCTCCCCCACTGGAAAGTAAGCTTGGTAGATGGCAAGACCATATTTACTAATATATATTCAGTAACTAGCACAATGCCTGGTACATAATAGGTGACAATAAACATTGGTCCAATGAATGCATAAATATTTATTTTATAGATGAAATAAGTAAGGTTTAGAAAAGTAAAATAACTTCCCTAGGGCTATCTAACTGGTTAACAGCAGAGCAAGGATTAGTACCATGATCCGTCTGATGCCAACGCTTCGGGCGTAATATGGAAGCAGTAGTATTCCTAGACATAGAGCTGCAGATAAATGGCCTCCCTTTCCTTAGCGAATTTGTACTGAGTATCTCAAAATCCTACCACACAGAGTATCCCTAAAAAAAGGAGATGTAAGGTGAGGAGCAACTGCATTATTTCTATCATATCGATTAGGAAATTGAAGCATTAATTGGTTAAGTGTTCTGCCTGACACATGGCCAGTTTCTGAGTTGAAATCAGAAAGCCCCCTCACTCAGAAGATAGTTTAGTCCCTCACTGCTTACAGTGTGGCTCCCATCAGCAGCACTAGAGTCACTTGGGAGCTGGTTAGAAATGCAGAATCTCAGGCTCCACCCCAGACAGACTGAATCAGAATTGACATTTTAACAAGATCCCCAAGTGATACTTATGCACAATAAAGTTTGAAAAGTACTGATGTCGACTGTTTTAAAAGACACAGTCCTCTACCCCACCCCAGATAGAACCATCAGCACTTCCAAACTCCACGCCAGTTTTCCTCTTAACAAATTGCAGACCTGGTTTCTCAAGCCAATATCCTAAATGGAGAGCAGGCAGACTTCAGGCATGACTAGTCCACAGCCAATCCTAGTTATTCTGCACTCTCGAACACCAGGCCTCCTGATGTTCGTCCCCAGTCTGTTCTACCAGACAAGAAATAGTACAAGCAGGACCATCCCACCAGGCACATTGGCTCTGGCCTTCCATTCTTCCCTGAATCAAAAAAAATGCCCGTTATGAAGATTTTCTCCCACCTAAAATAGAGCCTCTCTGTCAGAACAAGCAACCTGCTGACTCCTGAAAGTGTGTGGACAGTTCTACTGCTAAACCCCACCCCTCATGCCTATCTTTGGACTTTCTGCTGCTAAGTCTTAGGTCTCCAAATTGGCAGATGCAATAGTGCCCTGCCCCTAGGTCCAAACACCTCACTCAAGTTGAGGGCCCCTTCTCCATCTCTCACTGCCACTGCCTTAATCATCCAACTCTCAGCCTCTCTCACTTCAAGTTCAACAGCCCTCAGTTAATCTCTTTTCCATGAAACTCTTGGCCCCTCTCATACAGTCTCCATATAGCTGACAGGGTTATCTTTCCTACCAAATCTGCTCAGGTTACCCTCAGATCTAAAAAGACTCTGAGATTTCTCCAATGCATGCAATTTAAACCAAACATATACAACAGCTATTAACATTATTCTGGAGAATTCTAACATGAATTCCTATCAGTGGGTGTTTGAGGAACTGGTGATTACACTGAAATGCAAGGGTGAACTGGGCCCCAAACAGGGAAACTTGAAATAGGAACCTCTTGCCTTCACCATCTTTCGTCATTGAGTTATTTGCCCGTTCAGATGTTCAGTCAACAAACATTCACTGAGCACCTGGTATGTGTCCCTGCATTACACTAGGCCCTGCAGTTGTAGAAACAAATATGAAACCACCATAGGGCCAGAACACTGACCTATGGGAGCCCCAACAGGGAGCCAACACTACCAGGGACATGAAGTAAGGAGGCTATCAGAAGAAGAGCACTTTGAGAGATGGCTTCATTAGGTAGAGAAGGAGGAGAAGGGCATGCCAGGCAGAAGGTTCTCATGCGAGAACCCAGAGGTGTCAAAGGTAGTGTTTGAAGCCTTGGCCAAAAGTATGCACAAAATGCAAAAGTATGGAGAAAAGTAGGCACGTATGTGGCCCCTGTTGTGGGGAAGAGGCGGGCAGGAGAACAGCCTGGGGAAAGTCAAGTGGGACAAAATTTGGCAGAAAAGGGCCACAAATTCTACGAATTCAATTTTATAGGGTGAGTTCTCTCATTTGTAAGAAATCCTTTGGCTATCTTCACAAAGTTTTTCGTTTAAGAATTCTTCCAGTTATTGTTATATCCCTGCTCCTGGTCAGTTCGACTCACAGATGGTGTGATGGGAAGCGCTCACAGTGTATACACATACACACATCCTCACCTAGGAATTAACTAATCCATCACTGCATGTCATTGTTGCTCTTCCAGAAAGCAAAGCTCTTTACCTGGCTCCTTATCCAGAAGCCACAGCAATGATAAAACCTGAACCCACTGAGGAGTTATCAGAACTTCTGCAAAGTTGTGACATCCCTAAGGACTTTGGAATTTACACAGGTGAATCCTGCATTTGCAGTCCTCCTGATAGCTCATCCCTCTGATGTGGGCTGGAACGAAAAGGCTGGTTAACATTCTCCTTGCCAATTTTCCCTGATTGAAGATGAAGAGTTGGAGGTCACAGTGGCCTTCAGCAGGCTTTTAGTGGCTGCAGTTGGTAGTTCCCATCAGGAAGATGGTGTGGCAGAGTGGTTAAGAGCAAATGATTTGGAATCAGGAGACTAATGCTCAAACTCCAGCTGTGGCTCTTAATAAATCTCCAACCTTTAATAAATTATTTAACCTTTCTTGTCTCAGTTTTCCTATCCGAAAAATGGGGATAATAACAGTTTTCTTACAGCATCATTAGAAGATTATGTAAATTAGTGTACATAAAGCATGTAGTACAATGAACGGCACACACATGCTCAACAAGCAGCAAACATTATTAGCTCTGATGACCAAGGACCTACTCAGCCACACTCCTCCCACCATCTCTCTGTTTCTGTCTCTGTCTCTCTCTCCCCGTGTGGGGCGTTAACATTCTACTCAGACTTCTCACCCCACTTAATTCTTGGATTTTTTGTCCCACCCAGAATCTTTCAGAAGACAGTTCATAAATCAGTTTGGCCTGACCTGACTCTACCACTAGGGACCAAAGACAAGGTCACAATCAAAATGCTCACCCTGAGACACTGTTCATCCTGAGACTCCTGTCACAGGAGCCTGAGACAGAGGATGGGGTAGGAGAAAGGAAGTGAAGAAAGGGCACCAGGGAGAGAAGTTATGGGTTGAAGAAAGTCCTATTAGCTTATATATACCAATCCAGTGCTTACCCCTATTAGATTTTAAAAATTATTTTTCCTGATTAACTGAGAAATCAGCAGTTAATATGATATCAAAAGAGGAAGGACAGTTTTACAAGATGATCCCTAGCTTGGGATTGAAGGTCACAGGAAAATTGACAAGTTCGACAAATGCTGTGTTTGAAGTGAAGGCCTGCGTGCCAATCGCCAGAGCCCTGTGAAGCCTGCAGCGATGAGCTGGCCTGCACCCAGGTGTGTATTTGAGTGGCCAAGGCTTGGAGCAGAGGTTCAGTCACTTTGATGCCAAAAGAAGCTGTAATAAATTAGCCTAAAGCTCACATTATCCTACAAGGGCAAGAGAATTGAGGATTTCAAGCATAAACTTTGAATGTATTTACTATAAACACTAATTATAAAACCAGACAATGTCTTAATGGAAAGAAAACAAATTTCTGCTTCTCACAGATGCATGAGTGTACATAGAGATTACAGTGTGTCCCTTAATCAGCAAATCCTAGAGAGCACATTGTGTGTGTGTATACATATATATATATATATGTATACACACACACATAAGTTTAGCATCTATTCATATATGAATACGCCCAATGTTATGACACAGATCTTGAAAATTAGGTAGATCATTTAACTAATCACTCAAAAGTACAAATTCAAGGTACTTAAGGAGGTTTAGCATTTGCCTTAATGGCACATTTCTATTTCATTAGCCAAGTCTTTCTTTCCCTTTCTACGGTAGGATAAACTCAGTTGAACCTCAGAGATTCAAGCTATGGTTCAAAAAGATCAAAAGAGCTTAAAAATCTAGGTAATGTCTCCAGGACGTGCCCTTCTCTTCCCCTCCCAGACCAGCCCGACCTTATTTGCCTACCGTGACTTTTGAAGTATGTCCAGCTCTATCTTGCTGACTATTTCATTTCCATTTCCTTCTCCCCACATCCCCCTTTTCCCTTTTCATGGTCTACTTAATGTCAGTGCTGTATTGGATAACTCTCTGAGTTGAGAGCGGGCTGAAGAAGCACTCAGAGAGGGTTCTGACTGGGGGAAGGAAGTACATATTTTTTTTAATTTAATAAACTTTCTGTTTTGGGGTGTGTGTGTGTGTGTGTGTGTGTGTGTGTTATAGGCAGGGGAAATGCACTCCCCCACCACTCCTGGTAAGTGAAGACCTGTACCTCCCACTCAGAATGCTAACTTCAGTCTTCCAGTCTTTATGTTATTTTCCTGGAGCATAGGAACCAACCACAGATGGGGGACAATAGCCACGGAGAAAAATGTAGCTGAGTTTATTCCTTGTTCAAGAAGAAGGTTACCTGTTACACACAACAAAAGCAACAGTCATTTCGTAAGGGGCATTAACCTGCTAGAAATGATGATGATGCTATTGCTGCTGCTGCTAATAGCAATAATGATGATGATGATGATGGTGATGATAAAGAGCAGCTACTGCTAACCTTAAGCTCAATATGACTAAGAATGTGCTCAGCTCTTTACATCTATTATCTCATTTAATCCTTATAAAAACGTATAAGTCCTCCTATTTCCTATTATCTCCACTTTGTATATAAGAATAGTGATGTTCAATACAGATCAGTAATTTGCCCAAGGTCAAAGAGCAATAAGTAACAGAGCTGGGATTCAAATTTAGATCTCACTAACCCCAGAACCTGTGTAATAAACCACTAAACCAAGAGATAAATCTAGGACCAACGAAAGCCTTCTTAGCAATTTGACTAAATTGTCTTCTTTAGAAGTTTTAGGGAAGTGCTTAGTCCTTAAACTCAATTCTAGAAATCCTAAAAATATACCCAATATTCTGTTTTCAAGGAAGACCTAGATCCAATCCTCCTGGGTGTGAATGGAGAAGAATTCACAAAAACCCATCGAGAGGAAGGGAATAAAACCTTGGCTGCTCATTCAGACCAGAAGTGCTGCCCACTAAGATCATGTCTGTGTCGTATCTGTGTTTATAATATATTGCCACTGCTTTTTATTTCCTGGTAATAATAAGTTGTTATGTATCACTTCTCTCAACAGTATTATACCAAAGTGTTAACCCCTCTCATTGATTCTGTTGAGATAGAAAATAAAATATAGACTTTTAGAGCTGGAAGGCAATCAAGATTTTCCCTTATTTTACAGATATGGAAAAAGAGGCCCAGAGAAATGTAGAAATTTGCTCAAGGTCGAAAGTGTTGTTAGCCAAAAGCATGGGATTTGGAGTCAGAATGGTCTGGATACCTTATATTGACTGAGTGGTTGTGGGAAGGCAACTTAATGATACTCTGAGTCTGTTTCCTCATCTGTAATAGGGGATAACAATATGCTGAAATGTATTATTATTATTATATCAAGTTATATATTACTACACCATAATATATTATACTATTATCTTATATAATAAAATTGATTAGTGTCATAAGAAATAAATGGGGTACTGTATGGAAAATGCTTAGCACACATAGCACATAATGATGAATCTTCATCACCATCATCATCATCATCATCATCAACCCAACAGAGCAGAGCCCAGGCCTTATGCTTTCTAACTCTCTGCCCCAAATGATCTTTCTATGTGTATAGAGATGGGTCAACTATACACATCTAGCCCCATGGCCATTCCAGCCCTCCCCTCAAGTCAGATCAGGTAAACCCTACTGAAGGGGTTTACCAACCAAACATTTGTTAAACAGTAAATAGTCACAATGTGAGGCCTATTTATTACAGTCTTGACCTACATTTGTGTTTATAGAACTTAAATAGATTTATGTTCTCTGGAAAAGCTGAGACCATGGGTGACCCTCAGAAAGAATGGCTGTTTACAATTACTTTTAAGAAGATCTGACTACTATAGCACCTTTCAGATGGCATCTTGATGAATGACTTATAGAGGGAGAGGCTGTCTAAGTGAAGTTAGAAGGTTGGAATAATTTAGAAGTTAAATTAATTATGGGCCTTAATGAGGTTAATCTGACCCTCACACATAAAGATAACACCTAATGAGAAAAAGGTAAGCATGGGATAAGGAGATAAAAAGATAAGGGAGAATATAATACAGTCTTTTGACAAAATATAAGTCAAACACATTTATTTTAGCTTCCTAGGAAGTCAGGTTAATGAAACAATAAAGGAGTGATTAATGATGATGTGTATGCGGAAGTAAATTTTGTGGGAGAAAAAGAAAAGGGCTTAAAGGAGAGTGTGTGAATTATAAAATGTGAATAAGAAAGAACTCCTGAAACTACCTAAACTTCACAGTTTCTTTGGAGTTTCAATTCTGTTTGTATTTTCCCTATTATCTCCAAAAATAAACAAGCCTCAAAGAGACACGTAAAAATCTGGCATGCAAAAGTGCTGCTACACTGATTTTGAAAAAAGAAAACATTACTCTGGATATCTTGAGGAAAGTCAAAATCCTATGACTGATATTGTTTTTACAGGAGCAAAGGTTCCACTGGACTTGTGCTTTGATTTTGGTCGAGTATTGGAGTGACTTGGGAGCTTTGCAAAATACTGACACTTGGGTTCCACTTCCAGAGATTCTGATGGACTGGTTTGGGCTGTGAGCTGGAAATGAACATTTTTGAAATCTCCCCAGGTGATGGCTAATGTGCAACCAGGTATGAGAACCATTCTTCTGGTGAGCTTGTTGACAGGTCTATTCCTTTTTCTGTTACTATTAACTTGTACAGAGTTGGAGCTAATCAAGCTTAAATGTCTGTTAAATAAATGAAATTAAAACTGTGTTTGAAGAATGATCATTACTTCTATGTTGCTGAGACTATTGCTAGAAGAAAAACATACACATATATTTTTAAAGTTTTCTTCTACTCTAAAGCACTTGAAATAGAGATATCTACCTTTCATAAGAAAAACTCCCTCTTTCCTTCACAATTTTTTATTTTTTAGCATCAACTTTAACATCAAAATCCTATCATGATTTTTCTTATAAATTTAGTCTTTTTTGTGTGTGTGTGAGGAAGATTGGCCCTGAGCTGACATCTATTGCAAATCTTCCTCTTTTTGCTTGAGGAAGATTGTTGCTGAGCTAACATCTGTGCCAATCATCCTCTATTTTGTATATGGGTCACCACCACAATATGGGTTGATAAGAGGTGTGTAGGTCCATGGCTGGGATCCGAACCGATGAACCCCCGGTTGCCAAAGCAGAGTGTGCGAACTTAACCACCATGCCACCAGGCTGGCCCTAAATTTGGTCTTTTTATCCATTCAGAAAGTATTTATTGAGTATCTACCAATAAATGTACTACCCATTGGGCATGTGATGCTACACAAATATTCATGGTCTGTTAGAGAATATATATAGGTAACCAGACCATTTCTGCTCAGTGAGGTAAATGATGTTGCCAAGGAAGTTCTGTGTGCAATGAGAGTCTGGAGAAATCTGGTAGGCTTCCTAGATAAAATCATACCTATGCCAAAAACAGGAGAGCAGGAATTAGCTAAGCAAAAGGTCACTGTCAGGGAGAGCTCTCGGAGGAAGAAATAGCATGTTTGAAGGCCCAGAGGCATGCTAGCCATGGCCTATATGAAGAAGTAAAAGAAGTCCAGTAGCAGTAGAGCCTACACTACAGAAGGTGTTGTGTGCAACAGCTGGAGAGAAGTGGTCTCCCAGGAAGACAGTAAGCTATGAGGCTGGAGAAGTAAGCAAGGCCCCGTGAGATCATGCAAGACCTTGAAACTATTTTCAGTTTAAGCTTTTTTTTCTAAATGAAATGGCAGGAAGGCTTATCATTTAGTTTTATGAAGGGGAATACTATAATTGGATTTGAGTTTTTTTGAAGGTAACTTTTGCTGCAAAGTGGTGAATGTATTGGAGGGGGAAAGACTTGACTTAGAAAGATCAGTTCAGAAGTGAAAAATGACAGTGGCCCTTTTCAGAGAAGTGAAAGCAGGGATAGGGAGAAATGGGCTTATCTGAGAGTCAGTAAAATGATGACACTTGAAGGGAGCTGATGACTGATTTGACTGAGAGTGAAGGACAGTCTCAGGTTATGTGCAGGTTCCTGGACCAAACCAACCACGTGGAACACAGAAGGATGTGCAGATTTGAATGAAATTAGAGTAGGCTCTGTTTTGTATAGTAAGAGTTTGAGACGCAGGTGGGATATATCCATAGGCACTTGCCCTAATGTGCCTATGGCTCTTGAGGGAAGAGACTAGAGTGGTAGGTATGGACTTAGGAATCATTAGCATGTGGATGGTAGTCGAGGCTATGGGGTAAATGAGCTTCATCTCTGACAGGCCTATAGAGCAAGAGAGAAAAGTGAGCTCAGAGAAACATCAACATTGAAGAAATGGGCAGAGTTAAGAAAATCTAGAAAAGCAAATTGAGAAGAGACAGAGAAGAATAAGGAAAATCAGGGAGTGAGATGGAACAAAATCAAGGAAGAAGAGTTTTAAGAAGGAGGGTGTAGCCAATTACGCTATAATAAAGAGCCTGACTCCATTTTTGATGTTTGACTGCTGACAGCTTTCAAGCCCCCCCATCTCCCACATCTGAGCAAGCCTATAAGAAAGCCTGTGGGTACCTCCTCTCTGGGCACCAGCAAAAAGTTCAAATCATGCCAGGTCCTTTCACATGCAGAAAGCCTTCCCCAAACCCCACTCCCTAACCATGTAAAACCCTAAGCCAGTCTCCTTTTCTTGACTTCTCAAGCCACTTGAATATCAAGCTGGGATCTTTCCCTTTTCTCCCCAGAAAGTCTCATCATGTGAGTAATAAACATTTTTGTGCTCTCTTGGTCTGTGTGTGGCACCATTAGTTTCAACATCCAAACAAAATTTTGGGAGGGAGGGTCTATTCTCTCTCTCAGGGTGACCACAATATAAGCCAAATATTCTCAGGTAACATGAGGTCCAACAAGAGTCACTGCATTGGGCAGCAGGGAGGTCCACAGCAGGCTCAGCTTTAGTGGAGAGATGGACATAAAAACCTGAGTGTCAAATGGTGAAGGACAGTGAAGACGATGGCAAGATGGAGACAGTGAACACAGATGATTCTTTCAACAAGTTTGTGAAGAGGAGGGAGAAAGAGTAGCTGAAGTGGGACATGGGATCAAGAAAAAGCCCTGCTTGTTTGAGTTTTAACATGGGAGAGGCCTGAGCACAAAGAGAAGCGACCAGGCAAGGGTTCAGATGTAGGAAAGAAGGATGCAAATGGAGGAGAGAAATTCCCAAAAAGGGAGATGGAATCTAGAACAAGGTGGACAAATTCATTTTAGATGGGAAGAAGGGGGAGAACATATCTGAGGGTGTACATTAGTTTGCACAACTGTGGGCAGACCTTTCCACTTTAGGGAGTGAGATGATATGCTGGAAATTAGGGAAAAGGGGTAAGGATTGGAGGAGAAGAGGTCTGAAATGGCCTCCAGCAATGGAGACAGTGCTTGCCCTCAACACACAGAAGGATTTGGGCATGGGGTGAGAGTGCCACATACCCTTCTTACTACCATCTCAAAGTGCCGGTCTCTCCTTGGTTTGCCTATTTAGAAAGATCTGCCTAGTTTTCCTTTTTTAACTCTCTGCCCCCACACAAACTGCTATAATCTACTCTTTATAGCTCACTTCATTACCTTGTTTTTAAACTGTTTATCCATTTATTTCATTACAAAGTCTAGAAAATTTAGCAAATATAAATGAGCAGAAAAAGAAAAGTTATATTTCTATAAACCCACTACCTGAGATTATGATTATTAAAATTATAATCATTTCTAGCTATTGAAAAAGAGTGATTAAAATATACTTTTAATATGGAAAGCAGGGATTGTGCCATTTATAACAATTACTTTCTTGCTTTCATCCATTTAGCACTGATTGAATTATGAATGTTTTCCCGTGTCTTTAATATTCTTCCAAACATCTTTAATGGTGGCAGGATATTTCATGATACGGCTGTACCACCGTATGGCTGCACTAAATAATGGGCTTTTATTTTTGTTTTATTGATTTTTTTGCCCCCAAACATCCATTCATACCCTCCTTCTCAATTTTCCTCTGGGGAATCCATGGGGTTTGGGTGATGCTGACTCCACCCAAGACTTTAAGGTCAGAGTCCTTGACCCAGGCCTAAGCGATTATACTCCCTGTCCTCAGGATTAAACTCAGTGTGAGCAGCACCACCCTAAAATCCCAGGAAGAAGGGGAAAGGAATCCAGGGGCCAGGAGAAAGTGACTAACAGTAGTCCATGTCCTCTTCTAAGTTACACTTCCAGGAGAAATAACGCACAAGAGACAGGAAACATAGAGGCTGTGTGCTCCTTGGGGCCAGAGCCTAGATCTTATTCATGTGTGTTTCTTCATTCCTAACCCAGAGACTGGAAGAGAGCATGCACACGATGAATGTGCCAGCTGCAGCCATGCCATCCCTGCCACCCCCAAGTTGAATGGGACCAAGCTTAAACAGACTGGATTGAAGAGAAAAATCATATCCAGTAGTTATCCTTCTGTTCTCTTGAAACAATGTTCAATAGACTTGAGAAGCAGCAGGAAGGGAATGTACTTGGCTGATATCTTGGTAGTTGTTTCCTTCTTTCAAAAAGAAATGAACAAAAAGTGATATGTAGCACATGTATTGAACTTCATAGTTTATAAAATGCTTACAGGACATTACCTACTTTCAGCCTCGAAACAACACTGTTGGATAGAAATATTACTACCCCTCCCATTATGGATGCAAAAATAGAGACACACGGATACTGAGTAAATTGTTCAGGGTCACACAAACAAGTTGCGAATCTGACCATCAAGTAGATTTCTTCCACTATTCGTAGCACTGCATAAAATTAACAAGTGCCCACTCTGTCTGGATTGATCTCCCTGCCTGCTTTTCTCAATTTCTTCTCCTCCTGCCTGCATGTCTTAGAAAGAACTTTAGGGCCCCTTTGTATGACTCTGGGCTCTTTCCATAAGTGAGGAACAAGGCCGACATAGTTTGCTGAGTAAACACAAGCAGCAAGTGACAGTGATTTATGCCCGACTTGCAAACTTCTGATTACCAATCCGCTGCCTGCTATGTAAACAGGCGTAAACTGGATTTAAATCCGTTTACACAGCATGGTAAATAATTTAATCTCTCCTCAGCACGGTGCTTGCGAATGTAAATGTTTAAGCCAAAACCGATGCCGACATTGTGATGCAAGCTTCCAGTCTCTCAACCAGAAAAGCTGCGCCAACAAATGGCCCTGGTGTGCCCCTGCTCAGGGTAGGGAAGCTGGCAGCGTCAGAGATGCAGGGTAAGGAAGAAAGGCCATCGTTCTGGGGGAAGTCTCATTGTTCCCAACTCAAAGCTCAGCCACGGGCCGAGGGAGTTGGAATATTCCCTCCACCCTTAATTCTTCCTGGTCCTGAGACTTTTCTCTCCCCCTCAATTCCTCTTCGCTGCACTGCTCTACAGACACCTGAGATGGCTGCAGGTGTGTGAAAAGAGGCAAGAAGAGAGAAGAAAAAAGCAAGAAAATAGCAGCCTTCAGGCTAGTTGTAACACCATTCTCACCTGAAGATGACAGGGGCACTCCCTGCCTGTCAATGCAAATTGATCTAGATCCTATGAAAATCACATGCAAATGTGTTTTCAGTTGTCAAAAACTGTTGACTATACTTGTCAGAGTCCACTGAGCCAGAGTGCTCCTCCTTTGAATTTTTCATCAGTATTATTCATGTTCTAATCAGCCTGGCTCTTGCCTGGGGCTGAGAGGGTGAGAAGGGGCTTCCTTTTTCCCTCCCACACAGGAGCCTGGGCTTTCTCTGGAATGGAAGGCTGTGGGCGCAGCCAGACTCAATCCGCTCCATATTAAACTAGCTGGGTACTGACTAGAGGAAGGGCAAATGTGAGCCAGAGAGTAAGTGTCCTGATTTTCCTTTGCCTCCTTAAAGAATTCTAGCTTACAAGCAAAGTTTGCATCTCCTGGCATCATTGCTAATGCCATGGCTGGGATTTTGTTAGTTGGAAAAAAAAAAAAAACCTGAGCCAGCCCTGATGGCCTAGTGGTTAAAGTTCTGCATGCTCCACTTTGGTGACCAGGGTTCAGTTCCCGGGTGCAGACCTACACCACTTGTCTGTCAGTGGCCATGCTGTGGTGGCAGCTGATATACAAAAAGAGGAAGATTGTCAACAGATGTTAGCTCAGGGCAAAAAGAAGAAATCTTAAAAAAAACACCTACTATGGTCAGACTTTTAATTAAGACCTGGATAAGAAATGAATTTAATTTTCTCCTGTATTGACATAATTTACGGTAGGGAAAGAATAGCTATTTACTGAGTACAAGGAGTTTCTTCTTCTGAAAGCTTTCTGTTTGTTCAGAAAAAGTTTCTTTTTCTGATATCATTTATGGAGCATTTGGCACAAGGCAGGCACTGGGCCAGATGTACATTATCTCATTTAATCCTCAACTCAACATTTGGATGTGGGCATTATCCTCAATTTACAAAGGAGATGGACACCCAAAGAGAAGTAAATTGCCTGAGGTTACTCAGATGATAGAAGGGAGGACAGTGGGATTTGAACCCCGGCATGACTCTCTTCAAAGCCTTTCCTCTTAAATTTTGCTGTAAAGCTTTTGTTCTTTCTGATCCTCCATGGCTTCAAACGAAAGGCATCTTGGTTTCTGGGTCTAGGAGTGTGTACACATAAAGTTCAGGAAGAAGAAAGCAGAAAGACTATAATAATAATATTAATAGCTAATACGTGTTGAGTTTTATGTTTTAAAAATAAACTGCTGAATTTTATGTTTCATACATATTAATTTACTTAGCCCCCACATCAGCCCTATCAGGTAGATATTATTATCATCCTCATTATACAGATGAGAAAGACTGAGGCAGAGAAAGAAACCTTTCCAGCATCACATAGTTGAGAGTCTGAACTGGGGACCAGTCCAGGTCGTTTCTCCCAGAGCCACAATCATAAGCTTCCAACTGTCCTGATGAGGATGTGTGTGATCCCGCACACTGTGGGATTCAGGCAACATACATAACACACGGGAAGCTCCTAACACAGACTTTCAAGGAAAACGATAATTAGGGCAGAGAGTCTTTTAAAAAGCCCCTAAGTGAGACTGTGGGATCTCCTATGGGAAAGAATATCTTCACAGAAAGCACATCTGGTCAACGTGCTGTCATGATCAGGCAATACACCTGAGCAGGTGAAGAAAGATTACAGAAAAAAACAAACAAACACAACAAGCAACGGACAACCCAGAAGGTCTTAATATTTTTTCCAAACCAATGGTCTGGGATTTACAAATGAGCAAATAGAAGCAAGAGAACAGCAAAGACCAGGAACAATCCAACTTACTTCCTGACTTGACTCTCCGCGCTCTGCACTATGTAGTAGCCAGGTTTGCATTCATATCTGCAGACGGAGCCCACATCGTGGTTGCCCTGGAGGCAGTGAGGCAGGAGCAAGTTGGCGTTCGGGATGACAGGGGGAACATCACACTCCAACTTGCAGTAGGCTTCGGGGAGAGACCAGAGCCCATCTTCAAGACAGGTCAGCCACGGGCTCAGTCCTGACTCCAGGAAAGAGAAGCACAGGATGCTCAGAACAGAGAGTCCAGAAATAAAGTAATAGCAGAAAGAAAGAAAACTTGTCAACATATTGGCATTCTTAGAAAGTCACATTATTCTTTGTTGAGCAGTTTCTCCAAAATCTCAGGTCAAATGTTTATCTTCTATCTTTTTACCCACAGAGCACTCATTGTGATCTCTTACACAGAATAGAGGTCAGATAACTTCTTCTTGACCTCAATGAAAAAGAAGGGCTACTGACTAAATCATAACCTCACTTCCTAACTGCAAATAATAAAAATAGAGCAGTGATAGTATCATGGAAAGCATTATAATAATAATAGATGACACTTTTATAGTGCTTATTATATGCCAGGCACTGTTCTAAGCATTTTACGTGTATTAACTTGCGTAAACTTCAAACCTCAAACAGCCCTATGAAATAGATACCATTATTTATCCCCTATTTTGCAGACGAGAAAATTGGGTTTAGGTATTGCCCAAGCTAGTAAGGGGCAGAGGCAGGGTTTGAACCCAGGCAGTTTGGATGCAAAGCTGTGTACTTAAACACCACACAATACGCCTCAGTACAATTCATGATTTCTCCAGGTGCAATCCATGAACTTCCCACAGCAGCATCACCAGCCCACCTCAGATCTACTACATCAGAACCTGTCAAGGGGAGGCTCAGGAAGCTGCACTTGTAACAGGCCTCCTGGGTCACTGTTAGGCACACCAAGTCTGAGAAGAGGTAAAGAGGAAGGTGTGGGGTCAGAGCAGGTCCCACCCCATCTTTATCTCTTCCTGGCAGTACTCGTATAAGAACTCGTATAACTGAGTTCTTATCTATACAATAGAACTAAAAGCACCTAGCTCTTAGGATGGTTGCAAATATTAAATTAAAAAAATGTGCATGACAAAGTGTATCTTGATTATTAATATTATCAGGAAACAGTTGGTTTGACTCTGGAGGACCTACAACCAAACAAAAACAGAGGAAAGTCTAAGTTTCTCTCATTAATGAGGTCTTGAGCCAGGGCACCTCTCCAGGTCGTTGGGACAAAGAATGGTGTTGCCCTTTGGGACTTTGCTGGTGTTCCCGTGTTATCACGGTGGTACAGCAGAGCAAATGGGAAGGGTATTGGGGTGAAGAAAAGATCAGCAAAGTACCCCCGAAGAGGGAGGGAGTGAAGAGAACCTGCATACAGTTCCTGGCTGGCCAGACAATACCTTGAAGCTTGGCTGGTGGGACACAGGAGATTGAGCAGCGTTTCAGAAAGTCTGTTCCCTCTGAGCAGGAGAAGGTGGCGTAGTTCACTAAAGATGGGTCGGGGACACCACAGTCAAGGCGCATGCAGCTCACAGCCTGGTCCCAGTGCCCAGAGGAACATGTGAGCAGAATTTCCTTCTGGAAACAGAGAATTTTCCTCTGTCAAGGTCTCATAAAAAGGCTTATCAAAATAGGTTCCAACCTTTGGAAGAGTCCTGGCGATTATTTGTGCAAAACAGGTAAAATTATTTTGCCTTTCTTCCTCTTCTTGCCTTATTGTCCTACTATACAGTCTCACAATACCCAGCTGTGATGCTGATAAAAGCCACTGTTAGATCAGAGAATCATTAAATGGAGGTGCTCCTCCAGGCCAACCCTTGGCTGTCCTCCACGCACTCCTCCAGATCCACTCTCTACCCTTCTCCACCCTGCTCTCTGCCCAGGGACACTGGCTCCTGTGGATTTCATGCTTCTGTCTTGTGCTTGGGTTCAGCACCCAGAACACAATGGCAGGAGACTGGAGAGGGAGGGAGGAAAAGGGGGTCAAAGTGCTTATTCTTCCTACTCCCTCCCTAGGGAGTGGCTGCAGGTTGGCTTCATGCTTTGGCAGCCCTCTCTACACAGCTTCTACGCTTTCTTCGTGTGGGTTCTGCTAACTGCTCTACAGTCAACTTTCTAGGCCCAGGGGTGACAACAGAGCCCCTTCGCTCTGGGATACTGCACCATCTCCTTGTAATTTCCCTATATCCTGGCCTCACCTTTATAAGTAGTTCCTTTATTAAATTCTCTCAAACTGCCCACTTTTGAGCATGTTACCTATTTCCTGTTGGGACCCTTACTGATAAGCCAACTGATGATGCTACCGAAAATAATTACCTCCACTGAGAATGGTGCATAGTATCTAAGAACAACTGAGAATTAATGCATACAAAGTGCCTTCCAAACCTAGTGGTTAAATTTGAGAGATTCCAGCCATGTCCCTGGGCCTATCATTTTGTAGGATAGCCCTAGAGTTTATCTTTCCTAAATATTTGAAGAGACATTTACTGAGCACCTACAAGGGCCAGGTTCTATACTAGGTTTGGATAAACAAGACGCCCTCAAGGAGCTAATAATCTACTAGCAGAGCAAACTGCACGTTGAAACAGTGGCTCTGAAAACATCTGATGGGGAACTATGGAAAGAAGGAGAAAGAGAGAGAGAGGAAGAGAGAAAAGGAAGTAAAAAAGAAAAGTGCAAGAGAGAGATTTTTATTTGTTATATCCGATCCCTTTCTATCATGATTTGAGAGAATACAATTCAAAGAATGCAAACAATAAAATGAAAGAAGTAGGAAGTGGGTACCAAGAAGAGAGAAAATATAAATATGTGAAAAACACAGCAATATCATATATATGTGCTTGTTTCACGGTAGTGAGACAACTCTATGGGGGCTGGAGGAGGGACTGCCCCTCCTTAGGCAGGAGGGAGAGTGTTTGGGGGGGAGGTTCACAGAGTGGGTGACACGGAAACTGGCCTTTGAATGAGCAGGACTTCCCAGCAGCTGAGGGGCAGGGGGAGAAGAACATGTTCAGAGTGAGGGGAACAGGATGAGCAGGGACTGAGAAACCTAGAAGCGTCTGGCATATTTGGGAAAAAGCAGAGCCGTCACTCTAGCCAATGGGTTACCAAAGGTCAAAGAGAGAGTGGGGAGCTTCTGTGTCTCAGCCAGGTGACCACAGTGGCACCAAAGCCACAGGTGAAATGACTGGTGAAAGCACCTGTCACCTCTGACACCCTCTCCTGGCTAGCTGCTCCTCCCTGCTTCCCAGTGTTTCCTGGTTCCTGCCAGAAGGACCCAACTCAAAGCCAGAGACATTTTTCTGTTTAGTTTCAATTCTTGTGTCAACAAAAAGCAAATATCCCCACTGTCTTGTGATCACTAGCTGGGACCGTATAATTTCCTCAGTGGGACCAGCCTCGGGTGACAGGAGCAGTCAGCTGGAGAGCTGTGCTTGCTGACTCCATCATATGGTTGACAAAAGGTGAGCTCCCACCTTCCTCCTCCCAACCCAGACTCTGCCCCTCACACAATTATCACAGCCTGGAAGCCTGGCTCAAGCCACAACGGTCACTTCAAGAAGGTCTCTCAAATTCTGCATATATTGCCTGGTTTTTCTCCTGGATTCTTTAAGAACTGTGCATTTTGTCTTGAATTTGCTCCTAATTTTAATGTACTTCAAACACCATCTTTTCTTCTCTCCCCTTCTTTACCTATCACACAAATGTATTCGGTCCCTACATTTTTTTTGTTCTTTTTCATTCCTTCGATCTCTTTTCTAGTATGAGTTAAGCTGGGTTAAGAAGAGATGATAAGAGCTCTGCCTTTCTGACCAAAGCATTATAGACCAAGGAGTTGGTGCCTCAAAGTCTTACTGAAACTGTTTCTCTCTATGCAGAACCTACACCATCTGAAACCAAAGGCTGTGTCTTTAAATTCTGACCATCTCTAAGCAACTAAAATTCTCCCATGGATCTTCAACCTGCTAACCAGTCAACTGCTATGCCAGTCAACTGGTACAAAAGGAAAAACATTCCAATCTGTTAAACCACTGATATATGACTGCCAATCATGCCTGCACTCTCCTCAAACCAATGGTGCTCAAGCACCCTTGTCTTTTGCCTAATGCATCCTTTCTCTATCACATATTATGGTCAGGTTTTTAATGGTTGAGTTCAAGTTTAAAATTCCTCTGTAGAGTATTGAAAGCTCTCTAAAGGAAAGATGGAAAACAAAATTCTTAGTTGACATTATCATGCTCATAATAATGGCAAATTAACATCGTGCTATGTGTCTTTTTTTTTGCTAGAAGCTTTTAAATTATTTCCAATCTGTCATCATATTAACTCAATGACATAAATTCCTCTCTTTTAATTATTTTGCAAATGTGGAAACAAACTTAAAGAGGTTAGTTTCTTGTTTGTTTGTTTGTTCTTACCTAAAATTACATACCTAATAAACTGTGGAGCCAAACTTTGATTCCAGGTCTGTCTCCGGAACCAGACTCTTAACTAACATATTCTACAACATCCAAATCACCTTGACATCCTGGAAGTGGTGCTGTAGCTTTCAGAAATTTGGAAAATTAAGTCAAAGCTAGAATCATGATATAATCCCCACCTCAGTAACAAGGGGACAAAATCAGATTCTCTTTCTCCAGACTTCTTGTAAGGAGGGATGGGGGGGTCAGACAATGAACCACAGACAAGCTGACTGCAACCTATCTTGCCTGCAAATTATGGACAAATCTAAACTGTGGCATTCTCATCTGGAAGGTGAAAGTGGGGACCATAATTTCTGATAGGAAGACAAAAACAAGAGAGAAGAACAGAATAAGCATTCCTATCTACTGCCCACCTGGAGAGAATCTGACACTAGTTAATGGGAACTACACATGCTCTTATACACCTTGTATTTCTATAAAGTCAGACTTCTCCATGTTAGAGTCCTCATTTTTCCTTTCAAATGATTTAAAAACACCTGCCCTTCCCCAATCTGGCCAGGGGAGGCGCATGAGTACCTTCCCTCCCCAGGAGCTTGGTCCTGATGACCACAGGTTTCCAACTCACCTGCATGGGTCTGAGGTACTGCCCACTGCTGGCCTGAAGGGCAAACCCCCTTTGACAGGTGATAGCGCACTTCATGTGACCTGGGCCACCAGAGGTACAGTTCACCACATCCGCATGATCAAGCAGCAATGGCGCACAGCTGCCCTGCTCCCCACAGGGCCGATGGACACAGCTGGGGATGATAGAAACAGAAGCATCTTAGACTGACTCGGAACCAACAGACAGCAGCAAAGATTTTGCAGCTCCCTCTGGGAAATGCCTCTAAACCAAAGAGAACAATTTTTCTCCAAAACCTACACTAAATTCATCATCCCCTTCTATATGACCTGGAAGCATGCAACATAGAATAAACAATATCAGCTAACAAGTAATGATTAGCCGACCTATGGCTCTTTGAGGAGGACAAAACGGTAATAGAAATGGCAGTGTGTCCCAAGAGCCTGGATGGCATCAGAAATGAATAGATCAGAGGGTAATCCTCAAAATATTTAACAACCGGTTGTTTGCTGGGCCCCAAACAATCAGAACAGACCCAGGACAAAGGTCAGGAGTGAATCCTGGGGGCTCCTGGTTGTGTCAGGCATTAACCTTTTAGTTGTTTGATCACAGGTTGGCCCCAGGGGGCCCTGTATGAAGGGTCTGGGCATCTGAGATGGAAGGAAAGGCAACATTTACTTTCTGATTGGTATGGAAATATTTTTGACAACTAGTACAGCCAGAGCAGAACACACCACTGAGAATCAGCACTGGCTAATTAGGAATTGAGCCCACGACAGGAAGAGAAAACTCACACATACTAAATCCCTGCCACATGCCTGACATAGTGCTGGGTGCTTCCAGGACATCATCTCATGGGCCTGGATCTCTAGGGCCAACTGACCAGGAACAGGAGAGAGAGAAACTCCCCAGGATTCAGGGAGACTCAGCTTGGACCATAACAGCAGCAAGGATGCGACAGAGCAAAAAGAGTGTTACCCTCTTACCAACGCAGAACCATAGAGATTAAAAATTAGGGCACTGGTTCCAGGCTGTCTGAATTTGAATCCTGGCTCCACTATTTACTATCTGTGTGATTTGGTTGAGTTATTCATTTCCCAGTGATTCAGCTCCTTCCCCCATAAGAGGGGGACAATAATGGTACATATCCCCCAGGGCTGTTATTGTTCCCACATTAATTCCTTCTACTGCTCCACTGCAAATGGCCCAAGTCCCATGCTTAGTGGCCTGTTTTCTGTTACCCACCCATACTCTTTGGTTTTCTCACTCCTGCGCCTTTGCTCAATTTGTTGAGATTTCTAAAAGGCCTTCCTTCTCCAAGAAGCCCCTCTAGATATCTTCCTTCTTTGAAACTCCCAGGGAAATTTTAAAAATAACTCCCTTCTTTTACTCTATCTTATATTATGGTCATATAAACATTTGCTTGCTCTTTAGTTAATCAATTTATTCATCCTTTGATCCATAGAGCAATTAGTATCTGAGTGTCTCCTAAATGCTGAATCTGCCAACTAGATTACAAACTCCTTAAAGACAATTACTGACTCTTACCCACTTTTACATGTACCACATACTTTGCTGTAGTAGACACAATAAAAGATTTTTAAATTAAATTTGTTCATATTATAGACAGAAAAGTAAGTCAATCACTATCAAAATGAGAAATTTGTTCAATTTTATAGTGACAGGTGGGGATCCGAAATACAAAAATATCATTATCAAACAATTCAATCAGCTTGCCCTATTCATTCATTCATTAATAAACATTTACTAAGCACTTACAGTTGGCAAGGCATTGGTCTGAGTCCTGGGGGCGTAATAAGCACCATGCCCTTAAGGAATGCATAGTCTAGTGGGGGAGCCCAACAAGACATTTTGTTGTTGCCAGTGGTGCTAAATAATTAGCCAAAACAACTACTGTGAATCTCATTATCATTAATTTGCTCGATTTGCCTTTGAATTGTGTTAGCGATCAATGACTTTATCACAGAGCTGGGCAACAATATAAGTAAGTAGAAAATAAAATGTTATTGCATATGCACATACTGCCTTGAAATAATTGAGAACTGACTAAAAAAGCACTAGTTCCAAAGGATGGATTTAATCTGAATATGCTGAAGTTGCTGCCCCTGATTTCGTACCCATGGGATTTAAGTCATATGTCAGTGACATTCTCATTTCTTTTATCTATGCTTATTAGGTATAGGATGGAGGGTTTGGAGATGAGTGGTATAAAGGAAACTTTTTTACTCCTTTAATCCCTGATTATTCTCTGTGATGGTGTATCCCTCAGACGCACTCCATTGATCCTGATGGAGGGAGGACTAAATGAGTTGGGGGGGAGGCATTGTTAATTGCCTGCACAAATCCAATGCTGATAATTGGGTATGCAATACAGGAGATAAACCTTTGTCTCAACCTATCTGGATAAGGGATCTGAAACCTGACCATCCTTCATGGAATGAGATCAGAACACCTCACTGGTGACACTAAAGAACTCCAAGTTCCAAAGATGCTACACGCCCTTGATGTCCACAAAATGTAATATTTCTTCAGTATGTTAAGCAAAGAGTACTGGAAAACTGAGAATCCTTAACAGTTCTGGTTCATGTCAGCTTACTGCCAAGAAATTAATGTGAAATAGCACGTGCTGCTTTTCAATGACTCCATCCAATTAATTTGTGTCATCACTGAGGACAAATATGTGCTGAGATAAGGCACAGAACAAATACTCTGAATGAGTCTCCTTCCATCAAGATGGGGTTCCATTAACTACTGTAACTATGACTACCGGTATGAGAAGTCCATCCAGCACTGGCAGCAAAGGAGGAAGAGTAAGACAGGGAAGCAAAGAAGAGGGGAAAAGTGGCAAGACAAAAAAAAAAGAAAAAGCACCAAACCCAGACCTGTTTATGAAGTGAGAAATGGTTTTAGGGCAGCTGCTGCAAATTCTTTCACTAGCTTATATTTCCATTTGCTTCCTTTTTAAGGAATTTGTTTTATGAGGACGGTGTTTGTCAGGTCGTTAGCTTCTGATGGCATCTGGTACCAATTGTAGGCTTCTCTGTCTTGCACCCCAACCCCAAGCCCCCTTCTGAGTTTCTCTTCCACTACAAACATTGCTTTTCTGAGTGAATGTGTTGTGTTCTCCATTTTCTCACCCTCCCAATACATTCTCCTTTCTACCTCATGCTACATAAGCTCTGATAATCACAATGATAACGCTAATAGTAAAAATAATTAGTCTTAAAACTCCTCAGAAGTTTTCGTCTTATGGCCTTTGGACAAATGTTAATGAAAGTGGCAGCAGTGAAGCCTTACAATGCCCCAGAGAGGTGGGAAGTTAGGTATTTATCTTGGTTTGACATACAAGGAAACCAAAGCTGTTTGGAGACTGGCTGGAGGCCACACAGCGAGTTAGAGGAAAATCCTTGGGCTGGATCTCAGAGTCCTCATTCTCCAAAGGCCAGCCTAGACCACAAGGCCATCTCCCAGGGGATGAGGTTGCCCTCCTGCTGCTTTCTTCTCAATTCAGGAGCAGGCAGCATAGGTCAGGGTGAGCCAAGAAACTCCTCAGCAGGGTAGTCAGGGGAAAGTATACAATATTTCCTAGTCCATCTTAGTTTTAAGTAGTTTTCTCTTAAATGATAGCAAATCAAATTGGCAATATTTGTCCAGCTGCCACTGTCTGCAAGATGCTCTGCTAAGTGTGCTTCCTCCTTTGGCAACAGCTCCTCGCTCTTCCACCCATTTGTTCCAGATCTTTCCCCACACCCCGTCACAGTGTGTACTCAGGTAAGGATATAATGAACCCAGTCAGATGTGATTCACAGGTATTTCCATTTTAACAAGGGACAAAGTTTTAAGCCAAAGGAATGAGTTTTTCATGATGGAATTTTAATTCAGTAGGCCCTTAGAAATCACGCTCTGTAGATGGCCACCTACCCATAATTCTCGCGTTGCTTTTTGTCTCTCTCTCTTCTGGTCCTCACTCACCAAAGTCATTATGTTTGAGGGTTTTAAAAAATGCTTTCAACTGAAGAATCCCTGTTCTAAATGTATGTTAACCTCGGCTATCCTCCTCTTGCACATAACGTGTTTGTGGGCACCCCCACAATCCTAGCACTGTCCTACCTTACTGATGTGTGTTTTTCCTTTGTTGGTTGGGTCTGTAAATGACATCTATACTTGGGAAACCTCTGTTGTCACATTTCCATAAAAGAGTGACCCTCACATGCCATGAGGCAGGCTTTCGCAACCATAATCGTACCTTAGATTCACTTAGATAGCTATTGAAAAACATAGACACCTAGGCTTTGTCCCCTGGGGATTTTGATTCTATAGGCCTGTGATGGGATCCCAGCATCTGTGATTTTTTTTAAGTTTCAAAGTTTCTGAGCTCACCAGGAGTGAGCACCACAAAGATCTGATTATGTGTAACTTGAAAGATATTTCAATAAATTCCATAGGCCAAGACTATAAAATAACAAGGCTGATTCCAGACAAAGAAGCTGGTCCCATTTTTGATGCTTTAATGTATTAAGCACAAATTATCACGGAGAAGCCACAAGATAGATCAAAAGCATAAAGCATTTGCCTTGTTCTGAAAAAGCTTATAATACAACTGAACAGAGAAAATAATTAAATCATGTGTTACTGATTATAAATTCATGACTGGTTCAGGGAGACTTTTACCATTGGATATGATTTGACCTCAATGACTAAACAGGATTTGGAAAGACAAAAAAGATGTCCTGGAAAGTTACCCCTGATGCTTTGCAGACAGAACGCGGGGCAAGGGAGCAATCTCAAAACCGAGACAAAATCACCATTTCCTCTGTACCACTGAGAACTGAAGAAAATTCAGTATGTGTGGGTCTCTTAAATTCTGACTAACAAATTTAGAGAACTACATTGAAAGGAGTCAACATCTATGTTTGAAGATAAACTTAGGGGCATGTTCCCAAAGTCTACCTCCACGTTTCAGTGGTTGGCAAGGAACAGTAAGGCTGACACCAGAAAGCAGACATCATTCTCTGCTGAGGAACGGCCAGACCCACTAACAAACCTGTCATGAGCTGTCCCCCAGAGCATGCCAAACCAGGCACCTCTTTTTAGTTTTCCATTTCTTGAGGCCACTGGAGGGAAGTTGGCCCAGCTTCCAGCCAAGGCTCACATTTGGGAAGCTGGGTAGTTCCTGACGAATGGGTGAAATCCTGGCTGTTCTGCCCACAGCTTCCCCACAGATTCAGTCCAAGGTTCCCCTGAGGGTCTGAGTCACCTGAGAGGAATTTCAGGAGGCTACGACAATATTCCAGAGCCAATCAGAATCAATAGTGAAACCCCTGTTTCTGGAAGATTATGTACTAAAGACCCCATTTCTTGAATGTGACTGCTGAGGGGTGGGGGGATTTTTAGCAATGATCTTAGAGGAACCACAGCTTATTAAAATTGAAATGGACTTGAAAGATAATTCAACCCAAATTCCTCATTCTAGAGATGATGAAACTGAGCCCAAAAAGAAATGATGGGATATTCCAGAACTTTCTACCAGACTAAGATTACAATATAATAACAAAGAAGCATTTCAGTAAGCTTTGGCTCAAAGTCAAAATCAGGATGACATGAGGTTGCGAACTTTTCTAAGGTCAATATCCCACCCTCCCTCATGTAGCCGGAAAAGGCCGACTACAACTTGGTATCTGGAATCTAGATTGGGTTAGGAGAAACTGGTATCTGTACCACGCTTTTTGAGGAACATCATGATGTAATGGAGAAAGTAGTAGATCAAGGCCCATGTGACCTGGGTTCAGGTCTTATCTTGCCCCTGCTTACCTCTACAACCCTGGGTAAGTCTCTTAACCACTCTGAGCCTCTGTCTGCAAATCTGTAAAATGATGGGGTTGAACTAGGTTCTCTCAAAGGTCCCTTCCAGTTCTACCATGGTATTGAATTTCATAGATGAGGTTGATGGTGGTATTGGGGGTGGGAGTACAGAAAACCCATGAATGGGCAGGATGTGGTGGAGAACCCAAGAAAAAGTTTCTTACAAATCTTTCTTGCCCAGTGTAAGTTTTTGCTTAATGTCCGAACTTTTCAGTTGTTTAGTTAAACAAAATATTGCAATTCATTTATCCAAGAAGTGCCACCATTGACCAAATAGCAATCCCAGTGGTTTCTGTAGAAATAGCTCTTTTAAGGTTAAATAGTAGAAGAGGATCAGATTTCTCTCCATTCCCCTACTGTGTTTTATTGATTCTTATTGAAATAAGAGGGTGTGGGCTAAGAAGGAATGTATGCTCTGGATTTGGCAGCAGATGGAAGTAGGATGTACAGAATGTGGAGTGGACTGGAAGAGACAGAGTCCTCATTAATCTTCCCACCACCAACAGCAAAACCAAATAATAATAATAGCATCCATTCTTAGAGAGCTTTGCTGTTTCTCCAAACCAATACAAAAAGATATGGTCTCTATTCTGGCTCCCCATTCTACTTCCTCCTTACTTCTGGTTCCATCTCTGCTTTGTAGGACAGGAACCACATTAAACAGCAAGTACATTTCCATCAGCTTTCTCAGGCAAAACAATGCTGGTACTTTGAGGGGTTTTACTGAAGGATCATACCAACTGGGAAGGAAAAATTAATTCAAGTTCTCCTCTGACGAATTTCATCTGAGAGAAACAGAGGAGTCTCAGTAGTAATTCTGATTCTTCCCTCACATGACAGAAAAGATGAACTTCTGCTCTAAGCAGACTTCTCCATCCATTCCTGTATCCTGAGAAAGCAAGTCTCCCCTGCCCCTCTACTGAAGTCTCTGCCTGAGGTTGGCCTCTCAAAACACCCCTATCAGGAGATATCCATCTCTTCCTAGAATGTGACCTATTTGTAAGTTCAGGACTGGACTCTGGTGGCCCCGGTACTGGGTAATCTGCTTCCCTCATTTCTAATTCTGGGCACAGTTTTCACCACGCCTGGCTGTAGCACTAGAAGTCCCATCCAAATGCCCCCTATCCTTCTAAAGAGAAACAGATTTATATCACACAGCCAAAAGCACTCCCTTTCAAAAGCCCTGTCTCACCAAGTTTCAGAACCCATGATTTTAATGTAGATTATAAAATATATGGAAAATCAAAGGAAGAGTCAAAACAATTGCTAGCTAATCGGCAGAGAATGTGCTTCCTAGCACTGCACCAGGGAAGCAGAATCACCCAACAGAAACAACAACAACAAATACCTACACACACACACACACACACACACATGCTTTTTCTTTCCAGTTTGCAAAGGCAATAACCATCTCCACATGGGGAATTTCTTAATGAGGAGTGATCACTGGAGTCCCCAAATGACTGCCCTGCTGACTCCCCCCTACC
The DNA here is from genome assembly GCA_031878705.1 of Tapirus indicus. Taxonomy (NCBI): domain Eukaryota; kingdom Metazoa; phylum Chordata; class Mammalia; order Perissodactyla; family Tapiridae; genus Tapirus; species Tapirus indicus. The sequence continues at coordinate 82,914,902 of CM062922.1, forward strand.
TACTATTCATCTCTGGGCACTGATTGAACTAATTTGGGAGTGACACAGTCATAGGCCAAGACTGGGAGATTGTGAAATATGTGGAGTTAAGTGAGGGAACAAAACAGTCCCGTGAATGAAGTTGAATGGGCATGAGCTTCCTGTGTGTCATTCCTTGAACAGAGCCTACAAGGCAGGAAGAAGGGGTAGCATGGCTTCTCTGTGGCAACACATAAGCTACATGTAAATTGAGGTCCTGAGGATTTGCAAGCCAGCACCTTAAATGAGTCCCAAATTCACAAATAGAACATAAAACATGTACTGGGCCCCTTTGGGGCTCTCCCTCTCCCCCTTGGCTTCTTTTCCCTATAAAGTTTCTGGACTCCCCAACAGAAGCTTCACATTGTTCCTATCATCTCATAATCCCGGAATTTGTCAGTCCTTGATTGACATCAGATTTGGAATGCTATTTCCTTCTGTTCTTTTGCTCTTCCTAGCACTCCCAAGCCTTGCAACATCAATGGCTCATTTGCTTCTGGAGAAATGAAACCCAAAGAAGGGAAGGGACTGTCCTAAAATCATGTGGTGAGACCAGATGATGCAGCCCATGTGAGAGGCAGGGTCTGGATACTGGGTTTGCTGCCACTCCAATCACCAGACTTCCTCTGCCTCCACAGTTATGGCTACACAGAACCAGACATGGCCTGAGAGTCATTCCAACCAGAATTTACGGTCAAATTCATCAACAGTGTCTGTCTACTTGGCAGGCTGGCAAAACAACAGAACCCTGGAAATATCGGTTTGTTTTTATTTTCTGTGCTCTCTCCAGAGCTGCCATGAATACTATAAGGATAAGGCCAGCTCTGAGCAAAAGTGGGAAGCAGGTGACATTTTAAACTCATCTCTCTTGTCAGCACCACTTTTTCTGCTTCTCATGCTCCCCAAAACTTCCAGATGCCTATACTAGGTTGCATTTCATTAGGGCCCTGGTCTATTTTTTAATTGGCAAGGTCCATAAGAGAATGCTTCTGATATAAATAGCTTATAATGACTTAAAACGTTTCTACTTCTCTTAATTAGTTATTTGCTATTTAAAAGAGACCTCTGGAGATTGTCAAGACTTGAAGAAAATAATTCCTAATGGTGAAAGTTCACATACTGTGACAAGGCATTGGGGACTCATTGTTTTGAAGTCATTGTTTTGAAACCAGCCTATTCCTTAGAAGTAGACTCCAACCTCATGTCTTCCTAAGCTGTTTGCACCTGTTCTTAGCTTTTGAGCAAAAGCTGCCACCCAACTAGTTCTCAGAATGTATCCCACTAAGAACCATCTCAGACAAGATAATATTTTAATAAAGGCTATTTCTAGAAGAGTCTAGCCATGCTCCAATAAACCCTAAATGAGACCATGTCCATAACCCTTTCATTTTTCCCCTATAACCCCATGAGAGCAAAGAGTTGAAAAGACTCAAACTGTGCCTCCCAAAGCAGATCTGTCATTCACCAGGCCATCCATCATGGGCCAGGAGAATCAGAATCCTCTCCAGTGTATTCTCCTCCTTCCCTCTTATTTTATGGACAAATCATTCTGGGAAAAGGAAGTTGGGCAAGAAAACTAGGGAACAATTGAGCAGCTATAATTCTTTCCTTGCTTAAGAAACAAAAACAGATTCAATGTTAATTTGCTAAACTGCTTTGGGGAAGAAGATAATCAAATGAGTAGAAATGCAATACATATTTCATTTCTATAGTGCCTTTCCCAGCATCAAGAAAAAACATTTCCCATCATCCTGGAGCAGTAAAGGAAACCCTCTGCTAAAAATAAAAGATGAGGAGCCAAAGAATAAGTGAATGCTTTAACCCGTAGCCCCTAGCAAAAGAAAGGAAGGAGCCCTTCACTTTGTGAGGTTATCAAAAGGGAGATGATCTGAATGTTCTACATAGGACTGAGCAGGGGAAGGAGAGGCCTGGCAGGATATAGGGGCCCAATCCAGGCAGAGGAGGAAGCGAATGGGTTGGCATTTCAAATCTGAACTCCGAATAATTGAAGCACAATAGGAATTGGTAAAGCAGCAGCAGTGAGGGTTCCAGGGAATAATGAAGCATGAAGCCGAATGACGGATAATAGGGATGGAATGATCCTATTACCAAGACCAGGCTTACAAACTGATTACAGCAGGGATGGAATGCCAAGGCACTGAGCTGTGCTCTGCCTGCAAGCTCCCCGACTGGGGCTTGGAAGCCTTATGATCCAGCCCCAGCTCTACCCATAACCTACAGTGGAACCAAGAAGAAACATTCTCACACGTGAATCCCAACATCTCCCAAATGGAAAACACAGCCACTTCCTCCCAGAAATTCTCTGGGGATTATTAAAGTCATAGAAGTGAAGTTCTATGGAAAAGTTGCTTTCCTTTCTACCACACCCCTCCATCCCCCAACCAAAATCCCATGTCCATAGTGAATTCTCCATGGACAATGAAGGGTGACCCAGAAATCCTCTGTACATGACTTAGTGATGCAGGCTCTATCTCCTTGGTCAGCAAATCCACCTTTTCAAGGATAGCTTTCTAAGGTTAAAGACATCTTCTGTGCCACAGCACAGGAGTGCCATTGAAAGGGGGATCTGAAGAAGCAAGGCAGCTGGGGTAAGTCAGCCTGAGATAGCATCAGCCCTGCACATTACCAAAGTTCATAAATTGCAAACAGAAAATTATGAGTTATTTGGTGACAGCTAATTGTTGATTTTTCTCCCTGGATTATTTATTTTTGCAGCCCCGGCTTCAGGAAACAGAACCTGAAGAACAGAGGCTATACAGAGACAATGAAGGTGACTTAACTAGTAAACATTTACATAAATCTGCAGGTCTCCGTGCGTCCTAAGGCATTCCAAATCAAACCAGTTATACATTATTCTTTGGTTACTCATTTCTTAAATTACCTGATTCTCTTTATATAAGCATGGTTAACAAAACATTGCAGGTATGATAACTATGTATGTGTGCATTTTTATGTTAAGAATACAAGGGTCAGAGGCTGAACTCCAACTGATGTCCACAATAACAACCTAATAGTAAATGTTTTTAATGCAAAAGGTAAATTCTGTTTAAGAGTTGTTGCCTTGAATATAGAATCATACAAGAACACAATGTGTGTCTTCATTATTTTTTCTTGACTCAGACTTTATGTGTTCATGCTAGTTTGCTTTGGGTATATAGGAAAATGCAGATTTATGCAGAAAAGAAAAAAAAAGGAAAGAAAGACAAGAGGAGAAAATCTGGGGATGCTCCTGCTCTTGACAAAAATATTTATTTTTTACTGTAAAAAATAATACTCTTTGAACGGTACAATCATTTAACAAGTTAAATCATTTTAAATTTAGTTATATAATTCAATGCACATTAACCTTTTCTTTCCAAAAGACTGCCTTGCATAAGGTGAAATACACACACACAAACACACACATTTACGCATATATAACCATATTTTACTAGACCTAAATTGCTGAAATAATTAACTCTCAATTATCCAACATTAAGAAAAAAATCATAACAGATCATTTAAACAATAACAAAAATTTTTTATTTTTAGATTTTTATATATTTTTATGATTTCCTAGAAAACAAACTGACAATACTGATTGAATTTCAGTTTAATGAATACCATAATAATTATAGTTGAGCCATGGAGAAGGTGGCTCTGAAGGTGGCTCAGGCTTAGGAATAAGAGAAAATGAATTTGGGAATAAAATACAGATATGGATCATTCATAAAATGGACGTGGAATGCCTAGATAATGGAGAGTTGAGAAGACATTAACTGGTATAAGGCTGCTCAGACAATCCACCTACCAAGAACTGGAGAATGCCTATGAGAAGATCTTGCTCTTGGAAGCACTACTGTTCCCTCATGCTTTTTTCCTGCATACAAATTGCTCACATGTTACTTGTGGCCCAAGCTGTCTAGTAAGTTGAAAGTAGATAAATGTAGTGTGTGGCTCTATCAAGATAGGAGACACATGCAGTTAGATACTTATAACTCCAAGATCTATGCACACATTCAACTAGCCCAGGCTAACGTGCTGTGGTGGACAGGATTCCTGACTCCTAGAATCCACACCCTTGTGTAATTCCCTCAACTTGAGTGTGGGTGGGAACAGTGACTTGCTTCTAACCAACTGACGATGGCAAAGGTGACTATGTCACTTCTGATCATGTTACCCAAGACTGAAAGGTATTCTTGCTGAGAGACTCTCTCTCTTGCTGGCTTTGAAGAAACAAGCTGCCATGTGTGAGCTGCCCAATGGAGAGGGCTATGGGCAAGGGACTGAGGGCAGCTTCTGTGCAACATCCTGCAAGAAATGAGGCCCTCAGTCTGACAGCCTTTTGGAACCAAATGCTAACAACCATGTGAACCTGAAAACAGGTCTTCCCCACTCGAGTCTTCCTGGCTGACACTTCATTATAGCCTTACAGAGAACCCAGTTAAGCCTGGCCTAGAATCTTGACCTCAGAAACTGCAAGAGTATAAATGTGTGTTGGTTTAAGCTGCTAAGTATGTAGTAATATTTTTATACAACAACAGAAAACTAATACACACATAAACCAGGCTTTCAAAATTGTAGTTCCTTTTTCTGGCTTACCTGTACTTCTAATCTTCAAGAGAGTAGAATATTTTTTCTCAGATTTTCTCCCCTCTGAGGAGTAAGATTCTTTTTGTCTGAGCTAGCACCCATAGGAGCTGGGTCCAAACTTCTCTTTTTCTAATAACCCCAAATCCCCTGGATGCCGCCCATAAAATTGCCCTAATCTAGATATTTCATTTCCTGAACTTCCCCAGAAGTCCCAAGTATCTTTACAACTCCACTCTTTATCACCTACTCCATCAAATATCACCAGCTCACCTGCATTACTTGGAGCCCATGTCTACATTTCTTGGTTTCACAATTTCTCAAAATAAATACGCTATTTACATAAACATATGTAAAATATAGGTGCTCTTCAATTATTCCAGGGCCAGTTAAACTCTTGTTACCCCAATCCAAGTACAGTTTGAGGGAGGGTGGCAGGATTTCTTGGGCAGTAATAGACACAGGCATATTTCTGAAACAGTTTTCCATTCATTTTAATGGAACCTTTCTTTACGAAAAACAAATTACTTGGATTCTAGTCTTAGTTTTGATAATCTCAAATAAGGTGAATTTGTACACTCTGAGTCTTAGTTTCCTCAATGAAAAATGATTCCTAGTACATTGTGAGGCACTTAATAAATATTTTTTGAATGATGAATAGTCTATCTCTATACACAGGCACATATGCATGCACACACACCCCACATGCCATATAGAATAATTAGTTTTACAAATCAATTTATACTAAAATTTTCAGAAGCCTTTCTTCTACCTGAAGTAAAATACAGCAATGTATATACAATATGTACACACACACACACTTCCATTGCATTAGACCTAAATTGTTACACAAATCAACTCTCAAGTATCCACAATGATAAAAAGGATCACAGCATGACTATATAGACAGAGTAAGAAAGAATGAGTGTGAGAACAAGAGAGGGAAGAAAGAACCCAGTTTCCATACGGATATTCATTTTAAAGATAAATATCCCATTCAATTTTACATTAGAATACTTGGCTTTGATAAACTGTAGTTCAAGGTAAACCTCAGAACAACTATAATTTTATATTTATGAGTATCTATTACTTGTTTTCCATCTCAATCAGAATGTGTATTTATACTGAATAAGCTAATGAGGTATTTATACTTTATGTTTGCCTTGGACTTAAGTTTCAAACATTAAAAAAAATATGCATTTCCAGTTAGGTCAATCTATTTAGAAGTTATATTGAAAAGTGGCCTTAGTATTAAATCCAGGAACTTAAAGAAAATCTTATCTGGAACATAAAAGGCAGAGAGAAAGGGGGTTTCTTCTTGGTTATTTGATAAGACTTTACCTGCCAATTATCAACTGGTTGTCTCTCAGTTCCAAATCCACCCTTCATTGCCCTGCTTTGTGATACTAGAGATGGACCATGTAAACATTGCTCTTTTGCCACTTAGCACGATGTCATGTTTTCCCAGTAGGTGTAACTAGAGAGACATTGCAGGAGGAAGGGGCTTCTCTTCTTGATTCCTACACGCTTCCGCTCTTTGCTTCTGCAGCACTTGATGTCCAACAGAACTTCAGTCCAGTGCTGCTCACCCTAATGAGTTTCAGTGACACCCTGCATATCCCAGCAAGATCTACCAGCACCATAGCTGGCTTCCCAAGTCTCAAAGGTACCCCAGTGAATGAATTCCTAGCAAGTTTCAGAGGTACCCCAGTGGGTGGCTTCCCATCAAGTTTCATCAGTACCCAGTGGGTGATTTCCCAGAACGTTTCAGCAGCACCCAGTAAGTTTCAGTAGCACCCCAGCAGGTAGCTTCCTAATGAGCTTTGATCAGCACCCCAGTGGGCAGGTTCCTGATTGCCGGCCCCAAGCCTATGAAACCTGAGAAAACTTCTCTGCCATCCAGTGTGCCACCACCCCACTCTCTCCAATGGGATCCAAATCACAGCCTTAAGTGGGGAACCTCTTCCACATTTGCTCCTTCCTTGGATACTCTTCTTTCGTCCCTAAAAGTAATGGTTGCTCCCTTTATCCACTATTCTTCTATTTATTAGGGTTCTCTTTACCCCTTAGTAGTTAATCCTTTGTTACTAGTTAGTAATTATTTATACTAAACTTTCCCTATTCTAATTACTGTGTCCTGACTGGACCCCAACTGACACAGAATGGAAGTGGAAATGGTACTAGGAGACAGATTCACAAAGATAGGATTTGGGGATCAGCTTGGTTGTACCTTTGGGCTTGAGTACAATGCAGAGCTCGTAGTCAATGGGAAAGGGGATGCCAGCAATCCATGACATGGCAGTGGATCACAGTGAACAAGCTATCACCTCTGGCTGATTACGATGAAGAGCCAACTGGAAACAAGCACCTTCTGAACCCAGTGGCTGCTGTACTTGACCACAGGCACTGGTCACAGCAGCAAAAGAGAAGAAAGCACACCGAAACCAGGAAGAGAAGCCCCTTCCTCCTGCAGAGTCTCTCCAGAACCCTCTACCGACAAGACTTAACATTGTCCCAGCCAGCAAAGAATAAATATTAATAAAATCTGTTCTAGTATTACAAATTAGGGTAATGAGAGTGGATTTGGAGCTGAGAAGCAACAAAGTGACTGATAACTGGCACATCTTGTAAAAGGAGGATGGTAAAAATAAAGACAGGGAATGTTGGGTACACCGCAGCAGGCTGTGCTCCCGGCTGGGGTTAGAATGTGCTACTTGTATCTTTCTCACTTAATCTCACAAGAATACTATGAGGCAATTTCTCTCTGCCTCCCACTTCAATACCAACAATACAGAAAAATATAAAAACTCTTATCAATAGCAAAACCAAGACTGATAGCTGGAATCTGTGAGGATTTCCTCCTGATTTCAAAATATATTCGAGTTGAACTGAGAAACATCACTGGAAGCCAAAGCATGCATTTCTTTTGCTTTCTGAAAAAAAGTAAATAAGGAATAGAGCCATTCTAAAAGAAGAGAGGGAAACAGGTCATTCTGTTCTCATTCTCTGGCCCCTGTAAAGACCAGAAAACTGGGCACTGCTTTTCAGGGGTCACAGATCTGTTTTCCACTCATCAGTACCACCCTCTCTTTACTCATTTCAAGGCTTCAGGTCAGGAAGTATAGGGTCTGGGTGGGGTGGGGTGGGAGGGCATGGGGATGGGGGAAGAACCACTGGCAAAGGCCACTGGATAAATGCCACAAAGGTAAACACGCTACAGACTCCTAAAGAATACCAGAAGCTTGAGGACCAGGAGATATGTTTTCAGGATAAAAGCTTGGAGTAGTTTTACACAGTGAAATCCTACTGTCTCTGTAAACAGTGCAGTGAAGTAATGTGCCCTGGGCTCACTGGCAGTGAAGACGGAGAAAGGTTAAAAATAAAAGAAAGGCAAATATTTATCAAACAAATACAAACAAAAGGAAAGCAGGGATGGAAATTTTAATTCCAGAGGAAGGAGAATGCAAAGCCAAAAGCATTTAAAAGGGCAAAAAGGTTGGCAAGAGGTATTATCCTAATCAAGATAAAACAGTCACAAACAGTCACACACCTAACTATGTAACATCAAATTATAAAAAACCAGAACAGTTTGAAATATAAGAGAAAACTGAAAGAATCACAATTGTTTGGAAGGTTACATTGCATTCTCAACCTTTCATAGCACAAGTAGATAAAAAAATCAATAGAAGGGAAAGTGCAAGTGCTGAAAAGAGATGAGTAGTCAGAAGTTTCAACCATTGTCATCAGCCCATGCCCTGGAAAAGGAGTTAATGTTCTTCGTCTTCAGAAGATTCAACACTGGGGGATCTGATGGCTAAAGAAGTAACAATAAATTTTTCTATTGTGTTCATGTGACTGGAAGAACAAAATTCTGTTGTAGGAGAAACCACATGCCCATCAGCAATTCTTGCCTATTAGTAAATTCTTCTAGACTTGACCTTATTAATTTCCAAAGTAGATAACAGGAGTCCTGATTATCTGCAAGCTAATCTGCTCATTTAGGCAAATTAATCTATTAATGCCTGAATTATCTCTCTTGGACACACTCCAAATCTCACTGCATTAATCAAAAAGATGGTTCCCACTTCCCAAAGCCATCAACACAATCCTGGGATGGTTGGGGGTCTGCCTGATACTCTAACTCATGGAATGCTATGGAGGGTTCAGTAGGACATTTCCCCAAACTGGCTAGAGCTGGAAACACCTGGAGAGTAAGAATGAATTGAGCTTTTATTGAGCACTGGTGGCCAAAACTAGGAAAACTAAACTCATTTTTCAAGACTAACGGGCTGTCAGTAGACTAAGCCAAAATGGTCAAAGACTGGGTAGCTATCGTAACAGAACGGGAAACAAAATGAAGAGAGAGATCAAAGCCAAAGGGTCTAATGTAAGGATCATGAACACCACTGGAGAGCCAGACTTAGGTTTATTGGCTTTCAGCTGAGATTCTAGGGGCCAGTCAGGCTGGTTTAAAGATGCAGCATTGTAGGAGGGAAGGACATTGGTCATTAATAGTTAAATACAAAATGGATAACACATCTCCTACTGCCAGGCATCTGTCAGCTCTCCCTTGCCAGTTTAAGTATTAATGGAATTCAGGTCATAAGGGGTAAGGAGGTAGCCAGGAATCCCTCTCAATATGCCCAGAATTTGAGGGTTTCATATTATGGTCTATCTACATATACAACTGTGACTGATACAGAGACGCAAAAAAGATTTCTACTCTTTGAGAGTAAATAGGGACTCCAATTTTAAATCTGTTCACAAAGAAAATATATGGGATCTATTAGGTTCCCTGTTTATCAAAATTTACTACATTGCACTGATTTACTGGCGGAGAGGGAAACACCAGTCTGCATGGCTCCTGTCAGTCACATGTGGTTTGGAAATGCTCATGCATTCCAGATACATTCTGTATAACCTGGAGAATCATATCCTATTTCTACTGGTTTGCATGCATGCATTTAAAACTTGTTTTTCTCACAGTGCCAAATGAAAATAAGTGAAGAACTGGCAGCAGTGATCACAATTAATCAACTTCTTTGTCAAAACTTCACAGCTGTGATGGTAAGGGGAATTCTTGTCCCTCAGGGCTCGAGAGGCTGTGACTTCTATTTTTGGGGTTTTCTTGCTCAGTTCTGTTCCATGAACTTAGAGATAAAGTCTATAACTGTCATTCAACACACAGTTTCTGACACCTACTATGTGTACTGAGAGATACTGAGCAGAATTCCCACTGTAGGGAGCTCAGAGTTCAGGGGGGAAGAACAACAAGTAAATAAATAGTTAGCACCCAATGTGGTAGCTGCTTTTGTAGAGTGTGGGTTGTGTACAACGTCCTATGGAAACAGGGAGGGAGTTTAACAAAACTTCACAGAAGAAGGTGAATCCTGATGGTGTAGTATGAGTTGAATGAAGAAGGACTGGAAGACAAGAAAGTAGGAACATTATGTGCAAAGACGTGAAACTTATCAAGAACACCTTTCAGGGACCAGAAAGAAATTCTGTATGGCCTGGGGCCAGAGGTAGAGCCAGTAGAGAAAATAATTTGAAAACACATGAGAAAGAGGCTATAATTCTAGCAAAAAAAATTGTTATTTTAATAGTTTACATTCTTATGTTAATATTTGAAGATGTTTGCCCACTAAGAAAACTTAAAAGTTGCAGATGAACTAGCTCATGTTATATTGTTCATTATCCAGACTCTATCCCTTACTGTTGCTCCCTTCCTAGAACTTAGAACAATACCTGGCACAGAGTTAGTGCTCAGTTAACATAAACTACTGTTACTGCATATGGCAGATGGCCTCTACAATGGTCCCCAATGATTCATGCCCTGATGCAAACCCTTCCTCTGAAGTATGGGCTGGACTTATTGACTCATTTCCAATGAACGGAATATGCCAGAGGTAATGGGTTGTCACTTCCAACATTATGTTATAAAAAGACTGTGGCTTCCCTTTTGGGCAGTCTTTCATGTACTCACCCTCTCTGCCTCTCTTTCTCTCTTGGATCGTTAGCCACCATGTCATAAGGACACTCAGGCAGCTTATGAAGAAGCCCAGGTGGCAAGTAACAGAGCCATGCCTATGTGAGCATGCCCACTGCCAGCACCTATGTGAGTGAGCTTGGATGCAGATCTTCTGAGGCCTGCCAACAGCCACATGAGTGAGCTTGGAAGCGAATTCTCCAGCTCCACTCAAGCTTTGAGGTAACTTCAGCTTCGGCCAACAGCTTGATGGCGACGTCATAAGAGACTGTAAGCCAGAGGCACCCATGCATCTGTACGCAGCTGAGTTGCATACAGATTCTTCACCCACAGAAACTGTGATAAGCCACCAAATTTTGGTATAATTTGCTACACGGCAATAGATAACTAATATACTATACTAATGCTGTCTACTCCTACTCCCTAATCAAGGCTGGGCTTCTGATATACCTCGGTTGGGCATGGCGGAATCAGAGTTCCTCCTTGGTGATGGAGCACTGCCTGGAACCCCAATTTTTGTGACTAGGATCCCAATCACCTGACACCTCACTCCTTGAGGGAACAAATCCTGTTACCTATGGTCTCACTCAACTGATTAGACCATTCACAGAATGAGTCCAGCCCAACTGCAGCACAGATTATTGTGTTTGGCATGCTTCTTCCCCTACTGGGACCAATCTCGGGCACACCAACACTAGGAAGTAGGGTTCCTGTATTAGCCACAGCTGAGAGTCCAGGAAATCTCTATCTAGATAATAACAATCACAGATGTCCACAGAAAGACACATGTAGCTAACATATTCCTGATTTCCATATGTAACTCTAACCGATTATATAACATGCCTTACAAACTAACTGTCCAACTTGCTCTATACACTGTCCAGGTGGGAACAAGTGGAAAAATATACATTGCTTAGGGAACATTGAGTTTTTGGCAGAGAATTTTTGGCAGTTTATATAACAATGTTGATTTGAAAGCAGTGGTTTTATATGTAAAAACATTTTAAGACCTTGTAAAGATGTTAAATATTTACATTAAAAATTATGCTCAGCTAAGGAAAGAAGAGCAAAATATAAAACCCAAGTGTGCCTTCTACAAATTGTTGTTTGCTTGCTTCTTGTGTCTTTCTAGTAGTTCTTAGACCCATTTTTTAAATTATTGATTAAGTACCCCCTGTATACACAGTGCTGTCTATGGAAATGATAGCAGTACATCACAGCCATCAGAAAAAGAAAGACAAAAAGGAAGAAAGGAGACTTTGTACCTCTGTCCCTGATTTGGCCCTTCATGCTCTGGGATGCAGTTATTGGGAGCTGAAGGACTTATGTGGGAGGATGTCCTTAGAGCCACCGCTGAGATGCCCACCAATGAGGATGAGAAATTCAGCAGCACTGAGGTGGTACGGTGGAAGAGGACATTCGGGTGACGGGTCACATTAATAACCAGAGGGTTATGTTGGCATGACAGTTCATAGGTTCCTGAAGAGAAATAAGGAGATGAAGGATATTTTAAGCCATTCATGTAGCACTGTATTTCCATATCTAGTATTCATTTTATCTTCTCAACAGCCATGTGATGCAGGGAGGTCCCAAACAATATCGGAGACAGACATTAAGCTGACTCCTTGGTCTATTGGATTGTCCTCTAGTGGCCCTAAAGAGATAATTGTCAGACTCACCAAGGGAGTGGTTGTTTCCACTGACATCGGTCAGGTGGAGTGTCACTGTTGGCCGCTGATGTTCCCCAGGAACCAGGCCATCAGACGTCAAGAAAAGGAAAACTGCCGTGGCCACTCCTGGTCTACTGAAACACACCTAGGCATAAGCACACACATGTATGAGCCATTATTTCCACTGGGCTCTCAAGGCACATGTCATGCTATTTTTATACTTCTCAGATAGCTCACGTTCATAAAGTAAGAGCTTCCTTCTCTTTTACAAATGAGAAAAATAAGGAATAGGCACAGAAAGATATTCAAGGTCACACCAAGAGTCAAAATTAGATTGAAAGAAAATGACTTTCTGCTGTTGAGCTTCCCATCTTTTTCTGAGACTTCCTACCTCAACTTTTTTACTTGAACCTGTCTTTCTTTACATTTCTCAAAAAGATCACTTAAAGAGACCGGTGCTAGAGGCAATAAACCACTGCAGAGCCAGCCAATATCTCCTTATCTCCAAAGTGAGAGAAGTCGACAACATGATCACCAACTTACCATTTTGTTCTGAATTGTTCCAAGCACTGAACTGGCAGAGCTAATTATCCCTCCCCATCTTTCTGTCTTCCCCCCAATATTTTCATCAGAACCTCCCCCTTAGCATGTCCACTCTGACATGGGCGAGAGGCTATTGCAGAGTCTGTTCTTCTGAGATTAGAAGCTGCCAAACTGTTTATTCTTATGCAGTTCTCCTGGAACCCCGAGCATATATACCCTGTCCATGGCTGGAAAATGAGCCAATACTGAGGCACGGGAAAACTCAGTTATTTATAAGGAATATTCCTAGATGTTTAGGCTGATTAACAATAAAACAATCTTTCAGAGTAAACTATGGAAGTTTTTTCCCTGGAAATCCTTTAATATAAAAGAAAACATCTTAGAGAAGAACTTATTTTCCGCACTGAAATTATCTGATATAGTAATTCTGGTTTTGTTTTATTTCTTCTAGCTCAAGATTACTCTTAATTTCTGTTGAGAATAAATCTCAGCCTTCCTGGTGTGACATGGGTGTTAGGTTATTAGAATCTGGTGCTGGACCTCACCAAGTTCTGTGTGCGTTTCTCTAGCTTTTCATCAGGTTCTGAGGGTAATGGAGCCCCAGAAAACTGTCCTCTGTAAAAGCAGGGACAATAAGTAACAGTAGGGACTGCCCCTAAAAACGGGGAGCAGGAGAGTAAAATGTGTTTTCCATTTTCACAAGAATTCCTTCTTGTCTGCAGACCGATTTTTCCTGAGTCTTGGCGGTGTGTTTACGGAGAGTCCATTCGCACTGCGGGCTTAATTAGGGTGATTTTATGATCTGCTGTGGTCAGTGCAGCACAACTCTCCCTTCTTCGTCTCCTCCTTTGAGGGAAAGAACAGCCACACTCTCTCTTTACAGTGTCTTTTTTTTTCGCCTTTTCATTTCCCCTCTTTGAAGTAATAAATATTCCTTCATAACTTCAGAAACATCCAGACCCATAGGTTATGGCCTGCAATACGAGGTCCTTTGTCCCTGGCTGGATGAGGGCTAGACATGAAACACGCCATAAGGTAAGCAACAGCCTAATGCAAATCCCTCGACTCCACCAGCAGAGACATCAAAGTCCCCTGGGAACTCCCACAACCTCTTCCTTTTTACACACCACAAAAGAGACTTGAGTACCAGAAGAAAGTTCTGGGTTGCTTCCTGAGCCAGGAACAGACAGTCCAAACAAGCACCTGGTGGCTTTACCCCAATGGGCCTCAGACTACAAGAGTGGGGTGGCTTCAATGAGGAACAGGAGGGCTCAGTCTGTCCACCTTCTGTTGGGTCTCGAAATAGACACCGCCCGCCTGAAACTGATTAGTAGGGGTGGGTCTTAGGGCATGGATTTCTCTGTCCTGAGGGCCCGTGCCCAAAACCTACAGCTCATTTTGCATTTCCTAGCAATGTGTCTCTTTGCTCTAAGGGTCTTTGAATACCCAGTCTCTGTGAATCTTAAAGTCTGCTCCTGGTGGCAGTGTCTCTGTGCCTTGATTTGTGGGAAGCAGCTATGCCAGGATATCCAGGCTGTGGCTTAAGTAGGAAAACCACAGAAGAGACTTGTGTATCCACAAGGATACACAGGCAGAGGAATGTTGGGATACACAAAGCAAAGAGAGACAAGGGTTTGATCAAGGCACAGGATGCCAAGTCTTGGGCACTTCCTCTCACAGGGACACAAGAGAGGTAACCAAACTTCATTCTGATCTGAACACCAAATATGCCCCAGCAGCAACCAGACACAAGGAAAGTATAAACTCTCTCACATAACTATTGAGCCTCAAAAGCAGAGACTAGTGTGAATCTGCACATATGGGCATAATCGGTCTGAACTGGGGTGAAAGGAACAGAGTAAATTCACTATTCTGGAGAGAGTGTTGACCAAGCGGAAGCCTGGGTGTGACTCTTAGCTCCATCTTTACTAGCTGGGTAAATCTGAGCAATCCATCTCTCCTCTCCTAGGCTAGGGTTCCTCTTTCCCACATCTGAGAAACAGAAATACTGCCTATCTCACGTGGCAACTATGAGGATTAAATGAAATAATGTGAAAGCACATAGGACAGTGCCAATCAAGTAAGGACTCAATGTTCAATAATTCTTATTCTCAAAAGGAAATATTTTTTATTCTGTTTGCATTTCAGGAAGACAAGGGTAAAGAATAAAATTTTTAAATTAAACACACATCCGTATATTTTTGATATATAGAGAATTATGCTTTTCTGAAATTTATAGGCTAAAAAAATACATATATGCTATTTTAAATTGGCACTTGTAGAAATATGAATTGGTACTCCAGGTTCTACTTCCACAGAAACTGGCACTATTTGAGGCTCTTGGTATAGAATGTATCTCTACTTTATAAATGGAATCTATGAAAAATGCATTATATATACATAACTCTTTTAACAGACTTTTCAAAAAATTCAGTTCAATGTGCATTTATTAAAAACCTACTTTTGCTGTACATATTGACAAAGAAACTTCTAGAATTGGCGGTATAATTAGAATACTAAAAATGTATTCCTTATTCAAACAAAGATGATATTTTTAAAAGTGCTCTTTCCACAGCCAAATCACAGCTATTTTAATATACATAATAATCCAGACTATTTCTACTTTATATGAAATAAATAATGAATTTTATGTTCCTAGATGTGAAAAATAGGTAGTGGCTGGGGCACTAAGTTTGGCAACACAAAGCTCTACTTACTCTCCCCCCATGCCACCTTTGCCACTACTAGCGTGACCATCCTCTAATCACCATACCAAACGCATCATGTGAACAGCTGCCCCCTTCAAGACAAAGAGCACCAGATGCACCTGCTGGGGGACTACTCAGATCTGAAATGAGCACCAGGCATGTCCCAAGAGAAAAATACAAGATGCTAAGAGGTCAAGGGGATGGTTAGCTTTATCTGTAATGTTTTTATTATTTGTTTTAATAAGGAGATTGCATTCATGTATTACATGGGTGATATAAAATTAATTTGAACATAGCTCTTATGAAAAAGAAAAACTATAGCTAGATATCAGAAAAGAAGAAAGATTTTTTAGAAAAGCAAGTTAGTCTCAGGACTGAGGAATGGTCTCAAGATAGAGGGATTGCTAGTGAAATTAGCTTAGTGAATCCATTATAAAATACTTTGAAACAGAAAATATAGATTGGATAGATAGATAGGTAGGTAGATAGACAGACAGATAAAGACAGATAGATAGACACTTAGATCGATAGATAGATACTGACTGACATATGGAAGTAGAAAACCAGTCCCACACACTCAGTTGCTTTTTCATCCAAAACCTGCACGCTAACTCCCAGATGTAACTTCTGGTCACTGGTGAGGGGTTAAGATTGAAAGAATGTTTCCCTAATGCAAAATTGTTCGGGCTTAAGAAATCCCTCTTCAATCTGCCTGCTGGGTACAAACACATTTAATATACTCCCAAGCCAAGCATTTTGACTTCCAGGTCATCCTGTGTGGTGGTCACTGGATAGCAGACCCTGAAACTATACCACAAACTTGAAAAGAATCTTCTCTGAGGTTTTAAAATGTTTTTGGCTAGTTACTGCATTGTTATTTTTTCTGTGCTTTTCCATTTTCACTCATCTCTGGCACTTCCTGATTCTAGAGAGAAAGAGAAGTCCCTTAAACAAGAGAAAGTGAGCAGATACTACATTCTGTTTGCGTAGCAGTTTACAGTTTGCCAAGCATGATCACATGCTTTGCTGGAGCATCCATCCAGCTCACTGGGTTTTTATTCCCATTCGAGATTTTGTACTATACTATCCCCAGCATACAAAGGTTATATTACAGCAGTGGAAAGTAGGATTCTGAGAGCTTAAGTTACTTCCTTTAGCTAAATACTAGGGAGGTAGGAATTTGGGTTTTCCAACTTTAACTTCTGTATTCTTTTGGCTGCCCAATGGTTCTTAATTTGGGGTAAGCAGGAAATTACAGATTCCTTAAAAAATCTGTAGACACTTATGCCCTCTCTCCCCACATAAACACTTAGGCATAAAACCTTCAAACAATTTCAAGAAGCTGAAAGAACTCTTTAAAAGCCATTTGTAGTCCAATTAGGAATCAACAGAAATCAGATTAAAACACTTGCACTATTGGTTGAACTACATGCCTATTTTGTAGGTGAAAAATTATCAAATATTTGTAATTACATATGGCTCAATCTAACAATATTGCTGTCTATGTAGACTTTAGAAATTCGAGAGGGAGAGACTAACTCTCAAAGTTTCAGGGGATCTTACCTGAACTCCAAGTCTAACAGATGAAAAGAGGGTGTGAGGCAACTAGCCTCTTGCCACCGAGCTATCTTGGTGGTCTCCATACTTGAAATGTAGTCAACACGGAGAGGGAGGTTTGAACCTGGTTTGACTTCCTTCCGGTGTCCAAGCCTCTCCCTCTCTTGGTCTTGGTCAAAACCGAGCTGATTTCCTGTGTTATTCCTTCATAATACAAGTAAGGCTATAAATACCATAAGCTTACGTGGTTCTTTTTCAGAAGAGTAAGGTCAACTTCTCATTTTGTGAAATGAAGAGGGAAACATCATTTTGACCCCCACCATCCAGGGAAAGACATTTGAAAATGTATGATTTGGCAAGTCAGTGAAAGAGCTCATATCAGGATCAGCTTACTGGCTCAATTCCTAAGAGCATTTCCTAATCTGTGATTTTAGACACCAGGGCTAAATCTGTAGAGACTCTGTATTAGAAGAGCTTGTGGGACTCAGAAGGGGCTCAGAAGGGAGCAAAACTAAATCTGTAGCGCACACTGTGGTGTGCCACCCAGATCCTCTCCTTCATGACTGAGGACTCAGCTTCAGCAAAGTCTCTTTCTGGAAATTGCCCTCAGCGAAAGAAAGCCTCCACAAGGTCATGCCACTTCCCTGGAGTAGGGGGAGAGGGAGGAAACCCATGTCAATGACCTTTTGATAGGAGTGAGTGGTCTACGAGGTAGGACAACTCTGAAAGCGCCATCCCACTTCCTTGTGGGATGCTGACACCTTCATGCAGTTGTTTCACGGTTCCATTCCTTCCTCTGTCCAATCCTAGTCCTTTCCCTCCCCCACAGGTGTTGACCTCAAGGAGAGTTCTCAACAAACTTTCTGCATGTAAATCGTCATCTCAGAGTCTGAATCCTACAGAAATTCCACTTAAGACAAAGTCTGAAAGTGAGAAAAGGTGTTATGTAATATAGATGAAGAAAGTTCTCTTGGGAACAAGAATACATAAGTGAGGAGACGAAGGAGTGCACTGCAGAGCCAGGTAAACTTCCCCCCGGCTGAAAAAAATTACTATCCCAATTATTCATAAAACTTAGAGTCTGCTAAGTTGTCGTGTCTAGAGCCTGCAAAAGCTTCCATGTAAAATCAATAAAAAGTCAGATTAGTAGCAATTAGATAGGAAAGTGGAAAATGAGTGCTTTACCCTCTGGAGATAAACTGGGAGATGAAATTACTCTTCCAATGCACTAGGCTAGTTTTTGATGGAAATGAAAATCATATATACATAGTCATCTTTGCTTTTGCAGGATTCCCAGGAATGCAGGGATCCACATAGGTTAATTTTCCAAACAGAAGAATTTCTTTTGAAGCGTAAGAACTTTCCAGACATTTCGATCATGTGTATTGAAATAATTCCAATATATATTAGAAATTTTTCTGCCCTCTTAAAAAGAAAATCCTGTACTCAACTGAATTTTCACTTGATGAATTGGAAGCATCATTTTGATCAATTGCTGAGATAACACTCCTCTAAAGCAGTGCCCCTCAAACTTTAATGTGCATACAAATCACCCAAGAATCTTGTTAAAAATGCAGATTCTGATTTAGTAGAACTGAGATTCTGCATTTCTATCTAGCTCTCAGTTACACTGATGCTTTTGGATGCCACCTATACTCTGAGTAGCAAGGCTCTAAAGGTGTCAATAGACATCATTGTCTTTGCCCTCAGCATTTGATAGCCTAAGACTGCAATGCTTTTATTAATCATATTTGTTCATTATCTCATCCTTTTATAAATGCACCATCAAGCTTAAAATAAAATGCAGAGCTGCAAGGAATCATCTAATCCAAAGACCTCATTTTAAAGCTAAGAAGACTGACTCCCAAGAAGGTTATACGATTTATATAAGGTCATTTAACTGGTTAATGGTAAACCAGGGCTTACATTATTGTTCTTCTGAGTACATGCTTTCTCCTAGTTTCTAAATCCCCTACTAATTTGTTGCTCCTTCTCTACAGCAGACTGAAAATTCAGATTTTAACTAATAAAATTCAGATTCTAACTAATATTGTTAGAATTCTATATAAAGAGACTCGAAGAAAGGGTCTTGTCAACTTTCCTATGACAAAGTCAAAGAATCTGAAGTAATGATGGGACTTGGTGCCTTCTGAACATGAGCTTTTTCTTTTTTGCTAAATAATGAAATCTGGACAGTTTTCTGGATGGTTGAAGTCATCTCTGAAGAGAGGATTAGCATCTGACTGATTAAATAAAAACGAATTAGAAAGGTTGCCAGATTTAGCAAAACCAAATAAAAACAAACAGGATGCCCACTTAAATTTGAATATCAGAGAAACAACAAATAATTTTTCTTAGTATAAGTATGCCTCAAATATAGCATAGGATTTACTTATACAAAAAAATATTCACCGTTGAGCCAGCCCTAATGGCCTAGTGGTTAAAGTTCAGCACACTGCTTCAGCAACGCGGGTTCGGTTCTCGTCTGTCAGAAGCCATGCTGTGGTGGCAGCTCCCACAGAAGAACTAGAAGGACAGCTAGAATCTACAACTATGTACTGGGGCTTTGGGAAGGAAAAAAAAAAGAGAGAGGAAGATTGGTAACAGATGTTCGCTCAGAGCAAATGTTTCCCAGCAAAAAAAAAAAAAAAAAAAAAGAAAGAAAGAAAAAAATTATTTACTATTTATCTGAAATACTTTTTTTCTGCAACCCAAAGTCAGAAAGATATAAAAATATATAATAAGAAAAACAAAAAAAATGAAGAGATAAAGAAAGAAGAGCAGAGAACACAAATTAAAAAAAAGAAAAGAGGAATAGAGGAATTGATTTTGTAGATGTTTGTATATATAAATGAAAATAGAGAAAAAAATAGTAAGAGTGGTAGAGACTTTTTGATCAGCTAGTAGAGAGCACACATTTCTAATATGGACTGGTCCTTAATTTCTGAATGAATAAAGGCTCGCTATTTAAGTGCTTCCTAACAAAATGTAGGGCCAAGAAGAGGAAAAAAAACCTTAATAATGACACAGATGGCACAATAAAAAGTTGTTATGCTATGAACAATCAGTGTTAGAAACAAAGAAAATGCTATTAAAAATCCATGGTTTTAAAAAGAAATTATGAGTTATTACAAAATATGTAGGGCTGATTAACAGTGAAAGCACTATATGTCAACATTTATGGGCTATAGTTATAGTAGTACTTAGAGGGAAAAATTATACAATAGTGAAAACAGATTATCCAAGCACTGAACACAAGAAGCTAAAAAAGAACTTCAGTGCAAATCCAGAGAAACAAGAAGAGAGGGAATAATAAAGATAAGGATAGAAATCAGTCAATCAGAGACCAACTAGAACAAAAAGAGGAATGAACAAAACTAAGAGTTGTTCTTTGAAGAAATCCCAGGCCTGAGTAATGAAGAAGAGACAATGAAGGCTCAAAACCATAAATATAAACGGAGTGATAACTAGAGCTAAAATAGAGATGAGACATACTAGAAATATATTATGAACAAGTATCAGCACTAAATTTGAATATGTAGAAGAAATTAATAAATTTCTGGAAGTATCCAATAGTCCAAGATTGGAAAAGAAAAATTGAATATATTAATAAAAATCAAAGAAATTTAAATGACAATCATAAATCTTTCCTCAAACAAGCCCCAAGACCAATTGGTTTTACAGGAGCGTTCTGTCAAATTTTAAAGGAACAGATAATTTCTATTTCATACAAGTGTTTCAGAAAACAAAAAAGAGGGAAGACTGCTCAAACAATTTTATGAGTCATATAATTTGAATATTCAAAAAAATATATATATAAGGGGCTGGTTCAGTGGTGTAGTGATTAAGTTCGGCATGCTCTGCTTTGGTGACCCGGGTTCACGGGTTAGGATCCTGGGCATGGACCTACACCACTCATCAAGCCATGCTGTGGCAGTGACCCACATACAAAAACAGAGGAGGATTGGCACAGATGTTAGCTCAGGGCCAATCTTCCTCAAGCAAAAAAAGAGGAAGACTGGCAACAGATGTTAGCTCAGGGCCAGTCTTCCTCACCAAAAAAATATATATAAACTAATCCCACATATAAATACACATGCAAAAATCCAAAATAAAACATTAACCAATAAAACCCAAGAGTATATTTAAAATACATAATAAACAAGTAGGTTCACTCCACAAAGGCAAAAATGACTTGATAATAAAAAAAAAAACTATCAATGTAATTCAACATAATGGCGGATGAAAGAACAATCACATAATCATATGAATTGTTGCAAATCAAGTGTTTAATTAAGTTCAGATCATATATGCCCATATGTTTTTCAAGAGGCAGAAGAAATGATCTATGGCTTATTCTAAAATCTATATGGAAAATAAGTGTTCATGAATAATGAACAACTAATTCAATTTTGAAAAAGATGTGCAAAAATGTGAAAGAAAGGGACATGCCCTACCAGATATGTTTACATAGTAAAAGTTACAGTAGTAAAAGCAGTGCATTGCTGGTGTAAGGAATAGGAAAATAAATCAACAGAATATAACAGTGTTCAAAAAACAACCTCATGTATATTCCAGAAACTAGTGTGTGTGTGTATATATATATATGTATATATATAATCATCGTGGCACTGCAAATCATCAAAGCAAGGATAAATGTTTTAATGGTTGAGGTGAGAAATACTGGCCTGTCGTATTTAGAAGAAAGAAGTGGAATCCTACCTTATTCTATACACAAAAAATAAATTTCAAATATGTTAAAGACTTAAAAAGCAAAACTACAAAACTATTATAAAAAATGAAAAATATCTTTGCAATCTCTGAAAAAAACTAATAAATTTGTCTATATTACAATTAAAGAGAAGAGGAACGCTAAATGCCTCACAATGATTTTTGTAAAGGGATGCTCTACCCCACTAAGAATCAGAAAAAGATGCAAAATATAACAACAATGAGATATCACTTTGTTGCCACCAGATTGATTAATTTTAGGTAATTAGATAATATTAGGTTCAGGCAAGAAAATGTGGAAATGGTGCACTATCTTCATTGTCTTGAAGTTGTTAAGTTTAAGTTTAAGCCCATGTATCTACATGTATGTCTATATCTTTGGGTGTATTTTTGGGCTGTCTTGTTCCATTGATCTGTCTGTTGATCTACCAGCACCTTGATATTTTAATCACTGTAATTTTATGATATATTTTGATATTTGACAGGGCCAGGCCTCCTTCATTACTCGTCTTTTGCAGAATTTCCATACAAATGTTAAAATCAACTTTGTTTCTTTTAAAAATCTTGTTAGAATTGTTATTGGGATTATATGAACTTTAAGATTTAGGGAGAATCGACCTTCACGTGATATTGAATTTTTCTATACAGGACCAGTTTGTGCCTCTTCATTTATTTAAGCTTTCATTGTATCTTCATGTAAATCTTTCAAATTTCTTTTTTTACATTTATTCCTAGATATTTTACCATTTTTACTGCTATTGTAAGTGAAGTATTTTCTTTAATCATATTTTCTCATTGATTGTTGTTTAAAATTGGAAAGCATATTTATTTTCATCTTAATTTGGTACTAGACTATGATATTAAGTGAAATAGTTTTCAGGTTCTTCTCTCTTTTCAAATGTTAACCCAACTTATGAGAAAATAATTCAAATTTTACTTCTTCCTTTCATATTTTATGTTTCATTTCTTTTATATCTCATGAAGTATAAAATTTAAAGTCTAACCGCATTGGTTATTTTCAGAAAAAGTAAAATAACAGTGATAATATAGGAGTTTTTTCTACTTCACTGATTTCTACTCTTCTCTGCTATTTCCTTTTTATTTTTACTTTTTTTTCATTTAACTTTTTTGTGAGGAAGACCAGCCCTGAGCTAACATCCGTTGCCAGTCTTCCTCTTTTTGCCAGGAAGACTGGCCCTGAGCTAACACCCGTACCCACCTTCCTGTTCGTTGGTGGGCGCCCAGTCTCGGAACCCATGAACCCCGGGCTGCCAAGTGCGAACTAAATCGCTGCGCCACCAGGCCGGTCCCTCAGGTAATCTTTTTTTAATCACTACTTATGATGGAAACTTTGATTACTGATTTTATACTGCTTTTCCCCCCTAAATATAGACATTTATAGCTATAAATTTCCCTGTCACTAGTTTGAACCACATTAGATAAATTTTTCCATGTTATTTCATTATCATTCAGCTCAAAATATTTTCTAATTTCCTCCATAAAATATCCTTTGACCTACGGATCATTTACAAATGTATTGCTTGATTACCAAAAAATTGGAGATTTCCAAGATATCTTGTTATTCATTTCTAACTTAGTACTGTTGAGGTCGGAGAATATACTCTTTAGGATATCAAGCATTATACATTTATTGAGACTAGTTTTATGGTCTAGTCTATGGCCTGTCTTGGTGAATGTACCATATGCCTTCTGCAGTTGAGTGTAGTGTTTCTACAAATGTCAATTAGGTCAAGATATTTAATAACGATCTTCAAATCTTATATATTTGTCCTGCTTTTTTTTTTGTTTACTTGTTATATTAATTATTTAGAAAGAGATAAGAAAAATCCCCAATTATGATTATGGATTTGGTTGTTTGTCTACTAGTTCTGTCCATTTTTAATTCGTTTTTTTCGAGGCTCTGTTCTTAACTGCTTCAATTTTATAACAATTAAGACTGTCCTATATTTTTGATAAATTGACCCATTTTTCATTATGAAATGTCCCTCTGGCTCAGGTAATACTCTGCTTTGAAGTATATTTTGTCAGATATTAACATAGCACATCAATTTTCTTATGGTTAGAGTTTACGTGGTATATGTTTCCACCGTTTTACTTTCAATCTGCATGTCTTTATATTTAAAGTGTGTTTTTTATAAACAGTGTATAATTGGTTGTTTCCATCTTAAGTAAACTGACAATCTCTGCCTCTTACATGGTGTTTTTAGACAATTTGCATTTAATGTAATTAATAATGGAGTTGGATTTAGGTCTACCAACTTGGATTTTTTTTCTCTCTATTATTTGTTTCTTAGTTCTTCTTTTCCTGCCTTCTTTTAGGTGAATCAAGTTATTTTATTATTCCATTAATCTTCTCTTTTGATGTTTCACCTATAGCTATTTATGAATATGTGTATTTTTTTGTGATTGCTCTAGAGATTATAATATGTATGATAACTTATTACAATCTACATTCAAAAATTATTAGTATCTCATGATTGGTGTAAGGACCTTACAGTAGTATTATCTCACTCACCAGTTGTCCTTTTTGATAATATATATTATTTCTTCAGAGGAGGTGTCAACCCAGCCTGTCACTGAGGTTGCTCAACTTCTTTTTTCACTCACTCATGCTTCCTTTCCTTCTTTTCCACAGATGTGGATGCTAGGTCACTCCTTAATAAACCTCTTGCACACTAAGTTCCATCTCAGAATCTACTTCTTAGAGAATCCAATGTGCCACAACCAAAGAAATACTCCCCTCTTCTTTGAAAAATCCCTTTTGATATGGTTTCCACTCAAATGACAGTCCACCTTTTAAAAAGTTTTGCAGGAAGAAGTGGTTTGCTTCTATTTCTGGTCTCTCTCACTTCCCCTTTTCAATCTAGCCTAGCCCACAGTCCTACTTATCCACCTCTGTTCTGTGTCATAAGCAGTATTATCAATATGCTCCCAATTGCTAAGGCTAAGACCTAATATCTCACCATTTATTCACGCAATCAACGAACATTTTGAACATTAAAACAAGCAGGCTCTGTGCTCAGTGCTTGACATACAACCATGACTACACACAATCTCTGCCCACAAGATCCTTACAGCTTGTAATATGGAGAGACAAACAGGTAAGAATAGTAAATGTACAGACACTGTGATAGAAATATCTATCGAGGAGGCACATAGGAGGAAGTGATCAATTATACTAAGTGGGGCTTGGGACTAAGGAAAGGCTGGGCCTTATAAAGGAAATAATTCTTGAGATAAATCTTAGAAGATGAGTAAGTATTTTTTAGGGAGAAACACCTACAGAGTGGAGAAAACATTTACAAAGTGAAGAAAGCTTTTACAGAGAAGGAAAACCATGAGTTGCCTACCTGAAGGGTTATGGAGATGTGAAAACCTTGACATATCCCAGTACTGAAAGCAATCAAGACTAAAACGACTAAAGCCTAGAATGTGTGTGTGTATGTAAAGGGGTGTGGAAGATAGGATAAATGGGGGAATTCAGTCTGAGATAAGGCTTATCTCTATCTTCCTATGTCCAATCAGTCACTAGGTCCTTTTGAGTCTATTTTTCACTTTACTGGATCTGTAACATATGACCTATGACATTTTGTCTTCTACAATATTTGTGTAAACACGCCTACTGCAGGGTATGTACCTGAAGGGTGATGATGGCAATTCATTCATGTTTGAATCCCTCTGCAGGGCAATATTTTGTTAATTTTAGGCAATGTTAATTGAGTAGAATTAAAAGTGGATGTTGTCATGGTGTGGACATAAGGCAAACGTCTATAAATACCTTTAGTATTAACTGGAAACATGATACAGAGCAGAGGTCAGCACACTACGACTCATGGGCCACATCTGACCCACTGCCTGCTTGTGTACAATCTGTGAGCTAAGAAGGGTTTCTGAATTTTTAAATGGTTGAAAAAAATCAAAAGAAAAACAATATGAATAATGTGAAAATTACATAAATTGAAATTTCAGTGTTCATAATTTTATTAGAACACAGCCATGCTCATTCATTACAAATCGTCTACAGCTGTTTTCATTCTACCAGAGCAGTGTTGTGTAGTTGTGACAGAGACTATATGGCCCACAAACCCTAAAATATTTATTATCTGGCTCTTTACAGAAAATGTTTCCCAACCCCTGGTATAGAGGAAGGACCGTGGGCTTTGGAATAAGCTGAATTTGAATTTGAATCCTATCTGTATCTCTACTTGCTATGTTATATAAAATGCTTAGTATCTCTGAGTTTTCAGACAATCATTTTTAGAATGAGAAAAATTGTATCTCTGATAGAGAATTTATATGAGAATTAATAATAAGATATCTGGAACAAGGAAAATATCAATAAATGTGTTTCTCTCCCTCCTCCCCTTCCCAGTGCCTGGTGTTAGGGATTCTCATCTTTGAAATCCAATCAATTAAATATGCATTGCATTATCTGTTGAAGATTCATATGCAGTGTTTGTCAAATTGAACCCAAACAAAGGGAGGAAATTATGGTGTAACAGACTTTAGGCTTTATGTAGCAAGGGTTTCCAGGCAGTGGTCCATGATTTATAACTGATGTGGGGGGCCCTGATAGTCAAAATACTATGCGTATGTGGTGGTTTCCATGAGGATTGCTAACCAGTCCAGCCTGAGTGAGACCATTCCAAATTGCAGACATTTTAGAACAGTGATGAAAATAAACATGAACATATGATTTTGCATATAACGATGAGCTTCTTGTGAAACCAAACAAGTACTTATTGAATGTCTGCTTCTCAAATTGCTTCCTTTGTTGTCTATACTGCTTAGATTCAAAGCACTTTCCAGGACGGATCATGCCCTCTGTACCTTTCTCTATGCCTCAATGGCACCTAGAGTTTACAATATGCACTTAATAAATCCTATGAACTTGATTCAGAGACATCATCTTTGAAGAATTTAGAAGACAGGAAGGCTTTCCTTCCAATTCCACATATGTTTTAATTTGTTTTCTTGCTCATGTCTATTCCCCTGTTTATCTCAGTGCTTAATTCTGGGTTTGGCATATCATAGGTGCATAATGAATGCTGGTTGAATGAGGCAACACAGTGTAAAGTAATAAACATGGGATTAGAGTCAAGAGGCAGGAGTTGATCTTCAAGTTTACCATTTTACTCTTGAGTGATGTAGAAAAACCACTCTGAGTCTTTGATTTTTTACTTTCCCCTTCTGTACAATTGGAAAACACATATTTTGCCAAACTCATGGGGTTATTGTGGGGATCAAATAAAAAAATGCATGAGACTGCACTTTGTAAACTATAAATGGCTTTAAAATATGCTTATTATTATAAATAATAAAAGGAACCTACATTTTATCCTATGTAAGAGAAAGTTCTTACATTTTGGTCTATTGGCCCAAGATTAGAAAAAAAAATTGGAAAAACTAAGATAGACAAGTTACCTCAGTAAATGTGGACTCAAATGATAGAAGTTTTGTTGGCCAAGTAGCATTTTAGTAAATGAAGGATTTTTGGAAAGACATTTTCAAGGCTAATGTTTTCCAGTACAGTTGTTTCTCACTTGTGTAATAAATTTGTCTCTGATCCACTGCATACAAATCATATTTGTGTATCAATTCAAGATTAAAGTGAACTAAAAGGAATAATAGTCAAACTGTGCAGTCCTCAGAAAACTTTGGAAAAAAAACTAACCAGCTTATTTTTAAAAGTCACTTCCCAATTTATTTGGTATTAGGTAGATTTATGAAAACTAAATTTTCTTAATGGATTTTATATATTAGCCTAACTATCAATGATATTAGTGGTTTTTTCCTTATACGAGAACTATTACTCCTAAATCACTTATTGCAAGAACAGGGTACAAACCTAAAATATATATGGTAGCTAATCGACATACGTTAAAGGAATTCCAGTTGGAGATTTCCTCTTCCAGCTTTGATGAAGTAGCTTACAGTAAAACAAAGACTCTTGGCAAGAACAATCATAAAATATAAATAAAGTGAAAAAAAAAGAAATGTTTGGAAGCATTTGAGAGCAACCGAGGCAGTCAGGACTGAAGAGACTCAAAAAGAAAGAAACCACACTGAAGGGAACTTAACATTCTGTGCCACTGTTGCCATTGAGGTGTTTTTCAATTCCTAATCTACGCAGAATGAGAGTATAAGAATCTAGGCAGAAATTGGCAGGTAAGAGGCCAAAAATCTAAGCAGAGCAGACACATACCACTGAGGAAATAGAAATTGTGCTTCAGAGACCATCAAGGAGGAGGACCCAATCCCAGCTTTTAGTTGAGACCCCTGAAGGGCTAGGCCTTAGGAGAAAGGGAAAAATGAAATATATCAGGGCTCACTAATACAGAAGCACAAGTCTGAGTCATGTCAATTGCTGATTGGATTAAGGTACTCTTTCCCAAATCTTACTACATGTTTAAAAAAAAGTCAATCATCTTGAAAGGAAGATATCATTAGCCAGAGCCTCTACAGTTTATTCAGTGTTTGATATTTAGTTAAAACATTATTCAGTATGATAATAAATAAGCCTAAATGAATGCAAATTAAGAGAAAAACAGTCAACATAAACAGACCTCAGGTCACCAAGGTATTGGCATTATCAGACACAGACTTTAAAATGATTGTGATTAATATCTTTTTAAAAATAGGTGATAAGATGGGGAATTTCAAAGATAATAAGAATCTATAGGAAAAACTAAATAGGTAATCTAGAATTAAAAATAATAACAAATTAATAATTTAATAAACAGTTTAACAGCCAATTATATGGGGCAGAAGTTGGGATTAGTGAAACAAAATGTGTCAGTATAAAATAATCAGACTGAAGCATGGAGAAAAGAGGAAATGGAAAACAGAGGAAAGAGAAAAGGGACAAAAGACATACAGTAAAAAGGTCTAATGCATGTATATTTGGTGTCCAAGAAAAAGAAGAAAGCATAAACGGGCAAGTGAAAACATTAAGCCACAGATCCAAAAAGGCTGACAAATCCTTAGCCAGATATAGACAAAAGAAAAACAGGCTGAGGAACATCATAGTAAAACTGTTGAAGACAAAGAGACTATATTAAAAGCACCAGAGAATAGAAGACATCACTTTCAGAGTAATATATATCAGATATACAACTAACTTGCCAAAGAAAGTATGAAAGTGAAAAGACAATGGAATAACATATTTAGAAAGATGGAAGAAAACAGCTGGCCACCTAGAATTCTCTACTAAGCAAAGATACCCTTTGAAAATGAATTTCAAATAAAGATATCTTCAGCCACACAAAAACTGCAAGAATTCATTGCCAGTGGACTCACATTAAAAGAAACAATGAACAGACTTTTTAAGAAAATTAAATTTTGAGGTCATAATTGTTTATAACATTGTGTAATTTCAGGTATACATTATTATATATCAGTTTCTGTATAGACTATATCATGCTCACCACCAATAGTGTGGTTTTTATCCATCACCATACATATGCATCCCTTTAACCCTTTTGCCCACCTCCCCACCCCCTTCCCCTCTGGTAACAACTAATCTGTTCTCTTTATCCCTGTGTTTATCTTCCACATATGACTGAAATCATACAGCATTTGTCTTTCTCTATCTGGCTTATTTTGTTAACATAATACCCTCAAGGTCCATCAATGTTGCTGCAAATAGGATGATTCTGTCTTTTTATGGCTGAATAGTATTCCATTGTATATATATATATATATATACATCACACATCTTCTCTATCCAATCATCCGTTCATGGGCACTTGGGTTGCTTCCACATCTTGGCTATCATGAATAATGCTGCAATGAACATAGGAGTGCATAAATTTCTTTGCATTGTTGATTTCAAGTTTTTTGGATAAATATCCAGTAGTGAGATAGCTGGATTGTACTGTATTTCTATTTTTAATTTTTGAAAACTCTCCCTACTGTTTTGAATAGTGGCTGCACCAGTTTGCATTCCCACCAGCAGTGTATGAGGGTTCCCTTTTCCCTACATCCTCTCCAACAATGTTATTTTTTGTCTTGTTAATTATAGCCATTCTGACAGGTGTAAGGTGATATCTCATTGTAGTTTTGATTTGCATATCCCTTATAATTAGTGATGTTGAACATGTTTTCATGTGCCTGTTGGCCATTTGTATATCTTTGGAAAAATGTCTGTTCACATCCTCTGCCCATTTTTTGATTAGGTTGTTTGTTTTGTTGTTGAATTGTATGAGTTCTTTAAACATATTGGGAATTAACTCCTTGTGGAATATTTGATTTGCAAATATTTTCTCCCAGCTGATGGGTTGTCTTTTTGTTTTGTTCATGATTTCCTTAGCCTTGCAGAAGCTCTTTAGTCTGACATAGTCCCATTTATTTTTTCTTTCATTTCCCTTGCCTGAGGAGACATGGTATTCAAAAAGATGCTGCTAAGACCGATGTCAAAGAGTGTACTGCCTATATTTTCTTCTAGGAGTTTTATGGTTTCAGGTTTTACATTCAAGTCTTTAATCCACTTTAAGTTAATTTCCTTGTATACTCATTTTTTAGAGAATCTTTTTCATAAGTGGATGTTGGATCTTGTCAAATGATTTCTCTGCACTTATTGAGATGATCATGTGTTTTTTATTCCTCATTTTGTTAATGTGATGTATCAAATGAATTGATTTGATGTGGAAGCATCCCTGTGTCCCTGATATAAATCCCAACTGATCATGGTGTATGATCCTTTTAATGTATTGCTGTATTCGGTTTGCCACTATCTTGTCAAGGATTTCTGCATCTATGTTCATCAGCAATATTGGCCTGTAATTTTCCCTCTTTGTGTTGTCTGGTTTGGGTATCAGGGTAATGTTGGCCTCATAGGATGAGTCAGGAAGCGTTCTATTTTCTTCAATTTTTCGGAATAGTTTGAGAAGGACAGGTATTAACTCTTCTTTGAATGTTTGGTAGAATTTTCCAGATAAGCCATCTGGTCCTGGACTTTTGTTTTTTGGGAGGTTTTTGATTGCTGTTTCTATCTACTTGTGATTGGTCTATTCAGATTCTCTATATCTTCTTGATTCAGTTTTGGGAGGTAGTGTGAGTCTAGGAATTTATCCATTTCTTCTAGGTTATCCAATTTGTTGGCACACAGTTTTTCATAGTATTCTCTTATAATTCTTTGTATTTCTGTGGTATTGTTGTAATTTCTCCTCTTTCACTTTTAATTTTATTTATTTGCACCTTCTCTCTTCTTCTCTTAGTGAGTCTGTCTAAGGGTTTGTCAATTTTGTTTATCTTCTCAGAGAACTGGCTCTTAGTTTCATTGATCCTTTCTATTGTTTTTTGGTCTCTATTTCATTTATTTCTGCTCTAATTCTTACTATTTCCCTCCTGCTGACTTTGGGTTTTGTTCTTCTTTTTCTAGTTATGTTAGGTATAGTTTTAGATTATTTATTTGAGATTTTTCTTGTTTGTTGAGGTAGACCTGTATTGCTATAAATTTCCCTCTTACCACTGCTTTTGCTGCATCCCATAAGAGTTGGTATGTTGTGTTTTCATTTTTATTTGTCTCCAGGTATTTTTTGATTTCTCCTTTGATTTCTTCATTGATCCAATGGTTTTTCAGTAGCATGTTGTTTAATCTCCACATATTTGTGCCTTTCCCAGCTTTCTTCTTATAGTTGATTTCTACTTTCATAGCATTGTGGTTGGAAAAAGATGCTTGATATGATTTCAATATTCTTAAATTTATTGAGGCTTACCTTGTTTCCCAACATATGGTCTATCTTTGAGAATGTTCCATGTGCGCTTGAGAAGAATGTGTAATCTGCTGTTTTTGTATGGAATGTTTTATATATATCTATTAAGTCCATCTGGTCTAGTGTTTCATTTAAGGCCACTGTTTCCTTGTTGACTTTTTGTCTGGATGAACCATCCATTGATGTAAGTGGGGTTTTGAGGTCCCCTACTATTATTGTGTTACTGTCAATTTCTCCCTTTAGGTCTGTTACTAGTTCCTTTATATACTTTGGTACTCCTGTGTTAGGTACATATATATTCAAAAGTGTTATGTCCTCTTGGTGGAATGTCCCTTTTATCATTATATACTGCCCCTCTTTGTCTCTCATTGTCTTTTTTATCTTGAAGTCTGCTTTGTCTGATATAAGTATGGCAACATCTGCTTTCTTTTGCTTGCCCTTTGCTTGGAGTATCATCTTCCATCCCTTCACTCTGAGCCTACGTTCGTCTTTAGAGCTGAGATGTGTTTCCTGGAGGCAGCATATTGTTGGGTCTTGTGTTTTAATCCAACCAGCCACTCTGTCTTTTTTTTTTTTTTTGTGAGGAAGAGCAGCCCTGAGCTAACATCCGTTGCCAATCTTCCTCTTTTTTGCTGAGGAAGACTGGCCCTGGGCTAACATCCGTGTCCATCTTCCTCCACTTTATATGGGACGCCGTCACAGCATGGCTGACGAGCAGTGTGTCGGCGGGCGCCCAGGATCCGAACTGGCGAACCCCGGGCTGCCAAGCGCGGACTAAACCGCTGTGCCACCGCGCGGCTTGATTGAAGAATTCAATCCATTTACATTTACAGTGATTACTGATATATGAGGGCTTACTGCTGCCATTTTATCTCTTGTTTTCCAGGCATTCTATATTGCCATTGTTTCTTTTCCCTTGTATTTTTGACTGCTATTTCAGGTTGATGGTTTTCTGTGATGGTTTTCTCATTATTTACAATTTGTGGCTCTGCTCTGATTTTTTGTTTAGTGGTTATCATGCGGTTTGTATAAAAGATCTCATAGATGAGATAGTCCATTTTCTGATAGCCTCTAACCTCCATTAGCCTAAGCAGGTTCCATCCCTTTCCTCTTCTCCTTTTGAGTTATTATTGTCACAAATTATTCTTTTTTTGTGTTGTGAGTTTATGATTACATTGAAGTGTTTATAATTATTTTTGATGTTTTCCTTCCCTTTATCTTTTATGTCATAATTAAGCATTTGCTAACCTGTTCTGATAGAGAGCTGCAATTTTCTGATTTTTGTCTGTCTACTTATCCCTTGCCCAAGGCTTTGTAAGCCTTTGCCTTATGTTACAGGTAGAAGGGCTTCCTTCATCATTTCTTGTGTGTGTGTGTGGGGGGGGGGGAGAGTCTAGGGATGATGAACTCCCTTAGCTTTTGTTTATCTGGGAAAACTTTTATTTCTCCATTATATCTGAAGGATAATTTCACTAGATGGAGTATTCTTGGCTGAAAGTTTTTGTCTTTCAGTATTTTGAATATATCATTCCATTCTCTCCTAGCCTGTAAGATTTCTGCTGAGAAATCCACTGAAAGCCCAATAGGGGTTCCTTTGTAGGTTATTTTCTTTGGCCTTGTTACCCTTAATATTTTTTTCTTTGTCATTGACTTCTGCCAGTTTTAACAGTATATGCCTTGGAGAAGGTCTTTTTGCATTGATATAATAGGAGTTCAATTGGCTTCATGTACTTGTAAGTCTGGTTCCTTCCCCAGGTTTGGGAAGTTCTCAGCTATTATTTCTTTGAACAAGCTCTTGGCTCCTTTCTCCCACTCTTCTCCCTCTGGAAAACCTATAGTCCTTACATTGCTTTTCTTAATCTAGTCAGATATTTCTTGAAGAATTTCTTTTCTCTTAAACCTTAGTTCTCTCTCCTTCTCTACCTGAAGCATATCTATATTTCTGTCCTCTAATTCACTAATTCTGTCCTCCATAATATAAGCTCTATTTTTTATGGTTTCTAGATTATTTTTTATCTCATTAACTGTGTTCTTCATATCTAGAATTTTTGGTCATTTTTTTTTGAGTGTCAATCTCTTTGGTGAAGTATTCTTTCTGCTCATTAATTTTATTCCTGAGCTCATTGAATTGTCTGAGTTTTCTTGTAACTCACTGAGTTTCTTTATGGCAACTATTTTGAATTCTCTGTTATTTAGATTGTAAATTTCTGTGACTTCAGGATTGGTTTCTGGAGACTTGTCATTTTCCTTCTGCTCTGAAGTGTTACTGTAGTTCTTCATGGTGCTTGATGAATTGATCCTTTGCTGGTACACTTGTGATAGTATCCAGTTGCAGATTCCACCTGCCACCACTGAGGGGGAGGAGGAGCTGTGTTTTCTGATCTTGCCCCATCTGCTGGAAGTTGTGTGGGTAGGGCTGCTCTGTGTTTGCATGGGCTGGCCACAGCCACTCTGCAGGTTGCACCCAGGTGGGCAGGGCCTCTGTGCTGGGTGGGCTGGTCACATACTGTAGGTGGGGCCCCTGTGCTCTGTGGACAGGTTGCTCTCACATGGGCAGGGCCACTGCACTTGGCAGGGGACCAGCTGAGCTGCTGCACTATGTGGGAGGGGCACCTATGCAGGGGCTGAGCCACCACTTGGTGCTGTGGTCTGTGGGTGGGGCGCCTTCTCGCCTGCACTGTGTTCTGCAGGCAGGTGCCTTCATGAGAGTTGAGCCTCCACTACTCGGTGTAGAGTGTTCCCATTGGCAGGGCCGCTGTGGCATGGTGGGCACTCCTGCAGGCAGGGCTACAACTCCAAAAATGTTTGCACAGGCTGGGCTGCCCCCACCTCCTCTTACAGTCGCAGAGGCCACTATGTGAGGATCTGCAACCCGGCTCACTGTCACTGGGGAAGGGGGGGTGCACTCACCTAGTTCCACTGCCTCTTGGGGAGTCCACCCACTTTCAAATGCACAGCTGCATGGATCTCTCAGACGTCCTATTGTGCTGTGCAGGGAATCCTCTGCTGGTTAATGAATGTCCATTTAGTTGTAACTTAGAGGGGAGAGACAAAGGGAACAACTCACTCTGCCATGATGCTGACGTCACCCTCAATAAACAGACTTCTTTAAGCTAAATAAAAATGAGGGCAGTGTGGAAACATAGAAAGAACTGAAGAGCACTAGAGAGGGTAAATATTAGGTAATTTAAAATCATATTAACTTTAAAAAGCCAGGAAGTGATAAATGGAGGTAAAATATTCTAAGGTACTCATTGATTGTGAAATTGTGAGAGTACTAATTCATAGCAGACTCTAATCAGTTAAGGATGCATGCTGGAATCTCTAGGGTA
Organism: Tapirus indicus; assembly: GCA_031878705.1. Classification (NCBI taxonomy): domain Eukaryota; kingdom Metazoa; phylum Chordata; class Mammalia; order Perissodactyla; family Tapiridae; genus Tapirus; species Tapirus indicus. Next base: position 82,949,777 of record CM062922.1, read on the forward strand.
ACCACTTAGAGAATAAAATAAGAGTATAACAAACTGATAGGATGGGAAATAAAATAATAAAACTATTTGTTTAATCTAAAATAAGTGCAAAAAATAGAAAAAAAGAACATATGGAACAAGTGAATAACAAATAGTATATTGGTAGACTTAAAACTAATCCACCAAGAAGATATAGAAATTCTAAAATTATAAAGTGACAGTCCTCACTTTGCATAGTTCCCATATGCACAAACAGCAGTTATCACAATTTAGTTATATAACACCAGAACAATACAATTCAAATTCCACTTAGTACAATATATTCATTGTAACAGCAGAAAGTACAAACTTCACTAATAGGCCTTCCAACCACAAATCACCACGTAGGTAACAAATGAGAATCATGATCAGTGACCAATTACATCGCTTCTTTCAAAGTCTGTCATTGATCGGTCACTGTGTCTCTGTTATTCAGTTCAGGCAGAGACAGAAAAGTGTGTAGTTGTGCTGCCTCTTTGTCTCTCAGTGACAAACCTATATGACATTTTACAAATATAGATAATCAAAATGGGGGATCAGCCAACAAGGATGAGAGTGCATCAAAGAAACAAAAAATGGTAAAATTTGAATTAAACGTAAATAAAATTATAGAAGAAAAATAGCTGACTATGGGAATGTTGATGCTGTTGCCATTTGAGAGACTCTAGATATGCAGGCCAGAGAAATTCAGTGAAAGTGGAATTATCAACATAAATGAGGAAAGCGACTGTGACAAAAAGGATGAAGATGTCCCAGAGGAAGTGATGCCAAGAAAAAATTCACATTAAAAGAATTCTCAGAGATATTTCATAACATTGAAAGTAAAAAGGATAAAATGTTGGAAGCTCGATCCAAACTTAGAAAGGAATAAGACAATTCACAGAGGCATAGAAAAACCGCGTGCTTTGTAATATAAGTTACACGATAAAAAAAAGAAGGTGAGAACTGTTTAAACTACTCTTGTTAAGTTTTTTTTTAATAAAGAAATGACATACTTTAATTCTCTATGTTTCTGATGTTTTAAATTATAGTGAACGGAATAAATATCAGTTTTACTTTTTTCATTTCCCTTCACATGTATTACTGAAAATAAGAGAGTATTTAACATTGTGATGAAAACTTTTAGAGGTCATATAACAATGGTAATTTTTCCCACTGATTATTAAGTTTGCCTTGCATAGTTTCAGCTTACATGGTCATTTTGTGGTCCCATGCTACCATAAAAAGTGAGAATCACCTGCATATTTAATAATGTAGCCTCAAAATGTATAAATCAAAAACTGACAAAAATAAAGGAGAAACAGACAAATCCAAGATTACGATAGGACAGTCTAACACATATCTCCAAGTAACTGACGGCAACAGTACAAAATATTGGGAAAAAATATGTGTATATATATTTATATACACACAACATATGTAAAATATATGAAATTTTGGGTGAAATCATCCAACATGATGGATGAACTTGATCTATCTTAAATATATAGAACACTGTATGCAACAGTTTCAGACTACATATTCCTTCCAAAGTACATGTAATATTTACCAATATTGACCATATGCTGGTCCATAATTCAAGATTCAACAAATTACAATGAATTAAAACCACAAAGAATATACTCTTTGACCACAGAAGACTCTAGCTATAAACTAAAAACAAAAAAGTACCCAGAAAATCCACAAATGGTTGGAAGCTACACAGCACACTTATATATAACTCAGGAGTCAAAAAAAAGAAATAAATGAAAATTAGAAAATATGTTTTTACCAAATGATAACAGAAATAAGACATGTGAAACTTGTAGGATATTGCTAAAAAGGAAACTTATGGCCTTAATGCATATATAAAAAGAGAAGAGAAGCTAAAAATTGTCTAAGCATCATCTCAAGTTACTAGAAAAAGAAGAGCAAATTAAACGCCAACATAAAAGGAAGGAAATAATAAAAATAAGAGCACACATGTAGGTTCTTATTTTCATTATTTCCTTCCTTTTATGTTTATACATATATATTCCTTTAATATATACAGATCTATGTACATATATATGTATGTGTGTGTGTATATATACATTTATTTCTTTGGTTGTTTCTATAAAAATATTAATCAAAGATTAATAAAAGTGATTAAGCTTTAGCAAGACTGAGCAAAAAAAAATAAAAGACAGAAGCCAAAAAGTAACAAGAGCATGAATGAAAAAAAGTCCTAGCATTGTGGGAGCATTATAAAAACATAAGAGAATATTATGAAAAACTTAATGACAATAAATTTAAAGTTTTAGGGGGAAAAATGGGCAAATTACTTGAAAAACTTAACTTACCAAAATTGACCTAAGAAGAAATAGAAAACCCAAATTATTCTATATTTGTTTTAAAATTTTTACCATGTAATTTAAATTTTTTCCTCAAAGAAAACTCCAGGCTCAAATTTCACTGATGAATACCTCCAAAATGAACACCAACCTTATACAAAATAAGCAAGAGAACTGGAGGAAAAAGAAACTTATTCTAAGAGTCAACCCTAGCCTTCATCACAAAACCTGACAAGACAGTAAAATAAAAGAAAATTAGGAGCCAAGCTCTAATAAACATAGATGAAATAAAAACACTTAAAATTTTCACAAAAAGAATCCAAAAACTATTGACAAAGGATTATACATCACCTCCAAGTTGTTATTTTTTTTCCAAGTATATAAGGTTGGTTCACATTTAAAAGTTTATCAATGTAAGTCAAGACACTGACAGAACAAAAGAGAAAATAATATGATCATCTCAATAGATGCAGAAAAGCATTTGATAAAATTCAACTTCCTTTTCTCAGAAAACTATAAAATGTTCAGAGAAGACTTAAGTAACTGAAAGAATATATTAGAAGCCTCAGTATTTTAAAGAGAAAACTCTCCCCAAATTGGTTTATAGATTCAATGAAATCCCAATCAAGATAGCATCAGATTTTTTTTCCATATGTGGAAATTGAAGCTGATTCCAAAATATATATGGAAATTCAAAGAACCAAGAATAAAATAAAATAGGCAATAAAATCTGGAAAAAAAGGAACAAAATTTTAGAACTTACATTATAGGATTTTAAGACTCATCAAAAATGTACAGTAAGAGTATAATATTGGTGCAAGAATATACAAACCAGTAGAACAAAATATAGAATCAATAAACAGACCTCCACATATATATTGCCAGTCGATTTATGACAAAAGTGGCCGTGCAGCACAGAGGGGAAAAGAAAATTTTAGTTTGAGTAAAGGTGCTTCTAGATCTATTGTAAATTCATAGGGAAAAAAATCTTGAGCTCTACCTCACACAACACACAAAAACTCCAGTGGATTGTAGACCTACATTTGAAAGGTAAAACAGTAAAATTTCTGGAAGATAACACAGGAAAATACATATTTATGGTAGGCAAAGTTCACAGTACAGTAAAAGCACTAACCATAAAGGAAAAGAAGAATAAGTTGCACCTTTGTAAAATTTAGAACTTTAGAACTGTTTGTCTAAAGATACCATTAAATGCAAGAAAAAATAAGCCACAGAGTGTTGGAAAATATTAAATAAAATATAACTGAAAAAGGATTTATATTCAGAAAATTGTAAAGAAATCATATAAATTAAGAAGAAAATGACACACAAGCCAATAGAAAACTGGGCAAAAGACTTTAATATGCCCTATAGGAAAAAAAAGGATATGCAAATGGGCAACGTACATATTAAGTCTCCCAATCTCATTAGTCAACATGTAAATGCAAATTGAAACCAAAGGGGGATACCTTTCATATGCAACAGAATGGCTAAAATTAAGACTTAAAGTACTAGGAGTAAAGTACTAGGGAAAATCTGAAGCAACTGGAATACTCTTAAACCTCTGGTGAGAGTATAAATTAGTACAACCACTGTGGAAAATTATTTGGGATTATCTATTAAAGCTAGTCTTCTGCCTACCTATGATCAAGCAGTTCCAAATATATCTAACAGTTTATATATGTTCGCCAAAAGAAATGTACAGAAATGTGTATAGCAGAACTATCCATAATATCATAATGGAGAAAAACTGGAAATAAACCAAACATTTGTCAATATGGATAAATAAATTGTGCTGTATTCACACACTGGAATGCTACATAGCAATGAAAATGAACACCAATGCTGAGTGAAGCAGCATGGGTGAATCCCACAAATAGAATGTTGAGTAGGAAAGAATCAGACACAAAAAGTACACACTGTCAAGTTTTTCACATAAAGCTCAAAAACAGGCAAAACTAATCTACGGTGATAGAGGTAAAAATAGTAAATCCCTCTCCAGTACAGTAACAGAAAAGGAGTGAGAGAGTCTTCGTGGGTACTGTTAATGCTCTGTTTCCTGATCTCTGTGGTGGTCAGAGAGGACGTTCACTTTGTAAAAGTTCATCAATCTGTGCATTTCTGATTTTTGCACTTTCTTGTGCAAATTTTACACTTTGATAAACTGCTTACTTGTAAAGAAAGAAGTCCAAATTTCAAAAAGAGGTGAAAATAAATTCAAAATATAAAAACTTTGAGCTAACAAAAGGAAATTTCCTGATAAGCTATTCCAATGCATCATTTACACACACACACATACACACACGTGTATATAGACACAAGCAGCCTTCACAAAAAAACATTTGGGCCACTTACTTTGAGCCAAACCTCATTCTCTCTCTCCAGGCTACCTTCTGGCTGCTCACTCCCTTCATCCTGAGGTCTATTTCCACGGGTGACACAGGGAAACCAGCCAGTAAGGGGATGGTGCTCTGGTAAGTCTGGATGGTATGACGTGCAAATCTGAAACACAATTTCAATCAAAAATTAAATGTGGAGGGTGAGATATAAGTAAAGACAATGAAACTCTCCAGCTCACACCACAGTTTTCTTCTCTTTCTGAGTGCCTAATGATCATATTATTGGCAGAAAACTTTTCTCAATGTAGGAGATGGTCTCAATGCTCTCTGTGAGCCTCAAGATATAACTTACAGGGTAGAAAAACACATGTGGCAATTCTCAGCCTACCATCAACCCAGGGGTCTTGCCCAAAGGATGGTCCTGGCACATTTCAGGCAACTGCTCCTAGGATTAGCCACGGAAGTCTGTCCAGGATGGTGGTTAGATTCTTACCAGGTAGGACCCACTGGTCCCAGGAGTGAGGCTACTGAGTCAGGGAACCACTGAGCACTCAGCTTGGTAAAGAAACCGGGGAAGAGAAACTCCAGGAAATCCCTCCCACTTCACTTAGGGAAGACAGACAGGCTAGACCAAAAGCTACTTCAGAGAGTTGTCACTAACTCAGCATCTTGCAACTTTCCTGGCTTCCTGTCATTGGGCACCAGAACTCTTCAGAAAGATGCCAGAATTAGCTGAAGGAGTGTGGCAGACACAGCTAGTTGCCTACCCATATCCATTTCCCCTTACTTTCTTATGAACAAACTCCAATTCTGTTCAAGGTGATGATGTGTCCAATTATAAACACTCATCTCCTCAGGGTCCCTTACAACTAAGGGTGACGAAGTGACCTGGGTCTGACCAGTGAGATGTTGGTGGAAGCCTATAGTGTTGAACTTCCAGAAAGCTGGAATAAAAAGGGAAAAATTCAACTAGCATGTGCCTATTCCCCTTTGACCTTGCCCCTTCTTCCTGCTTGAAATGCTGACTTCAGGCCTATAGGGCCAGCACTCATCTTATGAGCAGGAGGAAGAACTGAAGGCCAACGATGGAAAGAGCTGGAATCTACAAGACACCTGGGTCCTCAATGAGTTCCTTGAACTGCAGCACCAACCTTGGCTGGTTCCTCAATCTCCTGCAACGTCTCCTCAAGTCTAAAATCCAACGATTTCGGGGGCCGCCTGGTGGCGGAGCGGTTTAGTCCGCGCTTGGCAGCCCGGGGTTTGCGAGTTCGGATCCCGGGCGCCCGCCGACGCACTGCCTGTCAGCCATGCGGTGGCGGCGTCCCATATAAAGTGGAGGCAGATGGGCATGGATGTTAGCCCAGGGCCAGTCTTCCTCAGCAAAAAGGGGAGGATTGGCAACGGATGTTAGCTCAGGGCTGGGCTTCCCCACAAAAAAAAAAAAAAAGGTAAAATCCAATGATTTCCTCCTGGCCTAAAATACCTAGAGAGCTAAATCTCAATTCTGCTGAAAGGACAGTAGTGCTTATTGTCGTGATGAATGGAAGAGTTTATTTGGTAATGGAAGCATCTAGAATAGTACCCAAAAGCCAAAGCCCTTAATGTTTTTTTCAGTATTCAACTATAATTCATAGAAATCAGTCCTCAGAGGAGCTCCTATTTATTTAGGTGGATATTCATGGAAAATTGTATACCTAAGGATTTGTTTTTAGTACTAACTCTAGAATTTCTTCAATAATAATTCTTTAAATCAAAGTATACTTTGATATTTAATACATTTTTTAAATTTCACTTGACACTTGTAATAAACCATTGAGTTAAATACAAAAAGTATTAGTATACCCATTTTGTATATGAGAAAATTGGGGCCTAGAGAGGTTAAGTGACTTGTCAAATCTCACTCAGTAGTAATAATAGTACTACTGGTGGATCCAGTAGTGTGATCCAGTCATTTTGACTCATTACTGTTTCTTTTTTCTTCTTGTAAAATAAATTCTCCCAAATACGAAGCCCAAGTGTAATTTCTGATGTGTGTATTGATGAGATTAATTTTGAGATGCTTTTATATACCTTCAAGTCAGCTACTGCATCACCAAAGGTTCCTAGGTGAAAACTAGTGAGGGTAAGCCGGATGAGGGTGAGGATGAGATTTAATTGCTAGTCTAGAAGCTTTTCATTTAACATTATCTTATTCTGAGTTCAGTATGGACTAAATTTGATGTCAAAGTCAAAAGATAAATGTAAGCTCCCATTAAGCACCTGGGGGAGTCACTTCACAATCGTGCTCAGCCTTGACTCTATTAATTTACCATGGAACGAGGCTCTCCAGTTACCAAGGAAACAGGACACTTCTTCTTGTCTTCACGAGAGGAGTAAGCCTGGGTAGCCCACTGATCCAGGTATCCTTTGGGAGTATAGAGGCCACAGTCTTTGATGCTGGTTTTCTCCTCAAAAGGCTCACATATTCCATCTCCCTCATATATGTAGCACAGGCTTGGCTCCCCTGCCAAGAAATATTATATGACATTTGAAAAGTGTTTTTATATATGTCATGTAAAAATAATACATTTTTTCTCCAACCCACTAAAGAGAATCCTGTAATTGCCAACCAGGTTACTGCTCACCTCAAACATGCAGACAACACAGACACACACACACACACACACACACACACACACACACTGCTCACCTCAAACATGCAGACAACACACACACACACACACACACACACCCTAAAGAAGAATCCTTTTTCATGGGGACAGGCGTAGAATGCATCTATATAATAAAAAGTATAGAAAGGGGTGGTACTGGGGAAGAAGGAACAGGGAGAAATAAGCAGCTGTGGGCTGGATGTAGAAAGAAATTTTAAGGAATCGTTGGGTAAGATACTTAGGGGAAACTGGGGATATAAGAGAAGCAGGTGAAAGAAGAAAGGGATTTAAATAAACGGTATGATGTGTTATGTACTTGGATCCCCTTCATAGTTTCTGAAATATTAAGCTAGTTGAGGGATTTGCTTTCAATACTTTCTGCTACTGAATTGTGTTTCTTCAACTAACTGTGGAACTGTTCTGAAATAGACAATATGGGCTCCAGGTCTATAAGGGTGACATACATATCATTTTTTTTAGTCTTACAACAACTATGTCATGTTTGTATTTTTTGTTTGTTTCATAAATAGGAAACCTGAGTCTCAGTGATTTTAAGTGACGTGCCAAGAATCCCTTGACACATAAGCAATAAGGCTTGGATTTGGGCCAGGCTTCCAGAAGGCAGGTTCTGTGGGCTCTATCACCCACGCTGCCTTGAACTAGACAGACAGACTGTCTTCAAGAGCAAACAAGTGAGAACATGTAAGAAAAACTGGTGGGGCTGTAAAGCAAGCTTTATTCTCTGGATGAGTTCCATAGGATAGCTCCTACTAAGTGAATAACACTACTATAGATACGTAAACTAGCTTTCTTCAGATACACAAAGCTGAGATGCAGTTATAAAGCCATTTATTAAGTGCTATTGCAACGTCTACCAAAATGTGGGGCAATTAATATTAGTAGCACGATTTTAATTTCCTATTTCTGCTTAAAATAACAGGACATGAAAATAAGATCAAAATTTAAAATAAATCAACTCACAGGTACACACACAGTAACATCATTACTAAAATTTGCTGTTATTACACCATTCTTTTTATTGTTAATTCTTCACAGCAATCCCACAGGGCTGTCCCAGGAATTTTTCAGCTGCTCATCAACATGTAGTTACTGATTATTTTCCTTAGTAACTTCTTCAAGTCTAAGACCCTTCTGTGGTAAATCTCTCTCTACTTGCCAGGAATAAGCCACTGCTCCTAGGACTTGTTCTAAGCCTATTTTGGATTTTAGACTCCTGCATTCCATCAAACCTATGGCCTTCCCAAATCACTCCTCCAAAGCTAATACATGTGTATTTGGAATGACTTTCCCATGATGATTCCTCTCTCAAACACACATGCGCGATTATACACATATATGTATACATATATGTATATATCCATATATGTACATATGAAAGTATGTGTGCATTTTATAATGTATATATTGTTTACAACAAACATGTATGTATACGTTTTGTTTTTCTATTTATAACCCATAACTGTTTCTTCTTGCTTCTTTTTTTTTTTTACCATGGACTTAAATTTTTTATCTCTCTTTTTTCAAATCCATATAAAAATAACAGACCACTTTTAAAACACATTTCACAATGGTTCCTTCAAACCTGATCTTTTGAGAAATAATGGAATAGAACTATATGCTTAGCATGCTATGAACTTATTACTCACTGAAATAGATGTTTCTGTAATAGATCATTTTAACTTTACCCTGTAAAGTTAAAATAATTTAGATATAGTCTTATTGGAGTTGGAGGCTAAGGAAATATGCACCAAATCTAATGGGATCAAATGTGATAGAAACAAAGTAAGATCTGCTCTTAAGTTAAATGAGACTGGAGCTGCACTGGAGAAGGCACAGTGTTTGGAGAATATATATGTATATGTGTGCGTTTGTGTGTGTATTCAATATGTACCACTATGTGCTACCAAAAAGAAATGATGCAAACAGGCATTAACAAATACTTGTGTACACAAGAGGGGAGGTAATCAGTTCAGTGTATTCTGCACAGCCAGACCACATCTAGAGTATTGAATTCCTTTCTGGGCACTGACCACATGAAGCATGCCAGGTTAGGGTAAATAGGAAAGGGTCTGGAAACCTAATCACACGAGGGGATGTTTGGATTGGAAAGGAGAATAATGGGGAGGCATTTCAAATATCTGAATGGTAGTCAAATAAAACAGGAAAAAAACGGATCCTCTGTAGTTTCATAGCAAGGAAAAAGCACTCAACGAAGCATCAGGAAACCTGAGTTCCAGTGTTGGCTCTGCAGAGGCCTCGTTGTATGCCTGTGGATGAGTCACTAAAATGCTCTGAGCCTCAGTTTCCAAACCAGAAGATGGAAGAAGATAAACAGATAAAGCCACTTTTAAATAGAACAGTCTGTTTCAAGGTGCATTCTTCACCGCTAGAAGTACGTAAGCAGAAGCTAAAGGCCCATCTCTCAAGAATTGATAGAAGAGATTTCTATAACAGAAGGAAGCTGGACTCTAAGTAACTGCTAGACTGTACGCATGAAGGGATCAGGGCATCTATTAGACTCGTGGTCCACGGTGGGCACTGAATATTTTTTTGTTGGATGGATCGATTGATGGATGGATGGATGGATGGATGGATGGATGGATGGATGGATGGATGGAAGACTACTAAGATTCTATGATTTTATGATTATACTCTAGAGAACAGGGGCACTTGTTAACACCTTAATAAATTCTACCCAATTATAAGCATATTCTACTTTATCTTGAGATTTAGAGACATTAAATATTTTTAATGTGCTGCTGTTTAAAATAACTTTGATGAGTGATTATGTTCCACAGAATCATTACAATGTATGCAGATGGGAATGGAAAAATAATCTACATCTAAGACGCCTGTTGATGATGGCTTTAATCAGAATGGGGAGAAGTGTTCTGCATGGCCTCCCTGAGTGGCAAGAGGCTAGAGTCAAAGCCACCTCGTTATAATTTATTACCAGTGATTCTCCAGGATTAAGAAATGTTATGACCCTCTGTCATCCTTCATGATTTTGTCTATTAAACATAGCCACCAAGAGATATTTTGCACTCCCTTTGCCTTTGAATGTTCCCTTACCCTAATTTTTATGTAGAATCTATATGATTGTGCTACTTAGCTGACATTTTGATGTTAGACATGAAGACCCAAGAGCAATCCTTGGTAACATTAATCTAGGAGCCAGTATAACCTAGTCTTTTAACATGTAGATTCTAGAGCCATATTTCCTTGGTTCAAATCTTGACTTGACCACTTCTAGTTATATAAGAGAAAGCAAGTTATCTAAGCTCTCTCTGCCCCAGTTTAGTCTCCTCATACTTAATGCAGGGATTAAAGGAGACAATATATGTGAAACAATTAGAGAGTGCCTGACACACAACAGACACATCAAATGTTATTATTATCATCACTAAGCTACATGTTATAAGATATCAGAGCTCACAAAAATGCAACTCCTCCAAACATAAGATATAAGCCTAGGCAAATGCTCCTAAACTCACCTACACAGTTGAAGCCTTCCTCTAGTTCACATGCCCTTGAGCAGCCATCTCCACTCAAAAGGTCTCCGTCATCACACTCTTCTCCCAGGCTCCTAGAAGGTAAAAATATATATACTTATATACATAATATACATACATGCATACAGAAAATGGTTTTTCTTATTTAGTTACCATCATTTTAAATTCCTTATTACATATTAACAAGTGCAAGCTGGAGAAAAACAGGAGCTAAGAGAATGCTTTTACAGAAAAAATAATCAAATATACAGACATTTAAAGATAATACAATTTAAGCAATAATTGTTTTTACCATGTCCAGTGAGTTGTGGGAATTCCTAAAAGTCAAGAAGCTCACGACTCAGAAACATCGAGGAGATCCACGAGGATTCTGACAATGTTTCTGGTCAACAGTCTTAAGCTAGAAAAGGCTTGCCAGCCCTATAATGAATTTCTAATCTTATAAATAACTGATTTGGTGATGAGGAAATCAGCCTGTCTATATGTGGTTTTGTTTTCTATTCATTTTTATCTGATATTTCTTTATGTTTTCATTGTTTTGTTTTATTTGGATGGAGTTGTTAAAGTTAGGATTTTGTAGAATTGAAAAACTCCTGTTTATACACCAAGAGACCCAGCAGCTGATGGCTTCCATCTCTCAGTCCAGGGTATCTCTAAGGCTCGGGTCCCTGTCCTTACTCCTTACTACCATCTGGTGGCAGCTATCATATATTGCAGGGAAGAAACTGCTGGGATAAGAAAAATGTGATTTTTGTTCCAAATCTCAAATGTTGATGACTAAATTTGGCTTGAGGTAGAGGAGTTAGTTTAGAGTGAGGTGTATATGAAGCATGTTATGGGAACAAAATAGATAAACTTGGGTTGAAGGTTCTTTGAAGGAACTAAGATTTCGCTATTGTAAAATAGATCAAGGATCACCATGTTATTCTCCTTGATGTTTCACCATGTCCAAAGTGAACACATATTTTAACACAGTGATAAAGGGTTTTGGAATGCTAAAGTGTTTTCAGACCCAGGACATCACTAATAGCTCTAACTATTGTTTAATGTATACCTTCTCATAGGGATGGAGTAAAGATTAAATAATTAGATATGAGAATGCTTTAAAATGAATTAAAAGTATTCTATAAATGCAATTATATAATAGTCATATTTTAAATGGTAATCTGCAAATGAAGAAAAGATAAAAGAGATATAAAAAACATAATTGAAGAAATTAAGGAAATTTCAAATTCTTTTCCTATATAAAGCCAATGTGGTTCACTGAAAACAGACTGTGCTGGTGACCTAATCTGATGTGTGATATCCAGGAATTCTCCTAGCCCCGTAGACCTCAGTTTGCTTATCTATGGAAAGAAACAGTTAACCAACATTGGGGTTTTTCTAAATGGGGTCCAGAATGTAATTTTGGAGACAGGCAATTTTGCATTTTCATTTTGAAGATAATCTAAACAATTAATACAAGCATACTGTGTATCATCTCATGTACTGCTGCCCAACAGAAATATGAGAGCCACGTATATGATTTTTAATTTTATTGTAGTCACATTAAAAAAGTAAAAAGAAACAGGTGAAATTATTTTTAACAATATATTTCATCTAACCCTGTATATCCAGAGTATCATTTCAATATGTAATCAGTATAAAAAATTATTAATGCAGTACGTTACATTGTTTTTTTGCACACTAAGTCTTTGAAATCTGGTGTGTATTTTTCGCTTACAACACATCTCAATTCAAATACTTGATTTGTATTCAGGCTTCTCAAAATCTATAGTTGAAAAAGTAGATTCACCCTCCAAGTTGTTCCAAATACACTTAAAGGTTTTCCAATAACTGAATCAAGTTTCAGTTTTTATATTAAATTTAAATTATTTAAAATTAAATAAAATTCAGTTTCTTAGTTGCACTTGCCACATTTCAAAAGCTTCACAGCCACGCGTGGCTGGTGACTCCCATACTGGACAGCACAGATTGAGGTGATCAGCTTCTAAAGGAACACTGCTCACAATTTCAGGGCCCTCCCTTGTTACTGTTTTGATAGTGTTATTGACAAGTGATACTCAAAGTGACAACTTTTAGCTTTTAATAAAAATTTATTACAACTAGAATCTGAGGATAACTTCTTGGGGATCCATGACAATTTTTTCCCTTAGAATGATTCTATACATTTCTTGACTTTTAAACAGTGGATTAAATTATTTGTATGGCTCCTTCTTGTTTCATGTAATGGAGTGCCTCCAGGTGAGACAAAGCTGGAATTCAGAGGTATCTTCCCACTGGATGGCACAACTAAGTGTGACTCTACAGAGAGGGAATACAGGTAGAAGTTTAAAAGAACATTTTGATAAGGAACCTTGTGAGTCCCAGTAGCCAATCAGGCTGCTTCAGGCGAAGCTGTTTGAAGACACAGTAGAGAATTTGCAATACCAGGTTAGCAGGAGGGCCCTTCACCCCTTTCTGTTCCAGACCCCTCGCTGATGTGGCATCCGGGGACCTCAGGGTGGCCACCGTCAGAGAGCTGCTGTAGGACACTCTACAACATAGGACAGTGTTTTGTTCCAGGAGGGATCTGGCTGGGAGCAGTGGTAACCAAGCCCCACAAACAGCTTAACTGGTGGGCCGCAGACTTACAATGAGGCAGCCAGAACAGGGAAAACAACAACAGCCAGACCTGTTCTGTGCACATGCGAGGCACCCCCAGGGAGAAATTTGATTGAGATGGTGGAGGGGAGTAGAAGGTGGAGGGGAGGTGGAAGCTGAGACTCAGTTAGGCAGAAGGTGGCAGCAAACTAGCAAAGTTTGGGTAATAAAGTGACCTCAGTCACCTCATATATTACTGAAGTCTGCAAACATTTGGTGTTTATATTTCTATGAAAATGGATAGGTTTACACTAAAGCTTAAGGGTCTCAGAAGATTGAGAAGATAAAACAATATTTAGTGATTACAAAGCAATGTGATGGGATCCCAAGAAGCCTACAGAATTGCTTCCTATTAGGTCTTCAAGATGTAACATATTTTCACTTGGTCTGGGAAATTAAAAATAGGCCATCTTATTAGAATGCAGAATATAAGACAAATCACAGTGCCTGGCCTTCCAGCCTCCTACTCCCAGCAGCTTTATATAAGTAACATATTAGGTGAGATGAGCATTCAGGATAGGTTGATATAGGGTGACAAACTAGGGCATGGGAATTTTCAGTGCTAAATTTGGGAAAGTCCCAGCCAAATTAGAATGAATTACTCCTCTAGGTTGATATCACAAAAGGAAAACAGAAATGGCATGTCAAGAAACCAAAGGAGTGATTCCATCTTTACCTTGGTGATTTTATAGAATAGCTTGGAAATCACACTGCAGTCAGGTCTTCTAGGGGTCAAATGAGCAAGTGAAGCTCAGAATGCTATACTGACTTCCCTCAGGTCACACAGCTCGTTAGTAGTATAGGACAGGACACTGATCCAACAGATAACCTCACCTCTTTTAGCATCATTTGACAAGTAACCTTTCCACCCGTGAATTCCTTCCCTGATTCACTGTCCAACAGTTGTTCTCTGAAACCTTAAGAGGGACCCCACAGAATCAGCCCTAATATCTCAGTACTCTGGTGTGAGCTCTAAATAAAGGTAGGGCCCTCCTTGACTACGGTGACCTTCAAGATCATCACTTCCAGGTCCTAAATTTTGTTTAACACTAGAATCACACAGTGCCCTGTTGCCTACATTTCCAAAACAAGTCAAACAACCTTGAGGCTGACTCTCCCAGTCAGAGTAGGGTAGGACGTCCTTGCTCGCACGCACACAATACTCACCTTGCTACCTTCCCATCTCCACAGTAAGGGGCTCCATGGATGTGGCTCAGAGGAGGCGAAGCTTCTCCCAGTTCTGCTCCAGCTTCAGCTTGAACTTGGTACCGATATATCTGCCCAGGTGTGACCTCCCTGTGGAAACCAATGGGCTGTGATCACTACATACAGAAAGTGAGACACGCTCTGGGCCCTTTGCAGATGGTTTGCAGGAGTTTAAAAAAATATATTACAGGGGACATAAATGTTAAACACATGCCACACTATCTGAAACAAAGATCAGGGCACATAGTCTTACAGAGAAACAGAATGTATGAAATCGTATTCATTTCTGTATTCCCAGGATGTTCCACATAGTGAATGTACAATAAATGCTTGCTGAATTAACTAATCTTTACCACGTTAAAAAAAATAAAAACTATTGGAAAACTAGTCTTCTGTATCTTCAAAGTAATCAAAGAAACTGAAGAGGAAAGTTTCAGAATCTGGGCTCAGCAAGACCCTTCTTGGGTCTGTGGATCATAGTTTTTCTTGTCTCTCAAGAGAATTCTTGCCTTAAGGAGACTGCATCCTTAGGGGGAAGAGCAACTCTCTCCTAGGAGGAAGCAAGAGTACCTTCCATCAACATTTTGGGTATGCAAGAAATTCTACAATTAGAAATGCGTTAAATTACTCCCCACCTCCAGACCTATCAAAATGCATACAGACCAGGAATGCAGCTTTATCAATCTACAGCAGAGATGGACGGAGTTTATCAGACTCTCTAGAGCCCAAGTGCACTGATCAGGTGGAGAACGTGAGAGAGAGAACATTCAGAAGTGGGGAGGGGCTCCTGAGGGGAGATGCTGGTTCCAAAGGTAAAGTCCACCCTCATCTCAATTTTGTCCAGCGCCTGCCCTAAGTGGGAGACTACCGCAGAAATCAAGCAGGATGGGAGCAACTTAGGAGGACAGGCTGTTGGGACTGCCATGAGTGGCTACCACACAGCTCCTGCCCAGACCCTCTCTTCTTTAACCACAAAGCCTTTGCTCTCTGTCTTGATGCTACAACCAGCAAATAGGAAATGGCCGTGGGCTTTCAAAAACCCGTAAAAACCTTGGTACTGGCTTTTAGTTATTTTAATAGGAAAGACACCTAAATATTAAAGACTTTAACATTTCTAAATTAGCTTTCCTTAGGGAAGTCTTCTCATAAGAGTGCCAGATATTTAAAAAGCAAAAACAATTTTATATGCTGATCAATTTTGATGGCTTCCCTTTTACAGGGTGGTTTCTCTCGGACTCCTCATCCCGCCACACAGAAAAGCCTTGCACTGTTCTGTGGCTGAGAAAGGACTGGAAGGAAGCATCAGGATGGGTTTATGCTTCTTGGGGGAAAAAGTCAGCAGCAGGTAGCCCTGACCTTCCATGATCTGAGTTTGTAAAAGGCGGTGTGTTACCAAGGGAAGGGAACCGAAATGAGACTCAGTCAGAAAATCAGATTTTAATCGTGAGTCTGCCACTTAATAGCTCTGTTCGACCAAATTAAAGTTAAGCCTTAGTTTTCTCACTCATAAAATGGGATATTACTGACCTTAAAGGTTGTGTGTATATGTGTGTGTGTGTGCGCACACGTGTGGATATCAAGTTAGATAACAAATGTCGTTTTAACCGCTTATTAGAGAAGCTCAAAAATAATATTTTTTTCTTTTTAAATCCATCCCATGATCTATCCTCCCATCTGCATGAGCTTTTTGACCATTTCACTGTCTTTAGCTCTAATTCAGAGAGCAAATATGGGAGACAAATGTAGTAAAGCTAAGGTGAACGTTTTTCTCTATTTTTTGTAGCTGTGGTAGACTGCAGAATGGCCACAAATTCTTCCCACCCCAGATGCACACCCCCTGCGACGTGAATTTGCTGTTCCTCTCATCAATAGACAGAGTCTATTTTGCTGCCCTTTGAATCTGGAAATGGCTGCATGACTTGCTTTGGCTAGTGGAAAGTCATCATGAGTGACATAAGCAAGAGGCTTGAAAAGTGCGAGCGTTCAGGGGCTTGCCCTCCCTGCTGCTGGAGACCCCACCACCACTATGAGAACCAGCCCAGGAGAAGCCCACTAGCGATGAGAGATCATGTGGAAAGAGGCCTTTGTCTTCCCAGCCATGCCAGGCGCCTTAGCTGAGTCTCCAACGTGTACGTGAGGTTGTCCCGGGACATCTAGCCCTGGTCAGGCCAGTCCAGATGAGAACACCCAGCCAACTCATAGAATCATGAGAAATAGCGATTGTTTTAACCCACTGCATTTTGTGATGATTTCTAATGCAGCAAAAACTAACCGATGTAGCACCTCTGAAAAAACTTTTCTTTTCCCCTGAGTTCTGCCCTCAGGGCAGTCTCTGAGGAAAATTATGAGGTGGGAGAATTTGCTTCTGAGGATACCAGCCTCCTACTCTTGACACTGAACTCTTTTAAGCCAATGATTTTATCCTCGCCTGTGTCTCCAACCCTGAGCACACAGTGCCAGGAACACAGCAGAACTCACTAAATGCAGAAAAAACAGAAGAAAGAGAAAGAGGAGAGTTGGAAGAGAAGGAAAGAAAGAGGGAGGGAGAAAGGAACATGAAAAAAAGGAAAGCATGACATACATCTTGAGTGAGTCATTTAGCTAAGTGTGTGTCTGCAGGACCCTTGGCTTCTTTGCTGAGCTATGGAAGAGTTGACTGCAACCTTCGACTGTTACAGGAGCTGTGGCAGATTATCCGACAGTTACAGCAAGGAATCAGAGATTCAATTGTGTCACTGGACAGGAGTATTATCTGACTCTGATCAACTTATTTGTGGCAATTACTTTCAGTCCAACTGAAACACCTCATAGACTAACCTCTTTTTTCCATAATCATAACGATGGCATCATCAGTCAGAACACCTTCTCACCCCTCACTGGGAAATATTTTTCTTCATCTCAGACATGCCACTCTAGAATAAAATCCCCTCTGAGATGCTGAACATTTCTCCAACTAAGGGCATGTCAGAATGTAAACAGGTGGGGAAGAAAGGAAACAAAAGTCACTCCCAAAGCCCCAGGACACCCCACGGTTTAGAAAGTCCTACTGCCCAACTCACACGTCCGTGAACTTCCTGTGAGGATGTGTCACCACCATGGGCAAGCCACTGGCAAATGGGGGCTCCCGAAGAACCTGGTAGCTCACAGGCCTGCAGCCAGAACACAAGGGACTGTGGGGCTGAGAAGTCAGGAGAGCTGCATCAATCTCCATCCGCTCATCAAAGGTGTAGACTTTCACCCCCAAGACCTTCCCATCAACGTGCAGTTTGATAGTGAGGGGTGTGTCACAGAAAGTGTCTAAGGGGCCCAGGTGCACAGACTCCTGGTGTTCCACTAAGATCTCCGTATCAAAGAGTGCCTGGGAGGAGTCCATGGAGAGGTAGGTGACCCATAGGGTGAGGGTGTCAGCTTGGACCGGGTGCTGGAAGAGCAGCTCCAGGCTACAGCCTTCCGAAGGGCAGGGGACCGTCATGTTCATATGGTATAGGTGGAGCTCGGGACTCCAGGCCTGTAAGCTCGGCTCACAGGGCTGATCCACGTCTGGAGGCCCTGGGGGAGATGAACAGAAAGACACATAAGGAATGGCCATTAAAAGTCTAAAGGTGAGTAGTCCATATCAGCTACCAGAAAGAAGAATGAAGAAGAGAATGTAGAGCGGATTCCCACAGATGCTGGTCAGCTTAGCGGGTTAGATCTTAAGTAGTACAAAGGTGAAGACAAAGGTGTAACAATTCAAAGGTATTATGTCTTGTTGATATCACCTCTACTTGGTGCCCTTTAACAAGAGAGATCCAGCAAGGCGTTGGGAATGGAGCAACCCAGATCCTAGGCAGAAACCTGAGGTCAATGCAGAGAAGGTAAGATCTGTCTTTAACAAAGCCTTGAGCAGATAATTATTTACACTTAGTTTATTAATAATTTATGATAAATTAATGCTTCTTAAGCCCTTTTTTATTTATTAATAAGGCCAATGCTCATTTCAGTCTGCCAGTATGCTCGTTGTTTAACTAGGCTCTTCACAAAACTTTCATTCCCTAAGATCGTACCTTGGCAGTCCTTCAAATTAACTGTTAGCCAAACTTTAGAGCCATATATTGAAATTTCCCTTTCAATTCATGTAAGTGTGAGGAGGTAGGTCACCATGTGGAGGAAACTGCAGGCAGGAAATAGAAACACATATTCCTGAGTGGAAAAAAATGGAGATTCAGTAGCCAGGTAACAATGTAATGGTAGAAAATCAAATATCACAAATATATTAAGGTCAGCTCTGTGGAAATAATCTATACAAGGTGGTTTTCTTTTATATCACATGAGAGGAATTGAAGGGAAAGTGCTGAATTAGGAATCAGCAGAGCCAGGTCTAATTGGTGCTGTGCCATTAGCTATGTGACTATAGCAGCTCTTTCTAAGCCTAAAATTAGTACTATTTAACTTCTGCCTTACTAAGTTAGTGTAGAAGATCTATACAATGTTCCATAGAAGAATCTGCAAACTACATTTGCAAAAATAGAATGATTTAGCCCTTCAGAATTTGGAAAATAGAGAATGTTCCAAAGCCCAGAGGAAACAAGTTTAAACACGTGTGCGTGTGTATTACATCTTATGGTTATTATTGTTTTTTGTCAATATTATTGTGAATACATTCATTCATTCATTCAACAAAAATTAACTGTGTACCTCTTTTACACCTAGCACTAATCTAGGTATTAGAGAGAGAACAGCAAACAAGAGAGATAAAGGTCTTGCCTTCATATATCTTACAATAGGGTGGCAGATGCAACAATAAACAGATAAAGAGGTATAAGTATAATTACAAGTGGTAATGGCATCTTTGAATAAAAATGAAGGAGGATAAGGGAGTAGAGAATGATGGCGTAGGGCAGGGGGCTATTTTATTATGGAACCAGGGAATTTCTCTCCAAGGAGATGATACTAAAGCAGGGAACACGTCTGATTCAATTTTCCATTCCCTATAGCATTTAGAAAGTAGTTGTTCGTCAAAGTGTTCATTAAATACATTTTGCTCATATCTGTAAATCTATGTGTTTGTGCATGCTCTGCTGGGGAGTCAATTGCCTTCACTGTGTATATTTTAAATATGACTTGGTTCTCCACCTTTTCAAAGCAAAGGAAGACCAGCATTTCTTAGCACTACTTTCCAACAGTCATCCCAAAGTACCAGCAAAGTAAAGGCCCTTGGAAGCCCACCTAACAGCAGTACTTTCTGTCAGAATTTTTTATTATGTTCTCATCTTAAAACATGAAGTAGAGGCTCTAAAAGTTGAGTTGGTTTGCTTTAAGACACAACACAAGAACTAGAACCCAGAACTTCTAATTCCTTTCACCTCTACCAGATAACTTGAAATTTTTCCAAGAATTAAAATTAAAAAATACAGGGCCAGGGAGGCAAATGAGTATTAAAACACTAGCACAGGACAAACTGTTAGCCACAGAAATGGCCTTTTATGTAATGGCAATCTCCAACACGGTGTCAATGTAAATGTTATAGTCACCTTCCATTCTTCCCTGAAAACTCATTTGAAAAAAGTCCTATACAATTAATCAAGTAAATTGTCTTCCTTCAGATTTCTCCTTGAGGTTCCTGTCATTTGTGTAACTGGGAGCCCAAGGGAACATCTTGCAGACACTGTATACTCTTAGACCAATGTTCTTTCTTTCTTGTCAGGGTCAGGGCTGCAAACTAACTCAAATAAAACCATGTCCAACACATCTTAATGAGTAGTTTTTAGGATCTTAATAAATATAAGGAAAAGAAGAAGATAATGACTAGGTAAACAGTGAAGATGGTAATGATGGAAGAAGTCAAGCCATTCATCAGAAGTTGCTAAAACTCTTTTCTAGACTTGAATTGGGATAACATTCATGCTCTAATTTGTCTTAGAAGTACTGATACACATAGGTGAGTGAATATGTAACTGAGAAGTTGGAAGAGGGACAGGAAAAGGGACAACTAAAAACATTTTTCCCTTCCTAGGCCTAGCTAAGATCATATCCAAAGCACAACCAGTACCAGTGATTAACAGACTCATAAAATAGCACAGATGAGAACGATCAGTTTGGAACACCTAGTCCATCTCACCCCCACCCAGACTGGCTCAGCTAGTGTAGAGTGTTCCCTGCAAAGTGTTCTCTATTACCCTCCTGATAGAGAGGAGTAAGAGATCAGCTTACACTGCTATGTGGCAAGGCTGCTCCCTGGGCTGGTAGGCACATGTAACACTACATACCTGAACCACCTCATCCTGAAGTCCCTTTCTGAGTTCAGCTGACTTCTCCATCCTTCTGTCCTCTTCTATGCTGACCTCTGCTTTACCACATTAAGCACACATGGGACATCTGGCACACAAAGGTACCAGGCAGAATCTTTCCCAGGCCCCTGGAGATATCCAGCAAAACACACACACACACACACATACTGCTACCTTTTTCTTACCATGCTACCACTCCACCCTTTACCTCCACCCCCATTCTCAGTGGCCACCAAGTTATAAATGAAAAAGCCATGGTCCTTTACCCACAGCCTCCTCTGGAGTCCAGTAACCTGAGGAGTCACACACGCGCCGGGAGGAAGCCATGTGCACGTACTGACGGAATGTCCCATCTTCAGTACAGGCACCACACACGCTGCCGGGGGCCCTGGGAAGACGAAGGGAGAGGGGGGCAGAAACGATCAGATGACCTGGATAAGGAAATTCAGAAGACCTTTGGGGGTGGGGGAGTAGAGATGGTGAATGAGGCCCCAGGGGGTAGCTGGGAACACAAACTGTTTCTCAATTCATTTCCTTCTTGTGTAGACCTCATCTTTGCAAAATTCATAGTGACATGAAAATCTGAAGGTTATGAAGCAGAAGAATTTAACTAAGTCACAAAGGAGGCCTGTGGAGATGAAAGTGGGCAGCTCTATCTGAGGAACATTCAACACAAAGTAATTACAATCTGAATCTTTTAACATAAAACTCCTGTCTACACTGACTCAGTAAGTCATCCAAAGACCCCGTGCATTCCCCCAACTAAAACAGACAACAATTTTCAGAGAAACTTCTTAGCTATATGTGGTCTTATGTTTTAAACTCCTTACTTTTAATCACATACATAAAATAAAAGTCATAGGAAACATAATGCTCCTTGGCTTTCCATTGCCTTTGAGGATACATTTTAATTCCTTAGGAGATTCAAGGTCCTTCACAAGCTAGCTCCAGCCTTACCTACTTCAGTTTCTTCATGAATTTTATGTTCCCACCACAACAAACTAATCACCAGTCCACAAATACATCATACCCTTTGCATGGCTCCTTGAAACATGCTGCTTTCTCTCCTGTCAAATGGCCTTTCCAAGCTTCTTTGTTTAGCAAACTCCTACTCAACATTCAAGGCCCATTCAAATTGTGGTGGCAGTTAGCCTGACTCCTCTGAGTAGCCATCATTCCCTCCTCTACACATCCACTGCACCTTCTGGCTCCTGTCTTAGGGCATTTCTCTGTGGTATTGAGAATTCCCATTCCCATTCCTTCCTCTTTGCCTGTGAGCAAGTCCAGACTAAGCCCTATTCTTCCTATCCCCAGCAGTTGGCACAGGGGCTGGCCTCAGCAGTCCCTCTATGAGAGCTGGTCTCATGGGCATCCATGAGACCATCAATACAGTCTATGAAGAGCTCTTCAAGCACCAGATCTGGGATAACTGGAAGAGGTATGGACAACATCAGCTAAATAACAAGGGGAAATCACTTGATGAGGCTCATCTCTGATACTTAGAATTTTTTTAGAAGCCCAATTGTAAATGACACATCTGAAAATGGAGGCATCAAATCAAGGTCTCTCAACAGGTAGGTGGAGAAGAATAGTATTTTGTAATATACTAGAAAAATAGTATTGGTAAATAAGAGTAATAATTATGCCACCAGCTCCCATTTATTAAGCATGTTATACACCTGGCATTGTGCCACGAGGTGCTTTTCATAAATTATTTCTAATCCCTGTAAGAACCCTATGTTTACAAACGAGGACACTAAGGCTCAGAGAGATTAAGTAAATTGCTGAAGGTCACAACAAGTTCCTTAATTCCTTTGAGCAAGTTCCCAAACACCATCAAGTGTCCAGTACTTTGGCCACGAAAAGGTGTAGTTAAGCTCCAACCTCTGACTCCAGTCAGCGCTCACTTCTAGTGTGGACACAACTCCAAACCACATTTCCTTGATGCACTAGGCCCTTCTGGGGCTGCGGCTGAGTGCGTGGTTGGGCTCCTCTCTGACATAAAGATTCCAAATACCTACTGGGCAGGAGTAAACATAACTCCAAGAGTGACATAAATCGCTGGGTATGTGACGTGAGTCTCCCCGACACACGTGTTGGGAGGCCGCAACGCTGTGACCCACCTAGCTGAGAAAAGGAAGCAAACTGCAGCCTCTCTGCCAACAGACTCACAGTAAGCCAGTACTGATGTCTGCTTTATCGTAACGTTTGTACCAGACAGAGAATTGAAAGATTAAATTGTTTACATGTGTTACATAAACTGATGTAAAACTCCTGTTTGCACATGCCCACAGAGGACTCACTGTTCAGCCAGTTTGACCGAAGCTGCACAAGGTCACACTTGCAGGAAGAGGATTCTTACACACATCACATAGATATGTGTTGACTCACAAATGGAGGCTATGAGAGACTGGGTGCTGATGACAATCAAAAGTGCTTTACAGGATAGCGGGGTCTCATTGATGTCACGCATTGAGTATGCATCAGGGTATCAAGGACAGGTACCAAGATCCCAGAATGCTGGGAATGCCACTTTGGAAAATGATTCCCCTGCTTTCTCCCATCCCTGTCTCTCTCTATCCTCTCTCCCAGGCTTTCAGCAAAGCTGGAGTACATGGAAACATGCTCCAGGGACATCCAGCTCCTTAGCTGTGGCCTCACACCCAGAGGGGAAGAGTGAAGCACAGAGGAAAGGTTAGCTGCCTGCTAAGTGGCAAAGCTCTAAATTCAAAGAAATAATCTATTCTATGTTCCCCATTTCTGCAATTCCAGTGGATGCCCCAGTTCACCTTTATTTACTTGTGGGGTCTTGGGTCACTTACTGTGTGCTTCTCTATGCTTGGATGTCTCAGTTACATAGCAGGAATTGTGCTTACTGCGAGGCCTAATAAAGCAACTGCAGGTAAAATAGCTAGCACAAGGCTTCACACATAGAAGGACCAAATTGACAAAAGCTACGCTTGTCATTTAGAATACAGTGGCAGGCTGTGAAAGCGGAGAGACTGCAGAGGTTACCACATTCCCCCATCCTCCCACCAACTGTCAGATGTCATTCTTTTCCTACCTTCTCTCTTTTACAAAAATATCTCTGACATTCATTTATACCAATATGCAAAAGATGAATAAAAACTAATTTTCAGTATAATGATGCTTTTCAGTAAGCATGTATTAGGTGCCTATTGTGGCAAGCCAAGAGACAAAGATACAAAAAACAGTCCTGCCCCCAAGGAGTTGCCAGTTGAGTGGGGCAGATAGGAAAATGAACAGATAATGACAATCCCACAAGATAGCAGCCATATGTGGGGTAGGCACAGGTATAGCAGGAGGCAGAGAAGGCTTTCTCACATTTACAGCTCCTGGACGCCCGCCAGATGTGACATTCCAAAGGAGACATCCAATAGGCCCCTCGCCAAGGAGTGAGCCCGTATGATGAGCCATTGGCTCACATGAGACCTGTTAAGGAGACGAGAACTGAGCAGGATGGAGGAGGCAGCCCAGTGATGCACATGCTTGTATTTCCAAATTCGGGTTCCTCTGACTTCATGTTCCTCCCCTGTGCATAAGAAATGCCACAGAGAAAATATCCCAGCTCACCCATAGCAAATGCCTCTCTCACCTGTCATACACAACTCCACTAATTGGAGGCAGCCAGTGGATAGTGAGGGACTTGTGGGTCTGCCCGATGACCACAGGTGGGATAGGAATGGGGGTGGGCTTTTGGCTTTGACTCCATTGCTGATACACAAGATCCAAATAGCAATGCATTCGGGCCACTTGGTTAGGGGTGAAGTGGTCAGTGCAGTCATCATCTGTGGAGACAAAAAAGAGAACAGGAGAGATGGAGGTTTTAACCTCCAAAGTCTACCAAGGCAGGATAAATTCTGCCTTGTTCACACCTGAGTCACCAGCACCTAACACAACACCTCGCCCTCATAAGGCTCCATAAACACTTGTCGAATGAATAAACGTATTCTATTCAAGAAAGTGTCTAAGCTGCAAGTGGGAAAGAGAAGGCAGAGAAGAGCACTTGCTTCTCTCTAAAGCAGGGCTATTACCTTGACGTTGGGCTGGGCCAGGGTGAGACTCACCCTGGGGTACAGGGTTGCTCTGAGCTGATGGTTGCTTATTCAGGAAACCACAAGATGGCAGTGTTTCAGCATATGGCCTTTTCATTTGTGGACATTTGTGAAGTTGCAGACACCTGCTTTATACCCAGTGACATTGGCCA
This sequence comes from Tapirus indicus, assembly GCA_031878705.1. NCBI lineage: Eukaryota > Metazoa > Chordata > Mammalia > Perissodactyla > Tapiridae > Tapirus > Tapirus indicus. The sequence goes on from CM062922.1 coordinate 82,974,976, forward strand.
AGATTAGTGAGTATTCAGTGGAGATGCTCCAGAGGAGAAAGAGCCAAAACGTCAAGGAGGCACCAGGACTGGGAATGGTGGTCCCCACCTTACTTTTGGAGCTGGCAAAAATCTCCCTATTAGATCCATTTTTCATTGGGTTAGAAAAGGAGTTATCTTAGTTTCAGGGCCTTTTTCAATGAAAGCATACCAGTCAAACACTTCCCCCTGCTTCTTAGATGTTTCTTCTGCCCACTTCAAAGGTGTTGCCTAAACAGCTCTGCCCTCTGCACCCCACTGTCTGGTGTCTCCGCCCCGGCAATGGCCACTGTGTCCATATTGGAAGAGGCTCCTTATGAATTCAATGCACCTGAATTATACATCAAAATGAGACTTGGATAGAAACATATTGATATGTTACAGACAGGACCAGCTCACCACTCTTTCTTCTCTTCAAAGGCATGACGAGGGTCTTATAGTTTATCCTTTTTTTTTTTCTTCTTTTTTGGCTAGTCCTAGAACTTATCACCAAACAAGCCCCTTGACCTTAAAGAAAAATTACCTCCTTCCTTCACCACTGGAGGAGGTCATCAAAATCAAATAAGTCTTTCATTTTAGGGATAATTTTAGTTCATTATCAGGAGACTAGACTAGTATTACTTTTTTCCAGAATCAAGGAAGATGTGAGAGGACAAGGAAGAAGCATAATCCAGGCAACAAGACCAGACAATATAGTTGTTCCCAGGGCCAGGAAAGTACCATTTTAAATGAGATGGTGTGATTTTTTTTTGGTAGGCAAGCTAATAATCAGCCTTTGGCTAGTGTTGGAAGAAGAGAATCTAATACTTTAAAAAAAACCCATAAAATAAAAAGGAATCCTGAGTTAAAATTAACCAGAGCCATCATCTTGGCCAGCTGCAAAAATAGTACAAAGAGCCACCTTGACCCAGAAACCTCTTTCCCCATCACCGTTGGACTCTCCTTCTCAGAGTATGTGCCTAAGAATGTGGGAAAGAACAAGAATAACCAAGTTCTAGAGGTCAAAGGGACCTCAAGAGAGCTTTCAGCTTTCTCCCCTTTTTTAACTATCCAAGATAGAAGTGTGTTTAATCTCTAGTGGAGGAGAATCCAGTCAACAAGACCCCTTAATATCTCAATATTTTTTTTAGATTCTTCAAAGACATGAAAAAAAGAATATGCCATGATAAATACACTTCAACTCTCTGGCATGAACGACTGCTTGATAACCCTCCCCACCTCCCATATCTCCACCCGTCCAGCCCTCAAAGGCCCCCATATAATCTTAATAGAAAGCAAACATGTCAAGACTGTTGTGATACCTGTATAGCTCATGTAGTTGCTGAATGGAGCCCCTGGGAAGTGGGTGAAGCCACAGGTATCATTGGTAGGCTCTGGGTCCTGGCACAGCTTACTCTTGGGAGTGGGGGCAGTGTCAGCACAGAGGTCTCCCGTATCCATGGATGGCACTGTCTCCCTGCAGGGGTCATCACAGGATTCTCTTTCACTGACCCCTTTGAAGACATGGTAGAGTCCCAGGACATGCCCCACCTCATGGATCATGATGTTGGTATGGCCAGCCATGCCATAATAGGCTGGGTTGAGGACAACACCACCTGCAAAAGAAGGTTTGGAAAACATCTCTAAGCATGTAACAAGTAGCAGCCTTCTGATCCTTAATTGTATCTTCTGATAAACACCAAATGTTCGATTTCAGCCTCTAAGGGGACACTTTATAACTTCTAGTGGCATTCAGTCCCTGCTCTTCCCTCTGGCCACAAACACCCTCTGAACTAATCAATAAACACATCTTGAAGCCCTCTTATGGGTGAGCGCTCTACTAGATACCAGGGAAAACGATACAGACAAGATGACATGATAGAGGAATTCTCAGCTCTGGCTGCACATCGAAATCACCTAGAGAGGTTACAAAATACAGACATCCAAATGCTAGCCCAGATGAAATGAATACAAATATTGGAGGGTGGGGTACATGCCTCAGTACTTTTTAAAAGTTCCTAGGTTGGGAGCCATTGGTCTAGGTGAAAGTACATGGGATTTGGAGCCAGGGAAATCTGGGTCTGACTCCTGGCTCCTCCACCTACCAGCTTTGAGGACTTGAACAGCTATATGACCTTCTAGAACCTCAGTTTTGTTGTCTGTAAAGTGGAGATGATAACACCTTGGTTTTATTTTCTTTGTTGTTTTAACCATTTGGCATATTGTAGGAGTTTAGTAAACAACAGTTGTGTATGCTATTTCTGATTTCATGACCCCTACTCTCAAGGAGCTAACAACCATTGAGACAGAAGACAAGTCCAACTAAGCTACTATGACTATAAGAATGTCACAAGTGTATGTCCCACCCACACTCCCCAAAAGTCTCCCTGAGAACACCAAGGAGGCATTTCTGAGAGGAGTTCATTGCATTCAACCTGGGCTCAGATGAAAGACTAAGTGGTATCATTGTAACCTTACAAAAGAAAAGGTGAAAGATCTCTGAGTGCTCCAACCTCTATCTGTCTAGCTTCCCAATCCCTGCTTCCCTCCTATCCTCATGGCTGGAACCACTTGACTTTCTTTCTTCATCTCCAAAAATTGTCAGGATTAGGCCCATCCTCATCTCTAGGACCTAAAATAGGGAATGTCAATAGCTTTGGACCAACCCTCTGGGGTCCAGAGTCCCCCTTAGCTGTGTTTCCAGGCTGACCTTGATCTCTATCCCAGATCTGATCCCAGTTCCCAGGACTTGCTTCATTCACCCTACCTGAGCCCTGCCTATATCGACAGTCTATTGAGTATAGCAGGCCCTCCAGAAGAATAGCCCTGCCTTCCTTTTGTCAGATCCTATTCCAGGGATTCTGTCTCATTCCTGAATTCTATGATGCCCTATAAACAACTATACACTTGGTTTTATGTACAGGACCCAGTCACAAGGTATCTGGTTCCAGGCCCACTGGTTTCTACAATGGACAGCTCAATCTGCCTTTGGAGTGACTACCTTACTGCAAGGAGCAGTTTCTAAATCTAAGTTCTAGTTTCTCCCAGTCTACTCAGACATGCTGACATTAACCAAGCTATGCCCAGACCCATCCTGAGATATACTGTCTACTTTCACAACTAAACCAGAGCTAGACCTCATCTCCCTTGTTTATCATTTCTATCACTTCCAGTAAAAATTCTTATTCTCCAACATTATTCATTTTTCCTTTTATAAAATTATTTTCTGTATACTTCATTTGTGTATCACTCTTATGTCAACATAAAATTAAAGCAACTTGAAAACAGACCTATTTCAATAATATCCAGAGTGCCTAGTATTTGAATAAACTCGGCAAAATGCAGTACTTCCACTCTACAAGATGCCTACCCCTTCACGTTTACATATCCAATTACAGCAGTAATCATCATCGGAGTTCATACCCCATTGTGCTCTCAGCTCTCCAACAGTACTATCGACCTTCCCATCAATGAAGATATCCTAAAAGAACAGTTTTCTGGTCTCTCGATTGCCTTTTTAAGTACCTTCACTCTCTTCAGCCTTCTTCCTCCACCACACTCCTTCCCTCGACATACACTTAATCCCTTTCTCTCCTCTTTCATTCCCTTCCCCCCACCTCTAAGTAAGCTCTGGATCCAAAAAACTAATCACCAGAAATAGGGCTTTGAAAGGCTACAATTCACCTATAAGGGTTAAGTATCCACACTGAGTAGTTTTTTCCAAATTGTGTTCTTAAACTCTGGTTCTGGGTAATACTTAAAAAAAAGGGGGGGGGGTGTATCAGTGGTTAAATATGCTTGAGAAAAATGCAGCCTGCCATATCCTCCTCCTGAAGATTCACAGTGCACATGAGAATTGTTATGTTAAAGGTCCTGAAAAGTCCTGCAGCAATTTTGTTTAACCCTTTGATTCCTAAGCTTATTTGAACACAGAACCTGTTTGGGGTAGAATACCTTTGACATCCCTGGAATACCGGATTCCTTGGAGCACAATTCATGAAACACTACCAAAGACAGAGAACATTCCCAATCAATAGTTATCTTCTACCCATATCTCTTACCGCTGAGCAAACAACGAACATCCCCTCATTCTATGGTCAGTACAGCCCAAGCCCTCTTGTGATCTCCTCCAGTTGTAGACAAAAGGAGTTACACTTGAACAGAAATAAGATTCCAAGAAGAAGGGATGGCAAAAGTAGCATGTGTCAAGGAAGGAGGGATAACTGGGAGTGTGACCCTGGGGACACTCAAGGAGGATATAAGGGTGGTCATTATAATAGTGGGCATCTCATCAGCCACTAGAAATCTCTGCCTCAATCGCAAATGAGATATTTCCAAATCTAAGAATATTCTGCAACAGATTCATAGTCACCTTTCAATAAACCAGCTTATTTATAAGTGGAGGAAGAAGCATAAAAATGCAAGTCCTCGACACTTCCAGCAAATTTCCTCCACACCAGTGACAACTGGCCAGGATTCTCCTCCACAGCACTTTTAATGCACATTCCCCAAACAGGAGACTATAGAGTTAACCAAACAGCACTTAAATTTTAATTAAAAACATCAGCCTTTTAAAACACTTACTGACAGTTATATTTTGATTCCAGAGAGATGGGACTCTACCCCAAAATCATCTGTGTGGAGCACATAGTAATGAGCTTAGTTACTATATGTAATAAAATAAAATATTGCCTGTTGTAATGTAGGAGTAAGTGCTGTGCACACCAACACATGAAGGAAAAAGCTCAAGGTCCAGGACCTCTTATGGTAATTCCACCCACTAGAGCCCAAGGTTACAGAATCATACTGGAGTAGAATTTAAGGACTTGGAATGTGGTCCTGACCCTAACTAGCTGTACAACCTTGGCTCTGCTCTTTAACCTCTCCCTAGGTCTCTTCAGTTGTAAAATGAGGGGGCTATGGGGCTTATCACTAAAAGATTCCTTCCTATTCTCATCCCGTGCCTCTAAGAGCTAACATGCTGCACTGTGTGAGACAATCAAAAATACCATATGAAGAAATTGGTGTTACCATGGGCTGTCACCACCTAGGCCTTGTAATTCGCGTTCCTAGACTCCCATCTCTCAGTAGCCCGAGGGAAGGGAAACAGCTGCGAACAAGCAGCCTCAGACATGCTACTCTCACATCTGCTACAGAGTTTCAAGTGCAGATTCACTGCCTGTTCATCCTCACACCCTTCACACCAGGCTGCGCTCTCCCTCCTCTCTCACATGCACAGGGGTCTCACACTGTTCTTCTCAATCACCCTTTATCTCAACAGAAACAAACTTGTTCAATTATCAGGGGAGTGAGTTTTAATCACTGAAGACACACACTTATACATCCAGGTGGGTAAGAGAGGAAAGACATTATTTTATGGTTTAGTTTATAAAAGTTCTTTCACATTTTGATAAAAATCACACACAGACACAGGTATTCATGCCAAAGCCTGAGTGAGGCATAAAGACTTGTGGCCCAAAGTCTACCAAGAGGAATGCGAGAACTTCTTTTCATTAAAAAGGAACAAGACATGATAAATAATCAATAAAAACTGAATTCCCAGAATGGCAACCCCTTCCTGCCCTCTCCACCATGTGGGGCTGACCAGGGAGGGTCTGAGGAGCTGTGAATTCCCACCCTCTCAGGGAAATGTGTGATCCCTTTCCAGGAGCAACTTAATAGGTTTAATGAACAGATAGCACAAAATGCTACTTTCCAGGACTATTTTGTATTAGTATTCAAATAAATGAGCATCATCTTTTGAAGCTGATACCCATGCCCCACACTTTCCTCCATTTTCATTACCAGCAAGATGGGTCAGACTCTGTGTGGTTACAGGTGGGTCTTCACACCACTGTACAGAAGCCTCTCCCACACAGGATGGCCTTTGGAGTAACCAGGGATCCTTCTTTGGCCATGTACACTCGCTGGAAATGTACTGATTCTTATCCTTGAGAACACTTTTTAAAAGCTCTCAAGGCTATTTCCTAATCTGTTCAACAGTAAAACAAAAGTTCCTACCTCAAAGAGTTGTTATGAAGATTGAAGTAGCAAGGAGATAAATAACCATTTAGCTTATTTTCTAGAACAAAGTGACTCAAAATGTATATTAGACTATAATTATATAAAGCACTCTGGCCACACACGCTCATTTGCCCTCTCCCCTTGTTGGCTCTCTCCTAACCATCTTCATTCATCAAGAGAATGGAAGCCAGGGTCAAACCACAAATGGGCAGACCTTCCAGAGTGAAACCAGGCATTGCCAGGCAAAGCAGATAAGCACCCTCACACAAGGAGCTAGGACTTGCCCCTAAGATGCTCACACTTTATTTCCATGTTGTTCTGATCCTGAGACCCATGGACACCCACAAGACAGACCAGAATTGGACAGAGTTGCAAATAGGCAAGTGCCCATTCTCTTCATAGACAACATATTCGCATTCAAAAATCACTCCTAGTAGCCTGAAATGACTGATTGTGGGAGAAAAGGAAACCTTATAGGATTGGGACTGTTAGCTTATTTCTTCATAGACCTTGCTGGTAGGTCAGATTTACACAAGACATCTTTTTTCTTATGTGCCAATAATCTTTTCCTTCCCACTTCTCTGGTTATAGAGAATATAATTACCATTTCCTATACTCAAAACCACTATTCATTTTTGTTTCTCTTTATCTTGGAGGATAAAATTAAAACACAAATGAAGGATTAAAATGGTGGTAGAATGGAGGGGGATGGGATTCCCTCCCCTACAATTGAATCTTCTTCTTTGTGCTCTCTGCTCTCACCTGCTGCACTGAAACAGGAGGTAGAAAGACATGCCAATACATGTTTTCAACCATAACTTGGCCCTACAGTCTTCACTCTGAGACACTGATCAGATTCTCTCTACCTCCATTCACCTCCGCAACACCTGTCCTGCAAGGCTGCCTAGCAACTGATGCCAAGACCAGGAGAACCTACTCAGGAGAAACTCCGAAGCAATAGTGTGAAAGGAGGAGCAACATTTTGGAAATACTAACATTTTACCCCAGTGGTTCCCTGCCTCCCTCCACCTTACCTGACTGCCAATTCAGGAAGGCAGACTCTCCTGCATTCATTCATTACCTCACTAGGAGATACACAAGAGGGAAAAGCAAGGAAAGAAGTCCTTTTCTGGCTGTGAGGTTTCCAAAGCCTATGCCATCTGGGTCCTGAGAGGATTCCACCGTTTAGCCAGCATGGTGGCTGAATGGAGGATAGTGACCCTTACCTCACATTACTAATGCCACCACCACATCTTAGCCCTGAAAAGATTCTCCTAAGCTGGAGGAAGAGAAAAGAGATAAAAGGGAGCCCATGGGTTTATATATAGACAGTGGCAGGTCCAGATAAAGTGGACTGTACTCTATCTTTTGAGACCTGGTAAAGGGATAAAGACCCAAAATAGGTGCACGTGATTGGACAGTAGGGTGATCTTGCCTCATCCCAGTGATGGATTCCTAGGTATGTGGCCTAGCTCTAGAAAAGAATGGCTGGCCAGTAAGGCTAAAAGGGAAGGGTGACAGACAGTCTCCCAGAGACTCCCTGAAGTCGTGGGGGATGGGGACAAGGGTCATCTCAGGTGACCAACACCACCTGATGATTAAGGACAAAACAGATCCTTTACCCTATGGCCTTGGCATTTATAAGCCATCTCTACAGTTAGATACAGCCCCAGGCAAAAGAAGCTCAACTGACTAAGAGTAAACTTCTACTATCCAGTGATGTAGGGGCTCAAAATAGAAATTAGGTTCAATTACAGAAGAATAAATAAATGTTACTTTTCTTGCATTTTTGAATGCGTATACTGGAACTCAAAATCAACACATGCCAGTACCACTAACTTGTACATAAAACATAATATGAATGGGGCTCCCTGGATTCAGCAACTAGTGACCATGTGTGGCACAGCTGTTGCTTAGTGGACTGGCAGGGGGAGCACAAATGCCTTCTTAGAAGACTTTTCAGCCTTGATTATAAGGGACAACTAAAACAATAAGACAGGGTTGTTGTGTGGTCTAGGGGATGGCACAGCTGAAGAAAAGGGAGAGAAGTTGCAGATTAAACAATGAAAACTCAATAGCAGACAGCCAAGCTCCTCAAGTGACACTGCGTTCCCTAGTTCCAACTGGCTTTTCCCAGCTTCAGCACAAGACCGCCAGAGTGGCATGTGGCAAAGAGGGTGATTCCCAAAGCCATTTCTACTAAAAAAAAAAAAAAAAAAAAAAAAAACTCAGGCAGTTGAAGAAAAGGATACAAGTTGAAATGACTTTAAAACAGTTCTGTAAAACTTTTAGGGCCAAATGTTACATGCCTATAAAACAAGAAGGTTGAGGGCTGGTCTGCAGGTGCCTATGTAATTACTTCCAGTTACCAGCTAAAACACACTCCCCGACATACACTCTCTACAACGAAGGGACAAAGCTACCAAAGTGTGCCCAGGGGTCCAAGGACGGAGCACTCTGGGGCAGTGCAAGGGAAGAAAGTGGCAGAGGTGGACTGATAGATAAAAGGAGAAAAGGAAATGGAGAAGGTTAAAAAAAAAAAAAAGGTCACAGGAGCTAGAAAGAGAAGCCAATTTTTAACAGAACCAGCAGCCCCGGAACCATTCATCTCCAAATCTTGTATTGGCTTCTTCGTTTTACAGCCTGTGGTCTCATTAGAAGGAAGTCCTTGTTCTGGGCAAGACCAAACCAAAACAAGAATGTGTAGAGGGTGAAGATTTGGCAGAGTCTAACATCATTTTCTGTCTCCTTTTATACCGTTTCATCCACTCCTATCCCCAACTGTCAAGGTCTCTAGCTACTCCCACACCAAGGGAGAAAAGTAATCTGATTAATAAAAACTGAAGATGTTCTTACTGAGGCATTATGTAATCCTTTCCTTGCTTCTGGATGAGGGCTGTGCTTCCAACACACACACACACAACCCACGCCAGAATTCTAGGCACTACGGAGTATGAATGGGAAGGATATTTTCTATATTTCATTGATTAATTCAGCATTTATTGGGCATTTATTCTATGTCAGGCACTGTTCCGGATACCAAGGATTCAGATCTTTCAAGTCAACACATATAAAGGTGATTATTTACTCCATCTACTTACGGATGTAGTAAATAGGTAAGAAGGGGCTACTTATGGGGCACCTCAATTTCAGGGCATGAAGTTCATATCCTAGGGTAACTTTGTCCCAAAATTTCAATATCCAAGAGCGCTCACTATGTTTGAAACGTCAGGGCACCCAGAATAATCCCATTTACTGAATGCCATCTTCTGGCAAGTAAATAATCTACAATAGCAGCCAGTGTGTAATTCCCAGGAACAGTCCTTGCCTTGTTCGTGTCATGTAACCTGTCTCATTAATGATTCTATAATTCCTCATGTTTACAGGGTGCACTCCAGTTTACATATCTTGTTTATTCCTTATCTCTGGGAAGAATCACCCTGCTTTAGCAGAGTAAAGAGAAGACTAGTGGATAGGGGACAAAATCTGTTCGGCTCTAGTCCAACTATTTAATGGCTAGGTACACCCGAGTGCTCCTCTGTACCTCCTGCAGACGCTCTACCTTTCCCACTCTGGGATCTGCACCTGCGCTCCACAGAAACCACCTGGCTGAGATTCCCAAACACTCCCCACTTGTCAAATCCGTGGCTCTTTCTCAGCACCCGAGCAAGGCCTCACTCACATTGTGCATGAATGTGTCACAATTGATATAACACCCTCATCTCAGTGTCCAACTGTTTGGTTAGGAGGAAGTCGAGGTTTGCCCTGGGGGGCCCCCTACAAAATTCTGCATGAAGGAAAGATATCTTACTTCTGAGCTAGTTTCTGCTGCTTTCACTTTACCCCGCCCCTACGCTGCTGCTGCTTTGCCTTCCCCCGATATCTGCCACATCTGCATCACCCTTGTGACAGCTGCTCTCCTCCAGTCCATTGGGCCCCATGACATTCACAGACTCTGCCCAGGCAGCTACTCATCTCCCCCAAACTGCCAACCATCACTTATTCTTTCCTTCTCTGACTTAGAAGGAAACTCCCTTTGCTTCTTGTAAGCTGCTCTATCATTGCAAGCAATTGGACCCCTAAAACTTTTGTCTTTATAAAGGAGCCAGTATCTTTCCAGGACACTAAAAATCTCCAGGTTGGAGGTGAGCTGAGAGGCTGAGGGCACAACCAGGAAGGTCACAGACACGCGATATTTGGAACTTCTGCTGCTGCTGTTGCTGCTGCTACTACTACTAATGGAGCTAATATTTATTGAGGCCCTACTATGTGCCAGGCACTCTTCCTCATGCTTATTATCCCCATTTTATAGACAAGGAAGCTAAGGCCCAGCAGGGGACTTGCTCAAGATCCCATTTGTTCCTATCTATGTGAGGCCATAGCCCATTCTATCATTCAAAGACTTGATTTTTCCTACACGGGTCACATTATCTGGAATTATTTGAAGATCCTATATATTTAAACCCTCGTTATGAGCCAGGTTCACGTTCCCTCCCACATGGTTTTCGGGTATGTTGCTTGTGATCTGATTAGGATCTCTGAATGTTCTTTGGCAGTACAGACATCCCTAGAACAATTAGCAAGACGGTTGGCCCAGAACACTCTAAAGTGTCTAACTTCTGCGCCAGAGAGTGACAGACTCTCCCTCTAATCTGGCCACAATGCCCTTGTACACACTCATCTCTCTGCAGCAGTTATATTTGTGGGCCACAGGGGACTTTCTCAAAACTCCCTCTCTTTTGGTGGCTGGTTATACCCCTGAATCCTGCTCCTCCTCCTGCTTCTGGAGAAGTCCCTTCATAGGCGATTGGTAGTGACCCCAAACTCAACATATCCAAAACCAAACCAGCTCCCCATTTGCTCCTCCTTTCCTTATATTTTCTACCTTGGCACCACCATCCACTCAGTCAATCAAGAACCCCTTTTTTCCTCCTCTACTTATTTATGTAAACAAAATTTCTTAGCACTTAGAGTTATAAAAGAAAAAAAAAGCAATATAATTGATGCTAAATCCTGTCTCATTAGAGCAATTATTACTATTCATCTACTGACACAAGAACTAATTTGGAGGAGAAAAGCCACTCTCATCTCATTAAAATATGCATTTCCCACTTTGTTTACTAGTCATTAATCAACATTTTTAAAATATCATTTTTGTCAATTTTGGACAAGTAATCATTTCAAAAGAAAACTCAACTGAGAAGAAATTTTTAAGACTTTGTAACTTATGATCAGTATCAATGCTAATATCTTCTTTGTGATATTGTACTACAGTTTTGTAATATGTTACCACTGAAAGAAAATGAGTAAAAGATATGTGTAATCTTTTTGTAATATTTCTTACAACTGTATGTGAATATACAATTATCTCAAAATAAAGTTTAATTTAAAAACTTATTGTCATGAAAGAGTTTTTATTCAAAATATGTTTTTAGCAAACAAATAGGTAACCAACTAAAGACTTTGAAAAAATATATATGTATATGTATATTTGTATAAAGTTCTATAGGAAAAATGGAATGGAAACACAAATTCAAAGAGAAAAAAGGAGCAATGAATAATTTCCCATTGTTACAAAAAGTGCATGGGTGGTCGGCCTGGTGATGTAGCGGTTAAGTCCACAGGATCCGCTTCTGGCGGCCTGGGGTTCACAGGTTCAGATCCCCGGCGTGGACCGACGCATAGCTTGTCAAGCCATGCTGTGGCGGCATCCCATATAAAGTAGAGGGACATGGGCACGGATGTTAGCCCAGGGCCAGTCTTCCTCAGCAAAAAGAGGAGGATTGGCAATGGCTGTTAGCTCAGGGCTAATCTCCCTCACCAAAAAAAGAGTGCATGGCCATGAATTTTTTAAATGAATGACAGTTATTATCAAATTGTTATGTTACTGAGGATACATTTAGAAGAGTAGATTTAAAATTTATTTTAAAATGTCAATAATTTAAAATAACATGCCAGAAATTATATTATTTGCTACTATTTAAACTTATTAAATTTTTAGATGTTACTCTCAGAATGTATGAAGGAGTACATAGTTTTTCAAAAGTCTTTTAGTGGGTACAAGTGAGCAAAAATAGGTTTGAAGAGCATTGCTCTAGCCAAGTACATTCCACTTCTAAGTATGTTAGGTTTTTAACATCCACCAGCTCTTTCACTCTGGAATGCCCTCTCATTGTCTGCCAGGCCAGCTCCTGCTTCTCTCTCTTATTCAGCTCTCCTCACAAGTCTCAGCCTCTCTGAGAACTCTTCCCTGATGCTTTCAGCACACTTAGGCACTTTCTCTTCATGTCCCTGCCTGATCTCACACGTGGTACTGTCATATAGTATTATAAGTGTATATTTGCATGTCTGTCTCTCAGTTACGCCTGTGCAAACCTTTAAGGTGAATTCTTTTTATTATTCTGTCTCTGGTATTGCCACAAAACAGATTCAACAGTTTTTCTTTGAATGAATGAATGATCATGAGTAAGGTATTAATAGCTTATAAAAGGGCTAGTTTACCACTAATTTAAGTCTTCTGCCTTTGAAGATATATTTTCAGTTTAAGTGCTATGTACTAAGACTAAAGATACTCAAACCACTGAACATTAGAGTTCAAGGGGATCTCATTCATTCATTTACTTACAAAAAGAAAATTCCGCCCTGCATTACCATGGCATTAAAAGTATAAAATAATGCTAAAAGACAGAATTGATGTTTATGGCAAAGCAGAACCACAAATTACCTTGGTCTTTCCACATAGTGGCTTAAGCCATTGGTAGTCAGAAATTGGATTCAATCTTCCAACTTTCAGGCTAGTGTACTTATCTGCTAGGTCACTCAGCTGACCCTCAAAGTGCAGGGGACTTGCATGTTGACACAAACAGATAACCTTAACTTAAGTCTTAAAAAGACTTCTTAGAAAATCCTGAATGTCTTCCTCTATCATGTTATGCCAGCTGCCCGTACTGCTCTACACCTGATTTAGGTCAATACAGTTCCTTTGTTCAATGAGTTATGACTGAACAAGAAGAAATAAATAAGAACATGAGCAATTTCATATTGAGTCAGACCTCCCAGCTCTTCTGTCTAGTTTTCTACTTCTGAAAAGCACATTAAGAATCATGTTGTAGGGGAACACGGTTATTCCTAAAATGTTTAAGAATATAATATAAATATCCCTCGTTTCTCTTGCAATTCATTTATTTTGAGTTCATTTTGGTATAAGGTGTGAGATTCATGTTAAGATTCATTTTCTTTTGCCTATGGATGTCCAATTGCTCCAACACCATTTGTTGAAAGTACTTATTATGAGTCAACGATTCATGAGATAATTCTTGAAACCATTTAAATTTAATAGCTTCACTCATTTCTTCATTCATCCCTTCATTCAGTGAGCCTTCACAGAGCACCTGCTATATGCGAAGTACTCTGCTCATGCATAGAGGTCACGGACCTTATTCAGATTGTACAAGCTTTTACATGTACTCGTGTGTGTGTGTGTGTGTGTGTGTGTGTGTGTGTGTAGTCCTATGCAACTTTATCACAGATATATCTTTGTGTAACCACCACCACAATCAAGATACTGAACTGTTCCATCACAATTAAGATCTCCCTCCTGCTATTCATTTTGTCACACCCACTCTCATATCCCTCCCCCCCCCCACCCCATCCCCACTACATTCCTAAACCCTGTCCTTTATAATTCTGCCATTTTGAGAATACTACGTAAGTGGAATCATACAGCACGGAAATTTGAGAATTTTTTTTTCACTCAGCCTAATACCCTTGAGATACATCTAGGTTATTCTATGCTCTAATACTTTGTTCCACTTTATTGATGAGTAATATTCTATTGTGTGGATGTACTACAGTCTGTTTAAGCAGTTAGCATTAAAGGACACCTATCATTTCCCGTTTGGGGCTATTACAAAGAAAGCTGCTATGAAGATTGATATAAAAGTTTTTGAATGGACATATATTTTTATTTCTCTAAGATCAATGTCCAAGAGTCCAACTGATGGGTCATATTGTAGGTGTACATTTAGTTTTTTAAGAAACTGCCAAAGTATTCTGCAGTGTGGTTATGCCATTTTACATTCCTACCAGCAATGTATGAGAGATGGTTTCTCTGCATCCTCACCAGCATTTGGTATTGTCACTATTTTTTATTTGAGCTCTTCTAATAAGCCCGTAGTGATATTTCATTGTGGTTTTAGTCTGCATTTCCCTAATGGCTAATGATATCGAACATCTTTTCATGTAGTTATTTTCCATCTGTATATCCTCTTTGATAAAATGTCTGTTCATTTCTTTGCCCATTTCCTAACTGGAATGTTTGTTTGTTTTACTGTTGAGTTTTGAGGGTTCTTGATATAGTCTAGATACAAATGCTTTATAAGACGTGTGGTTTGCAAATATTTCTTCCAAGTCTGTCTTTCTTTGTTCATCCTAACAGGGTCTTTCTCAGAGAAAAAGTTTTAAATTTTGATGAAGTCCAATTTATCAGTTTTTACTTTTATGGACTATGGTGTTATATATAAGCATTCCTCACCTAACCCTACCATAAAGATTCTCATGCTTTCTTTTGAAAGTTCTATAATTTTACTTTTTATGTTTAAATCTATAATCTATTTTAAGTTAATTTTTGTATAATGTATAAAATTCACATTGAGATTCATTTTCTTTTGCCTATGGATGTCCAATTGCTTACACATAATTCATTGAAAATACTTATTGCCTATTAATGTCTGTAGTATACGTAAGAATATTATCTCTTTTATTCCCTGTAGTGGTAATATATGTTCTTTCTTTATTGATCAGTCTTTCTAAGGGTTTATCAATCCTTTGATACCTCCCCCCCAAAAAAACTCTTGGCTCTGTTAATTTTTAATGAATGTTTATTTTTTATTTTATTTATTTATTTTCTTATTTTTATTACTTCCTTCTGTCTTCATTCTTTGGGTTTAATATATTAGTCTTTGCTGGCTTCTTGAGATGGACACTTAGCTCAGACTTTCTTCTTTTCTAATATACAAAGCTATAGATTTCCCCTGTATAAGGCTTCTTGTGTATACCACAAATTTTGATATGCCGTATTGTCATTATCATTCCATTTAAAATATTTTCTTATTCCCATTGAGATTTGTTCCTTGAACCATGGGGTAATTAGAAGTATACTGCTTAGTTTCAAAATGTTTAGAGATTTCCTAGTTTTTTGTTTTTGTTGTTATTGGTTTCTAGCTTATTTCCAACGAGATGAGAGAACAAAGTCTTTGTAATTTCAATTCTTTGAAATTTACTTTTTGTTCAAGAATCCTTGGTAAATTTTCCATGGCACATAAGAAGAATATATATTCTTCACTGTTTAAGTACACTGCTCTAAGTTTGTTAATTAAGTCAAGTTTATTAATCATGTTTTTCAAATCTTCTATATCTCTACTAAATATTTGTTTGCTTACCCTATTATTTTCTGAGAAATTTGTTTTTAAAATATCAACTATAACTGTGGATTTGTCTATTTTCTTATTTTTGTAAATTTTTCTTTACGTGTTTTTAGGGCATATTACTGGGTACATACTAATTTATCACGATTACATTTTCCAATTCAATTTACTTTTTATGGTTATAAAATATTCCTATTTATCTCTGGTAAAATGTACTACCTTAAAGTTTAATTTATCTGATATAAGAAAGCTACACTGACTTTCTTTGGATTAGTATTTGCATTGTATATACACTTATACTTTCAGTCTTTTTGTGTTTTCATATTTAAGATGTGTCTCTTATAAGCACCATATGGTTGGGTTTTCTTTTCAGTGTGACAATTTTTGGCTTTAAATTGGTATGCTTAGTCCATTTGCATTTAATGTAATTTCTAATAATGTTAAGTCTGAATCAATATCTCACTTTCTGTTTCTATTTTTTCCATCTGTTATTTATTCCTATTTTCTCTTCCTTTGTTGATTCTGTGGATCATTTCATCTCCTGCTCTATTATTAGCTTGTTAGTCAGAGATAATTCATCTTTTAATTATTGCCCTAAAGATTACAACATGCATTTTTACTTATTACTATCAAGAATTACTAAAACTAATACTTTTTCTAGATACAGGTAAAGAAAGGGCCTTAAATTCTTTAATTTTATTTGCTTTCTTCCTGTCTTTTATGCTATAATTGTCATAGTTTAATTCTACATATATTTTAAACCAAAAAGACATTACTGTTATTACTTTTAATATTTTTATTCTTTCTAGCATCATTCATTTCTTTTTGCATGTCTCTGCTTCCATCTGGGGTAATTTTTTTTCTGCCTGCATAGATTTCTTCAGTATTTATTTTACTGCTGGTATTAAGTTATTTCCGTTTTTATTTGCCTGAAAATATCTTTAATCTTTCTTCATTTTAAAAGATATTTTTGCTAAATGTGATATTCTAAATTGACAATTATTTCCTTTTAGCATTTTAAAAATGATATCAATCTATTGTCTTATGACTTCCATAGTTTCTGTTGAAAAGGCAGCATATCAGTCTTATTGTTGCTCCTTTTAAAGTTATGGACCTTTTGAGGTTTTTCTCTTTGTCTTGGTTTTCAGCACTTTTGCTCTAATGAATCTAGTTGTGATTTTCTTTATCCTTCTTGGGGTTTGTAAAACATTTTGAAACTGTGGTTTGATATTTTTATCACTTTGCAAAATTCTCAGCCATTCTCTCTTTGATATTGTTTCTGCCCCAATATCTTTTTCCTCCTCTAGAACTCCAATTTACATTAGAAATTTTTTGTCAGGTCTCAAATGTCTCAAATTATTTTCTATATTTTTCCATCACTTTTTCTCTCTGAGCTTCAATATGTATGTTTTCTACAATTTTCTAGTTCTTTAATTCTTTCTCCTGCTCATAAACTCATCTGTTAATTTCTTAATTTCAGTTATTATATTTTTTTGTTCTAAAATTTCCATTTGATTCATTATTATGGATTCCAGTTCTCTGAAGACACCCTCCACCTTTTTATCTATTTTTGAACATATTAATCACAATTATCTTAAAGCCAATATCCAATAACTCCAATATCTGGATTTTATTAGGGTCTGTATTCATTGATTGATTGTTTCTTTGTTTAGTTTAGTTTACCATCATTTGGTCATGTCTCTTGGTTTAACTGGTAATTCTTTATTGACTGCTGGACATTGTGCATGAAAACTTGTAGAGGCTCTTGACGATGTTGTCTTCCTCCAGAGCATATTTAATTTTCTCTTGTTAGGGAGTTAAATACAGGCAGATGACCTTCCTCCAAACAGGGATTTAAGAGTGTTTCAGGCTGGATTTTAGGCTTTGTGTAAGCCAAGCTATTTCTGTGCCCTCACACATAGGGTGTCTTAGAGTCCCTCCTCCTTGACAGGACCTCAACTCCAATTTTTTCTCCCTTCTACTATAAGAATCTTGACATCACTATTTAGCTTTTCAATCTCTTAGCAGTTACTTCATACTTGTTTTCTTGGGCACTAGCCCTGAGAATGCATAGTTTAGTAATTAGCAAATATTCTAAAAGAAAATTATGAGCAGAATATCTAGCTCATTTTTTGCTATTTCTATTTCTCTGGGATCTTGGTCCCTCAAGTCTTGGATGCCTTGGAAGGCCTGACCTCTAACTTTTGTCTCCTGGGTAGTGAGACTGAAGCAAGCTCTAGGCTTCTGCTCTCTGCTCTGCTTCTATTCCTTTCACTGAAAATTTGGCAATTTCCCTAAAAGGAAAAATAAACTGAGTTATATAGAGAGCTCACTTCATGCATTTTTCTTCCCACTGGGATTGAGCCCCTCAAATCCTTGTTGGTTGGCTGCTGTCTGATGTCTTCAAATAGCTCAATTTTTTGGTATTTTATCCATTTTTATAGTTAAATGAATCTTGTCAATGGCCCAGCTCCAATAAGTTAGAAAACATTCAGTGGTCTGCTCTCAGTCCAACACTTCTTATCAAGAGGCCAACATCTGTCTCCAAAATGGCCAGGCAGATAATTTTTTAAGGTTTGTCAAACAAGTAAATTCAGTTCCCCATGACAGACCTAGGTCTCATGGAAACTACTGCTGGGTAAATCTTGCTGTCAGGACTCCCTCACACATACAAAAAGGTTACCCTTGATGCTTCAGATATGTACCAATTTGGAGGAACTTTCTTACAATGTTACATGCTCCTCTGTTACTGTTGCTTTTGATGAGGATAATTCAGGACACTCAAACTCACTATTAAATGGATTATTGTAATATAACCTTTTAACCCACCCACTGTTACCATGAAGGCTAGAATGACCCACTTAGTTTTCATCTGGAAAGCACTACTAACCTCACAAATTTCTGACTTTTCATGTACTGAGAAGAAATACAAAGTTTAGTGATAAAAGGACTGGAGACCCCTAAAACTGAATCAGATACTGTAGACCCAAGGAACCAAGAATACTAGCAAAGCATTCAGTTTGGACCACCACACGTTTAATTTTTTATTGTCTCCTCCTCTGCTTGATATATATACCCCTTCTGGATGTTCACCTGATTTACTCCAGGGATTTTCACATTCTGGTTTCCTTTTGAACAGCAACAAAACTTTTTCATCTATGCTAACCTACTGCTCATCTTCCTCCTTCTCCAGTCCACAATACTAGCTGTCCTTTGGACACTTGCTCATATTTTCCTTGATTATCAATTCAGTATGTTCTGGACTCAACTTTACAATGACCCCATCATATGTGCGTTTGATATATATAGCATTGTGTAATCTTACTTCAATTTATTCCTCTCTGCTTCATATTTGATGACTAAGAAGACTATCTTTGCATAAGCTCTTCTAAGTCATTTATAAAATAGTTTCTGGTTTCTATAATCATTCTCTTTCCAACATGAAAGATTCCTCCCAAAATCCTACTCAAGACTCTTTGAAAGTATATACAAATTATATTGAATAATTACTCTTTATCTCCATTAACTGATTTAATAACTCTTATTGATCAGTCAATAAGATTTCCTTTATAATAATGATAAAGACATTATAAAAGGAATTATCTTTCTTAAATATGCAGTAGCTCCATTCAGTATTTAGGTGTCACTCTTTTCCTAGGTAAGCAAGCAAGCTCCACCTGCCTGGATTTCCTAGGATCTCCTCAGGAGCTCAATCCACGCAAAAAGACTACCAGTTTTCTGGCACAGTGATTATTGCAAACCAGGTTTCACAGTCTAGCCACCTTCTCGCTGGTTTCCCCATTGAGGCTCTCCCAAGACATATAATGGATCTTATTCCATGTCAGCAATTTATTTACATCTAGATTACAGAGTTGGTCTAGAATATCCTGGGTATTTGCCACTGTTTGTTTTAATACCTCTTTTACTTGTCTGCACTGAAACATTTGACAGATTCTCCCAAAAGCCATTCTCAGCCCAAAGAAGCTAATTCACTGAGTAAATTTATTTTTCGCTTTCTTTCTTTCTTCCCCAAACTGACTTTCACAGACTCCCTTTGGGCCTCCTCATTTTTCTATCACAGGTGGTCTTCACTTCACTTACCCAGGTGACTGAGGGCTTCCTTGTCCCAAGGCCAGGTAGCAGCACCTGCAAGGTCTTCCCGCACTGAGCTGGCAAAGTAGACATTGAGGAAGTGAGTACTGTTGAGCTGCAGTGCCTCCTTCAGCTCCTTCACGCTCATGTATGCCCTGGAGAGCAGGCAAGAGGAGAAAATGTCACACCAAAGGATCAATCCACAGAGAACAGCAGACAAGACCTGATCAGAACCTGACACTCCCAGCCAGCATTGCCTTTGAGAGGGGCAGAGAGGCAGAGACCAGGCTGTCACGAAGATCACAAAAAAGGCACGAATACACATTTGAGATATTTATTCCAAGATAAATAATATCCTACCTTTTTAGCACTATGATGTTTATATGAATACTCAGTATTTGATATCATACTCAATTCCCCACTCTGCACCTAGATTATTTCTTCAAGATAAATTCAATGATACTTCTAATTCTTTGCCCTGAGAATTACCCCCAGGCTATAGTGAAGAAAGCCTTCCAAGTCTCAGCCCCTAGTTCTTTCCGTCACACTGCATGATCATTATTATGGTAAGAAGACCAATTTCAATATATGCTTGCTTCAGGCATTTCTTTTTAAAAAAGAGAAATAGTGGCTAGGAAACGTAAAAGAGGGAAAAAAGAGATGAGTTATAGGTAGGAGGGGATATCACAAAGCTACTGCAACGAATGTTAATTGTATACATATTTTTCTTGCTAGTCCATTCATCCATAGAAACTCTACCCCCAGTCCAACTACCTTATGATACCAAATATCTTTACTGGTGGCCTTCAAAGCACTAGGCAATAATATTATGTTTGCACTTACACACAGAATTAAAGGTCTATTAAAAACACATACCCAGGGGGCCGCGCGGTGGCGCAGCGGTTTAGTCCGCGTTTAGCAGCCCGGGGTTCGCGAGTTTGGATCCCGGGCGCCCGCAGACGCACTGCCTGTTAGCCATGCCGTGGTGGCGTCCCATATAAAGTGGAGGAAGATGGGCACGGATGTTAGCCCAGGGCCAGTCTGCCTCAGCAAAAAAAGGGGAGGATTGGCAACAAATGTTAGCTCAGGGCTGGCCTTCCCCACAAAAACAAAAAACAAAAAAAACACATACCCAGTGGCCCATAAAAAAAGGAAACAAGATTTGATCTCTTTATAAGCTCATATATATGCAAAGCCTTCATCTTTCTGGCATCAGTGAAATTTAAAACTTTACCTTGAGCAAAGAGAGCCTCACCATGCTCACTGAAGAGCTATTTTAACAAGGAACAACTAAACCAGAGCTCAGCGGCCCCATGGATTCACTGGATGCTTTTCACAGAGGCCACGGTCTGCCAGTCCAAAGAGGGGAATGTTCCTATCACAGCTTCAACGGGGCAGACAGCTCCCTCAACATAAACTGGAAATTTCTTTCATAGATTATGCTTCATTGTTGCTATTCTGGTACAAGCTGTGGATACAAATCTCCCAAACCAGAAGTTCATGTTAGGACAGTATGACCCTTCTCTTGCTTGCTCTACCTCCCAACCACACTGTGGATGCCATCTATTAAGTCCACAGGTAGGATATACTGGCAAGGAGTACCTAAGAAATAGAGACCCCAAAGAAGATTGTTTTTGTGTTCTTTGGAACAGAACCAAAAAGGGGAATACAAGTAAAGAAACAAGATTTTGCTTTAGAACCAAAGATGCTTGGGAGAAAAGGATTTAAAAATACTTTTTCTTATTGACTTATAATATCTTGGAAAAATAGTTCTCAGCCTCAAGAAATCATCCAAATTCCATGAAGTGATGTCAGATGTAATCAGAGGGATATTCCTTCTGCTGCTTTCCTGGAGACACAATGTTTTTTGGATGGTCGCCTGGTTCTCTCTGGACATTAGTCACATTCCCTTTCCCTTTCTCCTTTATTAAAAATAATTACAATTTCCTGTATTGACAAACTGATGGTCTGGAGCTATGATGACATCAAGTAACTCTTCAACATGGAGATGTTTCAATAGGCCAGAATAAAGGAGCAGAGAGGGGGTGGATGGGAGGAGAAAGAGAAGGAGGAAAGAAAAGAAAGACAGAAAGAAGTAAGAGCAGAGAGAATCAGAGACTGAGCCCACATACAGCTCAGTATACCAAGGAAGAAAAGTTGCACCCTTTCTCTGTTCCTATTTCAGAGTTGTTATTAAAATTAGAAGTTGGTAACTTGACAGTTTTCTCTTTTTGCACCTCTCTCACTTTCGCCAAATCCCCTGTTTTTGGCATGGTTTACTTGGGCTATCTGTGTGGTACTGTCTGCCATTTACCAGTCTTGGCTGCCATCCTTCTGTCCTCCCTCAACCCAGCAATTCCACTAATTTCCCTTGAGCACTCTCCAAGAGGCCTCATCCTCCACCACCAACCTCATTAGTTGGTTCTACTCATCCCCCTTTTCTTCCTTGCCCAATCCTCTTTTCAGCCATAAATTACCCTTCCAGATGAGAGGGCTTAAGTCATGCTGGTGGCAAACTGTGTGTGGTTGCTCTGACTCCTGTACTCCACAGAGATATAGACAGAAGTCAGCAAGTATATGGGAGAGAATATATTTTAAAAGCTAGAGGCAGTCGGAAACAGTCATTAATCAAATCAATAGAGGAAAGCATTATTTTGTAGGAAACAAATATTTTTGTCCAGATTATTCCCTAAACCAAAAAGGGTAAAAATGTACATGTCAGTGTATCTGCTTTGCATGTAGAATGCCCTGCCTATTATAACACATGTACAATCATTTCAGAAGTTAATCAGAGCTAACAAAGATAAATGTCTTAGCTTATCAACTAATGTGACCAGAGCCTGGCTCAGACTTAGGGTGGGGAAAAATGGATACTATTCTTAAACTCAGAGCTTAATATATAGCTTCAGAAATGATTTATTAAGAGGTAAACTTGCCACCCAAAAGAACCTGATATTCAAAAGAAGGTAAAATGACATACATATATGTTGCAAAAAGTGTATGGCTTGTGAACTGACCAGAACTGTATATGAAAAGGAAGATGAACTGCATTAATCTGCTTAATTTCTGCCAGGATCTCCCTTTACTCAAACTCTCCACCCTCTAGACTGAGATACTCATCATATACTTTTCCCTGAAGACTCAGACTGACCAAAGTGAAGTTGAGTCTTGATTTTTATAAAAGTTGTCTCAGAGGTTTTTTTGGAAGATGGTGGCACAGGAGGATCCTGAGGGAGGATCTCCTCCCATGGACATAACAAACCTATAACTACCTGTGGAACAATTCCTGTGACAAGAGATCTAGAAAGTGGGTGAAAAGAATCTCCACAAGGGACAACACAGAAAGGCGCGGAAGAGGCAGAGACACAGTCCTCCTGAGGAAAAACACCACATCCTAGCCGCATCACTTCACAGTCAGGAGCGATCTCAAAGGATCCCAGAGGAGCAGGGGATTTGAGCTACACGGTAGGCACTTCAACCATAGATCCAGTACAAAAGAGACGAGATCCCAAAATATCTGGCTTTGAAAACCAATGAGGAATACATCCAGGAAAACTATAGAACTTCAAAGAAAGGAAAACCCGCTCTTAAAGGGCCCAAGCACAGACTCACTCGACCAGAAACCAGCACAAAAACACCAGATAGAAAAGCACATAGTCTATTGGTAAAAGAGAATGACTTACTAAGCTCAGAGCGCATCCTGGAGAGGTAGGAGGCGGCTTGGCCACCTCACCCCCACCAGAGACTGAGACACAGCCATTATTGTGACCCAGTTCAGCTGTGCTGACACAGATGCTGGCAGACACCATTTGGAATTCTTCCTCTAGCCTGCTAACACAAGAGTCTGCCCCACCCACTAGAGCACCCAAGGCAATAGAGCACAGCCAGGCAGCACAGGCTGGGGGAGGGGCTCTGCCCTGCCCACTAGTTCCCCTGCCCACTAGCATGCCCAAGGAAGTTATGCACCACCTGGTCACATAGCCAGTCTGTGCCTGAGGCCTGCCCCACCCAAGAGCAGCTAACAACAGCCATGCCACTGGGCCACAAACCCAGCCACACTGAAGGCCAGCCCAGCCTACCTGCATGCCTGCAGCAACAGCAGCCTGTCACAACACAAGGGTGCATGCAGCCCACACAGGGGACACCCCTGGAGCGTTTGGCACAGGTGACAAGAGGAAAGTACACTACAGGGCCCCATAAGACATCTCCTACATAAGACCATATTTCCAAGATTCAGAGACATAGCTGATCTACCTAATATATAGAAATAAGCATAGAGAAGTAGGCAAAATGAGGAGACAAAGCAATATGTTCCAAATAAAAGAAAAGGACAAATCCTCAGAAAAAGAACTAAACAAAACAGAGATAAACAATCTACCCTATAAAGAGTACAAACTAATGGTCATTAGGATACTTACTGAACTCAGGAGAAGAATAGAGGAACACAGCAAGAACTTCAACAAAGACTTAGCAAATTTTAAAAAAGAACCAATCAGAGCTGAAGAATACAATAACTGAAATAAAAAATTCACTAGAGGGAATCAACAGCACAGTAGATAACACAGAAGAACAGAACGGTGATCTAGACAACATAGTAGAGGAAATCACTCAAAAAAGAATTACAAAGAACAAAGACAGCTTAAGGGACCTCTGGGACAACATCAAGTGTACTACCATTTGCATTATAGGTGTCCCAGAAGGAGAAGAGAGAAAAAAAGGGGCAAAGAACTTATCTGAAGAAATAAGAGCTGAAAACTTCCCTAACCTGAGGAAGGAAACCGAAATCCAGGTATGGGAAGCAGAGAGCACCAAACAAGATAAACCCAAAGATGAAACAAGATGAGCCCACACTAAGACACATTACAACTAAAATGTCAAGAATTAAAGATAAAGAGAGAATCTTAAAAGCTGCAAGAGAAAAGCAACAAGTTATATACAAGGGAAACTGCATAGGATTATTAGCTGACTTTTCAGCAGAAACCCTACAGGCTAGAAGTGAGTGGCACAATACAGTCAAAGTGTTGAAAGAAAAAAAAAAACCTACAACCAAGAATAATCTACTCCTTAGAGTAGAGGTTATCACTCAGAACGCAAAGAGAGATAAAGAATTTTCCAGACAAGCAAAAACTAAAGGATTTCATCACCACTAAACTAGCCTTATGAGAAATGTTAAAGGGACTTAAATTTAAGTGGAAAAGGCCATAAATAGGAATAAGAAAATTATCAAAGAAAAAATATCACTGGCAAAGGCAACTATATGGTAAAGGTAGTGGATCAACCACTTATAAAGTTAGTATCGTCAAAAGACAAAAGTACTGAAATCATCTATATCTACAATAAGAGAGTAAGGGATACACAAAATCAAAAGGGTAAAATATTGATGTCAAAAACATAAACTGTGGGTTGGGGCCACCCGGTGGCACAGTGGTTTAGTTCGCGCTTGGCAGCCCGGGGTTCGCGAGTTCGGATCCCGGGTGCCCGCGGACGCACTGCCTGTCAGCCTTGCTGTGGCGGCATCCCATATAAACTGGAGGAAGATGGGCACAGATGTTAGCCCAGGGCCAGTCTTCCTCAGCAAAAAGGGGAGGATTGGCAACAGATGTTAGCTCAGGGCTGGTCTTCCCCACAAAAAAAAAAAAACCAAAAAACATAAACTGTGGGGAGGAGGGTAAAAGTGTAGGGCTTTTAGTATGTGGTCGAACTTAAGAGACCATCAACCTAATATAGATTGCTATATACATAGGTTATTATATATGAACCTCATGCTAACTACAAAACAAAAACCTATAATAAATACACAAAAAATAAAGAGAAAGGAACACAAACATAACACTAAAGAGAGTCATCAAATCACAAGGGAAGAAAGCAAGAGAAGAAGAAAGGAACAGAGAAGAACTATACAAACATTCAGAAAAAAAGTAACAAGAAGACAATAAGTACATACCTATCAATAATTACTTTAAATGTAAAGGGACTAAATACTCCACTCAAAAGACATATGGTGGCTGAATGGATGAAAAAACAAGACCCAAGTCCCTATACGAGAGACATTCTTCAGATCTAAAGATACTCACAGATTGAAAGTGAGGGAATGGAAAAAGATGTTCCATGCAAATGCAGACAAAAAGAAAGCTGGGGTAGCAATACTTCTATCATACAAAATAGACGTTAAAACAAAAACTGTAACAAGAGACAAAGAAGGGCATTACATAATGATAAAGGAAGAAGAGGATCCAACAAGAGGATATAACACTTTTAAATATCTATATACAACACAGGAGCACCTAAATACATAAAGCAAATATTAACAGACATAAAAGAAGAAAGTGACAGTAACACAATAATAGTAGGGGACTTTAACACCCCACTTACATCAATGGATAGATTATCCAGACAGAAGATCAATAAAGAAACATTGGCCTTAAATGACTTAACAGATACATACAGAACATTCCATCCAAAAACAGCAGAATACACATTCTTCTTAAGTGCACATGGAACATTCTTAAAGATAGACCATATGTTTGGAAACAAGGCAAGCCTCAACAAATTTAAGAAGATTGAAATTACATCAAGCATCTTTTCTGACCACAATGCTATGAAACTAGAAATCAACTACAAGAAGGAAACTGGAAAAGTCACAAATATGTGGAGATTATACAAAATGCTATTGAACAACCATTGGGTCAACAAAAAAATTAAAGGAGAAATAAAAAAATACCTGGAAACAAATGAAAATACAACATAGCAAAATCTATGGGATACAGCAAAAGCAGTACTAAGAGGGAAGTTTATAGCAATACAGGCCTATCTCAAGAAACAGGAAAAATCTCAAATAAACAATGTAACATTACACCTAAAGGAAGTAGAAAAAAGAAGAACAAATGAAGCCCCAAATCAATAGAAGGAAGGAAATAACAAAAATCAGAACAGAAATAAATGAAATAAAGACTAATAAGACAATAGCAAAAATTAATAAAACTAAAAGCTGGTTCTTCAAAAAGATAAACAAAATTAACAAAACTTCAGCTAGATTCACTAGGAAAAAAAAGAGAGAAGGCTCAAATAAAATCAGAATCAAAAAAGGAGAAATTACAATGGATGCCTCCAGAAATACAAAGAATTATAAGAGAATACTATGAAAAGCTACATGCCAACAAATTGGATAACCTAGAAGAAATGGATAAATTCTTAGAATTATACAATCTTTCAAAAATGAATCAAGAAGAAATAGAGAATCTGAATAGACCAATCACTAGTAAGGAGATTGAAACAGTAATCAAAAACTTCTCAAAAAATGAAAGTCCAGGACCAGATGGCTTCCCTGGTGAATTCTACCAAACATTCAAAGAACATTTAATACCTATCCTTCTCAAACTCTTCCAAAAATTGAAGAGGAGGGGATGCTTCCTAACTCATTTTATGAGGCCAACATTACCCTAATACCAAAACCAGACAAGAACAACACAAAAAAAGAAAATTACAGGCCAATACTGCTGATGAACATACATGCAAAAATCCTCAACAAAATATTAGCAAATCAAATACAACAATACAAAAAGGATCATACACCATGATCAAGTGGGATTTATCCCAGGGATGCAAGAATGATTCAAAATCTGCAAATCAATCAACGTGATAGACCACATTAACAAAATGAAGAATAAAGACACATGATCATCTCAGTAGATGCAGAAAAAGCATGGGACAAAATTCAGCACCCAATTATGATAAAAACTCTGAATAAAATGGGTACAGAAGGAAAGTACCTCAACATAATAAAGCCCATATGTGACAAACCCACAGCCAACATCATACTCAATGGTGAAAAACTGAAATCTATCCCCCTAAGAACAGGAACAAGACAAGAATGCCCATGTTCGCCACTCTTATTCAACATAGTATTGGAAGTCCTAGTCAGAGAAATTAGGCAAGAAAAAGAAATAAAAGGGACCCAAATTGGAAAAGAAATGTAAAGCTGTCACTATTTACAGATGAAATCATTTTATGCATAGAAAACCCTAAAGAATCCACCAAAAAAACTATCAGAAATAATAAATGAATACAGTAAAGTTGCAGGGTACAAAATCAACATACAATAACCACTTGCATTTCTATACACTAAACAGAATAGCAGAAAGAGAAATCAAGAATACAATCCCATTTATAATCACAACAAAAAGAATGAAATCCCTAGGAATAAAACTAGTCAAGGAGGTAAAAGACCTGTACACTGAAAACTATAGGACATTATTGAAAGAAATCCAAGAAGACATAAAGAAATGGAAAGATATTCCATGCTCATGGATTGGAAGAATAAACTTAGTTAAAATGTCCATATTACCTAAAGCAATCTACAGATTCAATGCAATCCCAATTAAAACCCTAATGACATTCTTCATGGAAACAGAACAAAGAATCCTAAAATTTATATGGAATAACAAAAGATCCCGAATAGTCAAAGCAATCCTGAAAAAAAAGAACAAAGCTGGAGGCATCACAATCCTTGACTTCAAAATAAACTACAAAGCTACAGTAACCAAAACAGCATGATACTGACAGAAAAACAGACACACAAATCAATGGAACAGAACTGAAAGCCCAGAAATAAATCCACACATTTATGGATGGCTAATTTTTCACAAAGGAGCCAAGAACATATAGTGGAGAAAGGAAAGTCTCTTTCATAAATGGTGTTGGGAAAACTGGACAGCTACATGCAAAAGAATGAAAGTAAACCACTATCTTACACCATACACAAAAATTAATTCAAAATGGATTAAAAACTGGAATAAAATACCTGAAACCATAAAACTCCTAGGGAAAACATAGGCAGTATGCTCTTTGACATTGGTCTTAGCAGTATCTTTTTTAATAAGTCTTTTCAGGCAAGGGAAACAAAAGAAAAAATAAACAAATGGGACTACATCAAACTAAAAAGCTTCTGCATGGCAAAAGAAACCATCAACAAAACAAAAAGATAACCTACCAAGTGGGAGAAGACATTTGCAAATCATATATCTGAGAAGGGGTTAATATCCAAAATATGTAAACAACTCAACAACAAAAGACAAACAACCCAATTAAAAAATGGGCTGAGGATCTGAACAAACATTTTCCAAAGAAGATATACAGATGGCCAACAGGCATACAAAAAGATGTTCAACATCACTAATCATTTGGGAAATGCAAATCAAAACCACAATGAGATATCACGTCATGTCCACCAGAATGGCTTTTATTAAAAAAAAACAAGAAATAACAAGTGTTGGAGAGGATGTGGAGAAAAGGGAAGTCTTGTACACTGCTGGTGGGAATGAAAACTGGTGCAGCCACTACAGAAAACAGTATGGAGATTCCTCAAAAAGTTAAAAATAGAACCACCATATGATCCAGGTTTTCTACCTCTGGGTATTCATCCAAAGAAAATAAAAACACTAATTTAAAAAGATACATGCATCCCTACGTTCATTGCAGCATTATTCGCAACAGCCAAGACTTAGAAACAACCTAAGTGCCCAGCAATGGATGAATGAACAAAGAAGATGTGGTGTGTGTGCATGTATATTTATTTATATATATTTATTATATTTATTATAATATACACAATATATTCATTTATATTAAATACATTTATTTATATTATATTTTTATTTATAATATACACTATTATTTCTATTAAATTAATTATAAATTATTGTTAAAATTTATTATACTATAAATTATTATAAATTTTATTATAATACATATTATATTATTACTTATATATTAATATATATCTACTATATTTATTTATATTTTTATTATATATATTATAACACACATATATATTTTTTATTATATACATTATAACATATATAAATATATATATTTATTATATTCCACACAATGGAATACTACTCAGCCATAAAAAAGATGAAATCTTGCCATTTGTGACAATATGGATGGACTTAACAGCATTATGCTAAGGGAAATAAGTCAGATGGAGAAAGCCAAATATTGTATGATTTCACTCATATGTGGAAGATAAAACAACAACCATAAACAAATACATAGATACAAAGAAAAGATTGGTGGTTACTTGAGGGGAAAGGGAACGGGGAGAGGGCAAAAGGAGTAAAGGGGCACATTTGTATGATGACAGATGGCAACCAGACTTTTGGTGGTGAACACAATGCAGTCTATCAAGAAGTCAAAATATAATGATGTACACCTGCAATTTATATAATATTATAAACCAATGTTAACTCAATAATACACACATACACACATAAATAAAATTGTCTCAGAAACAAGCTCTCCTTGAGACTGACATACCAAGTTGTTCTGCTCACTGCTCAAGTCTGTTATTTCTGACATGCTCCCTGGAGGAACGCATACCTGTCTCACCATTTTATGACTGTGACCTACTGATTTGGGATTAACCATTGCCCAGTGTCCAGCCCACCATATTTCTTTGTCCCCCAGACTTAGTGCATTCGTTTTGATTTCTACCATGCTTCCTGACCGCTGACCCCCAGCCACACTCCAGTATCTACGTGTACGTGCAAGCCTCAACTCTTGTTCAGTTTCTAAGCAAAAGTGAAAGGATATAAAAAATACCTCTGTGTGTTCTAGTTTAATAGTCAGTCGAATAACTCCTTTATAGTGTAATAGAAATAATTCAATAATGAAGCCAGAAAGAAGAAAAATATCCTGAGCTGTCTGAAGAAAGTTGAACCAGTATCAAAAATTGGTATGTTGAAAAGATATACAGGAGGCATGCATGCCCCAAGACTGGGACCCAAGCCCTGCTTCCCACAGTCAGAGAAACCCCTCCAGAGGACGATCCCAACTGCATTCCACAGGTGGTGAGGCAGCCTCCATGAGAACAAAACCAGATGCCCCAAGGACCCTCAGCTAATTCCCCTCACAGAAACAACGGTACCAGTTAGGATACTTTGCTTTAGTTAAATCTAAACTTTCCTGTCATTACTGTACACAATGGTTCTCTTCCCAAAATACACAGAAGGGTTCCCTCTGCCACCCCCATGTGCTATCCACTTTGCCAACTATGCTTCCTACTCCTGGTGAATATTACCTTTGACCTGTGATCCCCGAACCGTTTCACTGTGTCCACACCACGGGGCTTATTGGTCCCCAGAGTACCAACTAGCATTCTCCCAGCTGCTCAGCGCAACTTCAAAAACTTAGTTTTTTCTCCTTCTTTCAAATTCCTCCTGCTCTTAGGCACATACCACTCGACGACATCCCCATATACTGTCACTTCTTTTCATTTTGCCATCTTCTGGTTACTCCACACATCAAAGGCTTCAGTGCCTGGCTCACAGCCTTCCTCTTCCCTGCTCCCACCATCACTTGAGGAAATTTCAACATTTATGTGAAACCTCCACTGAAAACACAGTTTTATTTTTCACTTCCTTATCTCCAGTCACCTTCGCATCTCAATCTCATTGTCACCCTTACTCAGACTGATTTTTTATTTCTGATCTCATGTAGATCTTTACTTCCACTTGTCTATTCTTTTACTTGTGTATGGTCATCTCCTCTCCAGGAATTATTTGAAATCTTCACCATTCTTCTCTTGCCCCTCCTCCCCCACCAACCTCAATCTCTTATTCCCCTCACCCTTCGTAAATGATCATGCCTCCTTCTCTGATGATAAAATTGAGGCCATTCATCATGAACTCTATCCCTCCCTCCCATGCACACACACACACACACACACACATACACACACTCAAACATTTACTTCCTTACCTATTTTTACTCCCTTTCCTCTGGTGCCACAGGATGAGGTTTCTGAGCAAATCATAACTAATCATCTGTTTTTCCTTTCCAATTAAAACTTCTTGCAAGAATAATTTCCTCATCTCCTATTCACTTCTTTTTTCCATGTACCCCCTAGTTTCACTGTAACCTGGCTTTCATCACCACCACTTGATCAAAACTGCTTTTGTTAAAGTTGTCAGTGACTTCCTAGCTGTTCCTCCCCATAAGATAAAAAAAAAAAAATTCAGTCACCTTCTTATTGGAATCCTTCATTGCATTTTTATATTATTAGTTACTTCCTGCTTCTTAAATTTCTCTACTTCCTTGCTTTTATTGCAATGTTCTCTTCTGGTTCTATTCTTGCTTTTGAGACCACTGATTCTCAGTCTCCCTGGTGGGTTTTTCTTTCCATTTCTAATCATTAAAAGTTATTCCCCAGGTTCCTGTTTGTGACCCATTCTTTTGTGAGTCTCCTTGTTCACCACTGGGAACTCTTCTACTCTTAAACTTTGAAGCACCATCAGTATTTGGATAACTCTCAAATATATAAATATGTGTGACTATAGATTAAATCCTTGTTTCCTTCTTGCAGCAGGACATCTCTACCTGGATCACCCACAGACATCTTGAAGTCAACATGTCAATGAGATGGGAGGTTCTACCTGAGCACAAAAGAAATTCAGACACAGTGAATTTAAATGCACGTGAAATAGCAGTCCAACTGACGAATCTGAGAACATCTTTTCCACACACAGATCTGTAAGAAGAAGGGTTAAGTTTTGCTTAAACACAGAGGAAGTATGTGCCTGTATCCATGGAAAGATAAAAAGCCAAGGACAAGGGAAAGACCACAATGGCATTTTGCCCCCTACCTAATTTTACTGACTAGATTTTGAGTTCCTCAGAAAAAAACAAAAATAACTCTTTTCATAAGAAAATTGGTGCAACTCAGGATACGCAAGCTATGTTTTAAGGCCTAATAACAAAATGAAGCACCAACCGAGGATAAGGGGCACTCTCTCCATTTCTGGCAAGAATTAAGGGATGTCAGTACCACTCTAGCACTTGAGAGTTTTACAGGCTTGGGTTGCATTAGAAGCCAGCTCCCTCAGGAGCCCAGCTTTTCCCAAGAGTAACAGTGAGGGGAGAGCATCAGCTGGAAATGTTGAGTGTCAGCAGACAAGGTAAATATCATTGCCAGTGTTCAAGGGCAAACAGCAGAAGAACCGCAGAAACTGGCAGGCATGAATTTTTAAGGCACACCCTTCTGGAGACTCTCAGAAATACTAGAGAAAGGGGACATTGTATGAGGATAAGATTGTATGGTTATACATTGAGCTAATGTAATTTGATTGTTATGGTAATATGACCTCATTCATGCCCACAGGGCTATGTGGACTGGGGGACATTTAGGTTATCTCTGACACTGAATTCATAGTCTTCTTCCCCACATCTACTTCTCCCCCAGTGTTCCTCTCTGAATTGGTGTCACCCCTATTACTCATCTCCATGACACAAGTAGAAAACCCAGGATTCCTCCCTCACTCCTCCCTCCCCTTCACTCCACTCCTCTCAATATAACCGTCCACCTGCTAATGACCATGGGAAGAAAAGACATCATAACGATTATTGCTTCTCTTCTGAATGCCACAAAAGAGGCTAGATATCATCTTTACTAGGACATCAACTGGGAATATATTTTCTTAAAATTCAAATATGGAGAACCTGACAAGACTTATCACACTCAAAACATTAACTCACATTTGCTAATTCATACAGGAATGAGTAATACTACTATAAGTAAAATGGAATTATTCTCTAGAAAGGTTTAAGTATTTTAAGAACTGGAGTTTGAAATAAAAGAAGTAACTGGAGATTGAAAGGATTTAAAGTCTAATGTCATAATATCTTCTGTGGTAGGCAGAATAATGCTCCCAAAGATGTCCATATCCTAATCTCTGAAACCTGGGAATATGTCACCTTACATGGCAAGAGGGACTTTGCAGAGGTGATCTTGAGTACAGACCTTGAGGTGGGGAGATCATTCCGAATTATCTGAGTGGGCTCAATCTAATTACACAAGTCTAAATAAGCAGAGAACCTTTCCTGCCCGTGATCAGAGGAAAAGATGTGGCAATGGAAACAGGGTCAGTGAAATGCTACATTGCTGGCTTTGAAGTTGAAGGAAGGTGGCTTCAAGCCAAAGAATGTGGGCGGCCTTTAGAAGCTGGAAAAGGCGAAAAAAAGGGTCTCCTCTAGAGCCTCCAGAAAGATATGCAGCCCTAATGACATCTTGATGTTAGCCTGGTGTCAAACTTCTGACCTACAGGACTGTAAGATAATAAATTTGGGTTGTTTTCAGCCACCAAACTTGTGGTAACTTGTTGCAGTGGCAAAAGAATATGAATACATCTTCTTTCACTTAAATATAATATCTTTGGAAAAGAAAAGAATTTACAGGGAGTGAACATCTGGCTTCAAAAGATGGTGTCAAAAGAAAGGGTTTGTTTTAAAAGACCCTGTCCTGCCTGTGATGCCAGAATTATGGTCTCAAGGGGAGGAAATGAGTACATCCCACCATTCCAGTTCTTGGCAGTAGTCTATCTCCTTATCAAGGGAGCCACACCCTAAAATTGATTTGGAAGGGGAACATGAAAATACTCAGATAACTTATTAGGTCCAGAGAAGAAAAAAGAAAAGCCTAGTGGAAGAGGTATCCAGTAGAACTTAAGAGAAAATGATCAAACCAAAAGTCAGATGTAGCCAGTGTGTTAGAGTCCTGAGGAGCACAGGCTCTCGAGCCAGAATGATTTAATCTCAAGTCCCACCTCTTCCACTCACTGGCCACGTGGCACTGGCAAGCCACCTAC
Organism: Tapirus indicus; assembly: GCA_031878705.1. Classification (NCBI taxonomy): domain Eukaryota; kingdom Metazoa; phylum Chordata; class Mammalia; order Perissodactyla; family Tapiridae; genus Tapirus; species Tapirus indicus. Next base: position 83,009,156 of record CM062922.1, read on the forward strand.
CATCACTACACCTCAGTTTCCTCATCTGTAAAATGGGAATAATGAAAGTATCAACTGCATATAATTAATGGGAGGAAAAAATGAGATAACACTTATAAAATCACACAAGCATTCAACGACTTTATATTATTAATAACAATACCTATGGCCTCAGATGCCCACATAGCCAGCAACAAAGTTCAAAAATTTATAATACAAGAAAGCAAGCATCATCTCGAAGACTTGATGGGGGGCTAACCACGGACCGTGTCTGAGGAGAGGCATACCTTGCTTAAAAGAAAAAAGTAAAATAAAATGGAGGTAATACCACAGTGGAAAAGGAAGCAAACACAACTTAAGTCTGAAACTTGAAGTAAACCCACGATGGGAACCTTTTGGTGAAAATAAAATAGCAATGAAACTTTTCTAGGCACAAACTACAATTGGCCTCGTCAGGCAAGGGATAGTCTTGATATCTCCCCAAAGCGGGCTCCAAAACTGATACAGAATAATGACATAGTGATGACCCAGAACTTCAGAGGAGAGTATCTCAGCCAGATGGTGGATTCTGCTAACAGCAATGGCAGCACTTCCGATAAATACTTTTCCTGACTTCCTGATAATATTTCCCAAAAAGCTCAGGAAACAAAGAGATAACGATAGTTTAATTTTAATTCTTACTGATAAGAAAGAACTAGCTGGTGACATGGAGTAGATGAGATCCTTCAATGAAAGAAACTACACTGTAGTTTTCTCAAGAGCCGAGGCTAGGAACAGCAAGAACTCGAGATTTAGTGAAACATTTCCAAAAGGGAGGAATGATTCCATGGCCGAGGATTCTCAAGGGGAAAATGGTCCTTTGGAGGTGGGAGGATATAAACCTTGAACAATTTAATTCTAGAGTGTCCCAATTAAGGAGAAAGGAGATAAAAAGCATCAAAAAAAAAAAAAACAGGTTCTGGAAGGGAACTATCTGCTGAGCTAAAATTTTTAAAAGAACATATGTAGATTTTTGAAAGAAGAGTAGCATAAAATTGTAAAAAAAAAATAGGGTCCAAAAAGATAAAGCCCAGAACCAGAATAAACATGAAAAAAATGCAAAGAATTATAAATTTTAAAATTTGCACTTTTTAGAATAACAAGGAAAATAGAGAGTATAATGATACAGAAGGGAAAAAAAGCTGAACTCTTCAAAGCCTGCCTTGCTGCCAAGGTAAATAATCCTTAAAGTGGCAATCCATTCAATAATCCATTAACCTGGCAATCATTTATTTGTCCCTAATTATAATAATGATCACAATTAATTAAGTCCCAACTATACAGCAGATGCTTCATATATATTTTCTCATGTAAAGTTCACAACGATCCTACGAGGTTAGCATAATTATTTCATTTTACAGATAAGAAACTAAAGCTTACAGATATAAAGTCACTTGCTCAAAACCACACAGCTTGTAAGTTTTGGAGGCAAGTTTTAAACCCGAGTTCCTCTCTGCAAAGCACACATTCTTTCTTCTATTCTTAAACTGGTTTCCCTAGTATCTGTGAGTCACTGTGTTGGGCCTTGCCAGTGAAAAGATACATAAGACATGATTCTTGTTTTCAAGAAGCTCAGTTTAATGAGGAAGACAACCATGTAGACTTAATAATTATAACGCAGGGTGACAGGCACTGTGATAGCAGTGTGCACAAAATTACACGCAAGAATGGAGGAAGGAGTGAAAAATCGGCTTAGAGAACCAGGCGTTAATAAGGCGTTGAGAAGTTTGTGGTGGATACTGTGATTTGGTTTGTGCACATCTAGTCTACCCTCTTGCTAGTGTGTCTTGTTCTGGAGGACAGAAAAGTGAAATTCCACAGTCCTCCAACTCCCTGGCACCTAGGGATCCGGATGTGATTTACAGACTACCCATTAGTTGTGCTCTAGTTGGAAGGCGACAGCAAGACAAAGACCTTACTGCTGACTGCTTTTTCCTGCTCTGCCAGCAATGGCTGGGTGACAGTGTTCTAGTGCCCAGCCACTAGCAGTGAGGGTGTGGAGGAAGCACACCGTGGGGCAACACTCATTGCTGGTGTGGATCTAGCAGGCACCGTGTGACTTGGTGATGGCGCAGTGGTTTCCTGATTTCTGGACAGCAGCTATGCGGTGTGCTCCTAAAGCCAGCAGCTCTCACGGGAACCTCAGGATTCCCCCCTCCTGTCTGCGGCAGGGGCAGCAGCTCCACTCGTGGGTCAGTTCTATAGTGTTGTTCTGAGAGATCTTCCTGGATGCCCAGCCTAAATCCTACTATTCCAGACCTTACAAAAACGTTGCAAGCAACTAAATTCCTCTATTTAATTCTTTTTTGGCTGAAATAGCTACAACACTTTCTGTTTTCTGCAACTAAATCTTGACTGATTTAGAGATGATATTCCTGCTGTGTTTTCAATATTTGATTTTAGTTCTAAAGATAGAAAAGTCAGGGAAGATACAGTCAAGCCAAAAATATATATATGACCAAAAGAAACTAGAAGTTCTAGTTGATAGAAGAAATAGTGCAAGAATTTTTTTGAATTAATTAGTCTCCAGAATCATAAAAATTATACCCTAAAGATCCAAAAACACCTGTTCGGGTATTTATATAACAATTAACATTCATTTTTGTGGATAATGGAGAGGTGCAAGAAAGCTGAAGACTGAAAGATATTTCAAGCTCCATAAGAGGAAAAAGGAGAGATTTGAAAACTATAGATTAGTAAACTCAATGTCAATTCCCAGAAATATTTTCAATACATTATAACATTGACAAATTTTTACTACTTAGAGAAGAAAGAAGCGATTACTGGAACTACCATGAGCTCACCCGGAAAAAAAATCACACAAAACTCATCATATTTCTTTTGTCGTAGCTTTGGGTGTTCTGTGGGATTTACTAGAGGGGGATGATTCCTTGGAGAAAATGTATCTTGACTCACCAGGATCTTTGATAAATCTCTCAGGAGATCTTTATAAGGAGGGTGGCAAAATGTGTACATTACAGATTCATAACAACTTGCACCAAATCCTGGCACTGCCTACAGGGAGGCTTTTTAATAGCTTGGCCCAGTTCTCTGTATTTGCCCCTATTTCACTGAGTAATTTAATCAATATCTTGCAAGAATTCATATAATGTAAGTTTATAAAATTTACAGGGGCCGGCTCGGTGGCGCAGCGGTTTCGTCCGCACTTGGCAGCCCGGGGTTTGCGGGTTCGGATCCCGGGCGCCCGCAGACGCACTGCCTGTCAGCCATGCCATGGTGGCGTCCCATACAAAGTAGAGGAAGATAGGCACGATGTTAGCCCAGGGCCAGTCTTCCTCAGCAAAAAGAGGAGGATTAGCAACAGATGTTAGCTCAGGGCTGGTCTTCCTCACCAAAAAAATAAAAAAATAAAAAATAAAATAAAATAAAATAAAATTTACAAATGACATAACTTGAAGAGAGAGAATATGTTGGATGGCAGAATAAAGATTTAAATAGGTCTCAAAAAGCTATAATTATGGGGGTAAACTCAGCAGGTAAAATTCAAAAGTTTCAAATGTAAAATTTGAATTTAAGCACAAAAAAACCCCACAAGCTAGTATACAGTATTAAGGACTCTGGTTTAGCACCAATGAATAGTAATAAAAGGCCTACAGATTTCAGTTGCCAAGAGTGTTTCGTGGCTCCCTGGGGGAAACTGTAGAGACCCCCAGGCTTCAATTCTGGGCACAGAGACAGTGCACTGTCATGAACAGACCTGTGCTTGGTTGGTCTATCCTTCCCTAAGGACACTGGGACCTTAGACATGTCCAGAAGAGGGAGACTAAAAAGGAGGGAGATCTGGCAACAATGCCATGTGAAGAATGGCAGAAGAAATGGGGTATATTTAGTCTAGACAGCAGGGGTGTGAGGGCAGCCTGAAAACTGTTCAAATATTTGCAGTTCAATTACATGTAAGAACCCTGTTCTGTAAAGCTCTAGAGGAAAGGATTAGGGACAATAAGTAAAATGAAGAGGAGCTATATTTTGCTCAACACACAGGAAAACGTAAAATTTTAGTTTTAAGAAATGACTCCCCTATCACTAGAAATATTCAAGCAGAAGCTGAAAGGTCACTTTGTAGAGATGTTGAAGAGATGTCTTATATTAAACAGAATACTAAATCAAACTATTCCTCACAAGCCTAAATTGTCATAATCTTGAAGATCGAATGCATTCTCATTTAAATTATTATCTTAATACAAATGATTTCTATATCTATATTTCCCTCTTTTTGATTTTCTCATACTTTTTGAACATTTCTACCAGGCTTGCCCTTGTCATGGGTTGAATTGTGTCTCCCAAAAAGATGCTGAAGTCTTAACCCCTAGTACCTGTGAATGTGACCTTTTTGGGAAATAGAGTCTTTGCAGATGATCAAGTTAAGATGAGGTCATTAGGGTGGGGCCTAATCCAATATGATTGAGTCCTTACAAAAAGCAGAAATTTGAACATAGAGATAGATATGCACAGAGGGAAGATGATATGAAGACACAGGGAGAATGCCAGCTACAAGCCAGGGAATGCCTGAGACCCACCAGAAGCTAGAAGAGACACCTGGAACAGATTCTCCCTCACAGCCCTCACAAAGAACCAACTGCCGACATCTTGATTTCAGATTTGTAGCCTCCAGAACTGTGGGACAATAAATTTCTGTTGTTTAAGCCATTCAGTTTGTGATACTTCGTTATGGAAGCCCAAGAAACTAATACAGCCTTCATCGCTTCAAATCTACAGATCATCTACCTCATTCATTTAATCTTCCCACCCAACTGAGATCTTCAGTCTAACTTAATTTTCTTTTTGATTCATGCTATAATAATTCTACTAGTTGCTTAGCTTTAAATCACAGTTACATACCTAAACATCCAATTAGCCAGCAACTTTTATAGAATCTTCTTTCATAAAGTCTTTAAAACACATCCTTATTTTTCCCTTCCCACTGTCACTATCTGAAATGGATCCTTTTTACTTTATTCTTCTTTGAAAATTATATACCCTCCAGTCCACCCTGTACAACATCAAAACTGGTGTTCCCCTGTTCACTCTTGATTCCCTGTGGCCTACACAAGAGTGCTTTTGTTTTCCTTTAAATTGCCACTCAAAGTCCTTCAATCTGAGCCCCCGCTTACCCTCCAGGCTTGTCCCAGCATCACTATGCCATTGATTGAGCTAGACTGATTTACTCATTGATGTCAAGCATGCCTCCAATTTTTTTTGTTTTGAGTCTGGGATTTTTTTTGCTTCCCTTCTTTGCTATTGCTAATGCTATTCTTCCCTTACATATACAATTATCAAAATTGTATCTGACATTCAAGCCTTATTTTCTATCTTACTTCTTTCATGAAGCCCACACTGATCCCCCCAGCCTGAAGTGAGCCCCTGCATCTGAAACTCTACGTCATTCAATCTAGTCTATAACACAATAGATTATAATATGTAAGCCAACAGTAGAAATCCCACCTCTAGATATTTAACTTAAAAAGATATTTGTGCAAGTTTCAAATATGCACCAACAAGAATAGTATAACAGCAAAAATATATACTATAAAACAGGACAGTATAATAGCACAGTATAGATAATGTGAATTTCCATTAACATGAATCTGGCAAGATAAATTAAATGTATATGATATTCATACCGTGAAGGCACTAAAAATTATCTAGATCTGTATTTATTAAAATGGAAAAATGTCCCTAACATATTTAAAACTGTATACATATATCAATCTAGATATCTAGAAAGGGATGAAACAGGTAGTGGGATTTGAAGTAATTTTCTCTTCTTTGTATTCTTCTGGATCGGTCTTTACATACAAATACACACATATATAAAATAGAGCATTCCTTATTTCATTAGCTGGACAAAGTTCCCAGAAGTCAAGCATCATGTCTTTCTCAGTATGAGAGTGACCTGGTACATAATCTTGCATATTATCAAGTGCTTGTTTAATATTAGTTGAAAAGATCAACGGTGGAGATGGGCTGTAACTGGAAGATAAGGCAGAGAGTACCCCATTCTCCCCCTGCTCCCAAGTCTGCCAATATTGCCCTGCTGCAGAACCCTCTTAAACCACATGGGCCAGTTACATCTTAAAGAGCTAAACTTCAAAGAGTAGCAGATAGGACTTGCTGCCTCTAGAGAGAGCAAGAGACAAAAATCCGCCCAAAGCCCAAAGACAAGAATACTCTCTCTTTGACAACTCTTTGCTGGTGACTAAAGACAGAGCAGGTTCCTGGCAAAAACACTATATAACGATAAACTCTCTGGGCCTGGCCAGCAACGGGCAATGTAATTCCACAAGCATTACACTGGGTTTAAAAATAGGAAGCTTTTCCTGAGAGGAGTGGTCCCTGTGGGTAACCAGAGGTGACACAATGTATTTCAACTAATGGTAAAAACCCATGAAGTCATCCAGTACTTTAGTCATTCTTTTGTGTTTCTTTTCTCTTCTCCTAAAGCTCTTTCTTCCATTGCTTTAGAACATTTTAAAAGGTTTTCTGCAAATCCTATTTTCAAGCAAAGCTTTCTTTCTGTAAAATGTCATACACATGCACATAAGCAGGCATCCCCACCCACAGAAGTCAGTTCTTTTTGATGATACACATGCACCAAACTGAACTCTCAACTTTCTCCCCCCTTGACGTGGAGAAGGAGTATAAGAACACAGATGATTGAAAATCCTTTACACTTTGACTATAGAAGGCAGGATGACACACTCATTAATTCAGAAAGTACTTACTGAAGACGTACAAAATCTCAGGCCCTGCACTGAACAACCAGAGTACGAAGCTGAATAAGCTCGGGTAGCACTCCTACCCTCATGGAGTTTGTGACCTTATAGTGGAGATGACAAGGAAATGGGCAGTCACACTGTGACTCAGCAGGTACTCTGGTAGAGAAAGTAAAAGGTGTGGTGAGAATCTACGGACAGGAGCATTTGACAGGATTTGAGGTGCTAGGCAAATCCCAGAACTGACATCTATATCAAGAGCTGGCCGATGAAAAGGAGTTATCCTGGAGAGGGAGATGGCATGGAAGGAAGAGGCAGCCACTGGTACAAAGGCCCAGTGGCCTAGGTAAGAGTGCAGGAGTAGTTCATGAGAGTTGGAGGGAAGTGGAAAGACTGATGCTGAAGAGGGTAACAGCAGCCAGATCCTGAAAGACCTTGCAAACCATGGTAAAAAGTTTAGAGTTCTTTGAAGCAAGGAAGGAACATGATTAAATTTACCTTTTAGAAAGATGGTCTTGAGAAAGTGTGGAAAATGGAGTTGAGGAGTGCAAAACTGGAAGCAGAGAAGCCTGTTAGAAGGCTGTGGCTGGATTTGAGAGATATTTAGGAATAGAATCAATAGAAATTGATGATCAATTGGATGAGGTGGGGTGAGAAAGAGGAGAAGTCCAAAATGACTCCTTGGTTTTTATAATGAGTAACTGTGTAGCACAATTCACTGAAGGGGGAAATAGGAGGAGGAACAGTTTTGGGTGGCATTTTGAAGTCATCTGTGATAATTAAATCACAGACGCCTATCAGATGGAACGTATATATGGTTCTTTAGATCTGAGCAGTATATAAATTCAGAAAGCATTAACACATAGATGATAATGAAAACTACAGAATGAATGAGGTAGTGCATTACTGAATTCCTAATAGGTATATTCAACACAACCGTGCTTAAGAGAACCAGTGGAGGCGGAGAGGGAGAGAGAAAGAGAGAGAGCAAGAGAGAGTTAGTTCATCTTCAAAAATATATCTAGAATTGTGCAATCTGAGTCTAGAGAGAGACAATACTAATTTTGCTTTGTTTAAAAACATTAATGTTTACTTTTGAATTACGTATCATGAAACAGTGAAAGGGTGATCTTTTCTGAGGGTCTCAAATGCCTCAATCTGGCCCAGGAAAAGATGTATAGAGTGAGAAGAGAAGGGGTAGGATCAAACCCTGAGGAACAGTAACTTGAAAGAATAGGCAGAGGGAAAGAAATTGGCAATGAGGTCTGAGAAGCTGTGATGAAGAGGTAGGAAGAAATCCAGAAGAGTCGGCGTCTCCAAAGCCAAGAGAGAAGATCAATCCAAATGTTCCTGGCGATGGAAGTAAGAGAAGAACAGAAAACTCTCCACCAGAAGGAGAAACAAGAAGAAGGTTGGTTGCTTTGACAAAAGCAATTTCAGAAAAACAGTAGAGGCAGAAACCAGACTGCATTGAGTTGGGCAGTGAGTGGGTCTTAAGGAAGAGAAGATGATGAGCATAGACAAGAATCTCAGCAGTGAAGGAAAAGGGTGAGGATGTAGGCAGGAGGATGAAAAGTTTCTGTAATAGGAGATTTAAGATTATTAAGTTAGTTTAATAGGAAGACACCAGCAATGAGAAAGAAAATGAAGAGAGAAAGAGAGAAGAGAATTCAATACAGAACCCTGCAGGAGAGATTCACCTTACACAGGAGTATGGTGGATACTGTTGGCGCCCCACCCAAGCAGGTGCCCCCTACCCCTAGCTGCTGAGAGTATTGGCTGCTAACAGCTCACTGCTGGCTGCTTTCTCTGGAGAATTCCCCTTAACCAAATAGGAGGTGCTTCAAGGAGATTAGGTTTGCCTCCTCCCAGGGGCAGCCTGCAGACAATGACTGACTGACAGAAGGATGCAAACAGCCAGCCCTTTGCCCCAAGATGGGGCCAAATCCATAGTGCAATTCATACTCCAGAGTGTTCTGTGAGATTAGGCTGAGTTAGACTCTAGCTGAGACCACATACTTGCTTAGCCCCCTGTTCTTCCTTATCATGTTTCCCTCACCCCTTTCTGCTAAAAGAAATCCTCACTAAGTCACAAATACCAAAATTCCTATCTCAGGCACCACTTCTTGGGAATTTCCTCAAAGACAAAGAGGAACACATGCCCATGCACTAGAAGGGGAGGAGGGAAGGGAGAAAAGAATGCAAATGGTCTTGAGGGCTGATGGCATTACACTGAGAGAACGCTCCTCTCCTTTGTGCTGCTTTCCTTCTAAGTAGAAGGTGAGGGGATCCCCTAAGAGTGGGAAGTGATGGGTACAGAAATTTGAGAAGACCTAGAAGGTGTGAAATACTCATTGTGGGAGAACAGGGAACAGGAAACACTTACTAGGGAGATATAGGGGGATTCGTTACATGGGGTTCATGAACGAATACTTCCATGCTCACCTTCTCCCAAATCTAGTCAGCTATAACTCCTATAACTTCCGTTGTTACTAATGATTTCAAAGTAGATGATTCTCTCCTAGATGTGGAATTTATCAATGTTATATAATAATAAATTCTGTTAATTATAAATTGGACTTAAAGATGTTCTGCTTTCATCCTCAACATTCTCTGTAAAACTGTCCTCTGCAAGGTCACCAATAATCTCCTAGTTGTTTTATCCAGTGGACACTTCTTGCCCTTACTCTCTTGACCTCTCTGAGGCATTTGGCATGGTTGGCCACTTTCTTTTTGAAACTTCCTCTTCACTGGGCTTCAGTAAGTCAACACTCTCCTAGTTATGTCCTGTCTCTACAGACACTCCTTCACATGCTCTCTCGTGGGCCTTCTTCCTCTCACTTAAGCACTGCTTTCCCTGGGCTCATCCTCTGCTTTCTTACTCATCACTCTCTATACTCTCCCATGGTGAACACATTCACTCCTGCAGCTTTCTACACTGATGACTCCAAAATGTGTATCTCTAGCTTAGATTTGCCTCCTGTGCTCTGAGGGAAAATATCTAACTGTCTAATGAATATCAACCCATAGATGTCCCTCAGAGACCTCAAACTCAACAAGTCTAAAACTCAATTCATCCTCCCTTTTAATTTCCACTTCTTGCATTTCCCTATCATGGAGACAAGCCTCGCCCTTACTCTTTATCCAACCCGGAATCCCAGAAACGAGTTATCCTAAACTCCTCTCTTCTTCTCAATTCCACATCCAATCAATCACCAAGTCCAGTAAATTCTAAATATTTCTAAAATCTCTCCCTTCCACTTTCCACTCTGCCATTGCTTTAAGCCAGCATACTTTCTCTCATAGTTCACTGAGCAAAATCTTTACTGGTTGGCATATCTCCAGTTTTCCCCCATCTTCAGCAAGCCATTCCCCTGCTTAAAACACTCCAATGGTGTCCAGTGCATCTGGGACAAAATCCAAATGCCTTAATAAATTTTCAAAGTCCTTCATGATCTGGCCTCTTGCTACCTGTTTAGCTTTATCTCTGGCCATTACTTCTCTTACACTGTTTTTCCAAATCCTCAAAGTACTCACAGCTCTGCGTTTGTGTTATGCTCTCTCTTGGTTCCAGGAAATCGCACAAATATTTCTTCTGCCTAGAATGCTCTTTTTCTATGTATTTTTCTGCTAACAACTACTCATTATCAAAAATCAGTACAGATGTCACCTCTTCCAGGAAGGATTCCCTGACATCTGTCCCAAATGCTGAGATCAGACTTGGTTCCCAGCCTAGGTACTACCTTAGCACACTCTGTGTCCCTCCAGTATAGCACTTATGGCATTATGCTGGTGACGGGTGGGAAGCTGAGACTTGGACCATGATCCTTCTGACTATAGAGACTTTCTCTAACTGTGGTACAGTATTGCCTCTAACAACAGACTAAATATTTCTCAATGTTGATTCCCTGAATGGAATTAAAATATATTCCACTGTGGGATATACACATTGTAATGCAGAAAACAGCCATTTCTGTACCCATATTTGACTCCTTTTGATAAAACAATTACGTGCGAAGGACAGCTGGATAATAAAACAGACGTTTAAAAAATATCCTATCACTCACAGACTCCAGGACAAGCCTTAATGGTTGTAAGGAGATGCAGGATAAGAAGATCCAAATCCACGAAAGCCTTCTGGGCCCTTCTGGTGGTGCTCACAACTTCCCCAGAAGTTGTGTGAACCTGTAGCCAAGGCTCACCTGTCATCACGCCTCCAGAGACAGAGGGCTCCTAATTCCACCTTCTCATCTGATATTTCTCATAAGCCCACAGACTCCACGTGGATATTCAGTGCACGTGCCTCCTGAGGAAGAGGCTTTTGATGGGAGAATTTTTCTTTGCCTTTTACGTTATCATTTGTAAACTCTGATTCCAGAAAGTTGCCAGATCATTCCTGTCCATCTGAAATCGCAAGTGTGTAGTGCCTGAGGAAAGAGAATTCTGCATATGTACACAGAGGCACCGGCCTCGCCCTGCCTTCTCCACGCCTCCCTCCTGGCTTGTCCTTCACCCTCTCCTCTGCTCCGAGAAATGGGGCCCAGAAAGGCACACACTTTCGGCCACTCTATTGTGCTTCCTTTTCCAGAAGGACAGGGCTGGGGATCTGTCTAGAGAGCACATTTCCTATCCTCAATTTTTCTCTCTCCAGCCCCTGACATCAATGCTTTGAAGCCATCTGAGGATCATTTGTTGGCTGAGTGATCACAGTCAGACTATGGCCTAGTGATGACTCATACCCTTGTGGTCTCCCTGTGTTTACCATGGATATTCTATTCCAGCTGGATTTCCCTTTCCCCAGGAAACCTAGAGCTAAGCGATTTCTCCTTCCACCCCAGCATTCTCCATATTACCCTTTTACCACCAGCGTCCTCTAAAAGTGTGTGTGTGTACGTGCACACAGATGCACACGTACTCTAGACCATGGATCTACAACTATGGACTGCAAGCCAAATCCAGCCTGTGGCTAGTTTTTGTATGGCCTGTGCAGTAAGAATGGTTTTTACATTTTCAAAGAGTTTAAAAAAAGAAGAAGAGAATGCAAGAAAGACCACAAGTAGCCTGAAAGCTTAAAATATTTACAATCTAGCCATTTACCAACTCCTATTCTACACTAAAGTACGCTTCTAAAGCATGAGTCTGAATTCAGACAGACATGGACTTATATCCAGTCCTGCCACTTACTATGTGACCCTGGACACATTATTTAACCTCTCTGAGCCTCAGGTTTGCCATCCGTAGCATAAAGTAATAATTAACTCTAACGACTGACGTGAAAGCAAAATGACATGCTACATAAATCACTTAGCATAGTGGCTACTCATAAGAAGAGAGCAGAATAAATAGTAGCTATTTTTTGTTATTGTTATTTTTGCATTCAGTGAGGTCTCATACACTTTTTTTTTTTTTTTTTTTTTTGTGAGGAAGACCAGCCCTGAGCTAACATCCGTTGCTAATCCTCCTCTTTTTGCTGAGGAAGACTGGCCCTGGGCTACCATCGTGCCCATCTTCCTCTACTTTATGTGGGATGCCGCCACTGCATGGCTGACAAGCAGCGTGTCGGCGGGCGCCCGGGATCCGAACCGGCGAACCCTGGGCTGCCAAGCGCGGACGAAACCGCTACGCCACCGGGCAGCCCCTCTCATACACTTTTTATGCTCACAAAGGAAAAGCTGACAAGCAATAAAGACAATGCGGGGCCGGCCCGGTGGCGTAGCAGTTAAGTTCGCGCATTCTGCTTTGGTGGCCCGGGGTTTTGCAGGTTCAGATCCCAGGCACGGATAGATGCACTGCTTGTCAAGCCATGCTGTGGCGGTGTCCCACATAAAGTAGAGGAAGATGGGCACTGGCTGTTAGCCCAGGGCCAGTCTTCCTCAGCAAAAAGAGGAGGATTGGCAACGGATGTTAGCTCAGGGCTAGTCTTCCTCATACACACAAAAAAAGACAATGAATTTTCAGACCAATAGGTGAACCAAATCTTTTAACTCTTCTGTAATTAGATTGCTTCACCCATAAAAAGAAGGGAGTATCACAGCCATGATTCTATAAAGATCAGAGGTGAGTCAGACAAATGCTTCCACAGATGGCTCCAGAACATCTTGATGTCAGATCTCAGAGCTGCTTTTCACTCTAGGCAGAAACCTGAGAGTAATCCTTTCTCCTCCATATTCATTCTCGCTCCTAATACCCACTCAGTCACTGAGACTTACCTGATTTACCTATTAATTATTTTCAACTCCATCCCCTTCACTCTAATGTCACTGGCATGGGCCCTCATTATCTCTTGCCCAAACCATAATAGTGGTCTTCTGTCTTCTTGCCCACAGTTTCACCTTTCCCAAACTCTTAGCCACACAGCTGCTGGAGTCATCCACCTAAACCACAAATCTGACCAAACTGTGACCTTGCTTACAGCCACCTCATCTCTTTTCACCATCTGGCTCATGCTGTACCTTCTAACAACATCAAATCACTTACAGTTCCCCACCCACACCCAATATGCTGTTCAGTGCCTCTGTCCTTTTGCTTGTTATTCCTTCCACTAAACTGCATCTTTCTTAACTATAAAAGTCCTACATGCATGTTATCAATAATTTAGAACACACAAAAAAATTAAAAGAAAATTATATAGTATCCAAATTCTAATTCCTCAGAGATAACTACTGTCAATATTTTGGTGTATTTGTTTCTATCATTTTTCTACGCATATGCAGACAGTAATTTACAGAATTGAGGACATACTAACATACTATCTCTTTGAATCTTGTACTGTTGGTATTTCACCATTTTTTTGACCCAAACATATTTATTTTGTTCAACCAAACATGCAGTCAAGTATCCTTCGCAATTATTGTCATCTAAACTGTAATAAACCATAGAAAACTAACAATCGTGTCTTTCTCATCCATTTACTCTTTGGGGCAAAAGACTTTTCCATCTCATTCAGAGGCATTTCTGTAAGAGGAAGGATAGATGGCTTGGGTACTGCCAAGAAAAGTGGAGCATTATCTTTCACTGATGCACGGAATGAAAAGGAAATTCTGGGAGCATGAAATCTTTCTGTCTCACAATTTTATCTGTTTGGTTAAAGACACAAGTTGCAAACTGGTTATAGAGTCAAGCGGCAATGCTGGGAATAATGTAGGTATTTTGAGCTGAATTTACTGCAAAATTGTACATACTAACTTAGACCTTCTTGACTTATCTCAGTGTTTTGGTAACATCTCCATCACTGAGAAACCCTTCAGACCAACAAGATGATGAGGTTGACTCAGACTAGACTGAGTGTTATGAGAAACAATGGCTCCTTAAATGCTTTTCATAAAAGGGATTCTGGGGTTGAAAAAAAAGAAAGAAAAGGAGAGGAGAGGCGTGTACTCCCTTCTTTATTCTAAACGCAGATTATTAAATGTTTTGAGACCTCCTGCGCTAAATAAAACTAAAATCTATTTAAATTCCTAGGAGATGGCATAAGTAGTAACAAAGACTGTAGCTCTGAATTAAGATGACCCAGGTTAATTTGGGCTTTGCCATTTTCTTATTGTATCATTTGAGGCATTATATAATATTGCTAACCTCAGTTCCATGATTTGAAAAATGATTGTGATCATATGAAAAGTGAACACAAAAATAATCTAAAAAGTGAGGTTAATAATAGTACCTTACCTCCCAAAATTGCAGGTTAAATGAGATAATGTATATAAAGCGCTTGGCAAAATACCAAGGACACAGAAAACAATTGTCATTTCACTCAGCATTCCTCAAACATATTTGAAAACGGCACATTTTTTACCAGTTTTGAAATAATGCCTATTTAAAAACCAATGGAACATACTTCCACAAACTGATCTAAACCCAGAATCAGGCATGTTTTCAAAAGTTGTGGAAAGATGGAAAGAAGTAGACAGGGAAAATAAAACAAAGACAGAACTTACAACTATTTCTTTAGTGCTTGAAAATTTACAAGGAGAATGTATTATTTTAGAAGAGAAACTCAGTTTTTAAAGAATAAAAAGGGCAAGTTGGACCTTAATTAGCATATTCACTCTATGCCAACCAATCTTTTTAGATGATAGAACAAAAGCAGCTTCACAATTAAAGGGCCAGCACACACAGGCTAACGCATCAGGCCCTGCAAAAGAAGGGAAGGGGGACAACGCTTCCCTAGGTAAGAGCTTCCCTAGGCAGAGTTTGGGCTCCTGAGTCTCTATTAGTCTAACTCTACTCTAGTATTTGCAACCAAAAGAAGGGTCAACCAACAACAACTAACAGAGAAAACAGAGACATAAGAGAGAAAGGACCAAGTGAGTTCATCCTAGTTTTTGTCACCTGGCATTTCTCCCAAAGACACTCTTGACAAGCTGAAAAGAAGGATAGATGGGTCATCTGTTTAGCCTCATCTTTTATTTAAAAAGAAAAAAGTCAGCATTTCCAATTTCAGGATCTATTAACAAAGTATTTTCGACATTCAGCACTCTCCATTTGTCTCCCCACCACAGGCGCACACGCACACACATACACACATGTACACACACACACATTTCTTAAAACCTAGGTTTATTTTTAGGCCAGCGATATTGGGTGTTCCAGATCAGGGCTCTCTGCTCCTGAGCAGACATTCTAAAAAGGCTTCAATGTCAGATATAAAAAAGCCACTGTATAATTTATTAGAGGAACTTTCACAAAGCTCTGATTACTTTTTAACCAGAAAGTGAAAAAAATATCCAAGAATCTTGATCAGATCCAGTATTGCACTTGGCACATGAGAATTTGTAGGGGCTAAAAATTCTCTGTAATCCCCAGTTTGTCGGCCTGTTCATCCACAACACGCCATGAAGGAGGGTTCGAGTTAGCTGGCATTCAGTCTTCTCTCTTCCCTGTGGATGTGCAATTCTGTTTCCCTAAATAATAGGGGAGATTGCGCCAAAGAAAACTCAAAACAATACATTCATTTAATAGCTCTAATGGCTCTGCTGAGGCCTGCCAATGAAAATGCTGGCTAAAATGTTCGAGAGCCTTCTACCGGAGCTAAACAAAACCCGCCAAATCTCTACCCACCACCTCCTCCTTCCTGCCACTCAATTTTTTTTTTCTTTCTTTCATTTTTTTCATTTTGGCCTCTTCCAAGAGGAGTATATAAAATACCCAAAGAATGTTCTCTTTTCAATATGTATTATATTTGGGGTACAGATTCATGTTTACTTTTCATGGGTATGGAGAGCATATTTTCAAATCAAAAATCAAGACATGGTTTTATAGTATAAGGGTACTTTATAAAACAATAGAATAGAATATGTGAAATCATGACTGTCCTGAAAAATCCAAGTAGGGTCAACCTTCACTATTAAGGACCTAGATATGTCTGATGTTACATGCTATATTTTCTTTCAAAAATGATTTTTTGAGAACTCACCACTTCCTAGCATTGTGCAAGGCACTTGGGATGACACTGTGATAATTCAACTAAAAAGAAAAGGTCTCCACCCTAGACAATAATCAACAAATAATCCCACCCCTTCTTTTCCCAAGGAAAAGGGTCATGGTGACCCTTTTGGACAGGGTCACCTAAAGAAGAGATTGGCAGTGAGGAGAAAAGAAAGAAAAATGAGAGAGGAAAAAAAAAAGTTGGGATCAGAATATAAAATAAGAAGCAAGAGACTAGGCAGAGAGAAAAGAAAGATGTTCATAATAGGGCAAGGCCATCAACAATTAAATCAGAAGCCACTGTTGTATACCAAGACCACTCTTGTCCACCCTTGTATAAGAGAAGCAATTAAAACCAGACAGTTGGAATTAGATCCCACGCCCTCTTGCCTTCAAATTATTATGAGAAAGTCATCAAATTCTTTCAAATTCCTTCAAAAGAGTCTAATGCTATCACTATGATTTGAAACATGTCTTCAGGTTTTCTCATCCAACACAATTCCTTTAAAACCACAAGAGTCCCCTATTTTTATTACAATTTATCTGGCATACAAAAAAACAATGGTGCCACTTTCTGCTGGTTCAGTACTGACTTGATCACAAGTACTCAGGCCTCAAGGAATCTTGATTCACTGATTCAAGAAGCAGGGAAGGAGCACGTGAAAATGTTTCTAAGTACATTCTTACAGAGGAGAGACTCTGAGCAGGCAACGGGGAAGCTTTGGCCTGAAGCAATGTAGTGAGTCTTGTAACCCTTCTGTTCAGATCCAGGTTGTCCTCCCTTCAATCTATCCTGAACCTTGCTACAAATTAATATTTCAAGGAATAATTGATAGTCATGTCGGTCTCTGCTCAAAAACAAATCATGGCTCTTCATTGCCCAATAATTAGTTTCAAAATCCTTAGTTTTGTGTTGAAGATCTTTTATGCTCGTGCTCTCCGGTCTTCTCTTTCCCTGTCCTGCAAGTTACCTGATCCAGTTGAATGACATTGCTCTCTATTCCCTGAATACACCTAGAAATTTTCTCCAAACTTTCACTCATGCTATCCCCAATGCCTGAAATCCCAAACCTCCACCTACCAAGTCTTATCAATCCATTAACAGCCAGATGAATTTTTATCTCCTTTATAAGTAAGACCTGGGGCCAGCCAAGTGGTATAGTGGTTAAGTTTGCGCACTCCACTTCAGCGGCCCGGGATTTGCAGGTTTGGATCCCAGGCGCTGACCTACACACTGCTTATCAAGCCACGCTGTGGCAGGTGTCCCACATATAAAGTAGAAGAAGATGGGCATGGATGTTAGCCCAGGGCCAATCTTCCTCAGCAAAAAGAGGAGGATTGGCAAGAGATGCTAGCTCAGAGCTAATCTTCCTCACCAAAAAAAAAAGAGAGAAGTAAGATCTAATTCCTACCTTCTCACTCTTGTTGTACTATATTTACAATGAAACCCCATACCTCATTTTAATATGTAACAATATTTTACCTTGTTTCACGTTTATATTTGTATTTACCCCCATATCACATTCTAAGTTCATTGAATATATGTCTTACTTTTTTCTGTCTTCCATGAAGAACCTAGGTCTTATAGAATATACTCAACAATTACTTATTTTATAAATGAATGAACCTAGGTTTTTATGTGCTGAAAATGTGTCACTTATTAGACTGAGAATTTCCAAACTTTTCTGTGCATGACAATCACCTCTGAGATCCGTTAAAAATATATTCAAGTAGAGTCCAGGCAGCAGAATTTTTAAAAAGTTGATGATTCTGCTGTACAACAAAACTTGTGAGTCCATAATCTACAAAATTTTAATGATGGAAAAAAATTTGAGTCACTGATCCCAAATATTTAAGTTCAACTAAGAAATTGAAATCAGCCCATCAAATCTACCAACTTTCCCATCTGTAAACATGTTAACAAAATCAAATTTGTTTGCCCAATGTTCCCCCTCTGACCTTCTACACAATTGGTTACTCAAAGCGACAAACAGGTATAGCCAACCTTTCTGAGACAGCATTTGTTCAGAGAGATTTGCTAGCTATTTAAATTTAGAGCTTACCCAAGTTCCAATACTGAATTCTAGTCTTGGCTCTCTAATTTAGTAGCTGGGCCATCTTAGTTTAAGCCACTTAAACCCTCAAGCCTTGGTTTCCCTGATCAAAATACGAAACAAAGAAATAGGCAAAGTCAATACTTCTTAAAATTCTGTAATTATCTCTGCAAAGTGAGGTAGCTCCAACAGAAGTTCTCTGTTAATTTCTATGACTGTCCCTTTACAATTGTGTTGGCTGACAGTGTCCCTTTCATATTCTCAATAGCAAAGTGCATCAATAAGAAATCATTTTATGTGGATGCCACAGAAGGAAGAAAAAGCATTGAGGCAAAGCTGTTTTATGTTATTTACTCTGATTCCCTGGTTTCGGAATTAATGACAAACTTCATTTGGCATTCCTGGATCTGTGGGTTCTGGGTCTCCAGAATTCATTCCTGGTAATGTCAGGTTAACTCAGGGCATTTGGCAGCACTGTACGAGGTGCTGTGAGTAACATCAGTTTTGCAACCTCATTTGTCATATAATTAAATTATTATATAATGAAAACTATGTACCACACAATAAAATATTCATTCTCCTACTGTGGTACAGTATACTTAAGCATAAAACAGCCACAAGGGAAGACTGGAAATGACATGGAAAGGTCAGCCTTAAAATTATTTTAATTCATTTAGAAAAAAAAAAAACAATAAAAAGAAGAACAAACCCAGGAAGAATTAATTTCCAAACCAAAGGGACCAAGGAAAGTCAAGTGGAAAACAGGAAATTAAGGGAGGAGAAAACAAATACTGAGACAAGGAAACAGAAAGAGAGTGGACCTTAGAGATGGGGCTACTGTCACAATTCCTCATGATAAATTATAGAAGGCTGTCATTGAGTCATTAATATTTGCTATTATTCTAAGATGACTAGCCAAACTCGAGAACTCCCAGCATCAGCATGTCATCGTGGTGCCCTGAATGTTTGAGGGTAGCTACAGGGCGATGTTTTCAAACACTAGATTGTGACCCATTATTAAGTTATGAAATAAATTTAGTGGGTTGCTAACCAACATGTATTTTAAAAAAGAAGAAGACAAGGGGAAATATCAGCATGCAGTATACACAGTTAACATTAAGTATTGTATTTGGAAACTTTGGGTTTATACATATACATAAATATACACACATACACATACTGGGTTGTCATGCATAATGCTTTTCAAACTGGGAGTCAGGGTTAAAAAAAAAAAAGAAAGCTTCTTCTATAGGAGTTGATTGTCCTGCTTCTTGAATCATATTCTGTTTCCTCAGAGATCCACACTTTTCCCTCCTGTCTTCTGACATGTGAGCATTCCCTTGAAGTGTAGTCCTCAGGCCTTTGCTCTGCTGTCTGTGTAAGTGCTACCCCGTGGAAGTTTTAATTACACCTATCACTTCTAAGCAGATTGATATGGAACTTCTATCTCCCAAATTTATCCCTTTCCAGACTACAATTATCTAGCTTCAGCTACCTACTGGAGATAGTGCCTCATTGTCACTCCCAGAATCAATGTATCTAAAAGTAAAACCACCTAGGTCCAAGTCCTGATACCATCATCTACTGACTGTGTCACTTTGGGCAAGTTATCTAATCTCTGAAATTCAATTTCTTCATCTGTCAAACGTGGATAATAGTATTTTCTTATATTAAATACAATAATGTATATTAAGTGTTAACAGTTCTTGGGGTATATTAGATGTTTCACATCACCTAATATTTCTCTATCCCCTCAAACCAAATTCCTCATCAGGTTTCCAAATTTTGACAAGATACAACATTTTTGCAGGACTTGAATTACTGGAATAATTCTTGACTCTTTGCTCTCTCTTCACCCCATATCACTCACTAAGTCCTGTTGATCCTACCAGGTCCAACCTATTCTCAAACCTCTGTGTTTCTCATCCTCTCCAGAGCTAGCGTCACTTGATTCCCAGACTGAGCCCCATCTATAGCTCCCATCTTTGGCCCAAGGCAGCAGAATTTACCAACAAATCATTCATCTCAGAGATGAACATTAGGTTACTCTTATGAAGTACTCGGCTGCTGCTCCCTATACTAGCCAGGTCCCCTTCAGCAAGGGGACTACCTCTCTATGCTTCAATGTCCTCATCTGTAAAAATAGACATAATAGGTTTTCTTAATTCATTTAGTTATTGTGAAGATTAGATTTAAAGCCTTAGACCAGTGCCTGGTAAAAAAGTAAGTGCTCAGTGTTTCTTCCTCTTATCTTCCTCCTCCTCTTCTTCTCCTTCTCCTCCTCCTTTTTCTTTTCTTCCTCCCCCTTCCTCTTCTCCTCCTCCTCCATCTTCATCTTGTTGTTGGTTATTGTTGTTATTGTTAATAATACTCTCCTATATCTTGTTTTTACTAATCCACTTCATTAAGTCCTCCATAGATCAGTGGTTTTTGAACTTTGTTCTAAGAGCCAGAGGATCCTATCAGGTTGCCCAGGGACTGCTGAAGAGGGAATAGTATGCTGAGAGGTGTGCCTCCAGGCCACTAACAGAAAAGCTCTGCTTATTCCCTTTGGGAGCTGTTTATTAAATTGATTTCACTAAGCAAAATAGCTACATTGTTACAACAAGCAACTCTCTCCCACTAGACTACCATCAGCGCCCTCTGACTTCACTTTCTTACCCCCCACCCATCCATCATGTTAGTCAGTCATTCATCTTGACATTTGAATCTGATTCTCTTTACATGCAGTGCCCTGCAAAATTTCAAAGTTGAATCAATCCCAGCATTTGTTCTTACATCCGGGTTCCTAAGAGCTGATAAAAATAAAATAAAATACACACAACTACATAGATTGGGGTCAACACTAATCTTGGTCTTCAGCCTCAGTTGAATGCTCATTGATGCCTAGCAATCCAGTGTGTCTCCAGTAAGCTCCCTCCTCCACTTCCTTCACTACTGAAAATCCTTACTCCCTCCCTAAACTGTCTACCAAACCAAATCCCATTCAACCTTAGAAGATTTGCTTCCCAACTTAATGAGAAAACAGAAGCTATATGCCAATACTTCATTTAATTTGCTCCTTCCCAGCTACAAACATCTCCATCATCTACCCTTTCTCATTTGCTTGTGCTCCCCCTCCTCTCCTCCTGTGCAATGGATCCTGTCACTTTCCACTTATTCATAATTTCCTTTGTCAGTCACCCTTCCTCACCCCTGTATCTTGAAATTTTCACGTTCTCCTGGCTTTCCTCCATTTTTAGAGAAATACTGCCTTTACTCTTAGCATTCAGCTTGCTTTTTCCCTTCTCACTCAAAGCTCTTCAGAGTTCATTGTTTCCACTTTCTATTCACCCTTCAATCACTGCCATTTGTCTTTCACTCCCCTATCAC
The DNA here is from genome assembly GCA_031878705.1 of Tapirus indicus. Lineage (NCBI taxonomy): Eukaryota > Metazoa > Chordata > Mammalia > Perissodactyla > Tapiridae > Tapirus > Tapirus indicus. Next base: position 83,030,757 of record CM062922.1, read on the forward strand.
TAAATTTGCCAATGATCTCTCCATTTTCTCAAATCCAATTGAGATTTTTCTATCCTTATTTTACTAGACCTCTGCACTGCACTTGATGATTTTACTCCATACTCTTTTTCTTTTAAACAGCTTTACTTGAGATAATATTTATATAATATACAATTCACCCATTTAAAGTGACAATTCAATGTTTTTAGTATGTTCACAGACATGTGAAACCATCACCAAGGTCAATTTTAGAATATTTTCATTACCACAAAGAGAAATCCTGTATCCGTTAGCTATTATTTCCCTATCCCCCATCCTCCCGAGCTCTAACCAAGCAACCAATAATCTGCTTTCTGTCTCTATAGATTTGCCTATTCCGGATATTTCATATAGATGGAATCATGTAATATGTAGTCTTTTGTAACTGGTTTCTTTCCCTTAGCATAAACGTTTTCAAGTTTCATCCATGTTGTGGCATGTACCAATACTTCATTCCTTTTCATGGCTGAACAATATTCCATCGTATGGATATACCTATTTTATCAATATGGATATACCATATTTATTGTACTCCTGTAAGCAATTCTTGCCTCCTGAACTTCTGTGACAACATGCCCTCCTGGATTTCCTCCACCTCTGTTTTTCCCTAGTTTCTTCAAAGAGTTTCTTTTCCAACTCCTTATCACTTAACTGTCTGGTGTACACATTTTACAGACTCTCCCTGGATGAATCCATCAAAGTCTATGGCATCAACTGTCACCAATTTGTTCATGACTGTCAAAACAATATCCAAGATCCACATGCTGTTCTCTAAGTTTCAAAAAGTATATTCAATTTTCTACTGGATAATTTTACCTTGGTGTTTTTCTAAGCATTTCAAATTCAGTTAGTCCAAAGTTGAATTTATCTCTTATCTCCCATCCTCACTTCCAAATCAGCTATTTCTCATCAATTTTTTGTTATGGTGAATGGTGTTCACCACTTAGTCATCTATGCCGTAAATACGTATGAGTCATCCCTTTCCTCTGGCCCTCCCCATTTTCTGTCAGTTCTCAACACCTGTATAGTCCTTAATGCCCCTCATACATCTATCATCTTCTCTCCACTTTTACTGTCACTACCTTCTCTTAGTTTAAGCTTTTGTCATTTCTTCTAAGAATTACCAAAATAGCTTCTACAAGGTCACCCTCTAACCCATTCTCCATATTTCTACAAAATGCCAATCCTGTCACATGTTTTTAAACAATAGTTAATAGTTCCCCATAGCTGAACACAGAGGTTCTTCATTATCTACTCCCTGCCTAATTCTCTGGCATCAAGAGCTGTTTCCCCAACAGATTTTTTGCTCCAGCTTTATACTCGTTGGTTGCCATTCCACATCTGTGTGCTTCTGTACAAACTTATTTTGCCTAGAATACATTTATAAAAAATAAATATTTATTTTATATAAATATATTTAGTTAGGTAAAGGTAGAAACAAATATATTAATAACCTTTACCTAAATAACTCTTTCTTATCACTCAAAGTTCACTACCCAGGGAAGTTTTATCTAACCTTCCTGTTGATGTAGATAATTCTCATTGGTGCTATCTGATTAAGTATTGATCACATTATACTCTAAACTTTTGAAGGCAGGACTACCTCCCATTTAGCTTTGTATCCCCCAAGTGCTCAGCACATTGGTTAGCATACGTTTGACCTTCAATAATGTTTTAAGAATCTTACATCTTACATTTTCCAGGAAGCTTTCTCTCTCTTTGTCTTCAGTCTTTTTTGGATGATCCACCCAAGTGCTTCTAGAATATAACTGACGTACTCTGTCATAATACCTATTACATTGCACGATAATTATTGTATCTGTCTCCATATCCCAATATCATCCCCAATCCCTGCCACATAGTAGATGTTCAATAAACAACCGCTTAATTAAAGAATATATGAATGAGAATGAATACATGAATGAAAGCCTTCATTGTAAAACCCAGCCTCTGCCATACGATCCTGATATTGAACTTACACTTGTCTCACTGTCTCTAGGTCCATTTCCTTACTATCTGCTGAGTACCCTAAGCCCACAAAGAATTAGACTCCAGCCTAATTCACACGGAGACCCCTTCTGGGGTCTAAAATTCTAAATTCCATATTGATATCCAAGGCTCTGACAACCTCATCTGATACGAGTTGCCCACTGGCCTACCTGCATGTCTGGACTTCCAAGGACTCATACATCCATGCTGAAATTTTCCATCATCTCTGTGATCACCCACTTGGATACCCCATTATTTGATATTTTAATCTGTCATTAAATGACAAAGTTACATTTCCTCTTAACAGGGGATAAATTCTTATTTGGCTGAAATCATGAAAATAGTGTTCTATTTATGGAATTTCAGGTATTATCAGCTGGTGGGAGGAAACACTTTCTGTTGGACTAAGTTCCTCCTACAGACTTTGAATTCATACTACTTGTGTGTCCACCTATATCCACCTATCAAAAGGAAGCTGGTTCTGATACTGTGTAGGACCTTCTGTTAATATCAGAGGGAGTTACTGGAGTAAATGTCTCTCTCTGGGAAAATACCATAAACCACAACAGATGGGGGTCAGGTTGGCCTGTTTACACCAATTCTTGATTGCTTTTCCATTGCTGGTGAAGGCCTTAAGTTTTATGGGTAGCATAAATCGCAACTGCAGCCTAGGATTCCATATTCAGCTCTTAACATAAAAGACCTGTCAAATGCAATACATCTTGTGAAGAGCAGAACCATAAAGAAAAATTGAACTTTATCTGTAAACGAACAAAACAAGAGACTGCAAATCCTTATTCAACACTGAGAGACTGTTTCAATTCCAGATGATAAACCAAGTGAAAAGGCAAATACAAGATTATCTTTTTAAAAGAAAATTTAAAAACCAGCCTACAGAGACCCATTGTATCTACTTCTACTTTGCTTGGGTTTATCAACCAGAGATCAATCTGTACTTGCATATTTTCAAGAGAGAGCAATCACTCAAAGAAAATATCCAATAGTAATCAAATAGTGGCATTATAAAACATACAAACACAAGGATTTTCTTCCCTATTTTATTATATTTTTTACATCACATTCTGTTTATTAATTAGATTATAAAGCCCTTTGGGGTAGAAATCATGGCATCTCTCTTTATGTATTCCTCACAGTACCTAGCATGGTGGTACAAACATAAGATTAACAATGATTTCATTAACTGAAAGTCATTCGTTTCAACAATTATGCATTGAGAATCTACTGTGTCCCAGCCTGAAAACAGTTTTGAATTTGGCAAAAAGGTCTACAGGAGACAAAGACATCACAATTTGTCATCATTAGATCATTCCTTTGCATACATCCTCAACTCCCTTGCCTTTATTTTCTCTTATTTCATTGTACTCTCTTGGCAAAACCCCAAACCTAGTTAAATCAACCTTTCAGCAGATGCTGTCTGCACGCACACAGACTAAGGTGACCAGAGGAAAAACACACCAATATGCTGTCTGGATCTGATTTAAATGTATGGCCTTTAATCTCAAGGGGGCCCTTATGCTATCCAGATTCACTCCATTTCTCTGGTCTATTCACTCTCTTGTTCATCTAATAACTATTTCATGTCTTCTTTTCTCTCCTCAAACCTCCAACACCTTCCTCCTCACATCCTCACTCTCAGTTGGTTACCTTAATGCCTCTTTCACAGGGAAATAGAACTGAGAAGGACCTTCAGACAAGCTCCTGCCATTACATCTAATCTACTTATCCCAGGGGACCCTTATGCTCTGCTTCTCTTACTGTAGGTGAGTGAACTGGGCAGGTTCTGACCTAAAATCAGTCCTCCTATTGTGCCCTAGACTCTATCCTCTCTCACCTTCTCTAGGATACCGCTCAGCAGTTCTCCCCAAGATAGATTAAATTTTAAAATGACATGCTCCAGCTTCCAAGAGTATCAAAATAAAATTCAGTTTACACACACCAACCAAATTAAATGAAAACCTAGAGGCAGGGGAATGAGCTTCAGTTGGGGGATCGAGAAGCCTGGGTCCAGCCCTTGTTCTCTGGGCAATTCACTGAACTTCTCTCAGTCTCCAAGAATTAGACTTAGAGATCTTTGTGGTCCCATCCAACTCTCAGATTCTTATCTAGCACTTATATTTTTTTCAAATAATCAGTTTTGAAAATAACTTATGGAAAACAAGTTGTTGACTTAATCCAACTAAATGTTTTCAGAACAACTGGTTATTTGATAACATTTTGGGTTTGATGCCAAACCAATGGACATATATGGACATAGTCTGAGAGCAAATACATACAGCTAAGGTTAGTTGAGTAGTTAACAGGAAAATGCACCCCCTGGTAGTTGACTCCCTCGGAAAACAGTGCCAACCATTCTCTTGTTGCCAACAGAATAGATCTGGATGTACAGGCCAGAATCATTAAAGAAACAGGAATAAAGGAAGCTCCTTAGATGTAAGAGGAAAAACGGGTGCGATCTGCAGGCTACCCACACATCCAATCATATTGCCAAAAAATATATAGTATTTCCTTCTGTGAGCACCTGGTCCAGAAATGTAGTGAGATCTCTCATCACCCTCTACTGTCTGAACATGAAGCTTCCAACTGTCCTCCCTAATCCCCATTCTAGTTACACACTCTCTTCTTTTTTCCCTCCCTCAAATGCACCCACTTTTGAAATCCAGTAAAATCAGTCCAGGTATAACCCCATTGATAAAAATTTCCAAAACACCGTCCAAGTTTTAATTTTTTAAAACCAATCATATTTTAAACGGCCACTATGGTAAATCCTTTTGTAAAATAAATAACTACCCTCAATATTTGTCATTTTGGCTTTTCTGAAATAGGGACATGGGTGCACATTATAGCTCATTCAGACATTTCCACCCAAAGGGTAGAAGGCAGGCACACTCTCCAGTTGTCTCAGCAACAGAAATGTTAGAAAGAAAATCTGAAAATAAATTAATATAATCTTAGGAATATAATGTCCAAAGAAGCAAGTGACACACAAATGTATATAGGAAGATTCTATTTAAATAAAGTTCAAAACCAGGCAATATAAATACATATTTTAGGAATACTTGCATAGATGATACAACTATAAGGAAATTATTATCACAAAAATTAGAGTAGCAGAGAAGGAAGGGGGTGAAATCAGGGACAAAGGGGTGAACATAGGACTTTTTTAAAGCACTAATGATCTATATCCCAACGTGAGTGGTGGACACTAACTTTGCAATTATTCTTTAAATCATATATCTATGTTTTATATACACTTCTATATGTATAACATTTTTTATAAAAAAAGAATAAATTAACACCAACTCTATTTTTGAAATAAGTTCGACTTGTACTTTTCAGTTTGAGAAAACAGTGGGATGAGAACATGGGAAAGGGACTCATACTCAAACAATTATGAATTGTATCAAATGTATTGGTTTAGTATTTTTATACAACTGACAGCTGATTGTGTGTTTGAGTGTGTGTTTTATAGAGGCTGGGGACTATTCATTTATCCATTAATCCACTGTTTCAATCAACATTTACTGAAAACCTATTACACGTCAGGCATAGTATTAGGTAGTAGGGATACAAACATGAATAAGATATGAGCTCCATTCTGTAAGAGTGTGTGATCTAGTGCTAGAACACCGGTACCTTTCCAATTTGCCAAAACGACAGTCCTTCCCTGCCTCTCCCACTCTTCCTAGCTGGAGGTTCTGATGCTCTTCTCCTGTTGACTCACTCTCTAGTTTCCAAGACAACTATCTGGACAAGAGTTCTATCGGCAGCCTTGGGATCCACAACTTGGTGGAGAGTGGAATATATCGTGCTGTCAGACTCAGTGTCCGTCAGGGCAGAGTGAACCCTGGGCTTCTTACCCCTGTGATATTAACCAAGTCTACTGGCCAGTTTCCCTTCCTAGCATTGGCCTTGAACTCCTCCTGCTAGCTAGGCTGCCCACTGACCATGGCCCTACTTTGACCTTAGTGATCTCTCGGCATGTGGACCCCAGCTACCTCCTCTGTGTGGTATCCTGAAAGGCTCAGTGTCCTCAGCTGCAGTGTCCTTCACCGACTGGGCTGCCTATTGCTGATACCCACCCACTTGTGCCCACCAAGCACTCTCCTGCCTGCCCTGGTGAGGGTCCATCTTGCAACTCGGTTAAGTCACCTAGTCCCAGCCCTCCCAGGTTCTCACTCTCTCTGCCTTTCTCCTGAATGGTCCCAGTAGGCTTTCCTCCCAAACCCCCTAAAAGCATTGTGACAATGTAATAAATATAACAACAGAGGTGCCTACAGAGTGACACAAAAGCACAGAGGAAGGACTGGGGCTGGGGATGGGAGTGGAGGGAACAACTAAGCTGAGTCGTAATATGAAGCATACCAGATGAAGGAGCAAAGGAGCATTCCAACAAGGAACAACTGCTTTGAAGACATAAATATGGGAAGAAGCCTGACATGTTTGGAAAACGATGAGAAGTTTTGTGCATTCAAGGAATGATGAGATGAGAATAGAATGGTAGATAGGAGGAAAATAAAGGTCTTAAATGCCTCACTAATAAAAGTGTGTCCTATTTGCCATGCATGTAATTTCTTCTTGTCACAACAATGATGAAGTCAGCAACCTGAACCAAAGTAACGCATTCTGTTATTTGGGGATTAGTGTGAGCTCATTCACTCTCATAATTTACAAGGCTTAGAATTCAAGGGACTCAGAGCCCTTTGAGTACTACTTTCATCATCCACACCATTTCTCTGGGTAGGTGACAGAAGCAGGGACAGCACTTGCCCAGATTCACAGTGATTTTAATGGACTTATTGAAGGCCACAAAGTGAAGGAAGGAGCACAGGAGATGCTCAGCAAACTACCGGTGAATATATTTAAACTGAATCAAACAAAAACCTGATCCTTTGGGAAATCTCCCGAGAGTTCTGCACACTCAATTCTATTTCTCTGAGTGCCAGAACAGCTCTCTCTCCTGTCACTTGTAGAAAATGCAGTGGTTCAGGGAGGGAGGTCTTCAACAGGGACTGTCCCAGGTGAAATGAGGACTGGTTGTTTTTTTGGCCCAACCGTAATGCAGGTTGGCTCTAACTCTTCCTGGCACGGCTGGAGTTTACACTATTCATTTCGATGGCCTTCTGGCTGCCAGAACCTCTTTACTGCCCAGTGATCTACACAGCCAATAGTGAATCATCAAAGACACACACGGACCTGTTCACCTCTCTAAATTAGAGACACACTGACTCAGCCGGCCAAGGGAACTTTGTTCAGAACAGAATGAGAAAGGGAAAAACATCAGGCCAAAGAGTGAGAATCAAAATGGAAGTTTTTGAGACAGATGTAAAATAGTTATAATAATAATAAAGGGAACAAAATATCTCAAGGTATTAATTTGGCCAATGACTTATCATTTTATCTCATTTTTATTTCTCTCGGACTTAGGTGAGCATAACTGGAGTTGATGAGAGCAAATGATTTCAGAAGTTCCATTATACTGGACAGAGCACACCATCAAGTTTTACCCACTCTCTGGACCTCAGCTGTGGACCCCAACCTCAGAAGGAACCTTGCATTCCTATGGTTTACTATCACCAAGTTTGTTAGTAACAGCACTTGCCTCAAGACACCTTGATATCAAAGAAAAGGAAAACTCGTTGATGAGTGACCTCTAGGGACAGTCCTTGGCCTAAGGTTATCATTCTAGGGCCTAACAGATCTTTAGAGATCACCCTTGGCCTACTTAAATCACAGTTTGTACGTTTATACCTTCAACAAATTTATTTAGCACAAATTTGTTGAGTACCTACCATGTTCTCTATGTAAGATTACATAAGGCGAACTGTGAGCGATTCTGGTTTATCAGATGAGGACAATACTCTTCTCTCAGAATGGTAATTAAATAATACAATAAATGTAAAATACTTACCTCAGTGTCTGACACCAAATCAGGGCCTAATAGTCATTTCCTTCAATTATGGCACTACAAAGATAAATTTGTACACTTCCCCTCCCTCCAGGAACTCACAGTGTAGATTTTGTCTGGAATCACCCCAGCATCCTGGAAGTCCTATGAACTGGAGATGATCCACAGCTACTTGATCCTTCATGGGCTCTGTAAGCAGCATGCCGATTCAGGTCTAAGCTTAATTTTCATCATTCTGGGCTGAGAACTCCAGGGAGCTTTTTCCTGCATTATTCCTAGATCCTATCTCTACCACTCCCTTTATATGTTAAATTAGAAGAAAACTGTGAAATATTTTAAATTTTAAGTATAATTGATTAATGAGGACACCACCACAAAGGTGTTGCCAAGTGCCAATGGACATGAATAATAGCTCTGGCCCAAGACACTTCATAAATTGTAGAAAGCGTCCTTAACTACTATTTTTATAAAAGAGAAAGGCAGAAAAAGCAGTGTTTCCTGGCATGAGGTGGTGTTGTGTCCACTAGAGGCAGTTACTACAACAGACATGCCACTGATGCCAATATGAGACCTCGCTGACAGAGCAGGTACCTCGTGGGAGTTGCCTGTGCCAGAGAAAAATCACTGCCATCAACTGGTCCTTCATGGAGTTTTGAATGGAATTTTAATCTTTACTCCTAAGAAACTGACTTTGTCAAAAACAACCTCCATTGTTTCTTTTTTCTCTTTTTCATTTTTCAGGTTGTTTTTTAATGTGAGACCTTGTGTACTAAATTACTTGGAAAAGTGAAGCCTCATTGGGAAGTGTGGATAAAAACTAATAAGGACATCAATCATTCCAGACGTCAGGTTAGGAAACCAGGGTGCCAGGGATGACGACTGTGAGAAGCACAACTTTGACCACTAGGTAAGATGTCCCCTGCTTTATCCACTACTGCACGCAAGGCCTCATTTGGGTTTCTAGGTGAAGCCATCACATTCTTCCTAATTTTAGGCTTGTCATCTTCCACTAAAATGAATATTTATTGAGTTTAAAAAACAAAACAACTACTCAATCTAGGGATATCTCAGAAGACCCCAAGTAGCTTTCAGATCAATGATTTACCAGATGTCCTAAACCTCAGAAGAATAGATTGAGCTATTAGCATATTCATGAAGCAATATTTCCCCCTCTTATGAATATATTAGTGATGCCTTCTTTTAGTCTTTCAACAACTCCTTCCGGCCTGGGGCTTTCTGTTGCTGTTGTCTTCTCCCACTTAGGAGCCACTTTGTTGGCCCACCTTCCTTCCTCCCTCTCGATCCCCCTCTGTGGAATCTTTTGCCTTTCTGCTGGCATCTCTATACCTGAAGGCAGAGTGTGCCTTTAGTGTAGAGTGCATAAGGATGTTATTATGCCTTTATTAGGAAAATACAGAAAAGGAGAAATTAAGTAATGACTATCTTGAGACAATGTACATGAATTTTAAATGCAAGTGTAAATGTATTGTACCCAAAAAAAGAAGTTTATTGTACTTCTTGTACTCATTCCCTTCTGTGAATATTTGCTTATAGAGTACATTTTTATAAATTGAGTCTCACTTGGAGTGTTTTCCCATTTTCTTCCATTATCTAAAGACATTTGACAGTGCCAGGCAGTAACCTAACATCTCAAGAATTAAGTGGGTAAATATGTTCCCAAGAGCCACTTCTTTACCAAAAGACATATTAACAGAAATAGGGCAATAAAAGTCTTCCAGGAATATATGCTTAGCATGTGCCTTTGCAATGGCTGTCAGGAAGCATTTTCATTGAGTGAACTGGCCTTCAATATATATTGCTATATATACATGGCCCCTTTCTGGGAATGGCCATGAAGTCTCAAAATTTCTACTAGTTATAGCTCTCTGTTCTGAGAGAAGCAACTTCACACCATTTATTTACTTATGCTTTGCAAAGCTATCTACTTAGACTGAATTAACTCTATTATATTGGTCATAACTGACTGGATGAGGGATTAGATGTGAATTGAAAGCTACCCAATAAAAATGTTCTATATTAGATTGTGACCCAGTGACCCAATCAAATCTTCTCTTCTTGAGGAAGGTGAGGGTATGGAGAGGAGGACAAAACTGAGCATGGAACAGAATTTCTGGAGCCATCCCTAGTACTAGTGGAGCCATAGTTACATCCTTATACTAATCCCCATTACTTGAGGTCACTAGGATACTTGATAGAGCTCAAGTCAAATAGCCCATATGATTCACTTTTTCACAAGGTTCTAAAAATTGCCTAATGAGAATCACTATAATATAATGTGGTAGACCATCATCAATGAGGGTCCCCAGTGATCCTTGGCCTCCTGATATTCACATCCTTGTATAATCACCTCCCCTTGAGTGTGGACTGGGCTTCATGACTCACTTCCAAAGTATAGATGGAGGCAGAGTGATGGGATATACTTCCAAGATTATGTTGTAGAAAGACTGAAGCTTCCATCTTGGGTTTTCCTTCCACTCACGTGCTCTGAGGAAAGTCCTGTGGTGGAGCAGCCTTCTGGAGAAGCCCACATGATGAGCAACTGATATCTCTTGCCAACAGCCACATGAGTGAGCTTAGAAACCAATTCAGTCAAGTGTCAGATGACTACAGCCCAGCCTGATACCTTGATTGCAGCCTCCTGAGAGACCCTGAGCCAGAACCACCTAGCTAAGCCACTCCCAGATTCCTGATCCTCAGAAAGGTGAGACAGCAAAGATTTGTCATTTTAAGCTATTGTGTTTTGGAGTACCTTGTTATTCATCAATAGCTATTATCTGGAAGGATAGGTTTATACAGGGGTTGGCAAACTAGAGCCTGTGGGCCAATGCTTGTTTTTGTAAATGAAGTTTTATTGGAACACAGCCATTCCCATTCATGTACATATTGTCTGTGATTGCTTTCACCCACAACAGTGCTGAGTAGTTGAGACAAACTGTGTAGTCTGCAAAGCCTAAACTATTTACTATCTGCCATTTATAGAAAAAGTTTTCTAACCCTTGGACTTATAAAATATATCTGATTTGACATGACCAAACAATACTGATTTGGAATCAGTGGAATCTCAAGTAGTGATCCAATTTCTTCTTTTTGAAGATTAAATAACTATGGCTTTAAGATGTAGGTGGCCTGTCTAGCATCATATAACTAATAGCAAAGCTGGACAAGAAATCCAGGTTTCTTAGCTCCTAATCCAGTGGTCTCTTCAATACACCATACTACTCTCCCTAAGAATAGCCACCAAAAGAGCATTGTTTTATCACTGAGTTTCTAGTGTTACTTTAAATAAGTCACTACAGGTCCCTTTGCATAATTTCCTTTAACAGCATAGTAGCGTTCACCAAAGTGTTTCGAAGTCTTAGCAGATGGCCTTATTGCTTGATTAATTTAAGCTAATTCAAAGGTATGTGAGAAAAGAAAATGACAGATTATAGAAAGACGCATAGAAAAGGTGACCTAGCACTGAAAATAGTTATCGGCTTAATTTCATTATTTTTACTCTTGCTGACGGTTTGCATGGCTGAAAGTGATATGCTGAATGATGTACACTTATTTTCAAATATTACCTGCTGAATTTATACATAAATCCTTTTATGAGAGGAAGCAAATGAATACCACCAATTCGTCTTCCTGTGTCCATAGCAGACACCGCTAATCAAATACAGCATTCTTTCTCACTGAACCATAGTGCAATTTCAGAATCCTTCTCAATATCATGCTTCAGGAACCTATCATCAGTCAGTTAAAGCTGGCACCTGGGTTGAAACTCATGCACCTTCTATGACTAGATAACAACACTGTAGTCTCTATACAGAAAACGTTGATATAAGCTGGTTTTAGACCTCTTTTTAAGATTGATTGACGACTGAAAGAACTTAACTTCCATCTACCTAACTCTACGACAGCACAAGGCAGACATGTGAAGGAGAGAGCTAATAATGTACAATGTATTTCAGAAAAGATTTGTGATTGTGATTTAAACTTACATCAGGATCCAGTGTAAATGCAACTTTCTCCATGAAACCTTTCCTGATGTGCAAACTCATGTCCTGATTGACCTGGGCAGTCCCAGTTTGTTCCTCTCATCCTGCCATAATTATTAACCACGCCTCCTTTCTCTCCCAGTGGTGTCCCAATCTGTATGAGAAATTATATGGTCATCCTATTATGAAGAAGCCTCTACTTTCTCTAAAACCCCTGCAGTACTTCATAGCTGACATGTAACAAATTATTTAACTTATGTAATCATTATTTTTAGTTATAATTTATGCCTCCACAACCCACTTCCCAGTCTAGGTTGTGAACTCTTTGAGGGCAGTTGTGTTTCACTATACATGGTTACTGAAATAGACATGCAATGGATAAAATGCCAATTAATCTTTCATCTCTAGTGCCTCACACATACTAGACACAAAGAAGGCATTTGTTGAATTAATTAATACTTAAGATTCTAAGATCTCTAATAGCAAAAACTAACACTTACTCACTTCAGTAAACCTCACAGAAAAATAGTACTTTGGACATGATATATGCTTTACAAATGCTGTTTGCATAAATGAACAAATGAATGAATGAATGCTCACAGTAAAGTTGCTTGACCTCACTGTTCAGTTTTTCTCATTACAATCTTCACAACACTATAGAAGAGAATGCTGACAAAAGTTCATTAACTGAAATATCAATTAATATGTACCAATCAAAAGCAGCATATGCCACAGTGCAGAATTCTTTCTTATTTCCTGGTACATTTGAGTGGTTGACTGAAATATGGTGAAATATTCTTGTCTGGGTATTTTGGTATGGTTAGTAATAAATACTGGGTCAATAGTGGCCCATCTCTGAAGACAGGACACGGATCTGATGACCTCAGAAGGTCCAGGAAACTCATCCGGAAAAGCTATTTTAACCAGATGGGTCTCAGAATATGAACCATGAGTGGAGGCCACCAAACTGAGTCTATACTGGCCAAGGAGCTAAAGGTTTAGCTTGATATTAAAATATCTCAAAATTTGATATAAAAATATTCTCAAAATAGAGGAACCGAAGCTAAGAGGCAACATAAATCAGTGCTTATTGGGGTCAGAAACATCTTGGGGATTGTCTCTCATGACACAACTTAGCGACATTTCTTAAATTCTAGCTTGTGATCTAGCCCACTCCAAACATCACTCTCACAGCTCCAAAACCATTACTTATAGGTCTTAACCTTCTATAAAAGGAAGAACTGTGAGAGCACTTTTTAGGTCAGCTCAGATTTTCAGACAAGTCATTATAACCAATAAGATGTCCCCGTTCCCTACGAAGGAGCGCCTCTTCAATTTCCCATGGAGTTTACTTCCACTTGGGCCTTCTCCACATACCACAGTTTACTCAAAAGAAGAACTAATCATTGCCTTAAAATCCTGCTTGACACAATGTGAAGGTTCTAGATGCCTGAGGAGGCCCTTGCATGAAACTTGACAGGAAAGAAATTAAGACAGAAATAAAATCTCAAGAGGTTTGTTTAGTTTCTGGCCCACCTTTCAAGTTTTCATATGTAATAACAGAAGTCATTCAACAGGCTTCAGGCAAGGCTGACCTAACACCAGATCCTGCTACAGTACAGTCTGTGGCCCAGTTAATAGAGCTTCCATACTTCTAGGAAATGGCTGAGGTAGGCCCTCCATCTGGCAATAGATGGGCTATCTGATCTCCATCTGACTCTTGTTAAAACCTGGAAAATTAAGAAGCAAGTTCACAATTGAAGAAAAGAAAATGAATGCCTCGAGACTCTAGTTCTTTCCTTCCTCCACTCATCCTCTTCTTTCCCTTCACCATCCAACCTCTTTATCTCCCTTGCCCTCCCTCCCTGGCCCCGATCCTGGGTTGGGTTAATGACTTACTCATTCTTCAAAGCAGAAGAATACTGCCTGCTCTGGAAAAATGATATGGCTTTCTCAGCCCACTCATTGTTGGAATTTTTCCTTATTTCCCAACCTCTCCTGTAGCAACTACAATGAAGTATGGGCACATGGCTCTTTGCTCTTTTTAAACTGGGACTTGCATGCTGCTCTCCATGCCAACTGCAAAGAGAGAAGCTGCTTGGTCACCAAGTCAGCAGTCTCCCAGGGTACCCAGCCATGGATACCACAGAGACAGCCCATTCTAATTTCCTGGAAGTCACATTACCCATGATGGTAGGCATCTCTGGGCTTTATTCTCATTCTGAATTTTACTTCCTCTTTTGATCAACCTCCTTCTCCAGCATCATCTACTCTATTAATGATTGTGCTATGTGAAACTAGTAGACCAGATAAGCACATGGCCACAAAGGCAAGAGAGTCTACTAAGCAATCTGTGATTTCAAACTTCTCCTTCCAAGACCCAAAAGATAGTTTTGAGGCTATGGAGTGAAGCAGAGGCATGGAATGAAATGGAGAAACTGAGGCAGAGACTTAGAGGTAGCATTGTCCGCCTCCTGCCTAGCTTAAGTACTTAGGTGTAGTTGGGGAAACAAGTAGGACTCAGATGACCTCCCCTTGGGTTATCCAATCAGACAAACATCTAGCTTTGTGACTTAAGACAAGCTTCCTCATCCATAAAATAAAATAAAATGGTTGAACGAAATTATTTCCAAGATCCAGTTATGACATTCCATGACTCTGAATCTGAGTAGGCTCATATGTCTTTCAGAATTTACCTTGGTTCCACCTCCTTAGCGATTTGCAGCAGCTGTTTCCAGAATCACATTCTTGCACAACAGCTCATGAAAGAAGGAAATGGGGGTAGACTCATAAGTTTCCTTCCCATTTCAGCACATGAAGACAGACTGAAAAGAGGCTATTATGAACAATCTCCAGCCTCCTCAAGCCCCTACATTGTCAGCAATCTCCTCCCTCTCAAAAGACAACTGCTTCCTTCTTCACCAAGAAGATAAGGCTACCAGGCAAAACCTCACTCGAATCCCACCCTACATGCCAACAATTCATCTACCTGCATCCGCCCTTGCCGCTTTCCCTCCAGTCTTAAAGAAAGATGGGTCCTTTCTTCGGTTCATGTCTCTACGGTTGCCTGGATTCTGAATCCCTTCCTCCCCTACCTCCACAGATGGGCTACACTCTTGATCATTCTTCTTCTTTAAAATTCTTCCAGGATAAAATTATTCCAACCATTCTCTAAAAGGTAGAAATTGAGGCCATAAAATGAACTTTTGCTTGTGCTTAGGAGCAGATCCAAGACTGATTCTTTAAAAGAATATTAGATTTTTGCATAAGGGTGTTGTTGAGAATGTTGTTCATTTGCTAAGCAGTTTTCTCTATATGCAGTCCCCTGGGAGAAATTTCTATCCAGTATGATAACCTAAGCCAGTTGTTCTCTTGAGCAGCTATTTGTTTTCATCTTATAAATAGAGTGCGCCAGGAAGCTTACCCTGTCTCCCTCTTTGTCTTGATTCTGGAAAGTTCAGAGTTAAATCTGTGGTCTAACTCTAGCACTCTAATATGTACCTATGCACTTGTTTTGAATACTGAATTTACTGCTGACTGAATCTTTTCTTATCCATCCTTATTTTCCCTCTTTCTTATCTATGTTTCTTATTTTAAATTATCCTATCATATTAAAATATAAATTACACCTTAAGTCCTATTTGCAATAAGGCCTGGTATAACTAACCCCTAAACAAATGAATAAACATTTCTTCTAGAGACCTATTATTGAGAAATACATATACAAAATGTACAAGGATTTCTTTTGCCATAGAAATAAAGTCCAACTACATATGAAAGTAAAACTAAGAAAAGCATTGGAATCAGCCTTAGAAAAGGATTCTTTATATTTGAGTTTTAGTAATGGCCACAATAAATTCTTGAAATAAGGTAATCCACTCAACTTAATTGCATAAAGATGCTGTGGCAGCTACCCAAAAAATCTAAAGATAGAGCAGACCACCACTGCATAGGCCATCTTCACTATGTGTCCTTTTCAAAATTACCTGTGATGGACTAGGGAACTAAGAAAAGAAAAAAATGTGATTTTATCTATTTGCTGACCGAGGATGTATGATCATGCAGGAAGGTCCCAGAATGACAGAATTAGAGATAGTAATTTTTTTCCATTATATTAAAATCTATGGAAAAGGAGTAAACCAAACACTTGAACAGAAGAGTTAGATATAATTACAAAACATATTTAACTGAAAGTATTATACTCTACATGAAGTCAGTCTGAATAATTGTCCTTCTAACTGGACTGCAAATGCCTCATAATGCTGCCCTATTTTCACAGTTAATGGTTAGGTCATTGAATAAATGGCAATTATTATACTAAATCTTCTTATACTATGTGATGGGTACCAATTCTCTGTTGACCTTACTCCCCTGCCTAATATACTCTCCTTCCTGGTCTCTACAAGCCATCTTTCAAGAACAAATTCAAATCCCATCCCCTTCCCAAATGAGTCCTTCCAGTTGGGAAGAGTTGAATATATAAATGATTCTTATAATGATTATTCTGATGACAGTGTACAGAGTTAATTTGGGGGGTAGGGAGGAGGAAGATTAAAAGTAGGAAGATATGTTGGTTAGTTACTGTAGAAATTCAGACTTAGGGGGCCAAAGATGATTAGAGATAGCACTTGGCTTTATTCTACTCAGTATTGCAATTATATTCATGTATGTCTGTCTCTCCCACTTCAACTCTTTGAAGACAAGGATCATATCCCTGGTGCCTGCTACTGTGTCTAATATATAGTAGGCATTCAATCAATGTGTGTTAGAAACTGAATGAATTAATGAATGAGTGGATGAATGAATAGAATGAATGAGATGCAAAAGAGGCCATTGTGACATTTTTATAAATCCCTCTATACTGGCTCCTCAGTCAAGCAGGGATAAGTTAAAAATCCACACCTGAAGGGGAACAGGGCCATTTACTATCTTGCTCATCACTACTCTCCTCCCCAAACTTTGGATGTGCTCCAGGTTGTTGATGTTTCTCATAAAACCTGCTGCCCAGAACTGAGCACAGGCTCCAGACAGAGCCTGATCAGGACTGTGTCTAGACAGAGCTCTTCCAGCCATCTGAACACTCTACCCTTTTTTAAACAAAGCCCAGAATTGCTGGCAGATTTTTAAGGGCCACATCATACTTTTTTTTTCTTTGCTGAAGATTTGCCCTGAGCTAACATCTGTGCCAATTTTCCTCTATTTTGTATGTGGGTTGCTGCCACAGCATGGCCACTGACGAGTAGTGTAGGTCTGCGCCTAGAAACTGAACCCAGGCTGCCGAAGTGGAGCACGCCAAACTTAACCACTAGGCCACAGGGTGGCCCCCCACACTTTTGGTTCATATGGAGCTTATGCTCATGATTATTTTCACATTGATTGATGCAAACACAAGTATCCACCAGCTTGGTTAACACATTTTTTTATATCCTAAAATCTAAGTTCATCCCTGTAAATTTTCATGGTATTGTGTTGAGCCTAGCATTCAATCCTTTAAATTTTTACTTGAAATAATTTTGAATACCTAACTCTGTCATAGTCCTAAGTGCTCTGACCCTCAAACTTTGCCACATTCATTCAGTAGGCAATTCTGAGTACCTACTGGGTACTGAGCACAGATGGTAGACATAGGCCTTCCTGGACAATAAATCTTTCTGAAAGCACAGTAGAGAGGAGATGCTCATTGTACTCAGCTTTGCATTCTTACATTCACATATGAAAGAGCCCTAGGAGGGGAGATAAGCCACAGATTCCCTATGGGTGAGGGTGAATCATGTCTCATGCTTTCTGCTTCATAATGACTCTTTATTACTATATAAGGCATGATCTTGCCCCTGTAAACTCCACACTGAGATGAATACCTCTTTCACATCTCTTTTTCAATCATCTGCTCAACCTCTCCTTGAAGATGTCTGCCATCTCTTCAAACTCACTGCTGAATTCAATGCAACATCTCACCACTTTCACTTATGATGTATTTTTAATTTACAAAGCACTTTCCACAAGCATTATCTCATTTGAACTTCACAATATCCCTTTGAGGTAGACAGGGCAGTTAGATACTTGTCTACAACTTGTTTATTGATATCATTTCATTGCTGAAGTCACTCAACTGCTCAAGCCCCATGGCAGCTTCCCAACTCATCAAAAGTAAAAGCTGAAATCCACGCAATGGCCTGATAGGCTGTGTGACCTGTCACTACCAACCAATCTCTGCCTAGCTCATTCTACTCCAGCCATAGTAGCTCTCTGCTGTTCCCTCTGTGTGGAATAATCTCCCAGATTCCATGTGGCTCGCTCTCATACTTCCTTCAGATATCTGTTCAAATGTCATCTTTTCAGGAAGACCTTCCCTGGACATCCTTTATCTTGCTCCCACAGCAAGTACTCCCTGTCTCCCTTATTCTGCTCAATTTCTTTCCACAGCACTTATCATCCCCTGGCATATCATGTATTCACTTGTTATCTGTTGATTGCCTGTCTCCTCCATGAGGGAAGGGATTTTTTTCTTCATCACAGTATCTATAGTGCCTAAAAGAGTGCCTGGCCTAGAATAGGGGCTCAATTAACATTTGTTGACTATCAATGACTATGAATATGAGTGAACAAAGGATTACATTATGTAACTAGGCTGGAGCTAGGATTAGAATCCAGTTCTTCTCATTTCTAGTTTCCCAGATCTTTACACTATGTCACAATAATTTCCCTAATAATTTTTAACCTGTTACCCTTTCCTGCCTAGACTTCTACAAGAGCTTACAAAGTCATCTTCCTGCCTCCAATCTCCCTGGTTCATAACATTGATTCTGCATGCTGCCTCCAATTAGTTTTCTGGAGAATTACTTCCATTTCTGGTGTAAAGAGTGTAGAAGCCCTGATTATCCCTCCACTGAGAACAACTAAAACTTCTTAATAAAATACAAAAATAAATTTTAAATGAATTACAAAGCTGAAAGGAAATTAACGGTTATCTTCAGAGCCCATGTACAAAGTAAAAATAAGAATCCAGAAAAGTAAACATTCTCTGAAGCCACTGGCTTCCCTGAGGACTCTGCCCATTCCTAGTGCTCTTGAACTTCAGTTTGACGGTCTTGTGAGAATCTTGGATAGGAACAAAAACTTAGGGCTTAGCCAAGGTGGGGAGTTTTATGGGAGAGCCCCACATAAAGCCACGACTCTCAAGGACTATACCATCAATAAAAGAGAGCACCAAAAAAATCTTTCAAGCCCACTTCATCAAGGGGGACAGCTTGGAAACTTACATTCCCCAATCTTGCCCCAATATGAAAGGTGAAAATCTCCCCTGAGAAGTAACCACAAGTCAGCCCTCACAGGTTTGGACCCCAAATTCACAATACCCTACAGTCTAGAAAACCTCAAGCCAATTATATATATTTAAAGTGATTTCTTGTTAGTAGAGTCCTAGGAAATTGACAAATAAAAGAACATATCTTCAATCCAGGCCTGAAAGAAATTTGACAGTTAAAGTTTCAAGGAACATGGGCTCACAATCAAAAATCATAAAGCACATATGAGGAAACAAGGCTCCATGAGCAAGAGCCAGTAGAAATAACAACAGAATCAGACTGGCTGATATAAAATATAAAAGAAGTATACTTAATATGTTTTAAATTAAACTTTTTATTTTGAGATCACTGCAGATTCACATGCACTTGTAAGAAACATTACAGAATAATACTAAATATCCTTTACCCAGTTTCCCCCAATGATAACATCTTGCAAAACTATAATACAATATCACAACCAGGATACTGACATTGGTACAATCTTGTTCAGACTTCCCCATTTTTACTCATACTAATTTCTGTGGTCTTTAGTTCCATGCAATACATGTGTAAATTCATGTTTCTATCATCTTAATATGTTTTCAAAAATAAAAGAGACTATCCAAAGCATGAATAAGTAACAGAAACTGATTTTAAAAATGGCTACGCAGATATGAAAAAGAACTAAATAGAACTTATGGAGATGAAAAGTATACTAATAAAAATTAAAAATTTATTGCTGGGTTCTAAGAGCAAGTTAGCCAAACCTGAAGAAAGAGTCAACCGGGCAATAAACCTAAAAATAGTCATTCAAAATTTAACAGAGAGAGGCAAAGGTTGAAAAACTGAGAGATGTTAAGAGACGTGGAGCACAGAGAAGAGGAGTAATGTACACTTAACAGGAAATCCAGAAGGAGATAATAGAAAAATTAGAAAAAGGATAACTTTGAAGAGATATGACAGGTAATTTCCCATAATTGATGATGGCATGAGTGCTTAGATTCAGGAATGACAATAAATCTCAAATACAATAAAAGAAAAATCTACATCGAACATATCACAGTGAAACTGCAGAACACTGAAGACAAAAAAACATCTTGAAAACAGCCAAAGAGAAAAGGCAGAGTAAATCCAAATAAATGACAGATAGCTAACTTTTCAACAGTATTAATGGAAACCAGGAGATTACGGTATAATATCTCAATAAGAGAAAACAAACAGCCAATCTAAAATTGTATATGTAGAAAAGTTATCTTTTAAGAAGTTTGGTAAAATAAAGACATTTTCATAGAAATGAAAATCAAGAAAGCATATGACTAGCAAACATTCAATAAAGGAAATTCCAAAAAATGTCTTTCAGGGATAAGCAAACTGATCCCAGAAGGAAAATCTAAAACTCAAGAGAGATGGGAGCTATTAAACATATACATGTTAAAACAGATGTCTATCGATCAATCTATTAATAGATAGATTATTTCTGTACATATCCCATGGCTCCCAATTGCTTACTATTCAAATCTCTTGGCCCAACATCTAAGGCCTTCCCAACTTAACTTTTCCAGTTTTCTCTTTCTTAGTCTTCCCAAGGAAATCTCCCCTCCTTTCAAGTTGTTCTTGTAGTGGCCTGAATATATTTGCACACGACTATCTGTACTTTGGTTCATATCTTTGCCCTTGCCTACTAAACTCTTTCTCCTGCTCTTCACTATTCATGTGTTAAGGAATCCACCTCCTATCTAATGTCCTTCCTAAGTATTCAGCCCACAGTGATTTCCCTTTCCCTTCTCTCTTCTCTTCACGTATATATTCTCTGAAACAATCTCTTCTCTTCAAGTATATATTCTCTGAAACAATCATTATATAATTAAAATAAACAAATACTTATTATACACCCACTACGAGCTAAGTACTTTGTTAGGCATGTCAGATTTACACCTGACATACAATACAGAATGGAGGTTAATAACACAGGTTCTAAAGTCTGAGTTTAATCCCTGTTTCACTACTGTATGATGATAGTTATTTAACTATCTAAGTTTTCTTATATATAAAATGGAGATAATCAAAATATCTGCTTCGTGGAGCTATTGTGAGCATTGAATAAGATAATTCATGCAAAGTGCTTTGTTTCATTGGTAAAAGAGATATACAGATAGACACATAGATATAGAGATATCATAGTAACATATCTATATCTTACTATGACCTAGATAGTTTACCTAATTATCCTGACATATTTGAATTTTAAATTCTAAATCACAGAATCCTAGGAATAAAATTGGCATTAAAATTCTAAGGGAGTTAAATTACTAGGAATACCAAGGTCTACAGTCTAAAGAAAAGGACAGTACCAGAAATTATGCCTGTCAGGAGTTTCATTCCCCAAAAGCAAAGACAAAAACATCAGCTCCCTCTACCCAGAGTATTGGCACCAGCTGAGAAAAGATTGCCTTGAGAACAATGAGGACACCTCCCTGCCACCCCGCTCTTTTGGCCACAGTTGCTTGAACTCAAGGCTGTCCAGAAATCTATAACTTCTGGCCTGACATGTAAAAATGAGTTGGACCGACTCACATTGACTGTCTCCAGAATCTAAACCAAGACACTGCAAAAGACTGAGGCAATTAGCAATGAGATATGAATCTGAAGAGAAGACTCAATGAGATAAAGCAGGAGCCACAACAAGCTGAGTTTGGTTTTAAACTAAAGCTGTAAGGGGACAGGAACTATGAGTAATCTAGCAAATTGGTAAGAAGATATGAATGGTGCAGATGCACTAAGATGTAGGAACCCTGTAGCTTTTGAGAGAAATGGAGTGCCTCAACCTGCCCCAGTCCTGGTAGCCTTCTAGCTACACCTCCAGCCCATATGTAATTGTATGATAAATCCATTTTCTTTAGTTAACTTGAGTGTCTCTGTTCCTTACAACACAAAAGCCTAACTAGAATGTTTGGTAAAAATCTTGGCTAAACTGTGACATCATTTCAAAGAGGCTATATCTGATTGGAGTGCCCTGTATCCATTTTGGGGGGGTCTGCTCTTTCTCTCAATTACTGTCTCCTATTCATCCTCCCTCCTGGCTATTGTAATTGACTATTTCTCTGATCATCAAAATTACTCCATGTTTCATACTGTCAGAGCCATTTGGGAGCTCAGCTACTCAAATAACGAGATAATGAATTAAATGGCTCACAGCCTTTCCCTCCCCAGCTAACATATTCACACGTTCAGAAATATCTTTAGTTATTTTACTTACTTCTGAATATGGCAATTCTACCACAGTAATGAGAGCAGTAGGAGGGATTACTAGAGTGTAGATTCTGAATACCCTTCTTTTTCAATACAGACTAGCATACTCTACCCCACCCAAACCCTTACCCCACACTACCATTTCCCGATTGTCATTGATTTTTCATTTATGTATATGTTAATTCATTTTAAAAATATCAGTTGAGCACTTCCTGTATTACAAAAACGATGAACAAAGAGCCTAAAGTCTTGTGCAAGAGACAGACAACAAAGGGTAATTACAATATAGTATGATAAATATGTACTTGGTCAGGGGTTAGCAAACTTTTTCTTTAAAGGGCCAAATAGTAAATATTTTAGGTTTTGTGGGCCACGTGGTCTCTGTTTTAATTACACAACTCTGCCACATGAAAGCAGCCATAGACAATACGTAAACACATGGATATGGCTGCATTCCAATAAAACTTTATTTACAAAAACAGGTGGTAGGCTAAATTTGGTCCACGGGCCATAGTTTGCCAACCACTATACTAGGGTAAGAACATTTCTTTATTCAATATTTATTAAACACTTCTTGTTCTATTCCTTTTGCTGTTCTATGCGCGAGGGTAAAATAGTAACCCAAACATACAAAAACCCTTTCTCTAATGGAACTTACATTCTAGTGGAGAAGATGGACATTAAGCAAAATTAAAACTATATATTGCATGTTAGTGGCAAATTCTAAAAAGAAATAAAACAGGAAAGAAACCATTAAGAGTCAGAGGAGTGTGTGAAATTTTAGAGGTCACCAAGGAAGGCTTCACTGAGAAGGTGACTTTGAAAAAAGACCAGAAAGAAGTGGGAAAACTAGCCATGTAGAAATCTGGAGGAAGAATATTCCAGCAAAGGGAAAAGTCACTGAAAAATTCATGTAGTAAGAGCATGTCTGCAAGAAACAGTGTAAGAAGGCCAGTGTAGCTAGAATGCAGTAAACAAAGGAGAGCATGGTAGGAGATGAGGACACAGAAGTAACTGGTGCCAGATCAGGTCAGGTCCTGTAGTTCATCATGATACTACTGGCTTTGACTCTGAATGTGTTGGGAGCTGCTGGAGAATTCTCGGCAGAGGAATGACTTGATCTGAGTTATCCTCTAATAGGATTACTCTGGCTGCTAGGTTAAAAACAGACTGGTGGGGCTGGCGTGGTGGCATAGTGGTTAAGTTCGCGCGCTCCGCTTCGGCGGCCCCAGGTTCACAGGTTAGGATCCTGGATGCGGACTGTCAAGCCACGCTGTGGTGGTGTCCCATATAAAGTAGAAGATGGGCACGGATGTTAGCCCAGGGCCAAGCTTCCTCAGCAAAGAGGAGGATTGGCAATGGAGGTTAGCTCAGGGCTAGTCTTCCTCTCACACAAAAATAAAAACAGACTGGGGGGCAGGTGCAAGAGCAAAAGTGGGGAGACCAGTTAGGAGTCTATTGTTAGAAGACAGGTGAGAGACAACGGGGCCAGAGCAGAGTGGTGGCAGGAGGGGGATGAGAAGTGATACAAATGAGATCGCTAATCTCTATTTGAGGACAGAGGAATGTTCTCAGGAAGGAGGAAGTGAAATCCTAACTGAGACTTGAAGGATGAGTAAGAATCATCCAAGTATCAAGCTTCGAGAATCCAGTCCACAGCCGTGGACAGAACTCCTGGTGAGAAGCGAGGGACACGATAGGATTCAGGAAACTAATGGGTCAGCAGCTTCCTCCAGGGGGTGACTCTGATGAAACAAATCCTCAGAGAAACCCCTGATGCCCAGACTAACTATATGTTCCACCCCCTCCCCAACCTGCTTCTCTGGGCCAGGGCAACATCCAGCAATAAGATTTAACTTTCATTTAGTCCCTCAAGTAACATACAAACAGGGTTCCCAGAAGAAAAAAAGAAAATGTTTTTAAGAGTGCAGCTATCTTTCAGATTCCTAGGCTTAAATTCCAGGAAGAGATCCCTACATGAAATTGTCTGAGACAGACTGGCATCTGGCCAGGGTACCAGGACCTCCACCCCAACTCCTAGGAAAACGCCCAAGTATCTTGAACAACTGAATGTGACTGGAGACTAGTGTCTCTCCTAAAAATTTTCTAAAAGGAAATATTTTTAACCCAGACACGTCACATGGCTCTCTCACAAGTCTGTCTATTTGGCAGGAAATAACCACAAAAAGGAGAAAAACAACCTCTCTCCACTCACCTGGGGAGGAAAGTTCTCTGAGCCAGGTGAACGGAGCAATTGTGGATTTCATGTACTCCCTAATACAGTAGCTATTGGGACTGTGGAGAAATTGGCCTGTAGGAGACATTTCTATTTCCAAGTGAACTTTTTGAGCTTACCTGTAAGGTGTTCTCTCCTTCTATTCTCTTTGCCAGGTGAAATGAGTATGAGAAGGTGAGACTCGTCTCTTTAAGAGTTTGCACTGCTTGTGCATTTTGAAGTGGATGGATTGAAGGGTTTTTTTTTTTGCTGTGCACTTTTAAGATTTCTCCTCCATTTCTCTTCTTTCTTCCCTCTTCTACCCCTACATTTATTCTCCCTGCACATGTTTTTTTTTGGCTGCAGGGAACTTTGAATCTCAACTTCAAAAGAAACCTATAATGAAGCTTGGCTGATGTTTAACAGACCCGCCACTGCAGGGGCCCAACCCAACCATTCCTCTGGCTCAACAGCTACACAGGGTAAGTGAGCAGAGAACAGCTAACCCCTAGCACCCAGGTCTGGCAGCACCGATTTCTCCACCTGTTCCCGTCAATGTCACAGGCATGCATCTGCTTTCTAGTCCCCAGATACACACCATGTAGTGTGCAACTGTAGACACCACTCTCTGCCATGCCCCTGCAGGGCACCGCCCCCCCAGCCCACCCTCTTGAGGACCCTTTTAGAAGGAAGTGGGTCATGTCCGAGCATTGCTATGTACAGCAGTCCTTCTGCCCTCAAAATCCCCAGCAGCAAAACTCAGGGAATGAGGCAGAGAAGAGACAGTGAGTCACCTACACACAGAGATGTTAGCCCACCACAGACTTTAGAAAACAAACGTTCAGCATCCCATTGTCTGCTTCACAGCATGGTCTGACACTAGATGATTGATGGCTTGCTTAAACTGTGCTCAGCCATTTGTTTTTATTTGGGGATTTTTCTCCACATAATAACAATATTATGAGATCTGACACATAGAAACGAAAAAAAAAAAAGGCAGGCACGTTGTTCCAGATTTGGTTGGATACTAAGCTCAACTCTGATGTGAAAAGGAGAGAAAGAACAAGGGACGGAAAGTAGGTTCAACAGCAAAGAACCTTTCATTTCTGAGACATAATTTTAGAGGAAAAAAATAACAGACAATTCATGACCAAAAAGAAGCTGAAAGCCTGCAAATATCGGGGAAGCCGAGTTTGCCTTAAGGCATGGAGATTCCCATGGCTTGGCTTCTGAGGATGCACCACAGGGAGTGGTCAATGACATTTGTGATTTTACTGAGGTGGACTCTCAACCCCCTCCTTCCCTCAGCTCTTGGAGACCCTCTCTCAGGGCAGCTACTACAGAGAAATAGACATCTGGTCTATGTAGCCTTCCCTACCCACAAGCCAAGTTCCTCATCTTGGTAGTTCTGTTCAACTGGCCGGGTAATGTATCTATAATTCATATCTCCTCCTGACCAGCCCCAAGTCTGACAAATACGCTCCCTTTGATAGGCCCATCTGGGTTACAGATGTTCAATGCTGGATTCCTCAGACTCTTTCCTCCTTGCAGAGCCTTTGGAAGAGGAACTTCTTTGGGTTAGATTTCTGGTTTCTTGCTGGGGGTGGGGAAAGGAGGAAGGTTGAGTAGGATTTGACGAATGAGGAGGATTGCTCACACACCAATCACTGTACTTGCATGTTAGCAATCTATCTATAGGTGGGTCCCCCACTTCCCAATCACCCCCCGCTAAACTGTGAGTGCCTGAGAAGGACTCTGTGCCTGGCACGCTATTTCCCCAATAAGTGACTGGCAAAACATTTGTTGAAGTTGGATCCCCTCAGAGTCACAGTATAATGGAATTGTGAGCTTGATTTCTGTGATTTAATTGTAATAATAGGGATGCTATATACGGGTAATTTAGTTCAGAGACAACCACTAATTCCACCAAGTCACAGAACCTCATAGAAATCCAGAAATCTATACCTCTATGACCCCAAAGTCCTTTCAAATGATCCAAGCCACAGCACAGAAAAGCAGTCAATACTCCATGTTCTGCTTTTAGTGCCTCAGCCTGGATTTAAACCCAGGGACTTTAGATAAAATTACTAAATCCCTCCACTAAGTTATTAGCACTTATGCTTTATATATTCTTTATATTTGTCCCTCTGCTTTGCTTACTGTGTCTGCACATCATAGGAACTTGATAAATAATTGTTTTTCAAAATATCGTTCTTGGCAATAAAAGTTATAAAAAACACTCAATACTTTTAATGTTAAAAATTCAGCACAAGGAATACAAGGCAGAGGATGGGGAGGGGAAAAAATCCTATAATGAAATAAATACATGGGTGATAGGAAAGAGAAAACCTCTTGTTTCCATTATGTTCTACCTTCAGATTTCTTCCTCCAAAAAAGGAAATTCATAGATAACTATCCTTTTTTAGATCATCATTAAGTGGAAATCTAAAAGTGTGGTTGCTACTGTGAACAACTACTAGACATTTGAGGAAATTCACTAGCATGACAGACAGGAATTAAGGAAAAAAAGGAAAAAGAAAAGTTGACTACAGATCAATCAGCTATAGTGCACAGAAAAACAATTCAGAATGAGTCGTATTTTTAGCTTCAAAAAAGGTTCCATCCTTAAAACAAAAATAGATTAATGTGGAAAGTCAAAGAATAAGAAGGTCTTAAAAATATGGTCGCTAAATTAAAAATTCAGTAGAAGAGTTGGAAGATAAGCTCAAGGAAATCCCCCTCCCCCCAAAAATAGAATGAAATAACAAAGAGACAGAAGATATGAGAGAAAAAAAGAGAATAAACTCAGGAGATTCATCCTCAGGAGTTTCAGGGGGAAAAAAAGAAAGAACGGAAAAACTAAATAAAGAAGTATCAAAGTAATAATTTAATAAAATTTGCCAGAGACAATGGGCATATGAGTGTCCAAATTGAAAGGACCACTGGATGCTCAACAAAAAAACAATAAGAGGCCAACACTAAAAAAATTATCATGAAATCCCTAAAATAACAAGGCTAAGGATAAGATTCTAAACAACTTTAAAAAGGAAAAAAAATCCCACCTCTAAAAAGACACATAATTATCAAAATAGAAGCTAGAGACAATTAATGAATTTCTTCAAAAGTCTGAGAGAAAATGTTTTCCAACCCTAAATTTTACACCAAGACAAACTATCGGTTTTGTGTAAAGGCAAAATAAAAACATTTTGAGAAATGCATTTTCAGAAAAAGTTACCTAAAATGTCCTTTCTTAGAAAGTTACTAAAGGACATTTTCCAGTAAAATAAGTTAGTAAATTAAGAGATACTCATGCAATTCAGGACACAGTGGCTCCAATTCAAAAAAGCAGTAATGAGAAGTTCCAGGATGACAACTGTGCAGCAGATCTAAAGATAACTAACTAGTCAAGATTGGAAGAGGAGAGGAAAATAGAATGAACTAGAAGGAAGAGCTCCAGAGGAGTGTAAAGCAAAAAAGACACATTCTATAGATTAGCTGATAGGATAAAGCATTGAAAACAACTGAGGACATAAAAAAAATGAAGGAAGGACAAAAGGAGGGTGGGAGGGAGGAAATAGAGACTCAAGGTGGGGGACGGGGAGGGGAAGAAGATATGATGGAAAGAAATAATAGAACAATACTTTATTTTGTAACAAAAATAATTTCATAGTCAAGATGTTGTAAATATATATAACTTACTCAACTAAAAATAGTAAAATAACTACATTGGAAAGATGGAGGGGAGAGGGAGGCGACAATGTAAGAGGTAAAGTCTCATCTTCATCATAAGAGCAAGTCAATGCATAATGTTCAAAATTGATGCTTCAAGTAATATAAATATAATATTTGGAGATATGGAGGTATTCACTAGAAGAGACAGGTGAGATAACTAAATATGGGAGCAAGGCTAGAGCGGAGAGGGATGGGGAACAGTTAGACAGGGGACCGTCATTCATCCTTTTTTTGGTTACAATTTGATATTTTTAACTGTGAAGATTTATTACTTTGCTTTAAATATTTTTAACTATGGAAAGCATAAAAAGTTCCTTTTATTCCACAAAGCGAGTTTTGCCTGTAGGGGTAAGAAGGTTTGGAAAACATCTGGGTCTAAAGATAGAAAGGGACGAGTTACCACAGCAACTCTGCAGCAGTAAGGGGAATAAGTTATAAACACCCAGATAATGGCAGTGGCAATAGGGATTTAGAGAGATAAAGGGCCACTCTAAGGAGAATGATGCCTGGTTACCTTGAAAGACAGCTCTCTCAGTCAGGGCAGTGGGTTGTTGCAATGAGCTAGTAGACCAAGGAGAACAAGTCAGATTTCCCCGTCTCCCCAGAGATCCTAAGAGTTGGCAACCACCGTTGTTCATGAGGTTTAGTTTCTGCTTAAGGTTATCAAAATCTACAAACCAAAACCAAACAGAATCTTTCTTATGTGAATATTTCTGGTAATGTGTTCAGTTTCCTGCATATTATTATGTAAACAAAGGCTTCCGATCTGTCAGCTCTAATAATGATGATAATAACTAAAGTTAGTTTAGAACTATTTTTGTACATTGAAAACTTTAGAGTTACCAAGCACTTTCCTGTAGCTTATTTCATTTGAATCGCTAAACAACACTAGGATATAGGTAATACAAAGTATTACTGCAACCACCCCAATTTTATAGACAAGAAATCTGAGTTTCAGAAAGTGACTTACACAATTTACATAGCTAATTAAGTAGCAAGGACTCTAGAATTCAACTGTATCCCCTAATTCCAAATCTTCACTCAATCCTTGACATCACGTGCCTGAACTAAAGGCCAAGCTATTAACTGGTGTTAACTGACTGCCCACACATAGGGACACCATGAATTACTATACAAATTGAGGCCAACAAACAGAAAGGCAACAATCCAGCTACCGGGTGGGAGCTGTGATCCAGTCCCCCCATTGCCCACCAACACTATACCCTAGCTCAGGTGTGAGCCTTTTTATAATTTGTACAAAGGTACCAGTTATGTAACAGGGAAGCCTTGCTCACATACACAAATTAACAAGTTTAGCTACCCAGCTCTCTCCTTTCTTACCTCCAACACTCCCCAATTCCTGCATCAACCACGAAATGGAAATCCTTTTACTGGCTTCTGTCTCACAACCAAAGACACACCAGCTCCATTCATTCATTAAAATAAACATGAGATAAGCATATGTGTATGTGTGTGTGTGTGTGCGTGTGTGTGTGTGCTGCTATTCTAGGCACTGGGAATGTAGTGGTTAACAAGGGCCCTGATCTCATGGAGCTGATACACCAGGCAGGCAAAGGACAAACGAACGTACAAGAAAAACATCACATGTGGTAAGTGTCATCAGAAAATTAAAATGAGTTGACATAATAGTGATTGAGTAACTGGAGGATCAGGAAAGGCTTCTCCAGGAGGTGACATTTAAGTAGATATTGGAATGACAAGAGAAGACCCACCAAGGGAAGATCAAGGAAAACAGGACTACAAGAAGATGAAAGAGCTAATGCAAAGCCCTGGGGCAGCCACAAGCTTGATGGGCTCAATGAAACAGAGCAGAGTCGGTGAGGCTGGGCAGTGAGGGTGCAATGAACGTGTGCCAGGAGAAGGTGGAGAAGTAGGCAGGAGTCAGGCTGCAGCAGAGAGCCTGTGAGCCAGGTAGAGAGTTTGCATTTTATTCTAAGTACACTGGGAAAAAAACTTAAGAAAGGGAGGGACAGGATCTGATTTACCTTTTACAAAGGATCCTTCTGGATGCTGTGTGAAGAATGGAATTTAATGGGGCAAGAGGAAGACTCCAGTCGCCTAAAGGAGACTCGTGGTTAGAAGTAGAATGCCTTGCGTGCGTGAAGCTGCTGAACTGCTCAAACTGCCCCAGAGATCAGGCCCACGTGAGGCCTCCTCAGGGATTTGTGTCACTTTGCAGGGAACCCAAGACTACAGGAAGAGTGCTCATATATAATTGGTGCCGAATGGTTTCTATCCATGTACACCTGTTTACTCTCTGTGAAGATCCCCTGGCTCCTCGGACAGACTAAGTTGTTCAGCTTCCTGTGCCTCAAGCACCTGGTGCTTATGTCTTCAGGTCACTTCACACCACGTACACAGTTGTCTGCTCCAGAGTAAGGAAGTTCTGTGAGGCCTGTCCCTTGTCTTAGTCATCTCTGTGTCGCTAATTACTTAACACAACACCTGGTACTTCACAAAAGCTCAATAATGTCTGGTGGGGTGGATGAATGTTTGACTTGGGGGCTGTGTGAACCCTCTTTTGTCTCCAGGAGCCAAAGGGATAAAACCACCCTACAAGCAGGACACCCCAAGCCCCAGTCCCTTACCTCTTGGGTGAGTCAGGGTCGAAGCAGGTCTTGTGTACATCAGCCACCTCAGGGTTGCAGCAGTCCCCATCGTCAAAGTCATTCAGCATGTTGTTGCACTCCACATGGCAGAGCCCATCCCTGCGGTTCCAGGAGTAGCACCGGCCCTGCAGGCGGCAGTCGCCCCCATCATAGCCTGTGAGTGGGTGCTCACACTCAGGGTCACAATGGTCATTACCAATCTTGCTGGGCTCACAGTTCACAAGCACAACCCGGTGGCGCAGGGTGGAGTTGTGGACCTGGTGGACGCTCAGCTGCCAGCTGATGTTGTAGCGGCTGAAGGCTTCATTCAGCGTCTCATGTTGCCGATTGATCTGCTCCTCACTCACAGTGGGGTTCAGGCCCTCATCGTCACAGATGTTCACCACCTGGTAGCGTATCACCTTCTCTCCCCGCAGGGGCCAGTGCCCGTTGTACTGAGAGATCAGTTCCACATTGTCACAAGCTGTTTGCCCACAGAGTGGGGGCTGCAAAGGTGACAAAATCTCAGGCTCTGGCTCAAAGCCCTGGAGTACCTCAAGCCGTGGGTATTTCCCATCTCTAAAGGGGGCCCACTGTTCTTCCAGGGGCTCAAAACTGGCTGTCAGGATCAGGGTGGTCAACTCCTCCACTCCGCTTGGATGCTGAGGACTGTGCTGGAGGTGGCTTTGTGGGAGGGCAGTTGACCAGAAGACCAGTGTGCCCAGGTGTCCACGAAAATAGTGCCCATTCTCGGAGCCATCACCCCCCAGGATCAAAGAGCGGCACGACGCCATGAAAGGGCTATTCAGGGGACCAGACTGGTCTGAGCTACTGGCCACCTGAGTACCATCCACATACAGGGCCATACGCTGTCCATTGTAAGTAGCTGCCACGTGTGTCCATGTGCCTGGTTGGTAGCGACTGTGGCCAAACACAATGGTGGCTTTCTTCACGCGGTCAGTGCGAAGGGAGAAGAAGAAGCGAGCATCTCGCCTTCCCATGTCCTTCCCTGAGCGGATCCCCAGGGCCCAGCCCTTGTCACTGACAATGTGGGAGCAGTTATCAAACACACCTGGGAAAGAAGGAAGAATCGAGGGGAGAAATACCAGATACAAAGGGGTATGGAAAAAGGGAGAAGAAAACCCATGTGAATAGCAAGAATGTAGGTTTTTAATAGGAAAAAATTAAATGATAGATTCCTCACCTGAGATGCCTCTCTAGTACCCCATATCAGGCCATTCTGACAATGTCTATCCCTAAAAGGAATCTGATTTGGAATTCCATCCAATTTAACTCATTCTGGTATTTTTAAATAACCAAAATGGAAGCTGGAAAGGGGATGTCGAATGCAAGTAACAACCATCCTCCAACATGTTGTCACAAATGTTCCTCATGTTGACTTTCAGTCCACGCCTTCCCTCCCTGATCCTAGCCCCTTTCCATTTCCTCGAAGCCATGAAGGCCATCACAGTTCTTATAAAAGGCAGTAATCTCCTACCTCCTCGAAAGGTCATCTTTCTCTACTGAATGTTGAATTGATGATCCTCATGGGGAAAACAAGGATTTGGTGAATCAGGGAGTCTCTCAGAGAAGACTGACATCCCAGAGGTCATTCTCAGCCCACTATTCCCTCTAGTGCCTCTCTAAGGGTGAGGACACCCACCCATGGAGAACAGTAGTTCCCTGGAGTAAGCAAAATGCCATTACTCCATGGTCCTAGCCTGAGGAATCAATCAAGCCAGTTATAAGGATCATTGCTCTATGACCAATGATGCCCACCACAGTAGGGAAGGGGAACTCTCCCAGATAAAAGGAGCTCCTAACCACAGGCTACCTGATCACCTTGCTCATTGCAGTCACAGGACTATGAAGTCCAATGGAATACACAAAGGAAGGAACACCTGGAGTTAACCAGGTCATTAATAAGCAGGCAGCAGGAAGGAAGAACAAGGACAGATGTAACATGACCACAGATGAACCAAAAATTCTGATGGCAGTTTGGAGGCCTCGACTGTTCCCATCTTTGGTTATGAACCACCATCTCCTCCCAGGCATCTCTTCTAAAACATAGAGTCTCAGGAGCAGATCTTACTTGTAAGTTACATAGAGGCAGTACATTCACACAAGAAATGCTTAATAAATGCTGCTTTAACGAATGACTGGATGATGGACAGAATCTGCCAGCCTCTGAATCAGATGCCTGAGGCTAACACCAGAAGTTGCTGTCCCCCAGCTTGTTTACAGAATTTTATTTAGTCCCCTGACCTCCTATATAATCCACTTAAACAGCACTTCTCTATGGAGAGTCTAGATTTAGAAGCCATGAGGCCTCCGATTCTGATTGCAGGCAAGAGTTTTAAAAGTAGCTATGTTTTCATAAATGACAGAATATCATCTCATCTGCCTCTGGCATAAATTAATAACTTGTGATTTAAAAAATAAAAAGTTCTTTTTAACAAAATCAACTCCTCTCCAACCCAGTAATTCTAACAATTAGACTCTGAAGTACTGGTGATGACCAGGTACAATGCAATGCTGATGTTCCACTTTTGTTTTGGGGGGTTTTTTCGTTTGATTTTTTTGCTGAGGTCTAGGTGGTAAAGGAACTAAGAACTACTGCTTTACAAATTCTTGGATTGGGTGAATTTCAAAAAAGCAGACAAATCTACTGAGATGAATAGTAAGTTCCCTGCTTTATATTTTCTCCTTGGTTCACTTATTTTGATAAGTACATTTAGCCTTAATTATGTCTGTCTGCTGACCTATGAACAAATATGCTACAATACTTAATATCAGGACCAGAGAGTTACTAATCCTCGGCTAGTAAATATCTGCTCTTTGTTAAGAGGAAGAATTGGGGAGGCTGTTTCACATTTGTTGCATATACACAGGTGTGTGTATCTGAGTTGGGGTATAAATCATTAGGCTTGACATACAAATTACTAGATAATTAGCTCGTAACCTGCCAGGCACCTAGTTGCAATTTTGAACACTTTCACTTACTGTCCTTAGAACATCTATCCTAGATTCAATAAAACAATTGTTTCTACTCATTTACCTCATGGGCAGCCATAAAATTAATGATAGTGTATCTAAAGTGATATTTCTAACTTCTTGAGACATTTCATAGAAGATGGAATTTTCCCATCATATTAGTCTAGTTCTGATTAATCTAAGTTTTAGTAATTATATTGGAAAGGATTTATTGGGCAAGAGCATTAAAATAGTCTATTTCAGTTGGGAGTTGTAGCAAGTATACAGAAGTATTACTTTTTGAATGATTACCATAGTAATAATTCTTTGCTCTCTAATAAGATGCCCAAGCAGCATATGAGAAACCTCACTAAGTGATTATATAACTGCATTTTATTTGCTGTGTTACCATTGTTCATACTTCTTCTATAGGAAGAGAGAGTAAACAGTTGCTGAAGCACGGCCCTGCACTCATTCCAGAAAGAAAACAAAGCATATTTAGCAAATAGAATTATCTAACCCAATTGCTATGGACTGAAAGCTTGTGTCTCCCTCAAATTCGTATGTTGAAACCCTAATCTCTAATGTGATGATATTTGGAGATGGGGCCTTTGGGAGATAATTAGGTCATGAAGGTAGAGACTCCATAAAGGGATTAGTGTCCTTTTAAGAAGAGGAAGAGAGCTAGCCCTCTGTCTGCTCTCCATCATGTGAGGATACAAGATGACAGCCATCTGCAAATCAGGAAGAGGGTCCTCACCAGACACCAGCTTGGCCGGCACCTTGATTTTGGACTTCCCAGCTTCCAGAACTGTGAGAGAGAAATTTCTTTTGTTAAGCCACCCAGTCTATGGTATATTTATTACAGCAGCCCAAACTAAGACACCAATGTCATCAACCCCAGCTGTGGATCAGAATCACATGTGGATGATCATCCCAATAGATGCAGAGAAAGCATTTGACAAGATACAGCATCCATTTATAATAAAAACTCTCAATAAAATGGGTATAGAAGGAGGGGCCAGCCCAGTGGAGCAGCGGTTTAGTTCACACTTTGGCAGCCTGGGGTTCGCGGGTTCAGAACCCGGCGCCAGTGATGCACTGCTTGTCAGCCATGCTGTGGGGGTGTCCCATATAAAGTAGAGTAAGATGGGCACAGATGTTAGCCCACGGCCAGTCTTCCTCAGCAAAAAGAGGAGGATTGGCAACGGATGTTAGCTCAGGGCTGGTCTTACTCAAAAAAAAAAAAAAATGGGTATAGAAGGAAAGTACCTCAACATAATAAAGTCCATATATGACAAACCCACAGCTAATATCATCCTCAATGGTGAAAAACTGAAAGCTATCCCTCTAAGAACAGGAACCAGACAAGGATGCCCACTTTCACCACTCCTATTTAACATCCTGGCTAGAGCAATCAGACAAGAGAAAGAAAGAAAAGGGATCCAAATCGGAAAGGAAGAAGTGAAACTGTCACTATTTGCAGATGACATGATTTTAGATATGGAAAACCCTAAAGAATCCACCAAAAAACTTCTAGAAATAATAAATGAACATGGTAAAGTTGCAGGATACAAAATCAGCTGTGTTTCTATACACTAACCATGAAGTAGCAGAAAGAGAAATTAAGAATATAATCCCATTTAAAATTGCAACAAAAAGAATTAAATACCTAGGAATAAACTTAACCAAAGAGGTGAAAGATCTGTACACTGAAAACTATAAAACATTGTTGAAAGAAATTGAAGACGACACAAAGAAATGGGAAGATATTCCATGCTCTTGGATCAGAAGATTTAACATAGTTAAAATGTCCATACTTCCTAAAGCAATCTATAGATTCAACGCAATCCCTATCAAACTTCCAATAACATTTTTCCCAGGAATAGAACAAAGAATCCTAAAATTTATTTGGAACAAGAAAAGATCCCAAATAGCTAAAGGAATACTGAGAAAGAAGAACAAAGCTGGAGGAATCCACTCCCTGACTTCAAAATATACTACAAAGCTATAGTAACCAAAACAGCATAGTACTGGCACAAAAACAGACACACAGATCAATGGAATAATCGAGAGCCCAGAAATAAACCCACACATCTATGAACAGCTAATTTTCGACAAGGGAACCAAGAACATACAATGGAGAAAGGAAAGTCTCTTCAACAAATGGTGTTAGGAAAACTGAACAGCTACGTGCAAAAAAATGAAAGTAGACCATCATCTTACACCATACACAAAAATTAACTCAAAATGGATTAAAGACTTGAATGTAAGACCCGAAACCATGAAACTTCTAGAAGAAAACATAGGGAGTACACTCTTCGACATTGGTCTTAGCAACATACTCTCAAGTACCGTGTCTGACTGGGCAAGGGAAACAATAGAAAAAATAAACAAACAGGACTACATCAAACTAAAAAGCTTCTGCACAGCAAAGGAAACCATCAACAAAACAAAAAGACAATCTAACAATTGGGAGAAGATATTTGCAAACCACATATCTGATAAGGGGTTAACAATCTCCATAATATATAAAGAACTCATACATCTCAACAACAAAAAAACTGACAGCCCAATTAAAAAACGGGCAAAAGACCTGAACAGACATTTCTCCAAAGAAGATATACAGATGGCCAGCAGGCACATGAAAAGATGATTAACATCATTAACTATCAGGGAAATGCAAATCAAAACTACAATGAGATGTCACCTCACACTGGTCAGAATGGCCACAATTAACAAGACAGGAAACAACGAGTGTTGGAGAGGATATGGTGAGAAGGGAACTCTCATACACTGCTGTTGGGAGTGCAGACTGGTGCAGCCACTATGGAAAACAGTATGG
The DNA here is from genome assembly GCA_031878705.1 of Tapirus indicus. NCBI lineage: Eukaryota > Metazoa > Chordata > Mammalia > Perissodactyla > Tapiridae > Tapirus > Tapirus indicus. Next base: position 83,067,597 of record CM062922.1, read on the forward strand.
AGATTCCTCAAAAAATTACGAATAGAACTACCATATGATCCAGCTATTGCACTGCTGGGTATTTATCCAAAGAACACGAAAACACCAATACATAAAGATACATGCACCCGTGTGTTCACTGCAGCACTGTTCACAATAGCCAAGACTTGGAAGCAACCTAAGTGCCCATCAAGGGAGAAACGGATAAAGAAGATGTGGTATATATACACAATGGAATACTACTCAGCCATAAGAAATTATGAAATCCAGCCACTTGTGACAACATGGATGGACATTGAGGGTATTATGCTGAGCAAAATAAGTCAGAGGGAGACGGTCAGAAGCTGTATGATGTTGCTCATAAGTAGAAGGTAAAAATAACAGCAAACAAACACAAAGAGACAGAGACTAGATTGGTGGTTACCAGAGGGGAAGCGGGGAGGGAGGAGGGTGAAAGGGATGATTAGGCACATGTGTGTGGTGAGATGGATTGTAATTAGTATTTGGGTGGTGAACATTTTGCTATCTATGCAGAAATAGAAGTATAATGATGTACACCTGAAATTTATACAATGTTGTAAATCAATGTTACTGCAATAAAAAATAAATTTAAAAAAAAGATGAGAAAAAAAAGAATCACATGTGGAACTTTCACAAATACAGATTCCTGTGAAACCACGTTGAGAGCGACTGATACTTCTTATTGACAAAAGAAATCAGACTTCTCACTGCTGCTCAGTGGATGGAAATGCAGAAGACAGAAGTTGGAAGTCTTGGTATTTTCCAAACAGTGAAGGAAAACTAGAAAGATCGTTATCAATGGTAAGTTAAATCAGACATGAAAGTGGAAAGCTCATCTGAAACTCTTAAACCATTTAAGAATCACATCGAATCAGGCATCTTAGGTTTGTCTGAGGTCTCTACACAACTATAGCACATACTTGCTTATTAATTCAGCAAACTAATGGAATGAGAGGTAGTTAAAAGAACCAAGGGTCTGTTATTAATAGGTGCACAGACATGATGCTGTTAGGGAACATGGCTAACTGATTGTCTAGGATTGATAATTAATTGGGGCTCTTTATGATTTGTAATAAAAACTCATATTTAAGACTACTAAAATGGAAATAAATATTCCCTGCCCCCACTGAAAGATCTAATATTCCAAGGGAGGAAACTGTGGCACTGAAGCCTGGTGTGACTTACCTCTCCCAGAGAATCACTGCCATCAGCCTCAACCTCTTTCGTGAGATCCTGAGTGAGTCCTTGTGAGGATTTCCAGAATTTCCAAGGACAGAGTAAATAAATACTTCTACCCTCCTACATCTTCTATAGTCTGTACTGGTAATGATCCATTTCTCCAATCTGGAGGATGTAAATAGAGAATTATCTGATTCTCTTCTCCCTTAAGACTGAATAAACCAGTCCACAAAGGCTGGAATTGCAGCCTGTGCTCAGACACAGGTTTAGCCACAACATGGAAGCTACAACCTAGAAGCTCCAAGCTCCACCCCTAGCTGGTGGGAAGAAGATCGTGCTTGGTCACTTGAAGGGCTGTCACCCTACTAAACCACAAAGGGCTCACATTTCATCTCACTGTCCTGCTCCTCCTGGAAAAAGGAATTCCATTTGGAATTAGTCATTTCAGTTCATTAACATTTACTGAATACCCCATTCATGCCAGACATAGACACTCTTCTCATCTTTGGAAGAAAAGGTGGTCTTTGCCCTTGAGGGGTTATAGTCTCAGGGGAGGTGAGAAACACAGACGATGACTTCAATATAACATCAAAACTAAGATCAAGGAATACAAAGGTGAGTGAAAACAGCACCTAATTTCAACCTATAGTTCAGAGAGGATTTCCTGAGGGGATGAGACCCAAACCTATTCTTGAAGAGTGTGCAAGGCAAACGAATTACAGAAGATGGTTCCACACAGTGGGGACAGCAGGATGAAGCTACCAGGGGTGAAACAGGTCAAGGCAAGTTTTGTATAACACACTGAGGAGCTTGTACTGTCTAAATTAGGGAATACCTGGAGGTTTTTGTACTGCTGCCAAATGCCTCTGATATCAGGAGAGCACACAGAGCAAGAACATCCCATGGCCTTGCCCTACATACGAGGTCCAACTGCAAGTAACACACCTAAGGAGACTTCCAAAGCTTACAGATGACACAAGAAATACAGGAACACCAAAAGAGGACCCATGTACTTGTTCAGTAGATATCTATGAAGCAATACTAGTTGCAACTCCAGTCCTTGGTGCTGGGGATTTCTATAGTGATCAAATGTTTATTTGACATCATGGAGAGTTCAGTACAGTGCAGAAGATAAAGCTTAATGAATAACTATAATGAAATATGCTGACTGTAGGAAGTATAAGTAGCTATAGGAAGAGCAAAAAGACCTCTCTACTAAAACATGGACATAATACTGCAGAAATTCTCCCTAAAGTTACTAAATGTCAACTTTCCAGCATTGACCCATCTTGTTAATAATTTGATTCCTAGAAGACAGCCACCACCCAAACCTGCCCATGAAACTAGGGTTACCCTGATTACCAGTCAGGCTGTCTGGGAAGGTTAGGAACACCTAAAGCCAAAGAATTTCACAAGATAACTTCAGACAATCCCAGATGAAAGGGCCTGCCAGTTCACCCAGAAACATTCACTGTAAGATTCCTTAGAACCTGTGTTTATATAAAATACCCACTTCATCTCAATCTTCTAAATTGGGCTGTGCTGTTCTTTCTTCACTTCTTAGCATGTAATAATATCTCCCATTTATACAGTACCTGAGCTTTCCAAAGCAATCATATATAAACTATCATGTAAGCAGTAAAGTTATCCTGTGAGGTAGGCAGGATTATTATCACCAGCCTCATTATATATAGATGAAGATACTGAGGCTCTGAGAGGTCTGGTGTCAGGCTGGGTGCAGAGAGGACACTAGAACCAAGGTGTCATGATTCTGAGCCCAGGAAAGTTTTTATGCTGGGGAAGACCATACTGCATGGTGGTGACAAGCTTGAGTCAACCAAAAGTTTCAGTCCACAGTCTACCACTTACAAGCTATGTGACCTCAGAAAAATGATATCACCTTGCTGAGCCTCAGCTTACTCATTTGCAAACTGCACCTGTAAAATAAAACCTGACCATCACTGGTCTGCTCTTCAGCATCCTTCAACCACAAGCTGAGATCACAGACCTACCTCAAGAGGCTGTTGTGAGAATTAAGTAAAAGAACATGTGTGAAAGATCTGAGTACAGTGCCTAACTCATAAAAGTGATTAACCCATTTTAGCTATGATGATGAAAAGGAGTTTGATGATGAGATATAGAAAGGAAAAACAAATTAGATATAAAGCCAGTGTTATGCTGGTAAATGTTTAACAACTAGTCCTCTAAAGAAAAACAACAACAAAACAAGCCCCATTTGTAGCATTTGCCAATTTCTGTGATGTAAATATTCCCACAATAACCAATCTTAAGTTACCAATATGATGTCACTGAACATGGCATTGGGAAGAGATGTGTACAATTAGCTCTGGTGAGCCAGTCTGGGCCAGTTCTACCAGTAGAAAGACTGAAAAGGAAAGTAGGTGCAAGCTGCCGAGTATCTCCTTCTCCCTCTGACTATTAAAGTAGATGTGGCTGCTTTGCTGATGATCTGATTTTGTATAATTTAAAAGGGGTAAATGTGACTTCAAGATTTACTATAAAGCTACAGTAATCAAGACAGTGTGGTATTGGCGAAAGAGTAGACAAATAGATCAGTGGAACAGAATAGAAAGCCCAGAAATATCCCCCCATAAATACAGTCAACTGATCTTTGACCAGGAGCAAAAGCAATACAACGGAACAAAGAGAATCTCTTCAACCAATGGTGCTGGAACAATTAGACATCTACATGCAAAAAATGAATCTAGACACAGACCTTACACCCTTCATCAATATTAACTCAAAATGGATCATAGACTCAACTGTAAAATACAAAACTATTAACTCCTAGAAGATAGTATAGGAGAAAATCTAGATGACCTTGGATATGGTGATGCCTTTTTAGATACAACACCGAGAAACAACCCAAGAAAGATATAATTTATAAGCTGGGCTTCATTAAAATTAAAAACTATTGATCTGCTGAAAACAATATCAAGAGAACCGGAAGATAAGCCACAGACTGGGAGAAAATACTTGCAGAAGACAGATCTGATATAGGACTGTTACCCCTACAAAGAACTCTTGAAACTTAACAATAAGAAAATAAACAACCCAATATAAAAATGGGCCAAAGACTCTAACAGGTTCCTCATCAAAGAGGATATACAGATGGCAAATAGGCATATGAAAAGATGCTCCACATCATTTGTCATCAGGGAAATGCAAATTAAAACAATAAAGAGATACCACTACACACCTATTAAAATGGCCAAAATCTGGAACACTGACAACACCAAATGCTGATGAAGACATGAAGCAACAGAAATTTTCATACATTGCAGGTGGGAATGTAAAATGGGACAGTCACTTTGGGAGACAGTTTGGCGGCCTCTTAAAAACTAAACATACTCTCACCATATGATCCAGCAATCATGCTTCTTGGTATTTACCCACAGGAGTTGAAAACTCTGTTCACACAAAAACCTGCACAACAGATGTTTGTAGCAGCTTTATTCATAACTGCCAAATCTTGAAAGCAACCAATATGTCCTTCAGTAGGTGAATGGCTAAATTAACTGTGGTACATCCAGACAATGGAATATTATCCAGTGCTAAAAAGAAATGAGCTCCCAAGCCATGAAAAGACATAGAGGAAACATAAATACATATTACTAAGTGAAAAAAAGCCAATCTGAAAAGGCTACACATGGTATGGTTCCAGCTATATGACATTCTGGAAAAGGTAAAGCTATAAAGACAATAAAAAGGTCAGTGGTTGCCAGAAGTGAGGAGAGAGAGATAAATAGGCAGAGCACAGAGGACTTTTAGGGCAGTGAAAATACTCTGTATGATATTATAATGATGGATATATATCATTATACTTTTGTCCAAACCTATAGAAAGTACACCACCAAGAGTGGAAGCCTAAGGTAAACTACAGACTTTGGGTGATTATGATGTGTCAATGTAGGTTCATCCTTGGTTAGAAAAAGTGTAGCACTCTGGTGAGTGATGTTGATAACAGGGCAGGCTATGCATTTTAGGGGCAGGGGATATATGGGAAATTTCTATACCTTCCTCTCAATTTTGTTGTAAACCTAAAACTGCTCTAAAAATTAGTCTTTAAAAAAGAGGGGAGGGAATAAATGTTGCTGCACTCTGGCTTTTGAGCCTTAAGATATCTGCCTGAGCATCCAGTGACCAACTGTGCCTGTGAGATAAAATCTGTCCCTCCCAGATCTGCTCTTCAGTATCCTTCAACCACAAACTGGGATCACAGAGCAGCCTGCACAGCTCATGCATGCACTCAGGAGGGACCCTGAGCCTGTCTCCTTAACTCCGTCAAGCAGAAGCAAGATGAACTTTGTTTCAAAAGAAAAATTACTGAATCCCAACATTTAGGAGACTTTTCTTTCTTCTCAGTCTAGCAGAGTGAAGGCTGACAAAACCAACGCAGTCTAAGCCAACACACTATACGTGGTGAAACTGAGCTTGTGCAACATTGAGATTTTAAAACCTTGGATGTACATGTGATAGAAGCAAACATGTTATAACTGTTGCTTATTCACCAAAGGCACATTCTTGACACAAACAGAGGGACCAGGACCAGATCTTCAATGTGATTTACGAAATCACTCAACACCAAACTGATCTATGATAGCCTGCCCATGGGTTAGAAAAATCAGATCAAATGATGTAACTCAAAAAATGGTGGTGGTACTGAGGCCAAACATTTGGACCATGTCATCTTAAAACTTGAAGAATCTTTCTTTCAGCTCTTGCTTGCAACTGGCTTCCATTATGTACCAAAGTTTATTAAATTTAAAATTGTTCAAATACCTTACATTGTATTCAACCTAAGTTTTGAGGAAAAGGGAAGTAAACTGAGGGAACATATCTTGTTCATCGAATCCCTGATTTCAACTCCAAAACTTGTATTTAGAGACCACAAGTATCTTAACAGAGCTATATACTCATGTGGTCTTCAGGAAAAATCATTTGCATCCAGTTCTCTACTATTATTAATTGCCAGCATTAATAGAGTTAATTATCCTCAAGGAGAAATGCTTTCTCTCAAAATGGGATACATCTCCCTGAGTGATTATGAAAAATTCTAATAGCAGCGAACATTATAGCTAGAGAGTTACAAAAAACTGTTTAACGGGGAAATTTTTAAATGTGGCCCCTGTGGAGGAGTAAACCTGCTTCTTTCCATTTCTTGGGTTCTTCCTTTGCACTCAGGAGATCTGCTGCTTATGCCAAGAAGAAACAAAGAGACAAACTACCTTTTATTAAATGTCTACTATGCTCCAGATGCTGGACATGTGCCACCCCTATTAAACCCTACCACAAATGAAGGAGCCGAATTGTATAATCCTTACTTATGGACCAAGAAACTGAGGGTCATAGAATTGAAGCAAGTGGCCCACAGTCTTACATTAGGAAGGACCAAAGGCAAGGATCAAAACCAGGTCTATTCAACCAAAAAACCCATGTTCTTTCCACTACACTAAAATCTTTCAAATTCTAAAAAATAAGTTTTAAGTTATTGTTTTGGAGCAAGAAGAATAATAAGGACTGGTGAGTGTGGCATTAACAAATTTGCAGGCCACTTCTTGAAGGTGACTGGGATCTGACACTCAAAAAAATTTTCGGGCTAACATCCACACCTGGAAATCGTTTGGAGAGGACAGACTGGCTAGCACAGCAGCTATCTCCGCGTTGGCCAGTACCTAAATTGACAGGCTGCCTTGCTGAACAATTGGTGAAATTTCCGGGTAGCACTGCAAGGTTTTCTGAGACACATAACACTCAGTAATCAATTCTAGAGGACCCTGAGACAAATGGGGAGCTTCTTATCCCAAAGCCAGGACAGTGGTCGAAGGTTGGAGAAAGTGGGAAGGAACACTCAACTGAAAAGGCTTCCATCTCCATTTCCTCCTTTTTCTTGGTTTCCCCACTAGGTGTGCAACTGGCAGAGTAGGACTCCGTATTAGAAGAGAATATAATGAAAAAGGGAAGTGAGATGGTCCAGACAGAGCTGCTCCCACCTCTCAACCAGTCTAGTCAAACTGCTCTGATCACTCACCTCCTTCTCCATCAGACATCTCCCCTCTCCCCTCCTGGAATCTTCTGTCAGTTGCTTTTGACAGAATGGAGTCCCCTGTCCACCAGACCAGATAGAAGGAGTTATGCTTCAACAGTGCTCCTGGCGTCATAATAAGGAGCAAAGCATCATCCACCCCAGGAGTTACAAAAGTCAACATACAGTGAGAAAAAAAAGAATCTTCTGAGAACTGTCAGCAATCAACCTGTCCTTGACACTCTTACTTTATGTTAATGACAAAAAAGGAAAAGGAGCATCTCATACCCTCTTCTTCCCCAAAGCAGAGGAGTATCTGTGTTTCAGGAACATTATGTGGACTTATTTCAGAGTGCTAAAATAAACAGAAAAGCCAAAAAATGTCCCTGAGAGGCTATGTAGGCCCAATACCGAGAAAGATGCACTGAGACTTCATTTATTCCTTCCCAATTAAAACCCTACTCTCCAGTCAACACATCACTTTCCTAACAACAATATTCCAAGTACAGTCTCAGCCCCAGAAATAATACCATATTGCTCCCTTTGTCTGAAATGCCTCCCATCTATGGGTATGTCCTCCAAAAGTTAGCTGAAGTTTCACCCTGTCCTTGGAAGCCTTCCTTGACCACCCCAGTCAAAGCAGTTTTCTGCTGCAGCTTGCTGAGCCTCATTGTACCACTTGCTATTTTCTCCATTCAACCAAGCAATTTGAGAGTTCCTTGATGACAAGAGCCTGTCTTAGATATCTGTGAATTTCCCCACAGGGTCAAGGAAGGAACAGGTTTTAGTTCCCGCATTGCAACCATTCTGCTTCTGAAGTCAAATTGAGTCACAAGAGTCTTGACTCCGAGAAGGAGCATTACCCACCTGTCTCTGTGGGGCCCCAATAACCCTGAGTTGGATCTGACCTAGAGGAATCATACAAGTGGACCAAGACTTCTCTTCCTTGTGCAACTACAGGTACTTAGACTTTCCCATGATGTTCAATGTGCTTTTCCCCAGCCATCACATAACAAGCTGCTTCCTTCTGGATCCTACACAGTTGGATTACAGTGCATGTGGTAAAACTCACTGAGAGCTCTTCTCAGGCAGAGCCCCATCCTGGAGGGAACACCTATATCCATGGCAGTGTCTCACAGAGGAGATCATTTAACAATAGGCTAAGGTGGCAGAAGATAAAGTCTAGGCAGAAATGCTGCCCTTGGCAAAGACACGGCCATGGAACCTCACTTCCAGGAAGGCCCCATGGCAGAGCTCTTCTCTGTACCTCTGGGAGGATCAAAGTCAGGAGTGAAAGTCCTGCTCCTCCAAGAAGACCCATTGGCTTCCAGGAAGGTGAGGTTCTATTCAACAAAACAGAGGAGTCATGCACAGTGTCATCAGCTCTGGTAACTAAAAAAACATGCTGTGTGGTTCAAGTTTGTTTTTAGGAGGCAAATGAGCAAAAAACAGAGTCAGGTTAGGTCATAACCATAAATCAACCTGCTCCAAGGCAAGGTCCTTTCTCAGAATGTCATGCCTGTGGCCTCCCCACACATCTATCTGCTCCCTTCTGCAGAACTACTTACCCAACACTCTGCCCCCCAGAGAGAGCAGGAGGGGAACAAAAGGGACCGAGGAGGAGGAGGAGAAGATAGGCCATCCATCAAAGACTATGCAACCTGGCAGAGAGCAGGGCTGTGTCAGCAGGACGACTGGGGGAAAGTGAAAAAAGAAGCCCAGGGAGGTGTTTTTCAGCTGTTCTAGATAACTTTCCTTCAAGACAGGATTAGGCTCAGCTTTTGATCTATGAGTCCAAGCTTTTACAAATTAGAGCACAGAGTGGGGCAAACCTCCTGAGGACGTTTCACTAGCATCTTCCAGCAAATTTTTCAACCTCTCCTCACAGTCCACTTTTCACTTTAGTCATGCTCTTATCATATGCAAAGATGACAGAAACCAGGATGGGGGATTTCCCTGGCTCTCCATAGGCCACCCATGCCTAGGGTGAGAGTCAATGAGGCAGTTTTGCAGGGAGAGGAGAAGACTTGCTTTGTGTTGCTTGAGAGCGAGAAAACACAGAGTGGTGAGGTGGGGGACAAGAATCCAAAGGCATTTGCAACCTCAGAAGGGGTGGCCCTTACATGACAACCACAGAAAGTAGGTAGCAAGGTCCCTGACACAAAGTGTCAAGAAATGTTAGCTACTCTTAGAGGTATTATTAGTGCTGAGTGGGGAGGGGAGGGGATGTGGCATGCTAAATCAAAAGTACTTTCTACCTTTAATCAGTAGCACCTGCCTGGAGGTCAGGCGGAAAGTGCGCAGAGACCTCCCAAAAGGCCAATTCTAGACCAGAGATGCTCAGATTTTATTGTGTGTATGAACAATCCAGTGATCTGAATAAATGCAGATTCTGATTCAGTAGGGCTCAGATGGCACCTGAAATTCTGCATTTCTAACAAGCTTCTAGGTGAAGCCAATGCTGCTGGCCCTCAGAGCACATTGTGAGTATCAGGACTTGAAATCAGAGCAGATCAAGATCTGCATCTTTGACAATGGGCCTTTGTCAGTGGTGGGTGAGAGACAGAGGCTCATCTAGTGACTTAAATACCCATTTACTGCAGACACACATACCCACGATCACACACAGAAGCAAACACGCACCACAGACATGTGTGCCTAGTGATCATTTGTGTCACTTCTCTCTGCTCACATATTACCTGAACAATAATATTACATATCACCTGGACAGCAATAGAAAATAGAGGCATGGAGGCGTAAAGACATGAATGGAGAAACTCAAAAAAGAAGAAATAAGAATTTTAAATGTTCAACCTCAAAAAAAGCAAATTAAGACAAGATAAAAATTCTTGTCTCTCAGGTTGGCAAAGATGGAAAACAGTAATAGTTTCTAGATTTGGTGACATTGTGGAGAAAGGACACACTCACGCACTGCTGGGGAGATAAGAAATTGAGAAATCATTCTGGAGAGCCATTTGGCAACCATTTGCCAAAAACATTCATATCCTCCAACCCTGTAATTTTACTTCTGGGAATCATCATAAGGAAACAATCTAAGGGGTATGTCCATAAGGATGACCAAGGATGTTCACAACAGCATTATTTATAATAGAAAAACAGGACAGTCCATCCAAACAATAGAATACTACTCTGCCTTTAAAAATCACATTTGGGGGAGGGTGGAGGAATTGGATGAAGGGGGTCAAAAAGTACAAACTTCTAGTTATAAGATAAGTAAGTACTGGGGATGTAATGTACGACATGATGAGTCTAGTTAACACTGCTGTATGGTATATTTGAAAGTTGCTAAGAGTAGATCTTAAAAGTTCTCATCACAAGGGAAAGAAAGCATTCTTTTCTCTTTTCTTAATCGATATGAGATAATGAAAGTTAACTAAACTTACTGTGGCAATCACTTCACAATATATGTAAGTCAAGCCATTATGCTGTATACTTTAAACTTCTACAGTGATGAATGTCAATTATATCTCAGTAAAACTGAAAGAAAAATAAAATTTTTAAAAATAAAATAAATTAAAAAATAAAATTCACATTTTAGAAAAATATTTTAGGGACTTGGGAAGATGCTTACAGCGTACTTATTAGAAAACAAGTTCTGAAACAACATATATGCTTCAATCCAAACTGGATAAAATAACAAATATATGCTTATCTTCATAGTGCAGATTCATAGGAAAAGGGTTTCCTAATTTTTATATTTAACAGATTTTCTACAACAAACAACCTCTCTGAGTCTGTTTGCTCATCTGTAAAATGGAATAACAGTGTCTACTTTATGAAGATCAAACACATTAAATACCAGTAAAGCCTGATGATAGTAAACCCTCAAAACTGCACGCTGTTATTAGTTATGGCGATTTTTACCTTGTTTGCTGTATCTCCAGTGCCTAGAATGGAATCTACCTAGCACATATTAGACACTCAATAAATATTTATTGAATAAACTAAGAATTACACACTGCACGTAGGGCATCGGTAACATTAAAATCAGATATGTTGGTTGGAACAGATCACAAAGGACACTGAGTAAGAGTTAACTAGTTTTGACTTTACATTCTGGATGACAAACCAGGAGCCACTGAAGGGTTTTAAGTGAAGAAAGAGAGGACATGGCAGATGGTTACCTACTTTGATTGGTTTGTTAGAAAATTATAAGGATGATGTTAGAAAATTGGAATAATAATGATAATGTAAGGGCAAAAATAAGTTAGCTAGTAAACAGTAAATCGACCACTTCCATTTCTATATGGCCTGAAGGTTATTTAAAGGAATTTTGCACTGCTTGGAAAAGTCTAGAAAGCAAAGCCAGGCCACTCTGAAGCTCAGAACTGTGAAGAAACAGGCCCAGCAATGCCATTGACCTGAAATAAACCTGGGGCAGCAGGAGTCTCCTTCCTTCTTCCTTGATCTTTGCAGCAAAAAGCATCATGGCTTGAGGCAATCATCACCTACTGCCTGGCCGATTAGCTATTTTCTCACTGAAAAAGTAATCCACAGGGGTCAGAATCCACCTGGATAATCCACCTGGATAGCCAGCCCGGAATTCCAGCGTGCCTTTCAGAGAGTGGTCAGTACCTTCATGGGCCTCAGGAGGACCTCCCAGGACCACCCCGCCTCATTCCCACCTTCCTCAGACTCTCCAAGGCCTTGATCCAGACCCCACAAATGGCCAAAGGGAGCCAGCCGAGCAGCCAACTGAGAACCAAAAAGGTGGTTAATACTGTTCTAGTTCAGAAAGCAGACTGTGGCATGAGATCTGCTAGATCAACCACACTTAATAATGCTACAACCTTGAGCAACATTGAGCAATTGTCTATATCTCATTTTCCTTATCCATAAAATGGAGATAATAATAGTACCTAGATTATAGGGCTTGGGGGAAGATTAAATTAATTCACACATGTAAGACAATGAAAACTGTGCTTAGCACAAAATAAGCACTCAATATTATTATTCGTTGCTAATACTATTATTGTCATTTTAACATATATAGGCCTTATCTCTTCAATTGTATTATAAACTCCTTGAGAGCAGGTAATCCTGTCTTATACCTCTCCACACTCCCATTGCATCAAGGCCAATATCTTGTCTATAGTAGGAATGGTAATGCACTCATGGACTAAATCCACAAGAGGAAGTTAGCAGAACTGCCCAGAGCAACCTTCCATTGACAATGACCCTCTAAAAACTCCATTCCTCTAACAAAGAAAAAACCCTCATCTAATAAAAAGCAACCCCCCTCCTTCTACACCACTTATTCCCCACAATGGGGGCAGTTACTGATTACCATAGCGCCCCCTATAGAAATATGCTGGCTTTTCACCTCTTCCACATTACCTACCAGGGATCCAGAAGCATCAAGAGCAGTCATCAGACTTTTGTCACGGCCCCTCTACACACCCCGCTACCCCGCACTCATCCTGAGCAATTTCCCCTAGACTCATACTTTGTGCCAACATCGTCTCTCATCTCAGTACATTTGAGCAACTTTAAATTATTTTTCCCCACATAAGGAAATGAATAAATAACTGAAGTTAATAAATACTGAACTGTTCCTTATGTCTAGTCGTTCCCACCAAAAAAAAAGTCTCCTAAGTAATTTTAAACACGTGGATTTTTTTTTTTTGGAATGTCATTTCAACCATTTTTAATAACTTTTGAGAACAAGCAGTATGAAATTTCCTGAGCATTCAACACATTCTGCTGGTCCTGTGACTATGGAATTCCATAAACAGCCCATCCATGCCCAGTGGATAAATGGCTGTGGTTTGTAAAATGAGCATCTGTGATGTGAGAGGAACCAGTTGGGGTGCTTTTCCTCAGCGGAGGTGAAGAGCTGCCTGCAGGCTTCTCTTTCTGTCACTCTGATCTCCATCTTAACAAAAATGAGAAAGCATGCCCTTGGAATTCCAGCAACACAACAGAAAGGATATAAACCCCCAAATCCAGAAGGTAGGTTGTGCAAAAGCTGAGAGAATGGTATGAAGTCCCACATCTTAGAGAACCTGAAGTGTTCTGAATCTGCTAATCTTGATAAGACACCTTAGTACCCAGCACAGGCTAGTCCTGGGAGAGACACAGGGAAACCCAGAGCAGGATGCCCCAGCCTTTATCATCTGCAAGCTTACCCCATCTCTATCGAGGTCCCTCCGAGAACTCTCTTTTATAACTCCAGCTAAGAAGTACCAACACCAATTTCCTGTTTGTTCGTTTCCTCTGCCAAATAAATAATCTTGAGATCCCTCTCAGAAATTTTCTTTGGTATTTCTTTTACCAGGTACAGTTTACAGAATCAATGTTGCCCTAAGAAGATGTGTTTAAATAGTGTTAAATATATACTTGATGATTCAGTGGCACTGCAGGAGTCTTTATTTAAAGGAAGCTTGAAGAAGATCCTCTTGCAATGAAAATAATCTCCCAATTTATCAGTCAGCTGAGATTAGATGTTTGCATATGAAGATTTTTAAAGTGAGACATAATACTTTCACAGCATTAGAATCTGTCCAGTGTGTCTTACATTCACTCAATGAACATGTACTGCCCATGCTTACTTAATAATATCTGAACATTTTTGCCTCTACCATGTGGTCATAAATAATCCGGGGAGACTCTGACTGCTTTCTAGGAAGCAAGTTATATCCAGGGACCACACAAACCTAAACACTGTGCCAATCAGAAGCTAAAGGCTCAGAATCACATTTTTCCACCAGTTGGAAAAATCTGAGAAGAAACAAAAGGATACAGGGTGTGTGTTCTCAAATTGGACCCAGGTGAGTCTTCAGAGCCCAGAGCTCAAAGAGAACTAAAGCTGACCTCTGAGTAAACCTCTGCTGCAAAATAGCTTTGGCCACCTGGCTCCCGAGTAAGAAAGAGAAAGAACAAGAAAAACAGGTGATCTAATTAATTGACATTTCAAGTTAAATGAGGACTGAGGTCATAAATATTTTTTCCTGCTCTTATTGATATCTTTATAAAATGTTTTCTTCTGCTTTCCAGTAAAAGGTTTAAATTAACGAAAGGCAACCTGGAAAAGTTGAGATAACACTAAATTGGGAATGAAGAAACTCACAACATGGTCCCAACCTGCTGCTGTCTGATATCTAGAAAGTGCCTTTCCCTCTCTGGGCTTCATGGTCCCATCTGTGAAGGAGAGGCTAGGCTGGGTCATCACTAGGCCCGTGCTGTTCTGATAGTCTGTGCCTGGGATCTCTAGGCTCATCCTGAAGGGATTCAAGGTCCTCATCCTTCTGACCACTTCTCACTGTTACACATCCTGTGACAGTGGACAGGGAAGGTAGAAAGGATTGAGCTGAACCCATTTCTCGATGGGCAGGTTTTGTTTCTACTCGATTCCTCTTTTGAATCATCCTGTAATCATGTGCCTCTACCTTCTAAAAAGTGGAATAACTACATTATGGTGAGTTCAGGATACTGCTTAGTTGAAACCCAGTGCATCAAGGTTTCACTACAAAATTCAATGTGAATCATATCACATAGACATGCATTCATATCTATGTATGAAGATCAAGAAGAAGAGAATTTGCACCAACTAGAATGGACAGGGGAGGCCTTGAGGAAGAGGGGCAGGAGCCAGCCCTGGCCTGCTCGGCCAGCAATGTCTTGAGGGTAAGGCTCTGGGTCCTTCTTGTGCCACCACAACCCCATGGAAGGATGAAAACAGCTACTAGCATTGACCAAGCACATACTATGCACCAGGCACAGCTCTAAGCATGTGACGTGTATTAATTTATTTAACCATCACAACAACTCTATGAGACAGAAATGATCATTACTCCAGTTTTACAGAGGAGGGGACTTGAACTTGCCAAGTTCACACAGCTAGTAGAGGGCTTGAGTTGAGCCTGAATTCCTAACCACTACATTAAGAAAAGCATTTAGATGGATGAAGAGACTGAAGTAGGACATTTAAGGTGAGAAGACAGCTTGTGCAGAGGCCAGGAGCTGGTCACAGGCAGGTCATGTGGAGAGGAGACAAAGACTTCCCTGACTCGGAAGGTGGTTGACTCTGGGGGGTCAGGAGAGATCAAGTCCAGCATGTAGAAAGGGGCCAGATTATTCTCCATCCATTCATTCAACCCAAGTGCCCACTCCACTCCAGGCCCTGCCCCGGGTGACCGAGATCCAGTGAAGTCCCCGGAAGCCTACAGGCAATCGGAAGGCTCCAACTGCTGAGCTGAGGAGCTTGAACTTGAACTGGAAGTGGGAACCACAAATGGTGTTGGCCTGCAGTCTAGCAGGAGGCTGGACCAGGAGGAGAGGTGGTGATGGAAGCCCTGGAAAAAGCAAGGTGAGCAGCTGCCTTCCCCTTTCTTGCCCAGATTTCTGCAGCCCAACATATGGCACATCTCTGCTAAGTCCTGGACCTTGCTGTGGGCAGAGATCCAGAGGGCGTGGGGCCACCTCCGTGCGCCCCCTCCTCTGCTATGGCTGGTCCTGGCCAAGGTCAGGCCAGTGACTCCCTGCACTCTAAGGGCCCAGTAAGACTGCCACACCCAGGGAGGGCACTGTGCCCAAGATTACCTTCATCCTCAGGATGCGTGCCACCGACTGGATTATAAGGATATTCTATTGTGCAATTACTTCACATTATTAATGTGCCTTGAAACAAACAATGTCTAAAATAGATCTCTGCTGTGGTTAGGGTTTATTATTATTCAGCATAAAGTTGGAGTTTATTTCAAAAATAATTCTTGAAGACCTACTTTGTGCTCAATAAATATGTGTTGAATAAATGAATTAGTGAGTAAGTGAATGGATTAAAAAATGAATTGAGCTAGGTACTGCCTGTAAGTGCCTTACGTTAAAAGAACCTGTGATAACTCCAGATTTTGAGAGGACCAGAGAAACAAAGAGGGGAAAGACTTGGAACCCAAGGAAAGTTTCCGGTCCCCTCCTGGCCTCTCTTTAGGACTGGAAAGATTAACTTTCTCTAGGTACACTCCCTCCTCCTCTCCCTCCCGCCCACAGGAATAATGTGAACAGGCAGATGCACAAGCAAAAGTTCTAGCGGGGAGGAGAGACAATATGTACAAACCAGAAGAAGCAAACAGAATAATTTCTGAAAGTATAGATATAATCATAGTTAAACCCAGTTGCAATTACATACAATTTTTTCTAGGAGACTAGTTCCTAGTCAATATTTATCAAGTATAGATAGATTGGGGGGGGCAGAGGAAGGGGGAGTTGAAGCAGAAGATAAGGGTAACCACTCCTTCTAGTTATTACTGAGTGAATTTCAAACCTCTTAGCCATCTTCCAAATCAAAAGGCTTAATTCAAGACTTAAAAATCACGACTTAAAGATGACCACATCTTCTGTGCCTACTTCCAAATAGAATAATTCACTTCACAGATTGTAAGACAGAATCTTGCCCTTTGTTTATTCACTCATGCATCCATCCTCTTAGCAAATATTCATTTTGGAGTTGTATTTGCTGACAATGCACTAGGTGCCATGGGTGCAGCAGTGGACAGAGTTGAGCCCCTGACTTCAAGCAGCTTGTAGCCCAGTGGGGGAGCCAGCCTAGAAAGGGAACGGTGTGGCAGTCAGTAGGACCATGTCTGTTTGTTTAATATCAGCCCCCAGCACAGTGCCTGGCACACAGGAGCAGCTCAACCAGGATCTGTTGAATAATTTAAAAGGGAATTGTGATAAGTTGATCTAAGTGTCTTGATAAGGCTGAGTACAGGGCAGCCAGAGAACCCACTAGAGAATAAACCTATATCAGGGAGACCAAGGAAGATTTCCTGGAAGAGATGTCACATTAACAGAAAACCCAGGGAGCGACTACGAGTAAGTCAGGTGAATGTGGGTTTGGGGAGTATTTTCCTATTAGGAGAAAACCTGCAAAGGGCAGAGGTCAGAGGCCAGACTCTGGGGAAGGAGTGGTGTATCTGTGTCACTGCTAGATGTCTGATGTTGCTGGAAGTTAACTGAGAGTGTGTGTGTGTGTGCACGCTAGTGTATATGAGTGGGGTTTTGAGTGTGTGTTACTGTGTGTGAGGGAGTAGGTGAGTGTGCTTGTGTGAATGTGCATGAACATAAGTGCACGCATGTGTACGAATGGGTGTGTGCCTGTCTATCCTGGAGGGCAGCAATGAGCCTGAGGATTTAGTAAGGTCCCATATGGCATACTAAGAAAGTAGAACCTTATTCTGAGTGCACAGTGGGGTCACCCAAGAGTTTCAGGCAGGAAAGTGACTTGAGAAAGCTCCCTTTGGTGCAATTAGCCAAAATATGAATTGGTCTCTCAGGTGAGAGATGTCAGGAAGCAACGTGGCCAAAACTAAGGCAGTGGCTGTGGAGATGAACAGGACAGGCCCAAAAGAGACTGTCGAGGTAAACCAGACATGATTTGGTGATTGGTTACTCTGTGAACAGGGCTCCGTGCTGAGATCGAGGAAGCAGGAGAAGAAGCAGGACTGAGATAGCAGGATTCAGCAGGCACAGGCTGGGGGCCTTCACTCCTAACTTCTCCTGCCATAAAAATCAGAGACATCTGCGCACAGTGGATAAGAGCATGTTCTCTAGGGACAGAGCTCAGGTTCAAATCTTGGTGCTGCATGACCTAGCTGTGCGACCTCAGGCAGCATCCTATTCCTCTCTGTGCTCCAGTTTCTCCATCTACTTCCTCGAGCTGTTCTGAGGAGCATGTGAGTTAACGTTTGTAAAGTGACCACAGTCATACCTGGCACAGAGCAAGTACTATGTAAGTATTTGTCAAATAAAACTCTCTTCAATAATTTCTTGGGCCAATTGAGCTTGCATTTGCATACTTCACATTTCCATCCCTTTGTCTTCCAGCATTCTCCTGTGTGTTGACGCTTTCTCCTGCTTTAGGTTATGGTGCTTTATTACAAGGCCTTGAGACGGTGATCTGTCTTACCTGAACACAGAATCTCTCTGAACCTGTGTCCACCTCTGACGTCTATCCCCTCTCCTCATAACCGAGTTTCTGGGTAGAGGACACTAGACCCTGCTCTCCGTCTTCTCTCTCTCGCCCTCATTCATATCCCCACTTATTGTAATGAGGAGTCTCCTCCCAGAACCCCAGCTCTGGAGGGGAACTGCTCTCCCCGAAGTCACCAGTGAGCTCCTAACTGCTAAATCCAATGAGCCCATTTCAGGCCTGCTGGCTTGCTGGGTGCCCTGGGGCAGTCTGGCATGTTGATAACTCTGTGCTTTTCCCTTTTCCCCAATTCTGCTGCCTCCCAGGCCTCCTTCTGTCTCTCTGGCTGCCAGCTGTCCTTCCCTAGCTTCGAGGTATCCTCAGGCTCATCTAGGCAGGACTGGCCCTCCCACTGGCTGGGCTGTGATAATATACAGGTCTGCTCCCACTTGACAGAGAGCACCTTCCGGGTACAGCCCCTGCCTTACGCCTTCTTGATTCCCCACCACGTGGTTAAATGCCTGACACTTCACCTAATAGAAGCTCAATAAATGTTGAATGAATGAATAAATGAATGGATGAACAAATAGAACCAAACTACTTTACCTCTTTCCTAATTTTCCCAGAATGTACAGCAATTATTTGTATGAAAATTACAAATGCTGACTCACTGCCTGAACAATGACTCACTAACTGATTGATTCACTTTTAAGCTCTGTGACTTCCCCTCTGGTCAGTAACTGGACTTCTAATCCAGAAATGGGCCAAAATTCCTGGTCTTGATATCCCAACTGGTTGCCATGGCAATGCTTCAACTTCATAATGTTCTGAGACTTCAGGTCCCAGTGACCATATTGTACACTTGGGCAGAACCACTTGTCTTCACTACTCACTTCTGACTCATAAAGAGAACTGGGATGTTTTTGTTTGCCCACTATGCTTTATTTCTCTTTTTTAAAAAATCTAAAGAGTGAGATTGTTTTAAGGGAGGTAATGAACATGACAAGGTGAGGATGCTGTTATTTTTTGGACACAAACTTAACATAGAAGCATGCTTTCTAGAAGGTGCTTAGGTCATGGGGTGTATGATGTGAGCAGAAAGGGATTTGATGAGCCCCCAGAGTAACCTAATTCCGTGTATGGAAGTGCAGAAGCATGGAATTTATGTACTTGTTTATGGCATTAGGAACTGAAGCTAACGGATGCTCAGGGTATACAGGCTCAGAATCCAAACGAAGGTGCAACCTCCCCCTCCTGTTTATTTGGCCTCCTCAAAGCATAGACTAGGATGGGAATGAGAAGGAGCCAGGCCTCCTGGCACACACATTCTGAATGACTCAGTTAGGCAGCCCCAGAGGAACAATAAAGAAGAGCGTGAAGGAGGGAGCAGGAGTTGAGGAAGAACAAAGCACTGTGGGGCACAGGCAAATGGCTGAACTTATTTGGGCTGCCAGAGGTGATCCCTACTTTCCAGCCCTGCCCCTGTCACTCCTGAATATTTCCAACCTGACAACCTGTGCTCCACCCAAGAACTACACCGAAAGTCCTTGTGGGTTTCCATCTCATGCCTGAGGACTGGAAGAGAACACACAGCTAATAGAGGACAGGAGAGAGCAGAGAATGGCGCCACCTAGGTTAGTCAAAGCCCCTCCCACTGCACAGTCTCCCTGAGATCCTGAAGGGCCTAGAAGACAGGCAGTAACTGAAGGCTGGGGATGAGGACAGGAAGGGCAACAACAAGTGTCAAGCACTGAAGCTGGAGTGTGACAAGTAGGATGACCACATGGTCACTCTCAGAGGAAACCCCTCTGTGCTACCACCTGGAAGTGACTCTCCTTCCCCCACCTGCACCCCAGATACCTGGATGACTCCAAAGTCCCGACCTAACCCTTGTGAGTCAGACCCCAAGCCCTGACCAGAGTGGGCCACAGGGAGATGGCAATGCCCAGGCATCCAAAGCCCGAATGCAGGAGAAAGTTCGGGGCATTATATAGGCTTTATTTTCCCTCCTCCCCTCTGTTTCTCTTCTCCTTTTCTTCCTGAAGGTGCTGTCATGTCAGAATCTGAGGCGTGGTGACTTCTGAGGGCCTGAGTGTTCCCCGAATGCACGTCATTTAGGGCTCATGCAGGTGGGAAGAAATAGAAAGTAATGCAGTCTGGGCTAAAGGAGAATTCCCTCCATGCCGAGCTGGGTTCAGGGAAGAAAGGGCCATCTTAGGATGCCCTTGAGAAGCCGCAAGAGAGAACTTGATGACAGCACCCATCTCAACCAGTGAGGGCTCCCTGTGATTGCAGAGGCCTCAGCACAGGGGTCCAGGAGTCTCCACTCATTGAACAAGACAACAGCACACTTCTCAAAGATGACCCAGGTGCTATTAGACGTAAGCAATGGCCAAGCCCTAGCCATCAGTCAGGGAGGTGACTGAAACCCTTTTCATTTTAGAGGGTCAGAAATATAAAACCAAACCCTCATGCAAATTGGTGCAGCCACTTTGAAAAGCAGTCTGGCAGTGCCTCAGAATGTCAAGCACAGAGTCACCACATGACCCAGCAATTCCACTCCTTGGCACCTACCCAAGAGAAAGAAAAATATAAGTCCACTTGTGCACAACATTCATAGCCTCAACATTCATAATAGCTAAAAGGTGGAGGCCACCAAAATATCCATCAACTGAAGAAGGGATAAGCAAAATATGACATATCTATGGAATATTACTCAGCAATAGAAAGAACTGAAGCTCTGATACATGCCAGAACATGATGAACCTCAAGTGAAAGAAGCCAGATTCAAAGGACCACAGATTACATGAAATGTCCAAAACAGGCAAATCTATAGAGACAGAGAATAGATTAGTGGCTGTCTCTAGCTATGGTGGATATGGGAAGGAGAGCAGGGAAAGAGAGAGTGACTGCTAATGGGTAAAGTATTGCTTTTGGGTAGAATGAAAATATTCTAAAATCAGATTGTGGTAACAGTTGCACAACTCTGTAAATATTGTAAAAAAACACTAATAGTACTAATAGTTTAAACAGGTGAATTTTATGGTATCTAAGTTATATCTCAATATGCTTTTTTTTTTTTTTTTTGAGGAAGACTAGCCCTGAGCTAACGTCCGTCACCAATCCTCCTCTTTTTGCTCAGGAAGACTGGCCCTGGGCTAACATCCGTGCCTACCTTCCTCGACTTTATATGGGACGCCACCATGGCATGGCTGACAAGCAGTGCATGGGCCGGCGCCCGGGATCTGAACCTATGAACCCCGGGCTGCCAAAGTGTGAACTAAACCACTGCGCCACCGGGTGGCCCCCTCAATATGCTATTTTTTTTAAAAAAGAAAATAATAAATATAAATTCAACCTGGAATGCTCATACCAAGAAACTAGCAGGACTTGTTTCCTGCAGGAAATCTCTGGGAATTTCATTTTTACGTGAGCAAAAGGTGTTTCCCTACCACTGATACTGCCACAGTCTCTCTGTTGGTATCATCCTGGATAGTGTGGAACAAGGAAGCAAAGCAAAAGAGGACTGTGGAAGAAGCCTGGCAGGCAGGAAGAGCCCTCCACACCAGGGGTCACCAACTATGACCTGAAGGCAAAATCTGACCTGCCACTTGTTTTTATAAATAAAGTTTTATTGGAACACAGCCATGCTTATTCATTTATGTATTGTCTACGGCTGCCTGCACACTCTAACAACCTAAGACTGTATGGCCTGCAAAGCCTAAACCATTTACTATTGTCTCTTTACAGGAAAAGTTTGCCAACCCCTGCTCTAGTCTCATGTAGTCTAGAGTCTTGCTACTTAAATGATGGGCCACACATTAGAAGCATCAGCATCACCTAGAAGTCTGCTAGAAATGCAGAATCTCAGGCTGCCCCAGACCTACTGAATCAGAATCTGCATTTGTTAGTTGAGTTAGTGCAGGAAGCAGATGACAAGATGGGATTAAATGAACAAGGATTGTATCGAGGGAGACAACTATGAGAGAAAATATGGAGGAAGCCTGAAAAGTCTGGGAGAGCCATTAGTCCATGATGCAAGTCTGACCTCGAAGGAAAGAAAGAGGGAAGGAAGGTTGAGTGGAAGCATTGTAGACTGCTGTGCAGTCTAAGGAATGTTCTGCAAGGCCTTCAAGAGTCCTCAGGCCAGAGTCGGCTGTCAGAGGAGTCCTGTATCTCTCAGGAACTGGTTTGTCTTTATCCCCATTGCATCAAGGCATGTGGCCTCAGTGCAAATGCAGTAATGAATTCAGAGGGCAAACACTCTGACTTTGACCACTGCTGTAACACAGGAAGAGGCAGCTGAGGAAGAGGGTTATGGAATCCTTTTCTTCAGAAGAGCTCTGGGAAAGGTGTGGATGTAGCTCTTCACCCATCATTGAGTCCTACTGGACAAAGGGGGAGAGAGCACACACGGCCCGCCTTTTCTCTTTACGTCTGTGTTGATATTCTGTGTATGTGAATCTGTCTTCTGTGAAGCTCCATACTGCACAGGAACACAACTCTTCACCCTGAGCATGCAGCTCCCTTATCGGGAGAAGGGGACGTTGCAGCTTCCTATGAAATTTCCTTTCTTAGCTGTCATTCAAGACAAAAGAAAGCCATCGGTGTGCCCTAAACAAGGGGCTTTAAGCCTAAGGTCAACAGACGCTGGCCATCAAGAAATCCAGAAAATTATGTAAATTATGTGAACGTGTACATTTTTCTCGGGAGTGAACATAGCTTTCAGCAGATTCTCAAAAGGGTTTGTAACCCTAAAAAAGCTTTGGTACCACTGTCCAATTTATTCAAAATAGTACTGCCCAGGCTAAAAAGAACAAATGATTAAAAAAAAAAAAAAAAGAGTCCTTTCAGGCCCCTGATTCTGCAGTGCTCTCAATCATCTTGAGATCATCTTGTGAAAAATCATATCTACCATCATTCCTATTTTACAGATCAGCAAACTAAATTCCTAGGAAATTAAAGTTAATATCCCAAGTAAGGAAAAATATAGGTTGGCGGGTTAGAACCAAAGATGAGTAGGTTAACACACTGCTCTTAGTAATGATGGCCCCCATTGTTAATGCCATGTCATAAAGAAATACCATGGGTCAAGCTCTATGTTGGGCACTCTCATAGGTGACTTATTTAAACATCATAACAACTCTGCAAGACATTATCTCATTTCTTGCTTTGAAGAAACCAAGGCTCAGAAAAGTTCAATAGATTGCCAAAGATTGCAGCACTGATAAGTGTCAGAGATGGGATCTGATTCCAGGTCTGTCTGACTCCCAAGTTCTGCACTGGGATCCGCTCTAAAACTTAGATCCTCAGAGGATGAAAACTCATCTTCAGGTTAGGGACAGTTTCTTAGACATCTTTGTATTCCCCACGGTGCCTTGCCGTGCTTCGCGTGGCAAAGCACTCAATAAATATTTGTTGAATGAAGAAACATGGGCTCAGGCTCTAGTTCTGCCCTGGACTTACTGACTCAGTCTCTTGCAACTTGGAGCTGCAGGTGGTTACTCAGCTGGGCCACTTCAGGGAACATTTGAAATCAATTATGGGTGAGGAGGAACCTATTAAAAGTTTCTCTTCTGTGTATGCTGGGGTTGAAGGAGAGGAAAGGAAGTTGAGAGGGAAGGAAAGGAACAGGATGGTTTCAGGGTTGGGTGCTGGAGTTTAAAGATTTCATACCAGGATGGGGCAGAATTTGGCACATGTCCACTGCTGAGTTCCAACGGCCCATCCAAATGGGCTCCTGACCTCAGGCTACTCCTTGGTGGCCACACATCCCCAGATTGCCAGGCTCCTGAGTAGTTACTTTTACAGAGGCCCTACACTGGAGCAGTTCCACATAGTCCTTTCCTAGGCTTCAGCTGCCCTGTTTCAGAGCTACAGAAAACAGGCAACTTCAGAAGGTCTAACATGTAGGCGGCCCAGCACCATCGCTCCCCCGCCAGAGGGATTCAGGGAGAATCCAAGCACCTAAAGTCTGTGCGGCCTACGCTGTCCTCGGCCCTAAATAAAAGTATTCCGGAAATCCATTCTGGAGTCCAACTTCCTATTTTGGAAGAATGTGGGAGTTTGCGGGGGAGGAGGGAGGTAACTCTAGTTGATTTTGTTTTCTTTACTAGTTGCTACAAGTGCAAGTTGGTCACAACCCCAAAATGCCACTTAAGCCCTTTCACAGAGACCCTGAAAAAAGTCTTGTATGAAGCTGACCCTAAGGGATGCCTACCAACAACGCTCTGGGAGGGAATGATTAAATACAGCCCAGAGGCCAGAGCAGGGACAGCCCTCCAAGGAACATTCCCCACGTTGTGGCTTTCAGAGAGATGCCGCCTCTCCTGTGCATGAAGCAACACTGCCACCTAGTGCCCCATGTGAGAAGTATTCCCTGAGGCCCCACATCTCAGGGGGGTTCCTCCACAACTGTTGGTGTGGCTGAACTACTTGATGTCTCTGCTGAGGAGAAAATGCCCCAAGTTTGATGGTTTGAGAACTGGGAAACCGGCTCTAAGTTAAGTAGGTAGAAGCCGAGGTTTCAGAGCTGTTGGAAAAGAGTGTGGGAGCCAAGACTCACAGTACCTTGGATCATCCTCAGTGAATTATCCTCAGAACTAAAACGGCTGAATTGTACTTAATTCCCAGGAACACGATTCAACTGTCGTTCCCCGTGGATGAAGGCCAACCATCCCAGGAACAGGCAGTGACCAGCTAAAGGACCAGTGCCAGGGTAAGAGAGGGAAGACGGCCGCTCTGTTGATAGGAGCGAGTGAATCAGTGGCAATCAAAGACCTTCACTCCTGAGGGGACTGCCTTTGGCCACCTCATGGCACTGAGCTGTAGGGCCACAGGAGAAGTGTAAGGAGCTAAACACAATGAGTAGACAAGGATGCCTATGCCCTCTGGAGCCCAGTTGCTAGAATCGTGAGGAATGCAGACCTTGTTCCCAGCTCCATCTTTTCCAGGCTTTTACCCTAAACCTCTCCTGAATATTTTCTGATGTGCACAAGTCTGAAGAAAGATATAGGGTGGAAGGTGGAGAGGAGACAGTCCTGGGTATTCCCTGCTCTCAAGCTTCCTGGTGTGGACATACAGGCGAAATACCAGTACCCCACCGGGGCCACTTTGATTTGAAGAGGAAGAAACCTCAGAAGCTAGACTGTCTGCAAAAGATTTCCCGCCTAATTTTACATGCTCAGGGAGGTTAAGAGAGTTCAGATGGGCACTCTGGAGAGGGATCTGAGTGTATGTGCTGTGCAAGGTGGGTGACAGTGGTTGGTGGGGCCAGGTGGGCAAGGGAGGGAGATGTACTGGGGGCAGGGGTGGGCAGGTCGACAAGCAATGCTATAACTAGAATCAAGTCATGATGCTGCTCTCCTCCGTGCAGGTCATGAGACAGAAGGCCATGGAAGGGACATGACACGGGCCAGGTACCCCAGCTTTGGGTCTGTATAACCCAAAGCACCTTCTCTAAGAGCTTCCCTCATGTATTCCTGCTAAATCCTTCCCTAATTCTTCACAGCCAGGGAACTGATCCCAGGTCCCCACGTTGCTACTGCAAGAGGAGGGATAAGCAGAGCCATGGGTCTCCGTCTAGACTGCAAGCACACAGTTTCCCTGGCAGATGGGTACTAGGAAGCAAGATTAGGCAGCAAGAAGATGTCATCTGGGAAAAACTGTGAAGCCGCCAACTCTGATCAGATAATCATCTCATTACTTCTTCCATTTGGCCCCAGAATAAGGATTTCCTTCTACTCTTCCTCTACCCCCACCTATCTTACAGCCCAGCCCCTCTCTCTCCCCTCCCCTCACCCCCTCTCCCACCCAAAAATAAAGTAAAGCAAAACCACAAGGCTCGAGAGTGCTCAGTGTCTGGGAATCCCAGCTTCCAAAGGAGAAATCACAGCCAAAGAAGGGGAGACAGTGTGTCCGGAAGGGATGTTCCAGCAACACCCCATCAAAAGAGGCTCCCTCCTTCCCGATTTCTTTCTCTAGTCTGAAACTTATCTGCAGGCATCCAGCAACCTGAGAAGTTTTTAACTGGGGGAGCTGTCGAGCAGGTGAGGGCTCTGGGGTTCCAATCCCAGTCTGCCCCCCGGCAGGCCTCGTGTTGCTTCCGTTGCTTCCGTTTCCCCATCAAAGTAATGGGACCGTCAAATATCATGGGTGTTGTGGATAATCCAAATTAGTTAAGATTAAAATGGTTCTACTACGTGTCTGGTCTTGTGTGAGGTTCTGTCACGGGGGATCCAGAGGGATGAGGAGACACTAAATGATGAAATACCACATCTAATCCCCCACCCCTTGCTAGAAACCCTCAGTAAGGTAAGGGAGACCGTTATTCCTAACTCCACTCTTTTCTTTGTCCTTCTGGGTGACTTTCCATGAAAGCCAAGATCTGGGTATGGTGGAAAATAAATGTGGGTAATGTTCCCAGACATTACCTCTGATTAAAACCAGAGTTATACAAGGTGCATTTTTAGGGCCCTCTTACAACAGCGAGGGCTAGCAACCAGGGTCCTGGCTTGTGACCCACCTTCTCCAGTTACCTCTGCTGTTCCTAGGCTGGACACGTGATTGTTAGGACAAAGCAAAGGGGACCCCAGGACCTGAACCAGGTGGCAGCTTTCTGCTAAGTTCCAGGGCTGCTCAAAGAAAAGGGACCCAATCAGGACCCAATGCTTGTGTACCTGGCAGCCTTGTTCTCTCACTGCCCAGGTCCTTGGGCTCTCACATAGGTTTACAGCTGCCTGGTTGTCTCATACTGGACTGGTGAGAAATGATGGAGTGCAATACCTCTTCCCTATTGACAAAGAACCAGAGATCTTGCCCTTTAAAGAGGGATAAGGGAGGGAGCCGGAGGTCTCCTAAGTGCCAGCACGATGTGCAGAATCACATGAGATCAATACAAGGGACAAATGCTCTTGTGGTTATAGAGTCATTATCTGGATGATATCTGGACTCCTGCTGTGCTAATGAATAAGGCCCTTCCCCCTCACTCCCTGGCCAGCGCTTCCTGGCTTTCCTGCTCTGTCCTCTTCCCCTCCTTAACCCCTATGTCTAACCCCACCAAAAATGAAGTCAGCCATAGCCCAAGGACCACAGAAAGCCCAGGAGTGGGTCATTACCTGCGATGATGGCTGGGTTGTTCTGTCCTCCCTCCGGTTTCACCCATGCTTCCACCGTGAACTCCTCCCGGGGAATCTCAGCCAGCACTTCTGGACGCAGCAGCAGCCGCTCCCGCCTCCCAGAGAAGTACAAGACAGGCAATCCTCCCTGGGGGTGAAAGGTCTCTGCTTCCCAGTCGGGGTCCCCTCCACCATCCTGGATGCTGTCCTCCAATGGACTGGTTCTGACCCCGTGCATAAAGGGATGCTTGGGCCATGATTGGAAATGCCGGGGAGAGATGTTGGGGTCTCCCCGCATGCCCTCTGCCTGCCCCTTCACCACCTGGCGACGATGCCTGGTCTTGATCTGGCCCTTCCTTTGGGTCTCTGGTTCGGGTTCCTTTGGGCGTGCAAAGGTGGAGGTAATGGTGGCAGCAGTGGCTGAGCGTTCCTGAATCCCAGCCTCACCTAGAGACTCCTTGGATCCCCGATCAACAAGATAAGTGTCTTCATGTCCTCGCAGCTCAGATTGCCCAATAGGACCATCCCCTGCCCATGGTGCAGCGGGCTGCTCAACCTCACCCCACACTCCGGCACTTCCAGTCGGGTCTGGGTGAACACGACTCACAGACACTCCCTTGGCATCTGACTCACTGTGACCCACATGGTGGGTTCCCTGATCCCCCACAGGGTAGGGTCTCAGGTAGTTCCCAGGGCTGCTGGGGTAAACCCCAAAGAGGTGATGCTGGGGAGCAGCTCTGGGTCTTCGAACCTTGGCCCCCAGCCAACAGCGTTCTCCTTCTGACAGCACCTGATTCAGGTGTCCCTTCTGAACCAGGGATCTCTTGCGTGTCCAGCCCAGCTCAGAGCTGGCAGTACTGAGTGCCCACCCGGCCAGAATCACCAGGCTTATTCTCAGGATCTTTAAGCACATCATACCTCCCCCAGCTCTTTATACAGAACCAGAAGTCAACTTCTGGGTACCACACTGGAATGATGGGGAGAAGAGAAAGAGACAGCTGCTGGTGGATTCACAGGCACCGAGGAGACCGTTTTGTTCACGGACCAAACTTTTTTCAAGCAGCCCCAAAAGAGTGCCTTTCCCGGCCACCTGCACTGGGCTGCGCCCGTGTGCCCGCTGTGCCTCACCCACGGTGCAGACTTCCCTCACTTTCTCCCTTGACCTCTCTCTCCTTGCTCTAGTTTAGTCCCTGCAGAATGAAGTTCATTTCTCTGGATTCCTTTGAATTTCCTCCCAGACAGCTCAGGTTTCTTTCTTTTTTATTTTCCTCCTTCTTTAAAAGCTCCTCCCCTCGCTGACACTAGAAGAGGGACACACAGGCATGAGCCAAATCCTCTCAGATACACACTCACAAACACATCCCCTCACCACCTGAAGTCACTAAAAAGAATCTTATCCTCTTGTTTTCATTTCTCTCTCCTTCTTCCTTCCCTAGGAGTTACCTTCTCTCGTAGTTCTCAACCTAAAATACCTTCACCTTCAAACAAATCACTAGAACTTGTAAACAGAGACACAGAATTTGATGCTTATTATCTAAAAATGCAAAAAGAATCTGGGGGCACAAAAATCTCAGCTGGTACTTAACTTTCACTCTCCAGATGTCCTCCTCAGCAGATCCCCCTCCAGCGTCCAGGCTGCCTGTGCAGGTCAGAATGTCTCCCTCAGCTCGGGGCTTGGGGCTGTGGAGTGCTGAAGGTTCTTTTTACTCCCCTTCCAACTTGTTGGTGTGTTGCAAGTCTCTGTAAAGTTCTCCCTTGGGGTGCCAGTCTGGTGTCCTGATAATCTTATGAGTTCAAGAGCCGCTGACTTCACCTTCGGAGAGGCTTGTGGGTCCCTGGGAAGATGGAAAAGAGAGCAAGAAGAGCATATACTTCAGGGGACCTGTTCTCTCCAGTCCCTCCTGCTCCCCTTCTCTCCCTTTCTCTCTGCCTGTAATTATCTTCTTGTTTGTTTCATTTAAAGACAATGATGATGTCAAAGCTAATAAGTTCGGTACATCACTCCACCTACTCCCTGTCCCCTCCTTCCTCCTGAAAACCTCCCCACCTCACTGAGGCACAGGGGACAGACGCTACTCTTGGTTTCCCCAGTGAACATCTCGGGCTTTCTCTTTCAGCAGCCGCAGCCTACACAATCAATAGCAAACAATCAATACTGTTTTGGAGCACTCTTTCCTGTGTGTATTCTCTCTCTCACACACACATACACACTCACTTACACACACACTCACACATGTGTTGTGAGCAGACCTGCTTACTGCCCAATAAATCCACACCAGTCTTTTAGGGACCACTTGCATCTCTTTCTTTTGTTTGGCCACTAACCTTCGTATTTTTTCTTATTTTAATCATTTCGGATTTAAAAGAACAATACTCCAAATTCCCTTTATATTGGACATTGAGAGAAAGAAGAAATCAATTATCCTGCTGTAAGAAGCATTAAATGGAAATGCCATGAATTCGTGCTACCTAGATCTTCTTATTCTCTCTGAAGTTTCTCTGAAGTTACTAAAAGTCACCATATGCTGAGTGAGCAAATAAACAAACGAGATGCTCAAAATAAGAAATTCACAAAAATGAACAGCCAGACCCAAGCGACTATTTTTTTAAACTGATTTGAAATGAATGGATAGGATGGGGAAGTAAATAATGTGATTTTAACCTCTGTAATAATGTTTGCCTGGATATAGGCTATCTCAGAGAGTCCCACCCCAGAACATGTGTGTGTACACACACACACACACACACACACAGCATGGTTCTGAATTCTCAACACAGGTAAGGATGTTTGACCACAGGTGGGCACAAAACAGGTAGAGAAATATATTGGGTCCTTCATTCAATAATAGAAAAATTACTCACACTTTTAAAGTCATTGCTGTGTTGCCCACATTTAAAACATGCAGCCCACACTGGAGTAAGATCACACTGCCTCTTTGCCTTGGGTCTCCTCGTCGTCTTATAAACTCCTCTACCCCAGCTAATAACTAACCTATTTGTTTTAAAATGCTGTATCCTAAACACCCCATCCCTGGCATGCCCTGTTTCCCTGTGCAGCATCCACTGGAGCCTCAAAGCAAGTCTCCAAAGACGATATCAATTCAGGCACGTGGATTGTACTAAACAGAAATCCCTCGATCCTAGACTGTCCTTTTTCCTTTTATCATTTCCCTATCTCCCCTCACTTTTCTGACTCAGTCCTTTATTTTTTGCCCCCTGAAGCAGCTCAGTAGAGATTGGGGCTTTGGAAGGGGGTAGGGGGAGATGGAGAGAAAGACAGAAAAGCAGAGAGAGAGACAGAGACAGAGAAACCAGGAAAGAAAGGAGGGAAGGAAGGAGAGGAGACTTAGTTTAAATGAAGGGAAGATACGCAGGTAAGAAAAGGAGAAGTCAACTTCCCCCTCCCTCATGCCACCCCCACGACCCTCAGAAAAAGGTTTCATACCATTCATTTCAGGAAGGAGGGATAACACAGCAAGGAAGAAGAATCCCGCCGTGCTTCTCTCCCCCTTTTAATGTGAGAATGATCCTGCAGCCCCTATAGGTCTCTCCTGGCTCTCAGCTGCTAGTAATCCATTCATAAGGTTTCAAGAAGCTACACAAAACTCAAGCTTCCAGTTTAGTTTCTCTCTCTCTCCCCTTCATTCCTCTGCTCACCACTCTCCTTCAGCTCTTGGCAGTCCAAAGTTTAAAAAAAAAATGTTGAACCATTTCTGTGTTTTCCTCCTGTTGTAACTTTTGCTGTGACATCATAACCCTGCCCACCAACACCCCACCTCTCGCTCTCCTTTCCATCCCACCCCTCATCAGCCCCATGCCCCCCAGACACCCCCCTGAAGGGCTCCTGTCAGTTCCAACGTGTGAAAACACAAAGCTACTGGAAGGTGCCCCTCTCTCCCCTCGGTCCCCTCCTCTCTCCCCCTCCCTGCCTTACCCACCGCTCAGCCACGGCTCTCTCAAGGCTTTTAACAATGATCCCATCTGTTTGACATGTGCGGAAAGGAAAGGTGGGCTGGATTCAAATAATCTGTCAAGTGAATCAGATCAAAAACACAACAACCCCCTCCTCAATTCCATCACACATGCACATACACGCACACATCAGACCCCAGCCAAAGTGTGAGAGAAGTCAGACTTACACGGCACCCACCCTGGATGCCAGGGAGAAAGACACCAAACATGCCAAAGGAAACTCACATTTATACATATATACATAAATCTGTGGCTTCTTTGTTTATGACAAACACCCGCACCCCAAGTCCCCACTCCTCTCCCCTAAGCCTGCCACTCTGCAAGTGTACAGATTTGAAAGCTGGTAAAATCTGTTTTGAAATCTCCAACGAGAGGGTTTTTCCCCCTTTTTTTCACTCCAAAGCACTATCTGTGGCGATCAGACTCGAGCAGGGTTGCCAGCAAATGCAGGAGGCCCCTTCTAGGGTACAGGCTTTCAAACCAGCGAAGCTAGAGGGAATGGATTTAAGGACACACAGCAGGAGCTGGCTGAATTTATTTTATTTTGACGGGGGTAGTTGGGGGAAGGAATATCATTTCTGAAATGCCCAAGGAATGAAGGGAGAGGATATGGATTTCTTAAACAGTTTTCCAAGAGGAGCGGTGTCTTGTTCTGCAGGTAAATCTATAAGGCAAGAAATTGGAGCTTACAGATAAACAAGGACCGAGAGGGAGAGGGAGGGAAAGGGGAAGGAGGAAAGAGAGGGGCAGAGGGAGAGGGGATGGGAGATGGAAAAGTGGAGAAGGGGAAGAAGGGAGAGGGAGAGAGGGGGGTGAGGGGAAAAGAGAGGAAGGGAAGAGGGAGGAGGGAGGAAAGAGAAGGAAAACGAGAGAGGAGGGGGGAGGGGAGGGATGCAGGAGGAAAGGCGTGAAATGGAGGGGGGAGGGGTGGGGGCCGAGGGGAAAAGAGAAGACTCTGGGAGCAGAAGGGACTGAAAAAGAAAAGCAGAGAAGAGAGGAGGGAAGCATGAGACAGAGAGGAAGAAAAAAGGAGAAAGAGGTGGTGAGGCATGTAAAATATGGAGACCAGGAAGGCAGTTAGATCCATGATGGTTAAACATAAAGAAATCACAGAAGCAGGTGAAGGGACACCCTACAAAATTGGGCAGAGGTTGTGTTTTATGCACAGAAAACAAAGCACACACAGCGGAGGGACTCACTCTTAGTGATCGGACACATTTTAAAGTCAGATTGCCAGGGTTCAACATTGTCTCTTTTAAGTAAACCCCTATTCCCTCCTTCTTCCCTGCCTACATCTCTTCCTCCAATACCCACCTCCACCTTCCTTCATTCACCTTTCTGTGCCTAGCGTTATCTTCCCCTGGAGAATTCAGACACCCCCCTCCCCAAAAAACCCCACCCTTATTCCCTCCTTTCTTTGCTTCCATCCTCACAGGGTCCTGGGTGCTCTTAACTAAAGACTTAGCTGTTTGTGACAATCTGCACTTCATTTCAACCCAAATTATACTATGTTTCCTTTAAGCCCAGCACGTCAGGGCTGTTTTGCTTGTATTTGCTGCCATAGTGGGGCTGGTCAGTTTCCATTAGCATTGTCATCATTATTATTAAGAGTTTTGAGCAAAGGGAGGAGCTAGTTCACGTTGGTGTTCACCTGCAGTATAGAGCATTAGTGCGGACAGTAAGGGAGAAAGACCCCTTAAAATGGTCACTGATCTTCTCTGATTTTCTGATTCCAAAATCTGATCCCCGGAGGGAAAAGCTCAGCTGGGAGCCAGCCAGGGAGCGTAGTAATAAAAGCCTCCGAGAACACAACCAAATGCAGCATCTATATATAGGAGCCGGATCTGTTTTAGCTACTTGCAGTCTAAAATGACACCCGGAAACAAACATTTCAGCAATATGTTTATTGGAATCTTATTCAGCTAGGCTGGAAAGAGTGAGCTCCTCTGAAGGATTTCACTCGAAGGCTCAGGGTTGTTGCTTTCTGCCCGCCCTGGTCCAGTGCTCAGAGCCGGGAGGCCGTGGCTCTATCATTCATAGGGATCACTTGAGATTCTTTCGGGGTGACCTACCACAGCCCCCTTTTTCATGGGTGAGGAAACAAGGGTGAGTCACATGATTAGTGGCAGGGCCGCACATGGCATCCAGGTCTCCTGAATCCCAGTCCAGGTTTTCCCTCCTCTGGTATGCACCTGTCTCGCTGTCTGCCACCCACATGACAATCAGATGGGAGGGCAGTATCCAAGACAGGCCTCTCCTGTTCCACATCCAGGCACAAACACCCAGGGAATGTATGTCGGTCATATGTGTTCTGTAACTCAGAATCACACAGCACTCAGACAGAAATGCAAATCTGGATTTCACCCTCCTCCCTGTGCATTTTGAGCCAAAAGAGGCCCCATCTTTTTGTCAAACTGTTTGGTGCTCCGTATGTTAGATAATCTTATTTTTTTCCACAACACTACTGCTATTATAAATTATTATCAGTGTTAATGGTAGGGTTTTGCAAAGTGCCTTCCATCCAAATAGATCAAAAGTATTTCATCCACAGGTTAGGCTTCCTGACCTCGTGGGAGTTGCATGGTGGAGGCAACATGCCAGAGATCCATTTCCACTAGTGACAGTCCCTATTAGGTAAGTGTTTCCTGTAACATTTTGAGCCTCGAAACCAGCTCGTGGAGCCCCTTGGCGGGGGAAGAGTTTAACAGTGATGCTGGATCCTGCCCTGCTCATCAGAGGAACAAAGGCTTTGCAGGGTTTACGCTTCAGTCAGGGTCGCCTTTACACCTGGAGTCTTTTCAAAGGGCAATCTCATAACAGGAGTAACAAGTAGACTTGTATACTTCCTTTTCCTTTGACCTAATGCACATTTGTGTGCATTCTTTCTTCCTACCACAATGACACAAATGCAAAGCAAGTGTTATGCCCATTTTACAGATGAGGACACTGAGGCTGAAAGTT
Source organism: Tapirus indicus (assembly GCA_031878705.1). Classification (NCBI taxonomy): domain Eukaryota; kingdom Metazoa; phylum Chordata; class Mammalia; order Perissodactyla; family Tapiridae; genus Tapirus; species Tapirus indicus. Next base: position 83,101,801 of record CM062922.1, read on the forward strand.
AAGCAACTTACCCAAGGACCTGCAGACACTTAAGAATGCAGCCAGGACAAATCTCAAATGCATTATGCTGAGTGGAAGAGGCTAGACTCAAAAGGCCACATCCTGTATGATTCCATTTATATGACATCCTGGCAAAGGCAAAACTATAGAGATAGATCAGTGGTTGCCAGAAGCTGGGGGTCGGGGGGGAAAAGTTGAATACAAAAAGCACAGAGGGATTTGGGGGTGATGAGACTGTTCTCTGTCTTGATTGTGGTGATGATGCACGACTGTATGCATTTGTCAAAACTCAAAGACCTGTGGACTAGAAAAGTCACTGTATATAAATTATACCTCAGTGAAGCTGGGGCAGCGGGTGGGGAGAAAAATGGAGCCAAGGGTAGGGCCAGGGTCTTTGAATCGGAATATAGTGTTCTTCTGTCCACATCCTGCCGAAAGACCAAAGGAGAGTGTGACACTGCTTGGTCGTGGGTTGGGGCCACTCTGCCTAAACTCTCCACTGACCCTCCTACCCAGCCCCTGAGGGGACCCTGGAGAACCAGACTGAATGGAGCAGAGTCGGCTTCCATTCTCAGCTCTATCAACCCAGATGAGATTATCTAATTTTTCAACCCAACGCTTTTCTAAGATTCTGTTTTCTGTTATTAAAAAACAGCCAGTGTCCACTTCCTATAAATATCCCAGAGACACAAGTGTACCTTAACAGTGGACACCCATGACCTTACTTTAGTCCTTAAAGAAAGCCATACATTCAAATGTAACTCCCCTGTAACACTGATACGCAGAAACAGGGCAGCCTGTGGGGAATGGCTGAGCTCTGTTATTGCGTGAGAAAGATTGTCCTATACACATGTGCCATGGTCAGGTATTTAGCAAATCACATATCAGAACACATGGTATTGGCATGAAAATCCTTAAATGGGAGCGGTTATTAAAGTGTATACCGTGCTAGAATCTTAAAATTTGGTAATTCCCCCAAGATGCTAATAATAACATAGTAATGATAATAATAACATTTATTACTTACAATATGGCAGGCACTGTTCTGGTCACTTTAGATACGTATTGGTTGATTCACTCCTCACAACAGCTCTGTGAAGTGGGTGCTTCTATTTTCCCCATTTTCAAATGAAGAACAACAGTAGCAGCTAACATTGATTGCATACATACCACGTGCTCAATGTAGCATCTCCCAGTTAATGTAAATCTACCAAACAATGCACATAAATTATCTCACTTAATCCAACAACTAACCTAGGAGATAGCTCCACTATGATCCCCATTTTTAGAAGGGAAAACCAAGGCACACAGAGTTCAAGCAATTTATCTGAGCTTATCTACCTTGGAAGGAACTCCAGGGTCTCCAGGGCCCTTGCTCTCAATCTCCATACTGCATGGCCTTTTCATGAAGGACATAAATACACACCAACGAGGACTGGACTCCCAGCACAACAAAACCAGACCTTTCCTGATGAGGACATCCCAGTGATTTCTCTGAATTAGAGGAAAGATCATTCTCAGGTCTTTTCCCAAAGTCTCCCCTGGTTGAGGGTCTGATACCTCCAAGAAACGCAGCCCCAGCTGACAGAAGCAGCCAGGTGCAGGCTGTCCTTCTGCCAATATTAAGGTACCTTCTGAAGATCCTCAAGGACTCCTGTTCTCACTACCCTTGCCCCCTAGATCCATCATGTCCCCAGTGAAATCTAAGGGACATATAACCAACCAGTCAAAACGGAAAACCAGTCACATCTGGGAGGAATCATGCAAGATGGATAAATGTTGGGTTGTCTATTTATTATAACTAATACAAACTTTTAATACTAATAACAGCAATTAGTTGATGGTCTATTAACCATCAAAAAATATATACTTTTTGTGTTAAGGTCAGCTCTGATATAGAACTCCAGGTTTTAGCCCAGATTCTAAATACTGAGCAGTACTCATGTCATTTAATTGCTAAATGTGGTCCACGTGTAAATATTTCAAAATGGATATGGCCCCCAGATGTCTTCAGGAAAGGGAACAGGCTGATGGAAAAGGGAATTTACCCTTCTTGAATCCCAGCCGAGCCCAGCCTTTCTGTGGATCACAGCCACAGTCAGAGGCAGGAACACAAACCAAGGCAGTCGGAGCCCCTAAGCTTGTCAGATGTCCTCCAACTCACTCAACGGAGACCCTGTCCAGCACATGCCAAGAAAAGTGTGTTTCTTTTCTGCAGATTAAACTCTAGCTAATGTGGTATAGTTAACAGAGCAGGTTGCAAAAGTGACATACATGGCCTGTGTGGTCTGGGGCAGGTTTCAGGCCCACCACTGAGGATCAGAGTGCGCCTATGCCATAGGTTGGAGACCGTAATAAGGAACATTTCTCAGCAACGTATCTGACACAGAGTAAGTACTTAATAAGCATTAGTACTATTAAAGAAGTCAACTCTTTCAAATTTTCTACCCTACAAGTTTCTTATGTTAAACCCTCCATCACTCCCAATGATCCATTTGATGTCACTTCTCTCTGTGCTCAATAGATAAGCCTTTCCAGTTCCTATTGCTCTTTTGCCTACATATGTCGTTCTCAGTCCTGTCAGTCCCCCAAGTCCCATTTTAATAGCAAACATTTTGTACTAAAAATTTAAACACAGTAGGATCCACCTTATATGATTTCAAAAAAAAGCTAATGCTCTATCTATACTATAAAAAAAAGAATTTACAAGGAAATAAAATGAATTTCAGTATGTAAACATTTCTGACACAACCACATTAAAAGACAAATGAACTAATCAAATGCTTGAACCTACTGCTCATGAATAAGTTTGAATTTAAGAGAAATAAGAAACTACTCAACATTACAGGTATTTTTCTTTATATTGACATTTTGAAATCAGGGCCACCAAAGCACATCAGTATATATTCATAGAGCCGGCATGACTGCAATAGCTCCTAAGGCAGACTGATGGAGGTGTGTGTGCAGGTGGCTCAAACACAGTGAGCAGCACTGCCATCGACAGTATGACTTTCCAAACTGGAGAACAACTCATGGTAAAATCTGCAAACAAATCTTCCTTCTATAACATGGTAGTTGCATTCCTGAGCAAGTATATTTAAGATGTACAGAAGGGGCCGGCCCAGTGGCATAGTGGTTAAGTTTGCACGCTCTGCCTCAGCAGCCCAGGGTTCGCAGGTTTGAATCCCAGGCGCAGACCTATATACCACTTATCAAGCCATGCTGTGGCAGGTGTCCCACATAAAACAGAGGAAGATGGGCACGGATGTTAGCCCAGGGCGAATTTTCCTCAGCAAAAAGAGGAGGATTGACAACAGATGTTAGCTCAGGGCTAACCTTCCTCACACATACATACAAAAAAAGATGTACAGAAAAATATTTGTGTGATTAAGCATTTATATTTAAAATAGAGTTAGCTCCTAGACTTGGATCATTATAAATGGGTTTTTCGTCTACGTGAATGTTTAGCTAGACATTCAAGAGTCAAGCAGGATGCAAGAGGATTCATTCTGAGGGACTATCCATGCACTAGAGACATCTAACTGAATGCCAGCAGTAACCTCCAATCATTGTGACACCAAAACCACCCTCACTATTTTCTAAAGTGTCCCCAGGGGGCAGCAATTCCCCCATTGAGAACCTCTCATCTAAACCAAGGCCAAAATATTATGCAGACAAATCTGATTGAACCTTATATATGTATTTGCTCTTGACACACTGCCAAGACCCACAAGGGAGGAAGTCATGTGGAGGCTTCTAACTGCATGTTTTATGGCATTTGGTGATAAAGCTGAGGTACACACTCAATAGTGGTTTGAACTGTGTGTGCCTTACATACACACAAAAATGTACAGAACACATTCTATCAAATGATCACCTTTCTAAATATTAGCCAGTGAGCTTCTCCTTGCTCAAGGAGCAGTTTACTCAATTCCATCAAGCTCATGGATTAGGCTGTCTGGCCTCCAATACTACGTGATATGCCCCAAATTATCACTGGAAAATGTTAGTTACAGAAGCCATGGCCATCACCAGCTCTGAGCAGCTCTTGGACTAAAGCAGCAAGATCTCAGAAGCCATGGTGGAGATGCTGGTTGTCGCTGGAGGAGTGTTTTCCACATAACACTACATACACACTCTAGCAGCGGAGTGTCTGAGTTCTTGATTTCCTTGCCGGAATTGAGTGGGTCCGTTTACCTGGCCATATAGTTAAGAGCCTCATTTTAACTGAGTATTTTGGCCTCATCTTATCCTCTGAACTAAGTCTTCAGTGAAGAAGTAGTGAAGTCATTATGGCCTTACCTAATCTTCCAGAAAACCTTCTAGGTGCCACCCATCACACTAGATTCTGGGTACACGCTGACAATAAGATACAAGCACTGCCCTAAATGGCCTCACAGACTTGTTACAGAGAAAGACCTGAACACGCATACATTGTAAGACACAGCCACAAGTGCTATCTCGGAAGTCTGAATGAAGTGCTACCAGACACCAAGGAGAAAGTAACCAACTCTTCACGCAGTAATCAATGGGCTTTCACAAAGGGGGTGATTTTTGAGCAGGGTCTTAAATGAAGACTAGGCATTTTCCAAGTGAAGGGCATTTCTAGAGAGAATGGTGTGTACAACATGCCCCAGCAGGACTTTATTTTCAAGTCTCCAAGACAGCATTTATTGCTAAGTCCTACAGTTTACCCATGTTTATATCTTTCTTCCCAATGACCCTGCAAGGGAACCTAGGGCAGTGCCTGTGTCTTATTATCTCTGTGTTTATCCCCAGGGGTCTGAAAAAACCAGGCTCGACTGATGAATCATGAGACATTCTGATATCTGGGGAGAAGAAATTCCTAGAGAGAAGCAAATGGTCCCTCCCTTTCCTCATCTTCCTGTTGAAGAGCCTGGAGCCCTTCCTAGCAGACTAAATCCACAAAGGACATACAGAGGTTGAAACAGTACCCACAGCTCTCAAAGATACAATGAAAAAAAAAACACTATTTGAATAACAAAAGGTTACCTGTTCCTCATTTCTCCCTCCAGCATCAAACTCAACCAAGTCCACACCTGAAAGAAAAGTATAGCCACAAAAATGAAAGGAAACCATCAACAAAATGAAAGACAACCTACGGAATGGGAGAAGATATTCACAAACTACATATGTGATAAGGGATTAATAGCCAAATACATTTTAAAAGACTCATACAGCTCAACAGCAAAAAAAAAAACCCAAACTCAAAAAATGAGCAAAAGACTTAAACAGACAATTTTCCAAAAAAGACAAGTTTCCAAAGATGGCCAACCAGTATATGAAAAGGTGCTCAGCATCACTAATCATCAGGAAAATGCAAACCAAAATGACAATGAGATGTCACCTCATACTTGTTAGAATGGCTATTATCAAAAAGACAAGAGATAAGTGTGGGTGAGAATGTGGAGAAAAGGAACCCTTGTGCACTGTTGGTGGGAATGTAAATTGGTGCAGTCATTATGGAAAACAGTAGAGAGATTCCTCAAAAAATTAAAAATAGAGCTATATCATATGATCCAGCAATCCCACTTCTGGGTATTTATCCAAAGGAAACAAAATCAGGGTCTCAAAGAGGTATCCGCATTCCCATGTTCATTGTAGCATTATTCACAACAGCCAAGATGTGGAAACAACTTAAGTGTCATCCGTGGATGAATGGATAAAGAAGATATGATACATATACACAAAGGAATATTATTCAGCCATGAGAAAGAAGGAAATACTGGCATTTGCAACAACATGGATGAACCTGGAGGACATTATGCTAAGTGAAAGTAGTCAAACAGAGCAAAACAAATACTGTATTGATCTCAACTTATATGTGGAATCTAAAGCAGTCAAACTCATAGAATCAGAAAGTAGAATGGTGGTTGCCAGGGGCTGGGGGGTAAGGGAAATGGGAAGATGCTGGGCTCAAAGGATACAAACTTCCAGTTATAAGATGAATAAGTTCTGGGGATCTAATGTACAGCATGGTGATTATAGTTAATAATACCATACTGTATACCTGAAATTTACTACGAGAGTAGATCATGTGTTCTCACCTCAAAAAAAATGGTACTAAGGGAGGTGATGGATGTTAATTAATTTGATTGTTAATCATTTCACAATGTATATGTATATGAAATCATCACATTGTACACCCTAAATATACACAATTTTTGTCAATTATACTTCAATAAAGCTGGGGAAAATTTTTAAAAGCATGGCCACAACCAAAATGTTCTGGGACTTCTTTCCTGGCACGAGTTCTCCTAAGAATGGAGCAGGACCTAAGTGGAGTCTCAGTGAAACGAAGGGCCGGAGATGAGGTGTCCTGGGCTGGCCCTCAGGGAAGAGCACTCTATCAGAGCAGCGGCATGAACTTCCACGTGCACAGATCTCCTAAGCACATGCCCAAGAGATGCCACAGCCTGTTAGGGAAACCCACACAGTACTCAGCTAGAGTCACAACTAGCCCCCGGGACATTCTCTCTCTTCCCATGTGTCTTCCCTCCACCCCAGACTATGCACTCCTTAAACTCATGGACATTGTCTTATTCAGCCCTGTGTCCCTACAGCCTAGTACAGAGCCTGGACAACAAAACAGAAGACACAGTAAATGTCTGTAGAACTGAACAGAAGTAGCGGCCATGTGTGAGGGATCTGCTCTGCTGGGTGGCAGCATCTCTGGCTCCTGCTGAGTCAGGCCACCATGGCCTGAGTCTGTGCTTCCCTCCACTTGCCTTCCACCTGCCCCTGGCAACTTCCTCGCTGGCTGGGCCCTGTGCAGTCCAGCCAGCCAGCGCATGCCCTGCACTCCATGCCAACTCAGGCAGCCAGAGGAGGAAGCCGGCATGACTCTCAAGCCCTCTAAGCTTGCTGTCAGGACGGCTCTTGTCTGTCTGCACCCACACACTGGAGCTGAAACGGTCTGGGGAGGGGCTTCTCCAGCCAGGAAATAAAAAGCCTTTGCTTAGCACCCATTAAACTCGAGTCTCAATTTCATTCATCACCATGTGAGCCTCAGGACCCGCCAAGATATTAGGATGTAGGTGAAAGGAAAAGGGTTCAGAGATGACTGAAGTCTCTTCAAGAATCTGAGGCATAATTCATAAAGGTTATGTAAACAGCCATAACTTTAACCAAAACTTTTTAAACCTGGGAGGCCAAGCAAAAACAGACTGTAGGACGTTCAGAACCAGAATCTCAGCTGGCCTCTTTTATGAGTCTGCCTTTCAAAGACTTATGAATGAAGAGCTGGCAGCAGGATTTATAGGTGTCTTGGATTTGTGAAGTATTATCTAGTGATAAGGTAAAAGGACTTTGAAAAGAGACTGCCCTAGTGTGAATTCTCCTTGGGGAACTTGGGCCAGCATAGGCTGGGGGGTCAGTGGGGGGGGGGTTGGAAAGGACTGAAGAACAGTGAGACTGATCCAAAAAGGAGTGGCGAAAAGTTACGTTTCATTTCTTCCCTCATCTCTAAAAGCAATCATGAGAGCTTATTCAGAGAAAAATCCAGCTTGGTTTGGCTTCAGGAAGAAATCTGGATGAGAACACAGTGGATCAAGGCACAGGCTCTGGAGTCAATCAGATGTGGTTCTGGAGCCTGGCGTCGTCATCCACTATCACTGCAACCTTGGACAAATGTCCTCACCTCCCTGTCTGGATTTCCACTTCTATAAAATGGAAAAAAAACATTGGGACTTACCTTACAGGTTGTGAGGATTAAATAACAGGATTACTGTAAAGTGCCTGGTTCACTTCAACACCTAACACATTCTCAAGACAAGGGAAGACGGACGGCCCAAGGGGTTGTCCCGGCTCTATGGGGAGCAAGTGAGAAAGGAGAAAGGGGAGACTTGGAAGACGTAATGCTGTCATTCAGGAGTGTGCATGGGTAGAATAAAATGCTAGGATGGGAGGTTGAGACAATGAGATCTAAATAAGGCCCATAGCACCGTGACTCACTGTGTTGAGATGACAGATAAGCAGAGTTGAGGCAAGAGCCTTCCTCAAACCATCAGGATCCCAAAGAAAAGACAGACAGCAGGCTGGGCTGAAGGGCTGGGAGAAGGAATCCATGAAACATGAGGTTAAATTATGTAGGGGTGGGTAGAGGTGAAAGAATCAGAAGAGGTCTGGGCAGCCAAGAGGTTAAAAGGCAGGAAGATCAAGGTCACAACACAGGACTAGGCAGCAGGGCCTGAGTCTCAGAGGTGACAGCATTAACAAACGAAGGTGCCTGGTCCTAGGACAAGGCTTCTTATTCTGCATTTGTGTAGGCCAGGCTCTCGGAAGCATAAAGTGGACAGAGCCAAAGAGAGAGCCCTCATTAAGGCATCCCGAGAGGACTTCCCCGGAGAAAGGGGAGGGCTGCTCCTCCCACACTTGGGGAAGTGCTATGCTTAAATCTTTCCCAAATTAATTTCATTTCCGATTTATTTGTGTCAGGGAAAGAAACTGCATGCATCATACACACACACACACACCCATTACCTCCTCTGCCTTTAAATGACCATCTTCTCTTTTTTCAGCAAAAAAAACAGAAGACTTGGCTCCTTAAGCTCTGAACAAAGAAGGAAAATAACTAAAAGAACACAGAACTTGGTGCACGGGCAAGGCACAAGGTGTGTTCCAGTTCTGTATGCCAGTATCTGATGCACCAGGCAGATGTGGAGGAATTTAAACTATGAGTATGGAATTAATTGATTACCTCCTGTATTCAGAGAACCATTTAAAGTACATGCTGCATGAAACGTCATGAGAGTAACTCAAGTCCCAAGAGAATAATCACAAAGCAGTGGACACAGACGTGCAAGATGGTACAGCATTTGGATCCCTTCACTCTCTAACACCTGAGCCTTGTCCACTGCCTTGGAGGGAGCGAACAGCAAGCACTTACTGAGTCAGCATTGGGGAACAGAACTGAACCCGCACCAAGTGCGCTCAGAGCAAAGGCACAATCAGAGTACAAAATTAGTTCTATGACATGCTTTCCCCTCACCATTAATCAGGTCTAGAAGAATCTATAAAGAAAAGTCTCTTTAGAAAAAAAAATCTCCTAAGAAAATAATCTGCTCTACCCCAACAGGGCCATGAAGGGAAGCAGTGTGGCATGAAAGTTAAATGATGGGCTCTGGAATTAGATAAATAAGGTCCACGTCTAGCTCTACTACATATATGCCTTCTCCAAGCCTCATCTACAAAACCAGGAGGTAACTGTACCTCCCTCATAGGGTTGTAGGCAGATTAAATGAGATAATACATGAACAGAGCCTAGCAGTGTCAATGTCGACTGTACATATCCAGTATCTGGTAGTATTAATACCACTTGTTGTATATTGGTTAATGTTCCCAATTCTCTCCTCTCTCCTGTACTTGCCTCTGTAGTGCCCTCCCACACTGACTCTGGCCTTGGCGAGTGGATGTTAGTGAACATGACCCAGCAGAGCCTTGAAAAGTATCTGCACGACCGAGTGTGCTTGCCCTTGCTGCTCTGCTGTGGCCTTGAGAACATGTGAGGCTAACCTGTTGGAGGATGAGAAGTACAAATCAGGGATGAGTGGTCCTGGTCATGCCTGCTGAGGCCATTCTAGATCAGCCAATATTAACCAATCTCCACACAGGTAAGCAAATCTAACCCAAATCAGCATAGCGCCCAGCCAACCTGCAGCCAACCTCAGAAGCATGGACTAGTCTAGCAGAGATCAGCCAAGACAAATCAACTAAACCCCACAAACTCACGAGCTAAATAAACTATATCACTGAGTGGCACTGAGGTTTTCTTCGTTATGATATAGACTGTTACATGGCAATATCGTGGCAATAGATAACTGATATGCTATTATTATTCATGTTGTTATTCTCATTATTATAAAACTATTACTTTTCAGCGGAGCACAAAAAGGCTCACCCATGCCCTGTGTAGGAAAAACATCTTTCTCACAACCTGATACTCTTTCCAGAGAAAGAAAAGAAAGTATTAGACAAAATGAGCAGGTGGCTGCTGCTTCAGAACTTTTTGCCTTGTTCTCCTGACAGGTTGTTGCTAATGGTGCTATTATTTTTCTTGTGAGTGGAGATACCCATGACAGTGTAACCTCACAAGCTGCTATGATGAATTGTTAATTAGTTTAATTAGTGAGGAGCCCTTCCTTCATCAACTTAGATTCTAGCTTCAGACATTCCCACAGGGACTTTGCGGTAGGCAGTCCTAAGAAAGCACCTGTCAGGAGACCTTCAAAATCAAAGGCTCTGGATGAAATGTGTCCTCGGGGCTTCCTGCCTTCCCTTTCAAATAATAAGAGGCAGCACTTATGCTGTGCCAGGGACCATACTAAGCACTTTATGTGCATTATCTCATTTATTCTTCACAAAAATCCAAAAAGCAAGAACTATTCCTAATCCCAATGTATATATGAGAAAACTGAGGCTCCTGGAAGTGACACAAACATTTCCAAGGTCCCAGGGCTAGTAAGTGATGGAGCTGGGATTAATTCCAGGTCTGTCTGACCCCATCCTCGTGACTGTTATCTACGCTCTTTCTCTGGCCCTAATTACACCCTCTCCCTCAGGCCTGGTGCGCTTTTGCTCTCTCCATCTCTAACACTTTGCTCTCAGAAGAAACCCCAACACTAGCCCCTGGAACTACGTGCCTTTAGGCCACCATGCTCCTTTCCCCAAGGTATTTGCATGTTATGCCTCTGTTATCAGTAGAATTAGTTTAACCGTGAGGAACAGCCAACCCTAAAGAGTAGTAGATTAAGCCAGATGGAAGATTTTCAATTTAGCTCTTATAAAAATGAAACCTGGAGGTCAGCAAAATAGGGTAGGTATGGGCTCCCCAGTCATCAGGGGTCTGGATTCCTTCTCTCTTGTTGCTCCATAAGATCAACACGTGCTTCTGCCTCAGAGGCCAACATAGCTACTTAAGCTCCAGGCATCACATCTACATTCCAGTCAGCAGCGTGGAGGAAAGGGGAAGAGGGCATGCTCCTTTCCTCTAAGAACATTTTTCTCATATTTTATTCTTTTACCTTTACGTCTTTTTAACTTCATTCTCTCCGTTTTTCTCCACCCGATGGCAAGTTGGTCCACTCCTCTCCACTCCACTTTTCATCACAACCTTCTGCAATTTCCCTCTGATCTTGAGAATGGAAACAGGAGCATAAGAAACACAGTAAAGAGCAATCTGGGATCCTTTTGCCCCCTACTAAGCAAGATATTTAGCAATTTTCGAAAGATTAAATTGTAATTTGAGCAGGATTCCCAGAGCAAATAACTTCCATTCCAACTCTTTGCTAACCCTTCCTCTTCTTCACTCTTCTTTCCAAATCCTCAAAAAGCCACATCTCGGGGCTAGCCCAGTGGCGCAGTGGTTTAGTTCGCACTTGACAGCCCGGGGATTGCGGGTTCGGATCCCAGGCGCCTGCCGATGCACTGCTCCTCAGCCATGCCGTGGCGGCGTCCCATATAAAGTAGAGGAAGATGGGCACGGATGTTAGCCCAGGGCCAGTCTGCCTCAGCAAAAAGGGGAGGATTGGCAACGGACGTTAGCTCAGGGCTGGTCTTCCTCACAAAAAAAAACAAAAAAAAGCCACATCTCTATGTGTTTGCAGTTGAATCCCATGCAGCAGTTCCAGGAGTCTCAATTTACCAGTCTGAGATGGTTGCCCACGAGAAAGCAGCTCTGAATCGGCAGCTCTCGCTGCTCCCAGAGAGAAGCTACAGCGTGGGGGTCGCTTTGCTTATATGCTCAGATTCAGATACGCCACAGCTTATGTTGAACAGGCTTTCCTGCAGTTAACAACCCTAAGTAAAATAACCTCCTTCTAATTGTGAGTCTATTCTATCTGCTGAAATCATCAAATATCTTCAAATATGTTCATTATTTTAGTGTTTTTTTCTTACCTAAAGTTAGTCTGATACAACGTGTTCTTCCCCCATTCTAGGCAGTCCAAATGGTTCTTCCAATCTGGGCAGTTTTGAGCCACCATCTTGCTGAGGCTGTGGGAAGTTATGAATCATGAAGATCGGGAGGGAAGTCAGGACCGGAAGAGAAGCTGAGTAGGCTGGGCCCAGAGAACACCCAGAAACCAGCCATCAACCTAGACCCTAATGTTAGAAGCCAGGCACAACAGGCAGGGAGCTAATGACCATCAAATATGCTGGGGCAACAGGGCAGAAACTCAAGGAGGTACCGGTGCTCAAATCAGCAATTCATCTCTCCTCTACTACTTCAAGTGGGCACAGTTCTCTAGACCAAAGCTGTCCAATAGAAATGTAATGCAAGCTCTACGTGTAATTTAAAATTTTCTAGTAGCCACATTTTTTAAAAGAAAGAAAAAAGTGAAATAAATTTTAATATATTTTATATAATCACATATATCCAAAATGTTATTTCAAAGTGTAAACCAATATTTTTAATGAGAATTTTTACATTCATTTTTACATATTAAGACTTCGAAATCTTGTGCTTATTTTACACTTATGGCAAGTCTGTTTGGACCAGCCACATTTCAAGAGCTCAACAGCCACACATGGCCAGTGACGGCTCAGTCGCACAGAGTAGGTCTAGACCCTCTCTGCTCAGAGTGGAGTCCAGGAACCAGCACCATCAGCATCACCTGGGAGCTTGTGAGAATTACTGAATCGCCGGCAGTTCCACTGAATCAGAACCCCCATTTTCACCAGATCTTCAGGTGATAGGCACATTCGAGTTTGAGAAATGCTGCCATTTGCAAAGGCAGAAGTCCTTTAGAAGAAAACATTATGTGAGGAATGTTTACGGAGGTATAAGCATGGCTGCAGAAGTGGCAGGGAGGGGGTGCAAAATCTCCTCACTCCTCTGGCTGGTTGCTCAGAGAAAAATAATTTAACTAAATAGCACTACAGTTGAATAACAAATAGCTCCAAACGGAGTGTCCTGGAGAAACAAGCCTTATCTCATTACCTCCTCAGCAGCTGAAGGCCTCCTAGAGATCCAGCATCCTGGGCTCAGCCCTAATAAGGGTGATGATGACTGCGACCCAGCCCTATGCCAAGACAGAACCTATGGACAGAGGCACAGGAAATACTGCAAACTGAATCCCGCCTCCCCCCCCAAAGAACCCCCTAGCAGCCTGCCAAGATGGCTCAAATCCTTACCATTTGACTTACACCTTTGGATTGGGGCGTTATTTTCAGAAAGCCCTAGGCAACACGCAAAGCTCATCCCCGGAAAGGGCACCCCATATAGGCTAACTTACACCATATTTGGAATGTTTGCAGCACACATGCAAGAGGAAAGGAGCAGAAGGCCAAAGGAAAAGTTTAGATGTATGAAGCGAGCAATAAGTGACCCCGAGCAACGACGGAGCTCAGGTAACACGCGGTCCGGCATCTTCGCCGCAAACATTTTCACAGCATCACTAATTGGCCGTAAGGCAATTTTGCCGTAAAAGGCAAAAATGATGAAAAATAAGAGGGACGTTAGAAGGGGCATAATGCGACGTAAAAAATGAGTAACAAAATTAAAAAGACTTTATTGCCAAATACAAAATATTTGAATACATTTAAAATGTGTGTAGATTCGTGGCAATGCTACGCAAATAACTGATTTTATTTTGTGGGTTGTACCTAAGCACTTGTCTTCGAAGCCTTTCCTCCAGAGAGTTTATACATATATATTTTTTTTCTTGTTGATTCGTCTCCTTGTTGGAAGTCCACCGCACTCTTTCTTTCTCGCTAAATTTCTTCCTTCATTAAGGGAAGCATCCGTTTCCAAATACTAGGATGTGTATTTGTCACTGAGCTTTGTATTGTGTTGTGAAAGCCTTCTACACTGTTGTTTGTCCTTGGCATAGTATCACATGTCCGTTGATTGACGTTCCAAGGTTCTATGGGAAATAAGAGCTAAGAGTTACATAACGTAAAAATGGGAGCACAAACTTCCAACCAGTTAATTTATCTTTTACGGCAAAATTGCCTTACGGCCAATTAGTTATGTGGTGAAAATATTTGCGGCAAAAATGCCCGTGGGCGAAGATGCTTAGAGCGGAGTACCTAGAACCTGTGAAGGGGAAGCAGTGAGGGATCGAAAGCGGATTTCACAGACCTGAGTTTGCCTCATTGCGAACCACCTCCGTGACTGCCATGGACAAATCTGTGTTCATCCCACCCGTGCAGAGGACACTGGGGCGAGCAGGGAAGCTTCTAGTCTAGTTGGGGTTGCCCCAGGGGGTATTCAATACATGTTTGTGGAATCGAATGATTATGCTGATCCTGGGCAGCAGAGATGGAGACAGAAACAGAGTCAGAAGTGGATGTAAGGAACATAGAGCAGAAAGAGTCAGGTAAGTCCACAAAGACGTGACGTGGGTGTGTGTCTCCTGCACGCGTGGCAGTGACCGAAATTACGCTCCTGCTGCGTACGGAGTGAGAGGGTGATGCTGTGTTGACACACAGCCAGGTGGGCACAGGAAGCTGGGTTGCCCTTCAGGCCCTGGGCCTCGTTAAAGGTGAGTGCCTGGGAAGGGTGTGCACGTAAGACTTCCCCTAGCACACATTTGTTACCAGCGGCCAAGAGGAGAATCAAACAAACGCCACCGCGGGTAAATCAGTCACTGTTTGAGCAGGTGCCCTTTTCCGAATGAAATTGCGTGTGTTATTTTTAATATCTCATGTCCATCTGCTCTAGTTGTTTCCTCTGGCCCAAATTGGAAGGCTCCATCACATTACCTGGCCGGAGATTTGACCATGCAGTCACCTTCGCAGAGCTGCAGGGACGTGCTTGGCTTCTCTAATACACAAACCCCAGGAAATATAAATAGAAATGTTGCTTTTATTTGTAGACTTAATGCTTATGGGGAAGCTGGCTCAGAGACATAAAAGCTTACCTCTTCCAATTCACTGAACTTAGGGCCCATAATTCTTGCAGTTCAGAAAATTAAATCGAGGTCAGCCATTTATGCCTAAGGTACCGGAGGTGGAGAGCCTGAGCAGGGCTATTAAGCTTGGCAAACGTGCTGATGTGTTTTCAGTTTTCTCGTGTTGTTTCTGCCGGGGTCTTCCACAACCAAATTGCTGCTGGTTTATGGACTGAAAAACCTCAGAGTGAGTGACAGCCTTTCCTCAGCACCTGTGCCAAAATGGCAGGGCCAGTTTTGAGCCCAGGCAGCCCTTACCTAGGAGGTGTCTAGGGAGCCCAGTCCCCAAGAAATAGATGTGCCACCATTAACATCAACTTCAGTCAGTGCCTGAAAGTGCCGGAAGGCCGGCTTGTGTTCAATGAGTTCCATAAAGTACTCAAGCCTACTCACTTGATTTTACATTTGTAGGGGGTTTTTTGACTGACTTGTGTACTGTCCACACTTCAGTTGGAAAGAAAATCCTGGAAATTAGTGTAGAAAGAAACATTGACACCTCTGATCAAAGTCAGATATCAGTTGGTTATTTAACAGTGAGTTTAGCACATCCTTGTGAGGAGCTCCTGGAAATGGCACAAAGGAAAGCTGCTCAGTTCCTCTCCTTTGTGAAGGTAGAACAGTGACCAGTGTGCATAGAAAATTAATTGAATATCTAGACTCTGTGGGAAAACTTGAAAAGGGCAAGTACCACTTAAAGAAACATTATCAGTGCTATATCCCCAGCACCTACGATAGCTTCTCAATAAATGTTGACACTCTGACTATAATTTTAGGGTTATGGCCATCTTTATCTGGTGCTTATAAACATTCTAACACCCAGACAGAGCCTTTTCTCAGATTCCATCCTTGTTCAGAAAGTCATGCATCTGGCAGCCTTGGCCTTTGACACAATACATTGAAAACCAATGATGGTGAACCTTGAACATCCCATGGGGTCAAGTTGGACTAACTTACATCAACAATATGCAGAGCTACTGGAAGCAGGCAGGATCCAAGTTGGATCTGGTCTGCCTGCCTGCTGTTTGTAACTGTGTTGGTGTGAACACTCCTGTTTACATCAAAAGAGCTCATATTTGCTTTGCAAATAATTCAATACAAATTAGAACATTCAGTTCCAGTTTGGCCTGGTGGCCTCATGTAGACAGAGCTGAAACTTTGGTTTTCTTTTATGAACACCAAAGTGGCCTAAGATATTGGGCCTAATGAGACTTTCATGTGGTCATAGAATTGATTCTACCAGTTGGAAACAAGAAGTAGAGATGCATGAAAGTAGAGAGAAAAAGTAAAGGGGAAAATGCATAAACTTCCTTAGCTCTATAACATTTTGGATTCCAGTTATTAGACCCCATTTTTCATACCAATTCAACTCCAGTATCTGAGAGAACTCCATGAAATGTACACCCCTAATATAGAATGATGCATTTTTCCAACTCTTACAATTTGCAAATAAAGAAATTAAGATCCAGATATTTTAAGTGACTTGCCCAAGACCACAAAGCTATTTGGTGAAAGTCTCTGTCTCTCAGTCCCAGCCTCTTTCTACCATGTGACAATTTAGGGGGAAAGGGAGAATCTTCTACAGCTTTGTTAAGATGCAGATGGGTCTTAAAGCTTCACAGATTTCACAGCTCCTGACTTGAGACAGAGTTCAGCGCCTGAGGAAAGAGTGAGGTTTTACTTCTCTTACTTTAAAGTGTGACTCCTAGGCCTGGTCATCCCAAATCACTGGGGCATCTTGTCTCCAGGGACGGTGGGCAGGAGCAGGGACCCTGGGCCTCCTGATCTTTGTTCTAAGAGCGGGTAGCTCGCCGGCCTCTGAGTAGGGCCACATTGTAAACCTTGCCTTCTTTTGCAGCCCATGTTATATGCCCACTTGCAAAAACGAAAGAGAGAAATTTCCAGAATGTGTGTGAAGTAATGTTGTTGAGATTTTTAGCCAGTTCCATGCATCAAGCTTTGGAATCTCTCCAGCCCATTGGTATTACTTCTCCTGGCATTAAGGAAAGGATTAAAGAAGTAAAACTCTAAAGAAACATGGCACAGATGGCAAAAATCAGGGAAAGAAAAAGAAAACTTGGCCTCAAGAGAAAGTCAGTAGCAACATGGATGCAAACAATAAAAAAGGCAAGTGGCCTTCTTGCAGGGTTAAAAAAAAAGTCTGGTGATGGATCACCATGCCAGCAAACGTTCCACGGTATTGAAAACAGAGCTAGCCACAAAATCCTTTTTTCTCCAGGTTTTTTGTTTGGCTTGGAGAATGCAACACCAAGAGCACATTTGGAGGAGACGTGTGTGGTGAGGGAAGGCAGAGCACTAGCTCATGCAGCAGTTCTCTTGGGCTGATAGCTGCTCTCCTTTCCTCTTCCTCCCACCGTTACCCTCCCTTCACCCCAGGAGAGAAGAAAATGCCATATGACTTTATGTAACTGACATCCCCACAGCACTTCAAAGTGCAGACCTCAGTGAATTCAGCAGCTAGATCAGCTCCAGAGCATTCTCTGACTGACTGCCTTTCGTGGTTAACTTCAGGCTGGACAGAGAGCCTCAGAGTGGGCTTTTGCCCACAGGCACATGTGTTCTGACACTTGGATGAAGGTCAGAGAGATCAGTCTCTGGCTCTTTCTAAGACTTTCGGGGACACTATTAGAAGGAAATGTGTTGCTAGCCTCCCTCTCTCACCTCTGTTTCTATCATAAGTTTTTTCCCACCTGATTTTCCTCAAACACACTCCGTCAAATTAGCTTTTATCCCAGTTCCAAGTCACACTCTAGGGAAAATATAAAGGTTTCCTTCCTCCGTTAATCCTCTGCACTGCATGTCAACAAGCAGTTATAGAGTGCCTACTATGTGCAGATTCCTGTGCTAGGTTATCTTGGAGGTTTTTTTTTTAAAAAAAAACAACAACTATGGCCTATGTCCTGCCCTTAAGGAGCCCTCCAGTAAGCAGAATGAGTTATTGTGGCACTAACTGAATGCAGGGTGCATTTAACTGCAGGAGGTCAGAAAGGAAGGATCGAGGAAGATGTCCGAGTATTTGAAGGATGGCAGGCTCTTGATAAGGGAAGTGGGAGAAGAAAGTTTTCCTGGGAGAAGCACAGCAGTAGATGCTCAGAGGTGGGAAAGCATGGAGGAGCCCTGTGTGGCTAAAGCACAGGGAACATGGAAGAAATCATAGGCTATAAGCCGGAAGAGGTAGGTTAGAGCTAAAACCAGCAGTGTTGAATGTCAAACTGAGAAATGTGGACTGGAGGGAAGGGAAACTGGTTCTTTAGGCTAAATCAAATCAATCAGATGAAACAAAGAAAGAGTCGTGAATGAGAGCATGTCCAGAAGTCCACCTGAATGGACAAATTGTTGGTTTCCTTTTCATTCAGTGTTTGGGGCCACTATGCCTCCTAAGGTACTGTAGAATGGAAAGAAAACCAATATTTGGGCCAGACAGATCTCTATTCAAATAGTAATTCTGCCATTAGTTAGCTCTGGGCCTTTGGGCACTTCTTTTATAACTGGTATGAATTTGCTCACCTCTTTAGGGGTAAGAAACATCACACTGCCCTCTTTTTCCAAGTCATATTAAATCTGCCTCTGGATCTTCACTAGCAAGCAAAAAATGTATTTTCTGTAATGTTTAAGGGTGGAAGAAGGTCGGGAGATGAGCTACCCTTCCGTAGGATTGTTCATGAATCTCAGAAGATTTGTGCGTCCAGATAGTATGGGGAAGGGCCTCTGTTCTTTAGTCCATCTCAGGCAACTTGAGTTCTTAACATCTGAGCCCTCATAGTTCATTTGAAGCTGGAAGCCTCCACTTCACCATGCCAGGCTTGGCATGAGGATCTTTCACTAGAGATCCTCAGACACGGCAGTAGAGAGTGAACAACTGTCTTGGTTTACCCGGGACTTAAGGGGGTTCCAGGATGCAAGACTTTCAGTTTGAAAACCAGGAAAGTCCAGGGCAAACTAGGATGAATTGGTCACCATACCTGGCACTCAATCCCCAAACCAGTGGCGTTCACATGCCACACCCACAGAGGTTCTGGTCTACCCAGAGTTCGGTCAGGGAGTAGGATAGGGCCACCACCCTCACAGGACTGCTACTTCCCTCCTATCTGTCTCTCAAAGCCAGTTCTACTTCTTTAAATCAAAGCACCAACCTGGGTGAGGAATTTCTTCTGAATATCCGGCAATTTCTTTTTTTGGCTCTGAAGCAAAAAGCCACTCCAGAGGCAAGGGAGTCCAGAAGTCTGGACATACAGGCTGACCATTCTACCTGTAGGTGAGAGGAGGAAGGCGTGGGGGCAAAAGGAAAGGAACGAATTACTCTTTTATTCTTCTAAGAGATTAGTCAGTCATACAGCCAAGTGCAATGTGTCCTCTGCAAATACAGCATAACAGCATATGCAGTGTGTCAGACCCTGTGTGAGGTGCTCAGCATACAGTGGGGAAAAGACAGACAGTAGCCCTCTCTTCATGGAACTTACATTCTATCATCATCCTGAAACAAGAAGGAAGCAGGAAAAAATTCTCAAAAAAGTATCCAGGGGCCAGCCCCGTGGCCTAGTGGTTAAGTTTGGCATGCTCCGCTTGGGCAGCCTTGGGTTCGATTTCCAGGCACAAACCTAGACCTCTCGTCAGCAGCCATTGCTGTGGTGGCAAGCCACATACAAAATAGAGGAAGATTGACACAGATGTTAGCTCAGGGCGAATCTTCCTCACCAAAAAACCAAAATTATCCAGCTGTAAACTTGATCTAGATGAGCCTCGATTTCCTCATCTCCAAAGTGGAGATAATAACGCCTACCTCACAGAGTTGCATAGGGTCAAACGTGACATGCATGTAAAGTGCTCACTACAGAGCTGCCACACAGGACGCTGCTCAGTATAGCCATAGTGGCACCCTCGGCTCTCTGGACTTGCTATTTGAAGCTACAGATTGTTCCTCTTTGATTCTTCCTTCAATTTCTGCTAAATCCTTGCTACATTTCTGAAGAGTGTTTAGATTTATTGAGCACTGTTGCCAGATTCTTTTACACATTATCTCATGTTATTCCCGTTTCACAGGGGAAGAATCTCTGGCAGGATATTAGTTTAGGTTACATAACTAGGCAAAGAGTGAGAATTTGAACCCATTTCTTCCAACTCCAGGCCTATGCCTTTCCCCATGTCACATCACCCTCCTGGCAGCTCCTTTGAAAGACCTCTTCACCTTTCCCACTGCTGTGGGGCTCTCAGATCAGAGGTGGGTGTCACAGCTGCAGAGGCTTTAGATAAAGGGCAGGGCAGCTGTATTAGTCAGAGGAGGCTCAGTGCGGTAACAGGTCACCCAAAAACGTCAGTGTCTTAACTCAGTAAAAGTTTATTTCTCCCTACAAGACTGTCTGACAAGGATCCACATGATCACTGAGGGCTTTCTCTGAATTTTCCAGGAAATTTTTTGTCTATTGCATACAGCCTGCAGATGGGAAAGGAGAAGGGACCCAAAGGATGACACTGGGGCTTCTAAATGGACTAAGCTCAGAAGTGGAATGATCAGTTTTGTCTATATTCTATTGGCCAGAATTCAATCACATGGTCACACCTAACTGCAAGTGATGCTGGGAAATGTAGTGTAGCTGTGCATCAATGAGGAAAATTCAAAGGGGTTTAGTGAACAGAGTCTTTCCCAAAGCGGGCAATAGCATTTGAATGGCGGCAATGTCCTGGAGAGGATCAACTCTTGGAACACTCCATCCACAAAATGGAGGACTCCAGAGACTGTTTTCTTTGCAGAATTGTTGCAAGGACTAGAGGAATGCATCCAGAGCTCCAGAGCCATTGTGAGCCCTCAGTCGACAGTCACTGAGGGAAGGCAGCAGGGTATGGTGAGACAAACGTGACCTGAGTTCCCCTCATCAGTTTTAGGTCCCTGGGAAGGTATTATATAATCTCTGTGAGCATGGAAATACATCTCAAAAGGATGGATACTAGTAACCCATCTCTACTCGTAAGAATACCAGGGAAGATTATTTGAAGTGAAAACTGTTTCAAAATCCCAAGATAAATGAATACCAATTTGCATTCAGAGAAAGAGATTGTGAACACACAATAAATACATCACTGGTGGAAGACCAGAGAAGCACTAGGTGAATGCCTGCATTAAGTATAACTTTCAGAGAGACAAGTACTTCCCTCCCAAAAGCTACCTGGGTGGACTCTCAATGGGCCTCACTACATGATCTATTTCTGGGAAATTGCCAATAGCTAGGATTTTTGAAATTTTAATCCTATTTTAAAGATTAAGGCTGTGTTTCTCAAACTTGGCTGTATATGAGAATATCTGAGGAAATATTCAGAAATACAGAAGTAAAGACCAGAAATCTGAACTGTTTTAGGTTTCCCAGATAATTCTGAGGTAGTCAGACTGGCACTGTTCCATTAACCTCATTAAGAACCACCATCCTAATGTATTAAAAGAAATCCTGAACATCTTTTTGACATACCCATTTATCTACTTCAAAATTTGTTAAATAAAGTAGAACACCACCCTAATGTATTATACCTTTCAGAGTGTTGAACTACACAAATGCACCATAATGTGAGTACAGACACTTTAAACTTGACCGATAAATGCTTGAAAGAAGACACGGGGCTGGTCAGAAGCCAGAAGAGTTTTACTAGATTGAGTGATTGATTCATTCACTCATTCAGCCAATCAGGTGACAAATTATTATTGAGCCATTTGCCAGGTACTGTGCTAGGCTCTAAGAATATAAAGACCTGGTAAGAAATAGTTCGTGTATTTCAAGAAGGCAAAGAAAGAAAAGCTACAGCCAAGCTTGCTTCCTCAAAGTACCCACAACAATGCTCTTGAAGTTTTAAGCCTATAACATTTTATTAGAAGCAAATGCACTCTTAATTCTGCTCTCTTAATCATACTTGATCGATCTCGAGGTAACTTGTTTACCCCATGGTGAATAGTCTTATTATTCATGGCAAAGAAGATAATGCTTTATCAAAACCTATCTCCTCTGGGAAGCCTTTCCTGATCACCAGAGCCAAAAATAATAGTTTCCTATAATGCGTGTTTTATTTATTTCAGGTTGCTAGCCTATCCTTGTACATTTATCTTAACGTCATCTTCCCTCCATTGTAGTGTTGACTTGTTATAAAGCTGATTCAGAGGGAAAAAAATCCATTAAAGTGTACTAGTCATACAGCTCTCTTTCCCATGACCTGAATGCCAGCCGTGAGAGCTAACATGGCAGCCTGATGCCTACACTCTGGGCCACTGGGTATTACTGCGCCATATTGCCAAGGCTTGCCCCAGAAAGGGTGCACCATGCCACCTTAAGCTGAGTGTCTTCTGCAGTGGGTGTGACTTATCCATCATATCCTCTTTCTCTGCCCTTTGTTTTATGTTTTTAGACCAACAGTTTGACCCAGTCATGCCTGAGAAAGTGCCTGCAAATGATAGTACTGGAAAGAAATACACAAGGAGTACCATGATGGATGTTAAAGGTAAGTTTTGGAGCAGCTTGAGAATTCTTCAGGGAAATGGCCATGGATGAAAAAACAGAGGGTAAAAGTCGGCAGACAATTGGAGACTGGTAGGAGTCCTTTGACATACTGAGGGGCCTAAAACATCCCTGTTGCCTGCAAGGACTGCCAGATAATTGTATGGATGGGGCTAGGGGAATACTGCAGGTCCCAACTTCAGGGAATATGGAGGGGAAAAGAGCCATTTGCCAATGTACAAAAGAAGGAACATGATTTTGCAGGGACTGTGCCGTAAAAACCCTGATAGCTCTGATTCAGTTAGAGCTCCCATTTCCAAGACGGCATCAACCCTGCCAAACTGAGTGGGTATGATTATTTTCTTGCTCCTACTGAATCGTAAGCTCTTTTAATAATAGATTCTATGTGTCATTCATATTTGACTTCCTTGGGAGTCTACTACATACAGAGTCATGCCAAGAAAATTTTAAATGAATGAATGAATGAATTTCTAAATGAAACAGACCACTCACCCCCTCTGACATATCACTTAGAAGATTAAAAAACTCAGAAGTTCTGGGCACAGATCATTTTTGTCAGAAATTTTCCAAGTGTCACGACCTTCCCAAAGGAGGTCAGCAAAACAAGTAACGTTGAACTGGTGATGAGTCAGACAAAGCTGTGGACAGAGGCTTGCTCTTGCCGCAGTCTGACTTTCAGGGATCAGACCTGACAGTCTCTGGGTTCGCCAATGGGCTCCATATTCAGTTTAATGAGTGAAAAGAATTAGGGGAAATGTAGGCCTCATCCAAGGCCAGAAATCAGACTTCTCTGGAAGTTCTAAGGAGAAAGTGCGGGTGGGGGAAGAGGAAAGGGGCTGGGGTCGGTTAATATACAGCAGTAGTTACACCTCAGATGAGTCTAGACTTCACTGAAAGATGCTAGGCCTCACCAGCCTACTCCACAGCTCTCAAGAACAAAATCATATGTATTTGGTTTGGATAAGGTGTCGTGGAAAATCAGGCTGGAGATTCAGCCCACCCTCCCCACAGAGAAGCAAGCACCTGCACACACACAGGTGCACCAGGAAGTCGTGCATATCTGGTGTATCTGGGGAAAACCTTGCCTGACAGATTCAGCACAGTGGCAGGGGGTACTTCACGTCAAGCGAGAAAGTTGCTATATTTGCTCCTAAGAGGCAGCCCACCCATGCCTCGACTCTGCCATAGCCTGCAAGGCTGCTCTGCCTACCTGTTCCCAAGTCTAGGGGAGGAGACTGATGAGGGATCGGGGAGACCCTGTCCCAGGAAATCCAGAGAGGAGATTCAGAAACTCTTCCCTCCTCACCTACGTAACGTAGAAGAGTTTCAAAGAAATCAGCACCTTCAAGGGTGCCTAATGGGGCCTTATCTCCATGATCTAAGAGGAAGAAAGAAGAGGCCTGGTGATGAGTCAGGTCTGGCACAGGTTTATTGTGTTTGATGTTCTTGTCACTCAGTACTCAGAGACAGAGAGACCAGCACTGGGCACCTTTGCAAGAAACTGCAGTGATTTTAGTAGGACAGAAAGTGGGAGAGTGAAATGTTATTACTATAACAACTGACATCATAATTGTTCCTGGAGGACAACTGTATTTGCTGAGTAAATACCCTGATAAGTGGCTTACGATGGAGGGGAAGACATTGAGCGTAATAAATAGATAGCTATTCTGTATGAGAAGGTGAGAGGAATTTGTTTTCCTACTAAAAATGGAAGGGAGAGAGGAGAGATGTAGAATGAGGCTCAAGGGGCAGTACCTGGAGTGATATTTCCTGTGAAAGTTCTCCAGGGGCAGAGCAGCCAAAGACATTTCAAGAATGAGGATAGTCTCAGGTTCCATTTGAAGTTTATACTGCTACAATTTAAAATCCTCTTCTTACACCCCAAAATTCCTTATTAAAATCTACTAATCACAAAAATTGCTTTTATAAGTAGAAATTGTGGAAATTAGGAGAAGGTTGAAATTTCATGCCTAGGTTGATATTATGTAACTTGAATTTTGTGTTTAAGTTGATATTATATGAAACAGAAACAGCATAAAAGGGACAGTGATATTACCCATAAATAGAGGAAGCGAGAGTTTGGAGCCAGGGCTAATGAGGAGAAGATAATTCCCCTAGAAATTTGTAGTAATCCTGGGGAGTCTTTTGGTCTTTCACAAGATGTGGAATTGGAGCTTCAATCCAATCTTATCCAGATCTCAGGGAGAAGAGAAGACCCAGCTAACATCAAGGTTACAGGCTCATAACAAAAATCTGCATAGGCTGGGTTTTCTGTTCCTGCCTACTCATTATTGTGGGATCTCTGGATCTCATCTTCACTTCTATTAAAGTTTCCCCAAATCTTTCTAGAAGTTCCTCATGAGCAATGCCCGTGTATGCCAGAATAAGGACTATCCGCCATCGCTTTTCCTCCTTCCCTGTTTGCCCCATGGGTGCCTTCCCACTGCCAGCCAGTCTACCTCTTACCATAGGTGTTGCTCCCAGTGGCTGTCCTCTTCTTCCCTGACCAAATTTGCACTCCAATTAAGTCATTCTTTCCAAAGTGTGGAGATTCCACATGTTTCAATTATCTATGACTGTGTAATAAACCACCCCAAAACCTAGTGGCTTAAAACAACAACAACTTACTACTTCTCATGATCCTGTGGATTGGCTGAGCATTTCTTCTGCTTTGCATGGTGTCAGGTGGGGCACTGGGATGACTGGAAGGTTGAAAATGGCCTAATTCACAATGTCTGGCGGTTACTGATGGCTGTTTGCTGGGAGCTCAGTTAGGTCTGTTGGCTGGGGGTTTTGGTTTCCCTCTAGTAGGTCTCACCAAGTGGTTTCTTGGGCTCCCTCACAACATGGTGGCTGAATTCTAAGAAAGGTGAGAGGAAAAGCTGTAGATCTCTTAAGGCCTGGCCTCAGAAGTTACATAACATCACCTCTGCCACATTCTAATGGTAAAATCTAAAAGGAGAGAAAATATACTCTAATAACTCTTGATGGGAAGAATAGTGGGGGGGAAAAAAGAAAAGAAAGAAAGAAAAACTGTACTCGTCTTTAATCCACCACATCACCCTACTCTGCCACACACACACACACACACACTCACACACTCCAGTGCTGTACTTTCTTACATTGAATCCCAGAGCACCCCTCTACTTCCAGCCTCTTGCAGGGAGTTTGTATGAGAATCACTTGGTCTATTTCTATTGGCAGCTCCCTAAGCCTTAGAAACCAGTCCAGGAGAGTCTGGTAGCAGGACCAGTCTACTGAATCAATCCTTCCCTACCAAACAGTCTTCTCCCCAAACTCTCTTGCTTTTTAGTCAGCCACACTTCCTCCTGTGACCAGCCCATTTATCACAGGGTTGTGTGTCCTTTTGAAGCTTTTATTTCATTGGCTTACTCCAAAAAGCATGAGTTCACCTTAATCAGAAAGATATGCATGTGCCATCTTTGATAAGGGGCTGACTATGAAATGTCTCTGCTACTTATCCAGTATTGGCACAGAGATGACAAGATCTTCAAAGTGTCCATGATAGCCATATATTACTGAAAGTTCCCCAAATCTAACTCAGCACAACAATTCGGCTCTCTGAAAGTGTAGCTTAACTGCCTGAACCTGAACTACTTTAGAAAGACTCCCAATGAGTCAAATTCCTGAACTCAACTGAATTGGTGTAGTTCCAGAATTTTCTGGTAGTTCTGGGAAGCTAAGAGAGTGAAAAATTCCCCCTGAAACAAATCTTCAGCATGGTACAGTCCCTGATCAGCCTTGCGTCTGGATCCAAGACCAGCAAAAGGCCTAGGAGAAAAAAAAGGTAGGAGATCGAATTGGATGAGGAGGAAGAAGAGAAGTGTAACATTTCTGTTTCCAACCTTGTCCTGGTCTAGAGGAAGGCTAAAGCTACTAACACTGCAAAGGGATGATTTTCCTCCTGTCCCCTCTCTAGACAACCAAGATTCTGACCTGACCAACTGCTAAGACCTTGCCCCAAGGACAGTTACCGAGTAAGCAAATTAGGCCAGAGATAAGGTATAGTCTTTCCCCAGTCCCAACTTCTGTATTCAAACTGCTCTGGGCCTCCCTCACCTTACAGAAGAAATGCAATCAAGGAGAAGAGCCCTTGATAACAACCCAAGAGGCAATGAAAGATTTTCTTCCCATTGTAGCTTCCAACCAGCTACTTTCAGCTGAATATTAAAAAGGAAAAGATGCTATCAGAAAGTGTGTGGAGTTTGTGATAAATCACCGTGTCTTGGCTTATATTGATTAACTGCAATTCATTATCCAGACAGGTGATGGGCATTCATGTTGTTTCCACTTCCTAGAGATTATCAGCAGCCAGCTCTTCCAAACACCTAGGTGGAAAAGAGGAGCAACTCAGGACAGTGAATGGTGGGCTGCTGATGCTCTGTTTTATTAGTTTCTCCTATCATCATCTCATGGAGAGGCAAATTTCTAATTTAGATGAACCTAAACCTTCATCTGGAAGCAGGAACAGCAAAATAGGTTTTCCTCTAATGAGAAAATGATGTAGAGCAGAAGCAGCACACACTGTTCCATACTGTGCACCTGTGCTGCTGCTATTAGGTCTAAAGGTCCTGTCCTTTCCCCTACCTGCCTCCCTCTGTTCCTCCACCCTTCTCTTTGTCCATCCAACCCATTCTCAGATTCTGTCTTTTCCAAGAGCCTCCCCGGACCCCATGAGTGAGGCCACCGCTGTTCTTTGTGCTCTTTGTTCCCTGTGCACACCCCACTACTGCCCTCACTCCAATGTTCATGTGTCTCTCCAGAAGAGTAGGTTGATAAAAAGGATTATGTCTTATCTGTTTTGCATCATTAGATCCTAATCCCTTCTCTGGCACATAGGAAGTATGGAATCCACATTGAACTGAACTAAATGGACACCTAACATATTGCTGCATGACTTTTAGCATCTTCTTCTCCTCAATGTTACCAAATAAGTGATGTTAATATGTCTCATAGTCGTAAGACTAAATTGAATGTGTCTCAGAGACGTTTTAAGCCTGCCTGATCTCTGCTCTCTAGAACAATGTGTGGACTTTCACATCATTGTGATAGAGCAGCAGTACTTTCCTATTACTTCCTTGACTTACTCTTTGAGTTGCTTGTCCAATAAGAAGTATCCCCTGTTCAGTCACCCACATTCTCACCTGAGTTCCTATTGAGCTAAAGGTAGGTGTTGTGAGATGTATGTCCCTTCTGAGAATGCTGTCCCTCTGGTTGAAGGGACCAACTTACGACTTGCCCTCACCAACCCTTTGCATATATACCCACCCATGTGTAGGCTCATGTACAGGAGTGTGCCCATTTGCAGATGGTTTCTGAATTTATCCTTGAAAAGTCCACATAAAGTTTTTCAAAATCATAAGGACTCTTGATTAGATTTCCAATGCATAGAATTTTTTCTTAACTGCACTCAAAAGAATTATTTTCTGCTTACCTTCCTTTCAAAGTTGCCAATACCAAACTTAAAGGCCTGAGTCTTTTCAAGTGTCTTGTGGTAAGTTTCTTTTCTTTACCTGTCAAGCTGTCCAAAATCAAGGGTAACTCCACAAAGTCACTGCTATCTTCCTGTTGACATTCCAGTTGATTGGGATAGACCTTATAGAGTCTCTGATTTGGAAACTGTTATTGACCCCGTAGATGAATATTCTCAGATTATGTAAGGTGTGCATGTAGTACTCTTAATTTCCTTGAATGCTTTCTTTTTTAAAGTTAGGAAGGCCGCAAGAAGCCTTAGAAAATCCTCCAGACTGGGAGTCAGGAGACCCGTGAGAGGTCACGTATGTGTTATAGAACAAGGTGGTAGATGAATAGGCGAATAGGTAAGGAGGTAGGTAGGTAGGTAGCTATGTAGGTAATGAGGTAAGTAAATAAACAGGATTCCTCTACTAACCAGCACTCTGAGATTGGGCAAGTCATTCCTCCCCTCTGAGCCTGAGTTTCCAGTTCTCTAAAATGAGGGGAGGTGGATTAGTTGGTTGCTAAATTCTGTACAAGCCCTTTGAGTCCACGGAGTAATCTGTGACTGGCTTTCCCTCTCATTCCACTTCCCATCCTCACTACCAGCGTCTCTCATGTTCCCCATTGTCCCCTTCCATGGATCTTCTCAAGGTGACTCTAAACCTACTGAAATCTGCTGTGTTAAATTTCAGTTATTTATTGCCCTGGAATTCTAGTACTTCTCAGTTTATGGTCCCTTCCCCCATGGTGGCTGGTCACCTTTCAATCTTGAAATGTTTTCTTCGTGTTAACAAATACCCAAGGAAGGCCCATGACTTCCTTGTTTCCTGTGGGCAGTGGTTCTGAAGTGACCTGAAAAGTTAATGTAACTCACCTAAATGCTTCACTCACCGACCTACAGAGAAGCTGAGCCTCTGGCTCGCCCTGGCTGGCCGTCATCTGTTTTTAATTGCTTCGGTCCCCATATTAGCCACAGGCTTCAGTTTCACAACCTGGGATGAGCTGTCCAGGGAGACTGCCCTCCCCGCCTTCCCCAACCACCTCCAGCCTGAGAGGAGCTGTCATGGAGATCTCCTCACATGGATAGTTTTCCTTTTAATATTTATAAACAGGAAAGTATTTTTCTCTCCCCCACTTGAAATGTATATATTCATTCATTAAAAGGCATTGACATTGCTGAGGTAATGGCCTGTCGACAGATTTACAGCAGGAACTATCTTGCTGCCTGCAGGCCTGTGCGTTTTAATATAATTAAAAGGCTTCTGTTTGGAATCTTAGCTAATTAATATTCATGCTTTCCCCCTTCCACCTGCCATTCCCAATTTGCTGTCTTTTAGGAGATTGATCATGGCCCAATTAATCCCACCACCAGTCAAAGCAGGGCAGGCAGGAGAAGAAAGGGAGAAATGCCATTGCAGTGTTGGCTTCTTAATGAGAAAGGAGCATTTTAACTAACGGAAATCTTCTCCTGGTTTATGAAGAAAGTTGAGAAAGAGTCTCTACAAATATGGGAATTTGGTAGGAGTGGAACATTGCCCAGGGATTGTGGATTAATGGCTCGCACTGAAGTGAGTTCAATTTATTAATCTTTAAGCGTTTTCACAAGCTTTGTTCATGCCAGAAATCACAGAACAGGAACTTGTAGAGGCAGGTTATAGATTTTTAAATTTTTTTTAAGTAAAATAAAGGTGAAAATGGCAGTGACACATGTCACTATTCAGTAGCTGAGAAAACTATCCACACAAATGAAAGTGGTTCACCTACATGGGACCTTTGACAGCCAATCCGACTCCTGGGGATAGTCACACAGTCACTCACTTTGCCTCTGCCGTCCTTTAACACCAAGGCTTACAAATGGAAAATGTTTCACCTTAAAAAAATAGACTAAAGGAGAGAAGGGGCTGTGGCAAGTGATGAGGATAAGGGTATTTATAATTAAACTCTCCTCAGATATGTGAAAGCCTGCTGCCCACCACAGAGGAGAGAATTAAGCTTTCTCTACTTGACTGCACAGGATAGAAATGGGAATCCTGGCAGCACCTGTGCTGAGACACTCAGTAGCCATGGACCTGAGCTTGAGGGAGATCTAAAGGAAGAGAAGGGAGAACTGGCTTTAGGGCTCTGCCTTCCCCACACAGTTGCTCTTCCCAATCCTGCATGTCTAGAGAACATACTTTCTAGTGATGAGGGCAAGAGCCACAAGAGAAAGTCACCAAGCAGAGCGCCTCACTGTCACACTAGCAATGCTGGCCAGGTTATTCACCACTTTGAGTCTCATCCATAAAATAGGAAGACAGTACCTCCTTCAGAGGATTGTTGTAAGGACTAGATGAGAAAAAGCCTCTAAAGTGCCTAGCACAATGCTCAGTAAGTATTAATTTCAGTTGTATGTGCACAGCAAGCACACTGGAACCCAGTGCAGAAGTGAAGCTACTCCATGTCGTAGTGAAGAACATTTTTCCAGAAGGAAGAAAGAAAGATGGGGCAGAGAGGACTCACTTTCTTGGCCACCAAAATGCAAAACAAGAAAAAGAAAAGCCAAAATGGAGTTTATTACTTCTTTAAGCCTGTCTCGCCCAGCGCACTGGGTATTAATAATGGAACAAAGAGGGGTTACAGAAGCAAGATAAAAATAAACCAAAAGCACTGGGTTTATGCAACAGGTACATGTCGTTTGTCCTGTTGATGAGTCACTGCTCTGAGAAATCTGTTTAGGTTCAGCAGGAAGTCCATGAACAGGCTGCAGCTTAATTGTCCTTCTACCATGGCTGCTCCTTTTGTGAGCTTGGGGCTCTTTATTTTCTAAAAGTCTGAGCAATCACATCCTCCTGGATGAGATCATGTAAAGACTATATTGCTGACCCATCCCACCAGAATGACCTTTTTTTTTTTGTATAAGTTTCAGGTGTACAGCTTTATATTTTGACATCTGTATACACTACAAAGTGCCCATCACCATAAGTCTAGTTACCAACCATCACCATACACCTTCACCCATATCACCCACCCCTAATGCCCTTCCTCTCTGGTAACCAGTAATCTGTTTTCTGTATCTATGAATTTGGTTTTGTTTTGTTGGTTTTGATTTTTTTAGATACCACTTATGAGTGGAATCATACGGTATTGGGCTTTCTCTGCCTGACTTATTTCATTTAGCATAATACCCTCAAGGTCCATCCAGGTTGTCATAAATGGCAAGATTTCATTCTTTTATATGGCTGAGTAGTATTCCATTGCGTCTACATAACA
Source organism: Tapirus indicus (assembly GCA_031878705.1). Taxonomy (NCBI): domain Eukaryota; kingdom Metazoa; phylum Chordata; class Mammalia; order Perissodactyla; family Tapiridae; genus Tapirus; species Tapirus indicus. The sequence goes on from CM062922.1 coordinate 83,132,951, forward strand.
CATCTTCTTTATCCATTCATCCATCGATGGACACTTAGATTATTTCCATATCTTGGCTGTTGTAAATAATGCTGCAGTGAGCATAGGGGTGCATATTTCTTTTGAATTAGTGCTTTTGTGTTCTTGAGATATATACCCAGAAGTGGAATTGATGGGTCATATAGTAGTTCTATTTTTAATTTTTTGAGGAACCTCTGTACTGTTTTTCATAGTGGCTGCACCAATTTACATTCCCACCAACAGTTCACAAGAGTTCCCTTTTCTCCATATCCTCACCAACGCTTGGTATTTATTTCTTGTCTTTTTGATAATAGCCATTCTGACAGGTCAGAATGACCTTTTACAGTTTCTGAATATCAAACTCCCACCTCAGGACAACTCAAGTGTCCTCTCCTCTGAGAAGCCATCCCCATTAACCTTGTCAGATCTAATCACTCCTTACTTTGTATCACCAAAGAATATACCAGCTCTATTAACATTTACAAATCCCTCTCCCGCAATGATGATGATGATAATATTTGCTAACAGTTATTGAGGACTTTCCAAGTACCAAATATGGTACTCAATGTTTTATGGGCACTATCTCAGTTAATCATAGGAGGTACATATTTTTATTCTCCCCATTTTATTGATGATGAAACGAAAGTTTAGTGAATATTGTGAATATCTTGCCCATGGTCACACAGCTGTGAAAACAAGATTAGGACCAAGGCAATCAGACTTCAGAGCCCTCTCACTCTTTTTCACTGTTGTCTCTTCAACAATGCTTAGTACACATTAAGAGCTCAATCAAGATTTCCACACTGAATAAGAATTATTTTGATGGGATGGAGGAGTATACCTGACCAGTGGGGCTAGTCTGGAATGGGCAAACCATACAACAGACACACGTCGGAGGGAGAGGCTCTCCACAGTCTGTCATCTTTGTCACTATATTCCCACTGAGCTTCCTCTTTGGTCCTAGTCGTGTCCAAGATTTGATGCAAAATCCAAAATTTCCTTAAAACAGATTCAACCCACGAAGAAGGCTTTGGAGAAATGAGTTTACACCTCTTTTTTTAAGTTTTATGTTTTGTCAAAATGTCACCGTAGGTGATGAATCTAAGGGAGAGTAAAATGAGGTTGAGTCCAAATGATTGGAAGCCTGAGGGGATTTCTCTAAGCAGTTGTGTGTTAGTGTGTGTGTGTGTGTGTGTGTGTGTGTGTGTGTGTGTGTTTAAATGCATTTACTTCAAAATATTTTCTTTTTTTTTTTTGCTGACGTCACATTGGTTTATAACGCTGTGTAAATTTCAGGTGTACATCCTTATATTTCAGTTTCTGTATAGACTGCATCATGTTCACCAATAGTCTAGTTTTTATCTATCACCATATATATGTGCCCCTTTCACCCTCCCCCCACCCCCTTCCCCTCTGGTAACCATTAATCTGTTCTCCATATCTATGTGTTTGTTTATCTTCCACATATGAGTGAAGTCATTGTCTTTCTCTGTCTGACTTACATTGCTTAGCATAATACCCTCAAGGTCCATCCATGTTGTCGCAAATGGCAAGATTTTGTCTTTTTTTATGGCTGAGTAGTATTCCATTGTACTTTTATAGCACATCTTCTTTATCCATTCATCTGTTGATGGGCACTTAGGTTGCTTTACTGGGGTTTCTATTTGTTATCCCAAACCCATATGGTGAAGGGAAAGACTCTAGAGGCTGACCTGGGTTAAAGTCTGGGGGATTGAGGTGTATCCTGCGGTCTAAGACAGTCATCCATAAAGTTGTGGTAATAAACCTTCCCCACACACTCATGTTGAGATCACATGTGTGAGAGCCCTTAGTGTGAATGTGTGGTGCTCTTTGGAGAAAGTTTTTATGGCCATGCTTCCCACAAGGTGCACTTGTTTAAGTGGCCTGTCTTTAAACTGAGCCCTGGGAAGATGTTTGAAATGCATTCTCCTCCTCCTCCTGAGCTGCCAGCAAGACCATGTAAACTGCTATTTAACAGAGGATGCAGTATGTCAATGAGAAGGGAGTAATTGTGAGGCTTCTGTAAGTCTTTCAGGGAAGGACTGTAAGAGGCAAAAGAGATTATGAAACTGGCAAACAGTTAGTCATTGATGATTAAGCAGTTGTAACTACGGGAGATCGGAATTGGCCACCTCAAAATATGTCTCTGCCTGAAAGACACTTTGACCCCTACCCCCACTAACTGACTAAAAGAGTTTGGGATGGGAGGCCTGCCCCTAGAACAGGCCATCACCATAGATAACTCTGGGTATCAGGGAGGGTGTTGCTAAGCCATTCTTAGTTCTGGTTACCATTTGAAAGAGATATTTACATTTTAAAGGAAATCTCCATTTGTAAAGGTATCTTCTTCCCTGTAGCAGGAAGAAGGGGGGGGGATGGCCTTACCTAGAAACTTGTCAGAACAGAAGGTGAGGACTTAAATCTGCATGATAAACTTACCCATTGTTGATTGTGCTGTTCAGGCAATATGCTGACTTCCACTAGGTTCCTATGCATAACATCTCCCTGGAGCCTGGAACATCATGGTAATGGGTTTTTTGAGCTATTTTTCAGGAGTTGGAACCCCTTGCCCACTTCAGGCCAGTTGAGACCACCAACCCATCAACTGGACCCATGCAGACATATGTCTGATAAGCAACCTTTTGATGTGAAGAGGTTAAAACTCCACCCTCAGGGCATGCTGATGCAGCCGTGCCTCCTACAACGAGGCATGAAGCGTGACTACACTTGTGCAGATCATCAATTACCTCATATCTCCTTACCTTCAATCACTTCAGACCACCTTGCCCCCTACCCTGTAAATATCCGAGTCCATATTTTCAGAGAAGCGGATTTGAGATTCCTTCTCTCCCATTTCCTTGCTTGGCTGCCTTGTGATTAAACTCTCTCTCTGCTGCAATCTCGTTGTCTGGGTGTTTGGCTTTCTGGGCAGCAGGCAAAAATGGACCTGGCGTGGTAATTATAGAGTTCAACTCTCTCATTTTACAGTGAGCAAGTTGAGGCCAGAGTCAGGGAGTTTGTGGAATGAGGGATTGGCCAACTGGACCAAGATAACATGGCTGATTCACAGAAGAGCTAGGATGGGAACTCAGATCTTCCAGCTTCTATTGATATCATGGTGTGATTTCCCTTCTCAGAATTTAAAGTCATGTTTTCCATTTTGATAAATATTTCATTAAGTGAGAAGTGGAGAGGGAGAACCAGTGTGGATAAGAAGGAAGTGGTAGATCTTCCCTTGGAAACAGCTGAAGAAAGAATCAGGAAAATGCTTTTTGTTGGTAGTAAAAAAAAAAAAAAAAAAAAAAGGAAAAAGAAAAAAAATTTTATTTGGAAATTTGGAAAAATGTAAGTACGTGACAAGAGTTTATCCAACAAGCTATAGAATACAAGTGAGAAAAATCAGTAGGTCACAGTCATTCACAATTTGTAGAAGGATCAGGTCATTCCTAAATTTTGAAATTGTCAAAATTCATCAGCCCTCTGGAAAACATCTGGTGAGATTGGTGCTCAATCTGATGCCAAGAACTGTATTCTTACGACCCTCTTATGTTGCTTTTGTTCATTTGGACAGAGGCTGAAATGTCAAGGGTCCAGTATGTTTTATTAAAGTTTTTAAAATTATTTTGATCAACTTTATTAAAGAATAATTTCCATAAATCAACATGCCCATTTTTTTGTGTGTGTGTGAGGAAGACTAGCCCTGAGCTAACATCAATTGCCAATCCTCCTCTTTTTTTTCCTGAGGAAGACTGGCCCTGGGCTAACATCCATGCCCATCTTCCTCTACTTTATATGGGACACCGCCACAGCATGGCTTGACAAGCAGCACATCTGTCCACGCCCAGGATCCAAACCCGCGAAACCCCAGGCCACTGAAGCAGAGCACGCAAACTTAACTGCTACACCACCGGGCTGGCCCCTCAACATGCCCATTTTAAGTATATAGTTCAATGAGTTTTGACAAATATACATATGTATCTCAATGTAATCAGTACTATGGCAAAAATATAAAATATTTCCATGTCCCTAAAAAGCTCCTTCATGTTCCTATGTAGTCACTTCCTCTAGCCCTTGTTCTGTGTACAACCAATGACCTATTTTCTGTTCCTTTACATTAGTTTTATCTGTTCTTGAACTTCTTATAAATAGAATGATAGCATATGTACTCTTTTGTGTCTGGCTTCTTCCACTTAGCATAATGCTTTTGAGATTCATCCATGATGTTGCATATATTAGTTCATTCCTTTTTATTGCTGAATGGTGTTCCATTGTCTGGACACATCACAGTTTGCCACCTAGTGATGAATATTTGGGTTATTCCCAGTTTGGGACTATTATGATTTAGGTTGCTGTGAACATTCAGGTACCTGTCTTCGTGAGGGCATGTTTTTATTTCTCTTGAAATGGGATTATTGAGTCATATGATAAGTGTATATTAAAGTTTATAAAAACTGCCAAACTATTTTCCAAATTGGTTGTGCCATTTTACATCCTCACCAACAGCGTATGAAAGCTCCAGGTACTCCACATTCTTGCCAACACTTAATGCAGTCATTTTTTAAAATTTTAGTCCTAGAAAAGATGTAGTGGTATCTCCCTGTGGTTTAAATTACTTTTCTTGATGAGTAGTAATATTGAGCATATTTTCATGTGCTTATTGGCCATTTATATATCTTCTTTTCTGAAGTGATATAAAATATTTTGCTATTTTTTATTTTGATTCTTATTATTAAGTTGTGAGTGTTCTTTATATATTCTGGATACAGGTCCTTTGTCTGACATAGATATTGTAAGTATTTTCCCCCAATCTGTGGCTTGAATTTTAATTTTCTTAACCTTTTAAGGAAGAGATTTTAATTTTGATAAAGTCTAATTCATATTTTTTAATGTTTTATGCTTTATATGTCAAAAAATGTCTTTATCTCAAGATTGCAAAGATTTTTCTCTAGGAGTTTTATAGTTTTAGCTTTTATCTTAAGTTCCATGATCCATTTCAAGTAAATTAATGTTTATGATATAAAGTAAGGGTAAATGCTGATTTTTTTTCCATATGAATATTCATTAGTTCCAGCACTATTTGTTTAAAAGACTATCCTTTCCCCCATTGAACTTCCTTGGTTCCTTTGTCAAAATCAATTGACCATGAATGTGGGGATCTTTGTCTGAAATCTGTTTTGTTTCACAAACTGTCCTTACACAAATACCACACTGTCTTGAATACTATAGCTCTGTGGTAATACTTGAAATCACATAATGTAAGTCTTCCTACTTTGTTTTACTTTTTCAAAATTGTTTTGGCTGTTCTAGGCCTTTTACTTTTCCATATAAATTTTAGAATATGTCAATTTATGCAGAAGAACCTCTGGAAATATGATTGGGATTGCACTGAATCTGTAGATGAACTTCAGGGACATTTGACTTACAATATCGAGTCTTTTGATCCACGAGCATGATTTACCTCTCCATTTATTTAAGTATTCTTTAATTTCTCTCATCAACGGTTTGTAGGTTTCACCGCCCAAGTATTGAAAATATTTTGCTAAATTGTCCCTAAGTATTTTATGATTTCATGGTTTTTGTTGCTATGATAGTGGTATTGCATTTTGATTTCACTTTTCCAGATTTTGTACCTATTATATAGAAACACACTGTTTTGTTGTGGGCTTTTTAAAAAACTTTAATTGATCTTGTATCCTCCAATCTTGCTAAATTTACTTATTAGTTCCAATACCTTTTTTTTTTTTTTTAAGATTACTTAGGGCTCTCTATAATACCATTGTATTAGTTTGCTAGGGCTACCATAACAAGTTAACCACACACTGGGTGGCTTAAACAAGAGAAATTTATTTCTCAAGGTTCTGGAGGCGGGAAGTCTAAGATCAAAATCACTCTGTCAGCAGACTTGTTTTCTTCTGAGGACTCTCTTCTTGGCTTGCAGATGGCACCTTTTTGCTGTGTCCTCACATGGTCTTTCCTCTGTGTGTGAGAGCCCCTGGTGTCCCTCTCTGTGTCCAGATTTCCTCTTCTTATAATAAGGACACCAGCCAGACTGGATTAGGGACCACCTTAATGGCCTCATTTTAACTTAATCACCCCTTTGAAGGCCCTACCTCCAAATATAGCCACATTGTGAGGTGCTGGGGGCGACAGCTTCAACACAGGAATTTGGAGGAACACAATTCAGCCCTAACGGCCATCATGTTGTCTACAAATAAAATTATTTTCTCCCTCTTCTTTTTCCTGCCCTATTGAACCAGCTAGGACTGTCAGTAAACTGTTGGATGAAAGTGGTGAGAACAACCGTCCTTGACTTGTTCACAATCTTAGGTGGAAAGTATTCACTTGTTCCCCATTACATATGACATTCACTGTGGTTTTTTGTGGATGCCCTGTAAATCAGGTTAAGAAAATTTACTTCTATTCCTAGTTTGCTGAGAGTTTTGATCATGAATTAGGGTTGTATTTTTTCAATTGCTTTTTCCGTGTCATAATCTCTGATAACATACCTTGTACTGAAATCTTTTTCTGATATTAGTATAGCAATTTCAGCTTTCATTTAATTAGTACAAATGTATGGTATATCTTTTTCCATTCTTTTACATTTAACCTATTTATGACTTTATATATAATGTAGACTTTTTGTAGACAACATATAACAGAACAACTGGTTCTTACTTTTTTATCCATTCTGACAATGTCAGCCCTTTAATTGAAGTGTTTAGAGTTTACATTTAATATGATTATTGATATGGTTAGGCTTGACTTGACTATCGTGATAGTGTTTTTTATTTGTCTTATAGATTCTTTCTTTTTTCACCTCTTGTTCCACCTTTTGGATTAAATTAAATATCTTTTATGATTGGATTTTTATCTCTACTCTGGCTTATCAGCTCTACCTCTATATTTTTAAGTTTTGGTTTGTGTGTGTGTGTGATTGCTCTAGGGTTTAAAATATACATTTTTAACATATTACACTCTACTTTCAAATGCTATTACAGCCCTTACATCAGTATGCTTCCATTTCCTCCTTCCCATCCTTTGTGCAATTATATATTTTACTGCTGCATATATTATAAATCAAAAATGTGTTCTTATTTTTGCTTCACACAGTTGATTATCTTTTGAAGAAATTTTAAAACAAAAAAAAATCTTTTAAATTTACTCACACATTTGCGATTTGTAGGGCTTTTTATTTCTTTACATAGCTCTAAAGTGCTGCCTCAAGAGTGTCTTTTAGCATTCCTTGTAGTTTAGATCTCCTGGCTACAAATTCTCTCAGCCTCTGTTTGTCTGAAAAGTCAATATTTCACCTCCATTTTTTTAAAAGAAATGTACACTTGATTTAGAATTCTAGTTTGACAGGATGCTTTTGTTTGTTTGCTTTTCTTGTTCTGTTTTTGTTTTTGTTTTTAGCCTCAGCACTTTAAAGATGCTGTTCCATTGTCTTCTTGTTTGCATAGTTTCAGGTGAGAAAACTATGGTAATTCTTGTCTTCATTCCTCAATCCATAACACATTATTTTTCCCCTCTGGCTGCTTTTTAAGATTTTTCTCTCTATCACTGGTTTTTACTAATTTGTTAATGATGTGTCTTAATTTGGTTTTCTTTATGTTTTTATCCTGCTTGGAATTCCTTAAACTTCCCACATCTGTGGCCTTCCAGTTTATATCAAATTTAGAACATTTCAGCCATTATTTCTTCAAATATTTTTTTTCCTCCCCCATTCTTCTGGAACACCAGTTACATATATGCTAGACTGCTTGAAGTTTTTCCCAAAGTTTCTGAGGCTCTGTTCATTTTTTTTTTTCAGTTTTTTTCCCTATATGCTTCATTTCAGATGGTTTTCATTGTTAAGTTTTCAAGTTCACTGATTTTTTTCTTCTGCAATGTTTAATCTGCTATGAATTCCACACAGTGCTTTTTCATTTTGAATATTTTATTTTTTAAAGTTAGAGTTTCTGTTTTTCTCTCTATATTCCATTTTTATCCTCATTATGTTCATATTTTTCTTTAAGTACTTATGCATATTTATAATGGCTGTTTGAAAATTGTTAATTCCATCATCTCTGTCATTTCTGATATGTTTCTTTTGACTTATTTTTCTACTGAATATGAATCATATTTTCCTGTCTTCACATGATTCATACTTTTTTATTGAATGCTGAACTTTGTTAATTTTACATTGTGGAATGCTGGTTTTGTGGTCCTCCTTTAAAGAGTGTTGTACTTTGTTCTGACAGAGAGTTACATTACTTGAAGATCAGCCCCATCTTTTTGAAGAGTATTTGTAAGTTTTGCAAGGTGGGTCTTGGGTAGCCTTTACTCTTTGGCTAGTTTAGCCCTACTAGTAAGGCATGACCCCTCTGAGGTCTCCACCAAATGCCCCAAGTTTTCAACAAGGACTCTCCACTCTGGTTGTTCAGAACGTGAATATCTTCCAGCCCTGTCTGAGCTACAGCAACTTCATAATTCTTTGCCCGACCTGGGGGCATTTCTCCCTATACATGTATGGTTAAGTATTTAACCACAGACTCAAGGCAATCCCTCTAAAATTTTTGAACCTCTTTTCCTGTGCAACTCCCTCCTCTCCAATACTCTGTCTTGATATTTCCAGTCACCTTGGCCTTCCTGAACTCCAGGATCTATCTCTGCAACCCAGCAATTCTGCAGTGCCCTGTTTGGGACTTGAACCAGGGTGAGGAAAGTGCCTCCAGGCAAAAAGTTGGGCAATCTTAGGTTCACCTCACTGGTTTCTCTACTTTCAGAAATCGCAGTCCTGTGATGCCTGTTTTCCAATATCCAAAACAATTGCCTCATATATTTTGTTCAGTTTTTTAGTTGTTTATGGTGGGAAGGGACATCTGAACCCAGTTACTCCATCACGGCCAGAAGCAGACTTTTGTCCTTGATATGTTTTTGTTTGTTTTTAAAGCACAAAAATATTGATTACTTTGATCTGGAAACAAAATAGCCTGGGAAGGGTTGAAATAAAATGAAAATAGAATAAAATGAATAAATAGAATGAAAATGTTAAAGGTGTCAATGAGTACTGTGTTGTATTATTTATTGGTGGGTTTTTCGATGATTTGATTTAATGAATTGGGGCAGAAGGAATTAGAAAAGACAGGGTTACTGGAAAGCCATTTTATAACAAGGACTATTAAAAATTTCCACATTCTTTGACTCTTCCTTAGGTTGCTCCCTATATCAGGCAGGATAGGCTAGATCATTCTGTGGTTCCAAGTGACTTCCTGATAGCAGTTATTTAAGATAATGAAGTTTTATTTTCCACTCATGGAACCCATCCGTTATGAGTGGGTTACAGGCTACAGCACTGTTCCATGTCATCTTCATTCCATAACCCAATGGAAGGAGTGGTATCCATCTGGGACTTGAACATTTTTTACAGCAGAGGGAAAAGACGTGTGGCAACTATGAGATGGCCCTTACAACTTTTGCTTTGAAGATGAGACATTTCCAGTATTGCACTGGCCAAAGCAAGTCACATGGCCACGCATTACTTCAACAAGCCAAGGATATAAAATCCTTCCCCAAGGAGGGCACCATAGGGAAAAAATTAAAATATTTTGTGAATATTAATACAATCTACTGTACTCCTATACACAGCATCTTCTTTTCCCTCTTGGATTAGCTTCTAGGAAAAAGCTAGACAGCTTCAGGAAATGTAGTAAGCATTGGAATGTGGTTTCCATCCTGGAGCTGCACATAGTTTGTGCTTAAATGACTACTATGAGCCATTAAAAGGACAGAGGGGAACTATATCTGCTGATATGTGGAGACCTCCAAAATATATTGTTAAGTGAACAAAAGTAAGATACAGACTATGTTTATAATATATTTTCATTTGTGTAAAGAGAAGAATGTATTTATATATCTGCATGTATATGCATAGAAATATTCTAAAAGAATGCACAGGAAACAGACACTTCTAAGTAATATGCAGGAAAATATTTCCCTGGAACAGACCATAGGGGTCTAGACAGAGACATATTCTTATCTTACACCGTTTTGTACTATTTAAATTTTTTCACAGGTATTTATTATTTTCCCAATGACTTCTTAAGAATTACCTGCTCCATGTATGCTGAAGAGTCTGATACCAGTCAACCAATTTCCCCAGCAATGTTCTAGAGTATCATAAAGGGTAAAGATATGATACCACATGGCAGAAAGACCCTAATAGAGATCAGAGAATCAATCGATGATGAGCTCCCAGACCCACTCATGAAGTCCGTCACAATTTCCAGATATCAATCTAATGAAAAAAGAAAAGTATGAAACGAAACTTTCAAGTTACTTCCTTAGGTCCTGACATTGATGCTGTGGTTTTTCATCCCACACAGATGAGAGATATTTAGCTCGTGATACACTGACCGCAGAAATCAAACAGAGTATAATGCTTGTTTGTTCAACTCCTTTCCTGCCATATTTTTCTCCCTCAAAAACTACCATTGATAAGCTACTCCAGCTCATAATCTGAAGAGGTATCCTGCAGCATCTGCCTTCCAAGTATGGCAACATGGAGATAACTTTCCAGAATGCCTGTGCCTAACCCTTACAATGAACAGACACTACTTTCCCAAGAATTCTTCACTTTATAGTATTGAAATAGTGGCCCCTTTACTCAAGAAGAAGGTCAACTTCACGCTGGAATAATGAACATATTAACGAAGAAGCTCTTTTTCTCATTGTGAGAGTCAGGAAGTTTCACAGTTACCTCTAAGGATATCTAAGTTTTAAATTTTTTTATGATACTAACTAAGCATCTCTTGAAATTCTTCTCTCCATGTGTATTCATGTGGGAGACAGAAGGATGGTCACCCAAAGATGCCTGTGTCCTAGTTCTTGGGTGTGTGAATATGTTATGTTACATGACAAATTATGGAAACAAACTATGTTAAGGCTGCAAATGGAAGTGTTTGCTGATCAGCCGACCTTAAAATAGGGGAATTAGCCTGGATTATCCAGGTGGGCCCAGTGTAATCAAAGAATTCTCCAAAGTGGAAGTGGGAGACAGAAGAAAAGTTAGTGTCAGAGTGATGCAATGTGAGAAAGACCTTACCAGCCATTGCTGGCTTTGAAGATGAAAGAGGACTACGAGCCAAGGAATGTGGGCAGCTTCTAGAAGCTGGAAAAGACAAGGAAATGGATTCTTCCCTAGAGCCTCCAAAAGAAACACACCCTGTTAACACCTTGATTTTAGCCCAGTGTAACTCCGTGAGACTTGCATTTGACTTCTGACCTACAGAACTGTAGAATAATAAATTTGTGTTGTTTTAAATCACTAAGTTTGTGGTAATTTGTTACAGCAGCAATAGTAAACTAACACAATATGTTTACTCCCCAGTGTTTAACTGTATAGAGCACTGGGATCTTGCACTCAGGACATAAACCAATTTTATTGACAAGCCTGGAAGAGAAACTTGAGATGCAGAAACACCTGATCATGTTGAACCACTTTTTCTCGAAGCAACTGAAGGTGGGAAATCCTCCTGATAATTAAGTCACACAATTAACTTCGGATGATCCAAGAATGGGTCGTGCTTCAATTGGATGTGAAATAAGTTGTTTGGAAGAAAAACAACTTAGTCATGCCATGCACAAGCCTTCTACAGAACTTGTCTACCTTTTATGTGGTGAGACTGCACTGTTGTCCTAGTACCTTGCTCACTCCACCTAAAATATATCTAAGGATTTTTTTTTTACTTGAAATCTTGACCAGATGCTATATCTGTTTCATTGAGGGTGGAGCAGGGCAGAGGTGAGGAGACTATTAAGAATAATACACACAAGCTTATTTAGCCTAACTCAACAAAAAAAAATTTTCCAAGAAAAAATTGATCATATTGATTCTATTAACCCTTTCAGGGAAAGAGTGAGTGCATAAGAATGACTGAGAATACAACTAAATCCATCTCTATCCTCAGAGCTATGTAATAGTTGCTTGTAGCACATCAAGTGTCAGACATGGACTTTCACTAATATCATTTAAATTTAAAGAAATATGGGCAAGGACCTTGTGTGAAGCACCATCACTTTGTTCTAATGCTCTCAAACAAATGGTGAGACTTCTGAAAGGGTGGTGCAGACAGCTAGCATGTCTTGAGTCTTGTTTGGAGGAAAGAGATTAATAAAATTTACATAGTTTCTTTATTGCTTAATAGGTCATTCCTACATTCAACAATAAGTGTTAGTCCTGCTTATTTTTTAAAACAGCTAAATTCAGACTTAACAGAGAACTTACACCAGAAGTTATTCTTTAGGCTAGTCTATATTCATCACTTGTTCACTCATTTATTCTGCAAAAGATTGCCTTTATTAGCAACTGTGAAGCTGGCCCAGAGTGCATTAATTTTATAAATGAGATGTTGGCGTCACTATCACAGAAGGTTCAGAGGGAGGCTGAAGAGTATGGCATTACCATGGTGACCTGCTGTGATGGTGAGCACCCCAGGGGCAATGGACCACAGAAAAACCATTAGAAAGCTCTCCTCCAGGGACGTGTTGTTTTTTACTCAACCACTTAAGGAATGATCAGGGCCACAAAGTCAAGGAAGCAATCACTCTTCTCTGACTATTACAAAGAATGAAATGGAGTCTCTGGGCTCTTCTACAATCATTTATACAGACATAACCTCGAGAAAGGCTTCCCCATCTCTGACAGGAAAATTACATTAGCAAGAAAGAAAAGGTTTTACAAATGCCAAGGGGTACAGTAGTTCATTATTAGCTTGTTTGCTCTCATTTTAAGTTCCTGTAGTTTTGTGTTTCATCCGTTTGGACAGAGATGAGGATGTGATTTTGGGGTTTGGAGAAGAGTGGCCCAAGGGATTGAGATGGAGATGAAGGGGGACAGGAAGCTTCACATAGAGGATTCTTACAGCAATAATAGGTTTTCTTACAAAGATCTGTCATTCCTTGTTTGTAATTACTATTCAAAATAATAGAAACAGATTATTAAGGGGGATAATAAAAAAATAGAAAGATATTTATTAGAAGCCACATTAAAACTAACTTTTTAGAGATAATAAAACTGTGAGAAAAGACTTTTCCATCAACTCTGGGAATTTGCTGCTACGAGATCTGTCCTTTTAACTTTTGGATTCAGTCTTATGAATCGGTATATATTTCTTTACTATATGTTTTATAACATATATGTTATAAAATATAATATTTCATGATTAACATCTGGGAATTAGTAAGGTTGACAATAGCCAATTAATGCTAACCCAGCAGGCTTCCAAGTGCTAATATACTATAATGGAAAACTAAGTTGTTCAGACTATTAGAAAATAAAGCACATATTAGTCAATATTTTAAATGAGCTGCCTAGGGATGATTTCTCAAGGACACGTTAGGCATTAGCCAATTAATATTGCTGATGTCAACAATAACTATGGTTTAGATTTATGCCGTTGCATACATAGGTTAGAAGAAATTGGTATTGAGTCATTATCGAAGGTTAATTCCAGTAAGAACTGGTTATATTTGATTTATTGCATGGCTACAGAATGTATCTTTAATCTCAACCAGAAATTTTCTGAATTCATGTTGCTGGTCAAAAGAGATTTGAGATAAATAGGTATAAATTGCAATTACTATTGTAAGATAGTATAAAGCTCATAAATCAGGTGTGAAGTAAGTCAGATTAGGTATATATGGCCACATATTTAGAGGAATAAATTTTCTTTAAAAACTAACTTATGGTGAAAAAGGTTTGGAAATAAAATATATCAGGAAATTGAAAATTTTTTTCTTTTTGTGTCCTTTCAGATCTAAAGTCACTTTTTTCTTTTGTTTAGGAATATAAAAATATAGTATGTTTAATTTGCTTTGTCCCTAAAACCATTGTTTTTCTTATTTTTGAAATATAAATACCTGGAAATGAAAAAACACATAGGAAATTTTTCCAATTTGGGGGAGTTGGAGGAAAAACAAAATATCTGGAAAATTATCCTATTTTTACTGAGTTAATGAAACCTCACAACTTTCTGCATACATATACATATTTCTAAATGGGAAAATTTTCAAAAGTGTCACCTTTCCCTTGAGTACATTTATCCATGTGCATTGAAACACACACACTCATTTATCTTAGGATTCTTATTTCTAATTAAATTGCAAAGGGGTGTAAACATTTCAACCCTAGAGCAGGGTGTTCTCATTTATTATTGAAAGAACATGGTGATCTGCAAATACATCCATACATACACACAGAGAGACACATCACGGACTCAGACCCGGGGAAATGTTGCAAGCATTTGTTCATTTACCACGAGCTAGGAGAGGGATAGTAACCTACTCACAGACCCAAAAGGTTAATATCCACAAAATAAATTAAAGCCTGAGTTGGCCAATTGTCCAGAAGGATGGAGTATGATAAGGCCAACGTTAGGCAAGTTCTCCTCTTTGCGGTGGGTCTTTTCAGCCTCAGAACCTCTTTCTGTGAATTGGAGAGAGGAGCAGTATGGAAGAGAGCTGATGGAGGGAGCTGTCCACCATTGTCTCCCCTCCCGAGCTGAAAGCCAGATCTGGGCTAAAAGTCAAATTTGGGGGATCATAAATACTCCACAGAAGTAGATATCAGAGCAGTCAAAACAACCCTGTCCTTTTCTTCACTAAGATCTGTTTAAATGTACATCTCCTGGCCCAAGGATGAGCTCAAAACCACTAGCCCAAAATGTATGTGATAAACTGCCTTGCCGTTTTGTAGTCTTTAGAGTAAGTATGAGGCAGAATCCTGAATATGCAAAGATTAAGTTTTTATCTATTCTGGGACTATGGCATGACTAGCCACATACTCTGAAATTCTAATCAATTAAATTTAGCCATTATTTACTATTAACTTAGTATTCTTTAAATGCAAGGATTAATAAGATATAGCTGAAGTCAATTTAGTACATAATTGTTTCTCCAAAACCTGTGGTTCCAAACTGATTGCTGTGGACTAGAAATCATAGGAAATTCATAGCCCAGCCTAGTCAGAAACCAGTTTCTCATTCAGCCAGGTAGTCCTTTGTTCTTTCATGTAGTCACACCACCTGTGAGTCATCCAACATGCTAGGTAGGATTTCCTTGCTTGGTTGCCAGCTAGAGAAAGGCAATTTAAATTAGCATAAAACTCTTTCTAGAGGCAGAAGCAACACGGAGGAGACAGTAGTGACCCAAGAGCACAGCTACCATCACCATGAGCCTCCTCAACAAGCCCAAGAGTGAGATGACGCCAGAAAGGAGCTGCAGAAGCAGGAAGAGGAGGAGTTTAAAATGGGTCCACTCTGTCCTCACACAGTCGGTCAAGAACAACACCCAAGTTCTCATCAACTGCTGCAGCAAGAAGCTCCTGGGCCTTGTGAAGGCCTTTGACAGGCACTGCAACATGGTGCTGGAAAACGTGAAGGAGATGTGGACCAAGGTCCCCAAGAACGGCAAAGGTAGGAAGTCCAAGCCATTCAACAACAAAGACCGCTGCATCTCCAAGATGTTCCTGTGTGGGACTTGGTCATCATGGTCCTGTGGAACCCACTCACTGCTGCCAAGGAGGGGCCTCCTCCCCACCGTCAGAAATCACTCCCCTGTCCTGCAAAGACCCGTCTTTAGTGATAAAGTCCTGTGTTTTTTCTTAATAAATAAATAGAAAAAACTTTTGAAGGAAGAAAAGACCAAAGGAGAGAAGTGAAAAAGGAGGGGAAGAAGGGGGGAGGGATGGAGGGAGTGAAGGAAGGAAAAAGAATACGCTGGCTTAAAAAACCAAAATGTGTAAAGGACAGCCTTAGGGATGACTGGTACCAGGGACTTCAGCAATTCTACCTGTTATTTTTTCTTGTGATTCTTCTCTGTGCTTCTCCCTGTGGGGTGTTTTCTTTCTGACCAGCATTTCCAACAGGCATGGATGGTGGCCACCCGTAGCTTCAGATTTATATCCTTATAATTTCAGAAACCAAAATTTCAAGTTCTGGTTAGAAAAATCCCAGGAAACATTTCTTCTTGTCCTGGTTTGTGACAGGTACCCACCCTGAATCTCTGTGGCCAAGGTCTCATAAGCAGTCAGCAACTCCCAGAGTGGAGCATGTCAAGGAGCAGGTCCCAGAGAAAAGGAGAGTGCTGTGTCCAGAAGAAAAGAAGGATGCTCTGCAAACAAAACAGAAAATGTCCACCCTTCCCACTCAACCTATAACGTTTCCCAGATTCTGAAGACACCTATAATTTACAAATTGGAAGGGATCATAGAAGTCCATGGTTCCAGCTTTCCACCACTATATTCAGTTCTGGGTACCATGTTTTTAAAGGCGCCTGGACGAATGAAAGCAGTGTCCAGAGCACTGATGGCATTTGAAGCTATACCATACAAGGTATGGTTAAAGGAAATGAAACTTAGTACCTTACAAAAAGGAGGACTAAAGACATGTAGAGGAAAAAGGACATCTCTTTCATGCAGAGGAGGGAGCATATTTATTCTGTGCTGCCTAATTCTAGGGGTCACAAATGTGCCTACAGGATTCAGAAAGGTAACATAAGGGAATGAAGCCAGCCAGATGTTAGAAAAACAATAGTGCATGCATGATAATTAATGACAAGCGACACTCAGCCACAGGATGTGGAAATCCACAGGGAGTGGATGGCTCTGGACAACAGGAGAACTTGCGCCCATCCAAAGGAGGCCGTCCCCACTCAGGTCCAGATACTTGTTGCCCTGTAGGAATGTGAGTGCAATATTGCAGGATCTTTCTTTTTCAAGAAGAGCCAGAAAACCTTATTTTTAAGTGAAATCTCTCAATTTCTTCAATGTTGGCTCATTATTTTTAAAAACACCATGTAGGCCAAGCAAAATATAATTTTGAAAGGGATTCCCCGTAGGGCCTCAGTTTGAAATAACTACTCTAGAAGGTAAAACTAGAACTAGCAGCTCAAAGTTCCTAAGAGTCAGGCTTTTAGTCTTTATAATTTGTATGTATTTTAATAACTAGAACTCTTCAATCATGATGTAGTAGATGCTTTGTGAGTTAATAAATGCACTGTCCCTGGATGTAGGTAAGTAGAAACTGATGATCATTTTTAAGGAATATTGTGGTAATGAATCCTACATTAGGTGGTCTGACTAGCCCATAATAAAAGTCTACAGATTGACTCTGAAATTTTTGAAATGAGATCAGAAAATGTTCCTCTCTGAGAGAGATTCTAAAAAAGTAGAAGACAGCGTTTGAAGACTGTATAATCTACTTTGGATTTAAACACATTGCTGAAAGAGACAATGGAGAAAGCCAACACAACACAATATTTCTGAGTGTAGGCAAAACCACACTGAAGATATATATATCTCATGCCCTGGCAATGGGATAGGACTTTAATGGACATAAATCCAAATCTCTTTCTGTCTAGTTAGAATAAAAGGCTTCCTGGCCCCATGACGTGTTTTAGGATGTTTGGAATAAGGGGAGTGTGGTTTTGGGGGTTAAGTGTTCTGGATTCTTGTCCTCGGTCTCATGAGTCATGTGACCATGGACAAGTCACATTCCTCCTTTCCAAACAATTTGACTGATTTACCATCATTTCAAATTCAATATTTCTACAATAATATCCCCCACTTTCCTTTCTTCTCGTCCTCCCTTTGTTGAATTTCCTCATGTCAAGGGAAGGAGCAAAATTTGACTTCTTACTAGACTCTGGTGGCCTGTCATTTGTGCACTATCATGAAGGGAAAGCTCTGAGATGACATCATGAGCAATAAGCAAAGGAGGAAATCTGGGTTCCTGGTCTGGGAGGACAAAGTAAGGAATTTCCACTTGAAACCGTAGACAGTGAGGCACTCAGAGTAAGAAAGCAGGTTCATTGCTACACCACAGGCCTCGTGAAGGTACCCTCTGAGCAATACAAAAGCCAAACCAAAGCTCAGAAATTGTCTCTATGGGGGCTTCATAAGTTCTCAGGGCCATCCTCTTCCCAATTTTCGCCTGTACGATTTTGGGCAAGGGAGAAGTTTCCATCTTCTGGTTGCAGCTGTGTCCCTCAAATCTCCATGTAAAGTGAATATTTATATGTCAAATCATATGTAACTATCAAACTCAATTATAACTTCAGATATGTTCCCATAAGAGAAAAGATGATTCACATTAGAAAGCAGTTATGAGAATCCTAACATTGCCAATGCATAGCATGGATACATTTAATTTTTTTAAAAAGTACTCCAGAAAAATCAGTTGAAGGTGATAATGGTCAGTGTAATCTTAAAATTTGTTTCAGTGTGGTACATGTAAAATTTGTCTGCAAAATTCATTTCCCTTTCTGCTGAAAAACATCAAAGATACCATGACACTGAACTGCTTAGTTAGTCTGGGAGGTTACACTATTGCTTCCAGTATTTAGAATAACTGTCCAGTTGAAAAAAAAACTTTTTCAGACAATTAAGATCACACAAATAGTTCTTGACCAGCTCTTACTAGTACAGTGTTTCTGTCTTTCTCAGCAGGATTGCCTAACTATCAATAAACATTACTTGACTAATAACTAATTAATAATAAACAATTCCTGCGTTTTAACTGAGAGGCAGTTTAGCAGAAGGAATAATAGCCTGACCTCTGCAGCCAGGCTGCCTGGATTGAAATCCCAGCACCACCACTAACTAGCTGTTAAGTTTCTTAACTTCTGTATAGTTTCCTCATTTATGAAGTAGTAAACCTACATGATAGGGTGTGGGAAGATTAAATAATTTAATATATAGAAGACAGTGCCTGACACATAGTGCTGTGTAACTGTGAGCTATTATTATTATCTCTTGCCTTTCGTCACATAGATATTTACTAGGTTGCTTGCTCTGTTCCAGGCACTGCCCCAGGCACTGGAATATGTAGCATTTCCTCAACCAGCAGCAGGAGCCTGATTGGTGTAAGCAGTGCACTCTCAAGTACAAAAGCTCAACAGTAAAGTGGAAGTAGTCTGCCTCCTTCTCCTCTCTATTAAATGCATAAATGAGAAACTACACTGAGTATGCTTCACAGGGAGGTCACCCACAATCTGTCTGTGAAATCTACAGTTAAATAGTTACCCACTCAGGTGGCTTTTGCCACATCTACATCAAATTTGCATCTGGCTTATATTTCTGTATTAGATGATGCTTCTAATTTGTGTTTTGGGTTAAGGCCCAGCTCCCAGTGTGTGGTGAGAGAGTTACAAAGGAGGAGGCCGTGTTATCAGAAGGCCGGGTGGGACAGAGTTTTGATGTGAGCGTGGTGTGCCAGTTCTCATATGTCTATAGCCCAGGCCAAAATCTGCCCTCAGTTATGCATGCACAGCTTTCATTGACGTCAGTAAGAACTGTGCTCATGTAACAGGAGGCAGAAATTTGGCTCTTTGATTTTAATAGAATTAAATGCCAAAAGTTTTGCTGATGCAGGTTGCAAATTTAAACCTCAAAGGGTCAGGAAAATGCAACAGAGTATTGTTCTGTTGACAGTATCATTTTTTGCACAGGCCATGTGATTAAGCCAGTCCCAAATTTCTCAAGCCTAACTTGGAAGCTCCTAACGCTATTGTGCCTATGAGTTGTGTGTGGCCTCCCATTGCAGTAAGACCTTTTAAGTTTGAGTCCAAGATTTTGTCTATGGCTCCAGATAAAACCCTAACACATAGCCCTAACTCGTTGTCAGTTGCAGGATTCCATTCCTGGTCTGGGCTTTAACAACAATGCTGAAATCAGTTGGTGGTGCCGAATAGACTCCACTCCCCACCTTAGATGATTGGGGAATTATGTAATGAAATTTAGGGGCTCAGCATTCTTATTCAGTCTAAGTTTCAGTCTAATTTATGATCAGACATATCCATAGCTTTGTCTTAATATTTGTGTGGTTTTTAAAATTTAATTTAATTTTATGCAATGATGTTAACAATTGGATCTCCCAGACCTGAGCATCTGGTAGTAAGTTTCTGAGTGGTAAAACACAATTCAAGAGAAATATTAAGCCAGGCTAATGACCAAAAACATTCCTTAACTAAGAGAGGAGATGTTTCTGGTTCCTTTAACCAGCTATTCAGAGTTCTGTTTCCTGCTTGGGGTCCAGAGAAACAGGCTTTCTCTTGAACTGTTATTTAGAACTTCAGTGGATGCATGCCTAAGTGTGTCTCCCATGCTGTGAGTTTCCTTGTGGATGACATGACCTAGCAAACCTTCTTGGCCACTTGTCACTTCTCACTCCTTCCTCTTCAGAGGAGGAGTAGATTCTTTGAATGGTAAATTCGGGAGTGAGAACAGAACGTATCTAAGCTCTCTCTTTGGGATCTGCCTGCCTGCAGACAGCATGTATTCTGCTCTGTGCTCATGCTCCAGATTTTGCTCCTGAGAAGAGAGACAGCATTGCTTGTGACGGAGGATGAAGTCTGTTATATCCAGGAGATGGGTGTTCACAAACCCATCATACCTAAACCACATTCTCCAACAGCTGCAGGGGCAGTAGAGCTGCCACCTTGATATCCGTTGGCCTGACATTTTAATGAAGGGGGTTGGTGGACAAGCGACAAGAAGTTATTAGCTAATGTCTGAAAAAGATCGATTAACAATGCACAGACTAAGAACATTACTTAGAAATAAGGAAATAAATATCAAAGGGAAAAAAGAGTTTGAAAATGGTTGCCTTTGAAAATCAGATTGAGGGAGGGGAGATGTGGTGTAGGGAAAGAGGCCACTGTCCTCTGTCTCCTTCAAGATTCAACCTTGTTTTGACATTTGGTGAAGAATTCATGATTTCACACTTACTATATCATAGAAGGGTAACACATCAGAGTAGAAGAGACTTTGATAGATCTTCTTCTCCAGTGCTTTTCAAATGGACAGTCTCAATTGGTTAGCATGTCATGAAATCAACTTATTGGATTGTGACTAACATTTAGAAATAAAATGCAGTGCAATGAAATAAATAGAATAGATCAGAGGGCATTATAATCGAGATCACAATATAAAATATATTTTTATTATGGATTATAATAAAAATATTTGAAATCTATTCAGTTTTTCCAACTTCCGACTTAACCCTCAGCTAGTTTCCTTAACTGTAACTTTATCTACCAAGCCAAGTGGTTCTAAATGAGAGTATGCATATGGAAATGCTTTGGAAACCATAAAGCTCAAACCACATTTAAGGTATTGTTTTTATTAATTTTATTATTATTATTATTATGTGAGAAATGTCTGAGCTAGCTGACCTTCAGTTTTGTACAGCTCTTCAACATGAAAGCAGCCATGATACCAGCCCCACCTCACACCCACACTCTTCTAAGAAACTACGTAGGGTATGGGCCAGAGCCCCAGATCACTTGGGCTCATCTGGTAGTGCCTTTGGGCTGCAGGGAAGGGTAATGGCTATGGGAGACCTTGGAGTTATAGAGACTGAGATCCAAATTTCGCTCTGCTACTAACTGTACAACTTGAGGTAAATTATTTAACTTCCCTCAGTCTCAGGATATCATCATTATTATCATCATCAAAACAACTATTGTCATTTTATATTCTGGAAAGATAGAGAAAAGATTTTCTTCACTCTCACTGGAGAATCTGAGGTGCCACTGAAGAGACGGAAATCCTGCCTGAGCTGAGGGAGAGCAGGGAAAGAAGGAAAAAAGACCGAGTCTAAGCCAGCTCTGCAGCCATCTAAGCATGACCTGTGCAAGGCGCCAGTGAGACCTACAGCACTGGACTCTGTATCACCCATGCCCTGTGAGCAACCCTGACTCTACCTCTAGTTTTAGAGACATTTCTCATTCTCAAGTCTCACATCTTGCTGTTTCCAATCTCACGCATTGGATCCACTGGCATTTTGACCCAGGGTTCCATGCTCGGTGTTCAGGAGCATCCTGTGGACATCCCACCACACACTGGCCCAGAATAGAAGAGCCTGGGATCAGCTATGTTTGACAAGTGCTGGACTTGGGGATGGAAGATCTTGGCTCATCTTCTGGTTCTGCCACTTTCTCATGCAACCTTTGCTAAGTCATTTCTTCTCTCTGATCTTACTTTCCTCCTCCAGTAAGATCAGATTAAATCAAGGGAAAAAATCTAGAGTCAAAGTGCAGCGAGTAAAAATTTGAGAATATTTGCATTTCCCAAAGCAGAATGATGTTAATGGGAGCAAAACAAACAACCACTACAACATATTTTATTTTAGAAATGTTTTTAGGTAACTAAAAATAATAAAAAATACTGTGCTTTTTTGATGTTGATCTTTACTATTTACATAAAAAGCAACAACCTTTATTTTTCTCAAGTATACTTCTTGTCAATTCAGATAACTTCCTTTGACATTCATCACCTGTCACAATCTGGTTCTACATACATTTTTTTACTTCATTTTCCATCATTGCCCCTACCCTGCTCATCCTATGCTGCATCTACACTCACTCGACATTTCCCAAACATGTCAGGCATGTTCATAACTCCATGTTTTTGTTCATGCAACTGTCTTCCTCCCTCCCTTAACTTCATGCTTCAAGCCCAACTCAGATGTCACTTTATCTATGAAGGGAGCTCCCAACTCCTCCCCAAGCAAAACTAATTTTTTGAACTTCAGCACTCCCATGGCATTTAATCCACATAGATAGTGTCGGGCATACCACAGTATATCATCATAGTTCTGTGCTTCCCCACTAACCATTAGCCCGTTGAGGACAGGGACTATCCCTCCATATTTGAATCTCCAGCTTTTCTATAGTGTCTGGCACTTAGTCAGCAGATAGTAAATGTCTGATCAAAGAGCAAAGTTATCTTGATTTCTCAAGATCTACAGCCTTTGACAAGCTTATGGAAGAGATGCTCATTCTTTCCCCTTGAGGCAGCAAAGCCAGTTAGGGGCCCAGCCCTTGTGCGTCACAGGCAGAGCCAGCACTGGTGATTATGTTGTGAATCAAGTGTCAGACCAGCATATGGTCACCAGACATTCTGCAGTAAGTAGGATCGTCTCAGTGTTGGACTAAGATGCATGATAACCAAAAGAAATCCCTATTTGGGGGATGTTGGGAATCTTGGGGTTCAGGTAGACTGTGAGGCTCCTACCAGCTGTGGAGTGACCATGAGGAGGGACAATCAAGTGGCCTGGGTCCTTTGAACCTTCCCAGCCTCCATCATGGTGCAGAGCCCTTGCTAAGGAGCACTGCACCATGATGGAGCCAGCTGATTACCGATGCTGCACTGGCTACTTTGAGCTCTGGTCACCTCAGACAAACATGAACCCGGAGCAATCTGTATGGACTGATGGAGTCTTTCTGCATCCCTGGGGGGAGAAGATGAACACATGTGAGATACTTTGAAGAAAATGCATAGCAATATATAACCAAGGACCAAAGTATGCCAAACAGACGATAGGTCTCCTCCTGGTTTATGAGTCTACATCTGTATCACACAAATATAATTTGGGATGGTTTTACAGGCTAGTAGAGAAGACAGCCACTTTTGTGGTAGAGTTTCAGCACAACGGGAAGACCCTTCCCATTCCACCCCCCCGCCCCCGCATCCCTATCCCCAAATACCTCCCTTATCAGGTTACCTGATAACTGAAGATTCAACATTAAAAGTCTACAATTCCTTTGAATTGATGCTGCTTGTTTTTATTACATGCCTCTGGAAGGGAAAATACATTCGCCATAGGGTGAATTAGTTTGTCAGATCCTTTGAGATATCAAAGATGGACCAGAGGGGTCTTGGGGCCTCAGCAGGGAAAAGGCCTATCTTTAATGGAAAAAGAGAACCAAAAAAATAAAAGACAGGACACCTAAAAGAAGACTTCTTGTCTTTCCCAAACTCCCACAGGACTTACCCTAAAGTAATACAGCACTTGCTCTGATGAGGGGGACCCTCTTTCCTGGAGTCTAGTCTAGCTGGCATAGAACAAGGTCAAGAAGAAGATGCTCCTGTCTGAAACTGTTTCACAAATTCAATTAAGTCAATTTGTCAAATATTTATTGAGTATCTACTATATGCTAGGCACTTTGATAAGATCAGGACATAAATATCTGAATAAAAATCAGTGTCAGCTTTTAAGGAATTTGTAGTTTACTGAGGATACAAATGTATAAACTAATAAGTATTATTTAGTGCCATAGATGCTATGATCCATATAAAGCCCAAATTACAGGGTGAGGGCACCAGTGGGCCTGAGGCTTGGCCAATTTTTCAAACCTTTCATTTCTTGGCACTAAAAAGAAATCATTGAAAGGAGACCTGGCATACCTAGACTGCAAAGCAAATAAGTCTGATATGATCCTGGCCTTCTGTAGGGAGAGTAGACACACAAGATTATGGAGTCAGAGAGCTCACCCCAAATCTGTAGTGGCTGCCATCGGACCCCAAAAGATGTACAACCACCATGGTTTCAGGCATTTACCTGCCAACTCTTGACATGTCACCAGCCTCTCCAGAGAGCCAAGAGGATCAATATGGTAACGTCTCCAAGCATGCTGCTTCTGAGTGAAAGCTACCTTCTTTAACATATTCAGAAAGGATATTTAACTCAAGGCCCTGGAGACTGCAGCCCTTGGGAAGCATCTATCTGGATTAAGATCCCATATATTAAAATGAGGAGGGTGCTAAGACCAGTGTTGCTCAAACTCCAATCCCAACCCATTGCTGGTCTTGAAATCAGTTAGCTTGGCCACAACATGCAATTTTTTAGTGATATAGAATAGAATAGAAAATATCAGAGTATATCGCACATAGCAATAGTAACTATTATTTTGTGCAACTTATGTTTCAGTGACACTCGTGTGTGCACATGTGGATAAGTACTGGGTCACTCTGTGAAATGTGGGTAGCGATACGCACATTGAGAAACACCACCTTACACGGCATGTAGCCCAACCTCATTGTACAGAGAAGGGTACTGAGATGCAGAGAGTTAAAATACTTGCCAGAGTTTCACAGCTTGTTAGCAAGTGTGAAGACTAGAACCCAGTGTCAGTGCTTCCCCACACCCTACATCAGTGCACACAGGATCTTGATGGGGAGGGCAGGGGTGGTAGAAGGTGAGGGAAGGACAGGGAGGGAGGATGAGGATGGAAGAGTTGAAACTTTGGATCTCCTTTTACCAACTAGGCACAAGCTGCACTGGACTTCTTTCACCTCACGTGTAAACAACCATGTTCCATCCACAAAAGAGTAGAAATAATTGGTAGTATTTGACAAGTGCTTACTATGAGCCTTGCACCATGCTAGGTACTTTACAGCTCAAACATATACAAAGTATACAGTATTATCATCCCAATTATTCAGGTGAGGAAACTGAACCTCAGAGAATTAGGGATTGGTCCAAGGTTACTTAGTGGGAGAGCCAAGACTCATACACAAATTTAACTTCAAAGTCACTCCTTTAAACCCTCTACACCATAACCCCATTTCCAGATATTTTAACCCTATTTCCCATATTTTAACCACTTTTTTCCTCTATACGTACTTCTAAATTAATTTTATATATTATATAAACCAATTATCTGTGTGTATATCAATATCTATATCCACAGATACATATCTATATCTATATATAAAATCTCCAACCCTCATTATACTCCACACTTCAATTCATATATTATAGGATAAAACTAAAACATCCCTAAGAAGTAATAGTCTATGACCCACCCAACTCTACCATTCATTGTCTTATTTTAAATAACGGGTAAGAGGCCTATAAAAGTTTAGTTACTCTGGGAAATAAGGATGACCTGGACCTATTTTCTATCCACATGGGACATCTGGAGAAAGAACAGAATTATACAGAGAGGAAAGAATAGAATAGTAACATGAGGGCTTAATATCTCTGAAGATACTTTTGCTGCTCACCCTTAAAGCAGAATTTAAAAGCAGCCCTCTCCATTTTTCCTGTTCACTTGCCTAAAATCCCGGCTCGGATTCCCACATCAACCTCATTGCCTGAGTTGAATTTAGAAGAGGCCTCTTAACACCAGTGTTTCAGTTTGGAATCTGGAGCCTGGATACTGTCATTCTTTTTTTTTTTTTTTTTTTTTTTGTGGGGAAGACCAGCCCTGAGCTAACATCCGTCGCCAATCTTCCCCTTTTTGCTGAGGAAGACTGGCCCTGGGCTAACATCTGTGCCCATCTTCCTCCACTTTATGTGGGATGCCGCCACGGCATGGCTGACAGGCAGTGCGTCGGCGGGCGCCCGGGATCCGAACCCGCGAACCCCTGGCTGCCAAGCGCAGACGAAACCGCTGCGCCACCGGGCCGGCCCCCTGAGGCACATTTTTAAATGGTTGGTACCAAATTATCTGAGGCGGGGGATTTGTCAGATCTCTCCTTCTTAAGATCTGGGCAGACCCTTTTAGCTATTTCCTCCTGGTCTTTGATCTCATCCCCTCTCACCTGCTCCAGACTTGGTTCCACTTC
Source organism: Tapirus indicus (assembly GCA_031878705.1). Lineage (NCBI taxonomy): Eukaryota > Metazoa > Chordata > Mammalia > Perissodactyla > Tapiridae > Tapirus > Tapirus indicus. The sequence continues at coordinate 83,159,364 of CM062922.1, forward strand.
ATGTATTTCTTCTTCCTTCAATCTACCCTCCATCCCCCCGCCCCCTATATTAGTCTTTTTTCCTCTACCCATAAACATGATCAAGCTGTCCAGAGCCTCTTTCTTCAAAAACCCTCGATGGCTCTCAAAGGCTTCCTAAACTCTTAAGTACACTTTCCTTATCCTGACATGCAAAGCCAACTACAGTCTAGTCCCAATGTGTCTTTCCACTCTCATCTCCCATTACTGCTTCCCTACCTATGGAGATACTCAAAGTGGATTGTTCACTGGTTTAAAAACATACTTTGTGCTTTCCCACTTCTAGGCCTTTGCTTGTGACGTTCCCCCCATTTGAAAATTTTCCATTTACTCTCCTTCTAGGAGAATGAAGATACTGCTCAAATGCCACCTTCTTCATGAAGTCTTTCCTGATTACCTAAATTCAATATGATCTCTTTAAGTTCCCAATCCCAATAGCACTTGATGTAAGAACTCCTCTTGTAGCATGTATCATATTCTGCCTTGCACTGCAGATATGTCTGCACCTGTCTGAGTATTCCTACTAGATTGTACATTCATTGAGGGCAAGGACTATATGTTATTGCATCTCTGTGATGTTCCAGGTCCTGGTACAGATTCTCACACATATTACCAGAGTACACGTGCATTCTTTCATTTTAAAAAAGTTTATTTCTTGAACACCTACTATATGCCAGGCATTAAGATTGTATCAATGAGCAAACTAGACAAAAATCTCTGCTCTCATGGAGCTTGTATTTACATATTACAATGGGAAGAGATGGACAATAAACAATCTATATATTTAGATGTCAGGAGTGGTAAGTACTATGAAGAAAAAGAAAGTGTGGTCAAAAATTCTTTAAAAATGATCTAAATAGGGGGCTGGCCCGGTGGCGCAGCGGTTTAGTTCACGCTTGGCAGCCCAGGGTTCGCGGGTTCGGATCCCGGGCGCCTGCCGACACACTGCTTGTCAGCCATGCCGTGGCGATGTCCCATATAAAGTAGAGGAAGACGGGCACGGATGTTAGCCCAGGGCCAGTCTTCCTCAGCAAAAAGAGGAAGATTAGCAATGGATGTTAGCTCAGGGCTGGTCTTCCTCACACAAAAAAAATGGTCTAAATAGAATTATAAGAAAACACTTCCCTGAGAACATATAAGCAAAGACCTGAAGGAGGTAGGAGAGTGAACTATGTGGCTTCTAGACAAAGGGAAGAACAAAGATCTGAAAAAATATATGCCTGGGGAGTTTGAGGAATAGCAAGGAGACCAGCATGGCTGGAATGGAGAGAAACAGAAGGAAAGATATGAGGTCAGAGAGGTAATGGGGAGACACATCATTTAGGGCCTTGTGGGCCATTATAAGGAATTTATAGGGCTTTTACTCTGAGTGTGATGGAAGCCATTGAAGGGCTATCCTATGTTCTTACAAGGTCACTCTAGCTGCTCTGTTGAACTGAGATTGTGGTGGCAAAAGGGCCAAAGCAATGAATCCAGTTAGGAGGTAATACAGTTGTCCAGTTGAGACATAACGGTGACATGGACCAGGGAGATAGCAGTGGAGGTGGTCCACTTCTGAATACATTCTGAGTGCAGAACCAACAGGATTTGCTGAGAGGTTCAATATGGAGTGTGAAAGAAAGAGAAGTTGACTCCACTGTTTTAGCCTGAGCAACTGTATGGGTGGAGTTGCCATTTGCTGAGAGGTAGGTTTGGATTGGGTGCCATTTACTGAGGACTGGGTTCAGAGGTCCAGCAGCCTCCCTCTCAGTAGTCCTCATGGACCAGCTGCAGCCCACACCCTCCAGCTTCTGCCCATGGCCTCTGGCAAGTTTCTTCACCACTGCCAGGCTTTGTGTTCCTGGAGCAGCCACCCCACCTCAAAGAGCTCTGAATCTCAGCTGGGGGTGGCTTTCCCCATTTGCTACTTCTTTATCCCTTAGAGTCCTCTTTTACTCCTTCTCTTAGCCATGTTCTACTAGTGTATTAAACAATACACTAGCGTAAAACCATTCTTTGTACTATATATTTTTCTGTTCAAATCACTGGTGTGGTTTCTGATTGGGTCCTGAATGATATAGTCAGGGAGAGAAAAAACCAGCAAAGGAGCCTTCAATGAAGGACACAGGTGAAGGTGAACGGGGCCTGGAATCCAAGGAAGGAAAACATTGCAAGAAGGCAGGAGTGATCCAGTGTGTCAAACAGTGCTGATTATTATGTCAGAGGAGGATAGAGAATTGACTATGGGATTCAGCAATGTAAACGACATTTGGTAACCTTGAAAAGAGCGGATATCAGTTTTACCTGCCCAGCATCTTCCTCCCAATTCATGGTCCTCATTTTCCTTGGGAAGCCACCCATGCTCCTCTCTTATTACATATGGTTTGAGTAGGCTTGACCCCAGAGCTGAGCATGGATCTAAGCCTGGCCAGAAGGTTACACCCCATAGTTACTGTGGTCAGTTCAAGGATGAACACATAACCCAAGTTGGTCCAATGAGATTCACACCCAAGACATACCAAGACTAGAGCATCCAAGAAATAAGAATCCTTTTCCCACTGGACATGAAGCTGAGAAGATAGGCTATATACGCCCAGAGATGCTGGTAGTCATCTTGCCACCCAAAGCATGGGGCCTGCCTGAAAATAGAGCCAACACAGAGAAAGCAGAGCCAAGAAAAACCAAATTCTGATGACATTTGTGTGAGTCCTTGGGTCTAGTTAGCCTGAAGCCATCCCTGGGCTTTTTCGTTACATGAGATAATAAACTCCTTTTTTTGTTCATGACAATTGGATTTTAATTTTCTTCACTAACAACCAAGAGTCATGAGCAAAATAATAACATTTAACTAGTGATTGTAGAATGGAAAACAATTGATGAGTTTATTGACTTGCCCAAAGTCTCTGTGGCCAAGCTGAATCTATACACCAGGTCTTCAAACTCTAAGTAATAGCTCTTTCCACTCTATCAAACTCTCCTCTAATGAATGCAGCAGGCTTCATTATGACTGCCGTTATTCAGCTTAGGGAAGAAAAGGATTTGGACTAATAGATTTCAGTATGATTGAAAGATTTTTCTAGATTGTGTTGAATGGCCATTCTCTTTTCCCCCATGGCATGAGAATTTGTTATAGTGAAGAACAGAGAATTTCAAAGTATCAGAGATGCATTGTGACCAGGGGAACTAGTAACCACTCTTTATTTTGAAATTAATTGAAAATATATAGAGATCTAGCCTTTTAAGAACATCCATTCTTGTCCAGGATCAGAGCAATATAAATCCTAGCCTCAATTTTTCCTTTACCCCCAGCTGCTATAATTAAAACTGATTTGTCCCATCATTCGCGCAGCTGCAGACAATAAGCTAATTTGACAACTGGTCCCCTCAGCAACGGGTAGCTAGGGCAGTCGGCTTCCCCAGTGAGTCACAAATGTGTTAAACCACTGTTTCACTTCTGGAAATCTTGCCCTGGCCACACTGGATGTCCCAGGTGAGATGTAAACTTAGATCCCTATGAGATGGATGGACAACTCTGTCTCAAAGCTGCCACATGGCATCACCCCAGAGCTGTCTCTGAGCCCCGAAAGATGGCATGATGGCCCTGTTGCCAAAAAGGTGCTTTGTCTGTGTCTGTGTCTGTGTGTTTTAAAATCTCAGAGCTTAAATCAACCAATGAAATATTCATGGAGATCTAAAGTAGTGGGCAAGCTAACGGCTTTCTTATGGGAATATCAATATTCTTGGAGCCAGCCTTAATCCAATATTCAGAAAGCTTCTCTTCCGCCTTCGTCACTTTGGGTTCAGACTTATTTTCAGAAAACCTCCACCCTGTCACAATCCTGCTCCATTAACAAGATGGGTGGTGGTGGGTGGGCCAAGGGCAGAGCAAGATGGCAAGAGGGCAGCACTGCGGGGTGGAGGTGCGAGTCAGGGATGAGGAGGGGTGCCACCCCACACGCAGTCACACGTATGTCCAGGAGAGACATTTAGTGTGGCCGCTCTGGGAAGTCAGAGAATGTGTGCACAGTCGGGTGACTGGCTTTAGTGTTTTCGTCTGGTCTATGATTCCAGGTGTGTACGTAGGATTTTCCTTCCTGGCAAGAGCCAGGGGTGGGGTGGAGAGAGAGAGGGGGAGGTCCTAACCAGTGTCATGGAAAGAAATTACTGCTGGAGAAAGAAAATATTTTCCTTCATCCATTCTGTGTCGCATGTGGGTGCCCTCATGAGCGTGGAAAGCAGTGCACAATGAGTATCTACAAGGACAGACCTTGCCCAGCAGGCAGCTTGTGTACTACACAATGACCCCCGCCTGTCCCCCTTCCCCACCTGGCCCTTCAGGCCTGCCCACCTCCACTCCCCACCAACCACATGCCTGCCCTTAAGGTGGGGTGGAATTCTACTTTCTCCTCTTCCCTTCTTAGCCTCTCAGTTCAGACTGCCAAAAAAGGGGCCAGTTAGGATGGTGGTTTCCTGATGTGGGTACCTGTCCCCCAGGACTGGAAGAAGGCCTGCCAACTCATTCCAGGTCTGCCCGCCCAAAACCCATGGAGCAGCCTTCTCCCCAGGGCTGGTCTGTGTTACTGAGACTTATCCAGCACTGCCCTTTCAGGTGCCCCAGGAGCTGGGGAGGCAGAGAGACTTCTTGGAGACTGGTGCCCACAGCAGTACTGCCAAGCCAAGCTGGGAACTGAGGAGGCCCAGTTAGAGGCATGGTCAAAAGAGGTAGGTGTGGGCAGCAGGACTGTGGGGGAGAAGGCTGCTCTCTGCACACCCCCTCTCCCACCAGCTGGCTTCTCTCCAGCAAGAGTTAGTGAGCAGCAGTGTTCAACACTAGGCCTCAAAGGTAGTCAGTCACCTCAAAAACCTACCCCGTGGCCAGGAGGAGGTGAAGAGGTGCCCCTAGCCATGGGCACGTCCCTGTGTATTTCTCTTCTGAAGGCTAAATCTTCAAATCCAGGCTTGAGAAAATAAATTTTTTAAACTTTCTGTATTTCAAGGTTGATGTGCCATAAATTTTGAGAATAAAGCAATGACAGTCAATTTTGCAAATCAAGTCATTGTATTTTGTCTCACATGCTGAGGCTTCCTGACCACAGAGCTTGGAAAAGGAAAGCTCCTAGATTCAATGCAGGGAGCAAGGGATTTGGATTCTCTCTAGAGAAGCTTGACCTTATTAGGTCCTGAATAATGCAGGTTGACCAACAATGAAAAGAAAGGTGCAAGGAATGAAGAGGCCATGAGAGGACACTCCCTCATTCATGATGTTTCTCTGCATCAGCCCACTCTACAATTACTCATCAAACACCTACAGGAATCCCCGAAGGTCCTCATAGCCCGCTGACCTTGAACCACATCACCTCCTCCCTAACACTTCTCTCTCTCCGGCAATATGTAAGTCAGAGGGTGCTCTTTCTCAGGGACACCTGCTTGTTAGTCTGGTGTGCACAGAGTCTGCTGTACAATTGTCTCGCACTTGCAAAGGCTAAAGAATCACCACTTCCTTTCTTTTGTATGACTGCTGAGTACCTAAAAGATGCTACCGCCCACCACCCACCACTTTTTCACAAGAAAAAGCAAAAAGCCAAAACCAGCTGGGTCCAAAAGAGATGTTTCTAACACTTATGCTCTCACAGAATCTGGTTTTGTGCTTTAGTTTACTTGCTGAGTGACCTTGGAAAAATTACTTCACCTCTCTGTGCTTTAGTTTCCTCATCTTCAAAACAGAGATTATGATAGTACTTATCCCATGGGTTGCTGTGATAATTAAATGGGATAATATATGTAAAGATTTCTAGAACACATAAGTGTTAATAGATGTGATAGCTAATGTTAATACTATAAAATTACTATAAATATTATTTGTGCTCCAAAAATGTTTGTTGAGTAGAATTCTTGTCAACTTCCCTTGCTGAAAACATCCTCATGGGTTGATTAATGTGGAGATACTGAAGCAGCCAATCCGTCCTCAAGGCCTTATCATTTGGATCTCATCTCAATCCAGCTTAATTCAGCTTCACCTAAGGGACAGCAAAGTTTAACTCCTATGATGTAAATAGGTGCCTGTGATATAAATAAGTCCTCATGAGGACCAGACCTCATCCAAGACCAGCCAGAGACACTTCATCAGGGATTCAGCAAGACCGCCCCCTATCTTTGAACCCAGGATTGAGAGACTGAGCATGGAGAAGCCTGGACAGTCTTGATGGCCATTCTCTGTTCTGCCTGACCAGTTGCTTAAGAATATTGTGGTACAATACTGATACCTTAGATAAGTTCCCGCCCATATATTCTCAAACTGAGGTCCACACATTCGGAAACTGAGGTCAAAACCAATCCACTGTCTGAACCTACATCTGGCATTTGATGTGATGCAAATAATACCATCAGGCTGTGGTTGTTGCTGGGTAACGTACCCTGCCCAACACTTTATGTTCTTTCATTTAATTCTCATAATATCCCTATTGGTAGGTAGATTCTACTTTTCTCCTTATTTTGCTGACTCCTCATTTTACTAGTTTTACTGAAACTCAGAGAAGCTAAGTAACTAGCCCAAGGGCACACAGCTAATAAGTGGCAAAGCCATCGAACAAATCACGGTTTATCTGACCCCTGAGCCTATGATCTTGACCATTAGCCTTAATGCCTAGTTACATTCAAACCATTCAGAATATAGTCCATTGGAATGGCTTTTGAAATCAATACAGACTCTTAACAAAGATTTCTCAATCTCTTCTTGTTGAAAATTAAGTGATTTTGATGGCTCATGCCCTGTAATCGGGCATGTGCTTCTTCCTTTATAATAGCAGAACCCACTCAGAATATTCAGCTGTAGATCCTAGCCAAGGCTGTCATGGCAGCCGTTTCCCGATGCGTTGAATTAGCCATTACCTATATGCTATAAAAACTACTTATTGAATCAGCATAATTGTCCCATATCTTTAGGAGCAAATAAATAGGCTGACAATCTGTTAATAACTTGAATTCTCTGTGGTTCATTCTCTCCACACCCATATGTAAGACATAGGTCAGTCTAGGAATCCTTATAGCTGTGTTTTTCAAAAATGGGTTGAGCCTCCTTAGTGGGTCATAAAAATAATTTTGTAAGTCTAAACAAGTCTTTTTTTAAATTAAACACAATAGTATAGATTAGAGAATGGAATGTATCACATGTAGTAAGAATTAGTAGTGTTACTTGTGACTTTTTTGGGGTATGTTTGTAATCAATCACAATGAAAAATGTATTTCTTATTATGGATCACAAGTAAAAATGCTTGAAAACCATTGTTTTAAAATTTTAGACTCACATGTCTCAACTCTTTGCCCCTCAAATGGAAGTACTAGCATGCACCAAGGTCACGGGAAGGAAGTATAATGGGGCCATGATCCTGAGAGGAAGTGGTAAGAGGGTAGATTTTAGTGGTAGGAATAAAGTAATCAAAAACTGTCTTTCTCCTACAGAACTGATTTCTTGAGAGAAGTTACATGGGATTAAGAGGGCTTCTCCTTGGAGCTGCCCTTGAAAGGCTACACAGGATGAGGAGAGTTTCCAGGGGAAAGGAGACATGGAGATTGCTTAAGGGTGACTGTGGCCCACGTAAAAGTTCTTGTCAAACCATTTGGAGGGTTTTGAGGTCCCCAGTGCCTCCCCAACATGGCAACAGGGCTGAGAGCACCTGACTCCAGCTCTCCCCAAGCAAATGTCCAAGTGCCAATGGAAGGGCAATAGACTATTGGTTCCAGCCTGGTTTCATATCAGAATCTTTTCTAAAAATACAAATTCTGGGGCTTCCACCTTATGCATCCAGAATTATAACCTCCAAGGAATCTGTAAATGTTAAAATCTTCCTAGACTGTACTGGTACAGTCAGCTCAGCCATGGTTACAAACTGACAGTTGGGCCAAGAGACCAACTGAAATAAAAAGTTTCCTGGAAGTGAGGGTTCGGGGGCCTTGCTGGCTTTGCAGTGTACTCATGGGAACAAATCTCTAGCAATCATACTGATGGATGTGAGTTCTTGAGTCTAGGCTGGAGTGAGTCCTCACATGGTAGGCTGCCTAGAGCCCCACTTAGAGCCATGCACGTGGGAGCACTAGCTCACTGGCTCTGGGTGCCTAAGAATAGCACCTGGCCTAAGGCTCTGCTTCCAGGTGGTCTGAAGATACCTGAGGCTCCAGGCATCTGTTTTGACCACTCCAGAGCCCCTGGATCCCACATATTAGTTTTGGCAAACTTTAAGGATGCTTTGATTTCTAGGAGTTATTTGTCCCAGACACCATATTTTATCCAATAAGAGTTACTGGAAGAAGTCAGTGCAAGGATTAGGGCCGAGGATTAAGTCTCCATGGCAGGGGAACACTTCTCTGTCTTCCTTCTAAACAAGATCTCTAAAGATCCTTGTTACCGAAGTCAAGAATAGGGTGAACTCCTGCCAAAAGCTAGTGTTCAGGTGATTCTGAAAGTCCTGCATCTCAGGCGTTGATGAGGAAGAGAATTTCCTCATGGGAGGCTATTCTCATGGCAGAGGAGTGTTTCTTTTCCCATGCATGAAGTGCTCTATGCCTGGGAAGTCTGAAAATGGAGAGGACAGGAGACAGGCCTCCTTCCTGAGTAGTAACACAGATGCCCATTCCGGCTAGCCTGGGCACAGAAGCCAAATGGTGCCAGTAAAGTGTCCCCACATTGGCATCCAGAACACACAGAGCTATTCCATGAAAAACAGTCATTGAAATTCATCTGAACCACCACATTTCTGATTTGCAGTTCTCGTCTTCCATACCTAACTAACTGCTCTGCTTTCTGACTTGTTGTTGCCATTGGAATGAGAGTGTCAGATACTTCCCTGCCACGGCTGTAAGTGACTACCCATTACCAACCTGATATCCACCCCAAATGCCACTTTTTGGACCTCCTCAGACAAAGCCAATGGCCTCTATGCTCTCTTGCTACTGACCTGGCCCACCCAGACTCCATCTCTGTCATATCCCATCACAATAAAGCATGTCACCTGAAGGTAAGGTCACTCACTGGCTTTACGAGACAACGACAATCACCGTCTGTTTCCTTATCGTAGTGGGGTCTTGAGCTTCAGCTCTTGGATTCTCAGAACTGCAGGTATGGCAGAGAACAAATTATATTCAGTCAACAAATAAACATTGGGAATTTCCTGTGTGCTGGGGACTGTTCCAGGTACTGGGACACAGGAAACAAGACAGGCAAGGTCCTTCTTCTCAAGAAACATACAATCTAGATAAGAAACACAAGTGCTTGCTCGTATTTTTTGAACAACATTTTATGTCACTAGGGGACTCAGATGTTGGCAAGACTGAGGTGGAGGCCTTCTTGACAATGTGTTTTCAATATTTTCCCTTAAATGGATGCTGGTTTGGGGGCCGGCCCCGTGGCGCAGCGGTTTAGTTTGCGCTTGGCCGCCCGGGGTTCGCGGGTTCGGATCCCAGGCGCCCGCTGACGCACTGCTTGTCAGCCATGCCATGGTGGTGTCCCATATAAAGTAGAGGAAGATGGGCACAGATGTTAGCCCAGGGCCAGTCTTCTTCAGCAAAAAGAGGAGGATTGGCAATGGATGTTAGCTCAGGGCTGGTCTTCCTCACAAAAAAAAAAAAAACAGGATGCTGGCTTGGTCATCAGAAAAGATATTAGAGGGGATGAGAAAAGATCAAAGCTTTTTGAAATATCTTTGTTCCAAAACTTACAAAAGTCTTTTGAAGTCACAGCACCAAATAACTACAGTAACTCAGAAAATCCAATACCCTACTAATATTGAAAAATTGCACTCTCTGCAAGCCCAGTAATTATTCCTGGTTTCTGTTTCCCGTTTCCATTATAGGTATCAGTTAGGTGTATCAATGGAGATAATTCAGCTGCTTCTCTTTTAACATTTTACCACCCCAATTTTTCAGACTTTCCAAATTAAGTGGACAAATGGCCATGACTCTTTCCCTCCTCTTTAAACCTCTTCCCTCTTCCATCCTCCAAAAAACAAAGTGAAAGAACACACTAAAATTGCTAATCTCTATTAAAAGGAATATAAGATGTTGGGTTATTTTCTTGGCCCAGCCAAGATATTGCCAGATGACCTTTTTCAATCATTTAACTTGTCTGATGAGATTTTTAGAAAGTAAATATGTCTAGCAACTTTTTCCCCAGTTCCCATCCTGGAGGGTCCATAATGACAGGAACTTCTCTAGCCAGGGCTATTCCTTGGTATCAGGAGGACAAGTGACAGCACACGGGGTTCTTGCTTCTTACTAAAAGAGGTAACCATCTCTCCCCAGGATCCACCTTCCTCCTGTAAGGATGCACTGAGGCCAGTAACAACTGATGGTGGGCCAAGAGCAGAGAATCTGGGCTTTTCATTTTCAGTAACACTCCATTAAAAAGTCCTCACCTATACTAGGCTTCTGGTTATTTGTGAGCCAAATCATACCCACACACACACATATGTAATCATTTATTCATTCAACAAATATTTATTGAGCACCTACTCTGTGCCAGACCGGAGTTAATGGCAGTGTGGCTTTCTTACCATGGGAAGCCTACTGCTCATGTTTTAGATGAGTCACGTGCCCCAGGAATACTTTTATGGCATAGCATTCATGTACTATGTTTACTGTGTAAATTCATTCTGTTTCAGTTTTCAATTTAGAAGTATGGAAAATACAGAAAAGTAGAAGAAAAACAAATTTCTCTTAAGACCACCAACCAAAGATGACTAACACATTCACATTTATTTTCTTCCCATTTTTTCCTTTATTTAGTTTATATTGTAGTTGTTTGATATAGATGTGTTCATACTCCACATATAATTTTCTATCTTGCTTGTTTTCCCCACTTATCAATACAACGTATGATTTTTTTCAAGTACAAAATCCTGGGGCTTGGAAGAGGATTCTGAGAAGATGGTGGAGTAGGAAGCACCAGGAATCTGTCTTCTGATCTAGACAATAATTGCACTGGCAGAATTTGTCTAATGTAACTATTTTGGAACTTTGGAGTCTGTTGAACGCTTGCAACTTCCAGGGGAAAGCTTGGACAGTAAACTGTGGTCAATTTTGGTCAATTTCAGCTCTTAGCACAGTTGCAGCTATCCATCCTCCACCGCTAGCTCAATGGAAGGCAGCTGTGCGTGTGTTCCTGGAGCAATCTGCACACAGCTTGCAGAAGCTGAGGTGGGCAATAAGGACCCTGTCTTCCAAATATCAGAGAGCTGTGCTCTGATTGCTGATTGCTGCTTTTAATCACTGAGATGCAGACAAAGAGGTTGGCAGCCATTTTTGCACTTTCCCCCATTGTGGCAAGCCCCTCTCCTCTGCCTGAAGTGATTTCCAAGAGATTTAAAGGGCTGGTGCTCTTTTTTCTCCCCTCTTCACTTTTCTCTTTTTCCCCTTTTGGGAGCCAGACTTTAAAGAGTAGAATATTCAAAAGCAACTGCATATACAGGGAAAATTAGAATATGACCATGCACACTCAGGGAAACATGCAGGCTCAGAAAAGACCCTAAGTTTACACCTCAGCATTATCTTTGTCACAGAGATGGTGTAAAACAATTTAAATAACGAAAAACAGCAACCCCTAAGGAAGGAGAAGGAAAAGAATCTGATCTCCAGAGTTACCACAATTATTAGATTCAAATGTCCAGTTTTCAACAAAAAAATCATAAAGCATACAAAGAAATAGGAAAGAACAGCCCATTCAAAGGAAAAAATAAATCAACAGAAACTGTCCCTGAAATTCAGTAGACAAAGACTTTAAAACAACTGTCTTAACGAAGCTTAAAGAACTAAAGGAAGATGTGTAGGAAGTCAAGAAATGGTGTATAAACAAAATAGAAACATCAATAAAGAGATAGAAAACCTAAAAAGAAATCAAAAAGTAATTCTAGAGCTAAGTAGTACAATAACTAAAGTGAAAAATTCACTAGCAGGATTCAAAAGCAGATTTGAGCATACAGAAAAAAGAATCAGTGAACTTGAAGCTAGGACAATGGAAATTATTGAGTCTGAGGAACAGAAAGAAAAAAGATTGAAGAAAAATGAACAGAGCCTAAGGAAGCTGTGGGACACCATCAAGTGGACCAACATATGCATTGTGGGAGGCCCAGAAGGAGAAAAGAGAAAGAAAGGGCCAGGGAGAATATTTGAAGAAATAATGGCTGGAAACTTCCTAAATTTGGTGAAAGACATGAATATAAACATCCAAGAAGCTCAAAAATACTCCAAGGAGGATGAACTCAAAGAGATCCACATAGAGACACTTTATAATAACACTTTCAAAAGACAAAGACAAAGAGAATTTTGAAATTAGCAAAAGAGAAGTGATACATCACATACAAGTGATACTTAATAAGATTATCAGCAGATTTCTCTCAGAAAATTTGGTGGCCAGAAGGCTCCAAAAAAGAAAAAAACTGTCAACCAAGAATCATATGTCTGATAAAACTGTCCTTCAAAAGTAAAGAAGAAATTAAGGCATTCCTAGATAAATAAAAGCTGAGGGAGTTTGTGACCACTAGACGTGCCCTGCAAGAAATGCTCAAGGGAGTCCTACAGGGGAAATAGAAGGACACTAGACAATAACTCAAAACTGTATGAAGAAATAAAGATCTTAAGAAAGTAAATATATGGGCAATTATAAAAGTTAGTATTATTGTAACAGTCATTTCTAACTCCACTTTTTGTTTTATACATGATTTAAGGAACTAATAAATTTTTTAAAAAACAAGTATTAGTCTAAAATTATTATTATTGTAAACATTGGCCTATAGCTCTACATTTGATATTTACACAATTTGAGACATGCATTTAAAAGAATTATTAGTTTATATTTGGGGGGCAATGTATAAAGATGTAATTTTGTGACCTCTACAACTGAAAAGGATGGGAACAAAGATGTTAAAGGAGCAGAGTTTTTTATGTTATTGAAGTTAAGCTAGTATAAATTCAAATTAGAGTGTTATAATTTTAGAATGTTAGCTGTATGTAATCCCCATGGCAATCACAAAGAAAATAGCTATAGAATATACACAAAAGGAAATGAGAAAGGAATTTAAATGTTTCAGTATTAAAAAAATCAGCTAAACAAACAAAAGACAATAATGCTGGAAATGAGGGACAAAAAAGCTGTAAGGCATATATAAAACAAATATCAAAATCACAGAAATAAGTCCCTCCTTATTAGTAATTACTTTAAATGTAAATAGATTAAACTCTCCAAGTAAAAGACACAGATTGGCAGAATGGATTAAAAAACATGATCCAACCATATGCTGTCTACAAGAAATCCAAAGACACAAAGAGATGAAAGTAAAAGGATGGAAAAAGATATTCCATGCAAAAAGCAACCAAAAGAGAGCAGAGTTGGCTACACTAATATCAGGCAGAATAGACTTTAGTCAAAAAAAAGTTATAAGAGACAAAGAAGAGCATTGTATATCAATAAAAGGTTCAACACAATAAGAAGATATAATAATTATAAACATTTATTCACCTATTGACAGATCATAAAAATACAAGAAGCAAAAACTGACAGAATTGAAGGGAGAAATAGACAGTTCTACAATAATAGTTGGAGATTTCAATATCCCACTCTCAATAATGGATAGAACAACCAGACAGAAGGCAAGTAAGGAAATACAGGACTGAAACAACACAATAAAGCAACTATATCTGATAGATACGTACAGAACACTCTACCCAAAAACAACAGCATCTACCTTCTTCTCAAGTGCACATGGGACATTTTCCAGGATAGACTATATGTAAGGCCACAAATTAAGTATCAATTGATTTTAAAAGATAGATATCATGCAATGTATCTTCTCTGACCATAACAGGATGAAGTTACAAGTAAATAACAGACGTAAAACTGGAAAAATCATAAATCTGTGAAAATTAAACAGCACACTCTTAAACAGCACACTCTTAATCAAAAAAAATCACAAGGGATATTAGAAAATACTTAGAGATGAATGAAAACAAAAATACAACATACCAAAACTTATGTGACACAGTGAAAGCAGTAGTAAGGGGGGAAATTTATAGCTATAAATGCTTACATTAAAAAACAAGAAAAATCTCAAGTCAGCAACCAAACTTTACAACTTAAGGAGTTAGAATAAGAAGAACAAACTAAACCCAAAGCTAGCATAAGGAAGAAAATAATAAAGCTTAGAGCAGAAATCAATGAAATAGAGAATAGAAAAAAAATAGAGAAAAGCAATGAAACCAAAAGTTGGTTCTTTGAAAAGATCAACACAATTGACAAAACTTCACCTCGATGGACTAAGAAAAAAGGGGAGAAGACTCAAATTATTAAAATCAGAAACAAAAGTGGGAACATTGCTACTGATTCTACAGAAATAAAAGGGATTGTAAGAGAATACTATGAATAATTGTACTCTAACAAATTGGATAACCTAGATGAAAGGGATAAATTCTCAGAAACATAAAACCTGTCAAGAATAATCATGAAGAAATAGAAAATCTGAATAGACCTATACTTAGTAAGGGTTTTGAATCAGTAATCAAAAATCCCCCAACAAATAAAAGCCCTAGACCTGATGTCTTCACTGATGAATTCTATCAAACATTTAAAGAATGAACGCCAACCCTCAAATATTGCCAAAAAATTGAAGATGAAGGAACACTTTCTAATGCATTCTGTGAGACCAGCATTACCCTGATACCAAAGCCAGACAAAGACACTACAAGAGAAGAAAACTACAGACCAATATTCCTTATCAACACTGATGCAAAAATCCTCCACAAAATACTAGCAAACCAAATTCAGCAACATGTTAAATGGATTATGCACCATGACTATGCATTATTTCTGTAATGCAAGGATGTTTCAACATACAAAAATTGTTCAATATAATACACCACATCAAAATGCAGGAAAAAGATCACATGATAACTCAATTGATGCAGAAAAAAGCATTTGACAAAATTCAATACCCTTTCATGATAAAAAACATTCAACAAAATAGGAATAGAAGGAAACTACCTCAATGGAATAAAAGCCATATATGAAAAATTCACGGCGAAAAATTCACATCATACTCAATGGTAAAAGACTGAAAATATTTCCTCGTAGATCAAGAACAAGGCAAGATCCCCACTTTCACCACTTCTATTCAACATGGTACTGGAAGTGCTAGCCAGAGCAATTAAGCAAGAAAAAGAAAGAAAAGGCATCCAAATCAGAAAGGAAGAAGTAAAATTATCTCTGTTTGCAGATAATATGATCTTATACATAGAAAACTCTAAAGATTTAAAAAAAAACTGTTGGAACTAATAAATTCAGTAAAGTAGCAGGAACAAAGTTAACACTCAAAAATCAGTTGCATTTCTATACACACAGAATAAACAATCTGAAAAGAAAATTACAAAAACAATTCCATTTACAATAGTATCAAAAAGAATAAAATACTTAAGAATCACCCTAACCAAGGAGGTGAAATAGTTGTGCAATTAAAACTACAAAACATTGCTGAAAGAAATGGAATAATATATAAATGGAAACATAATATGGAAATAAATGGAAACATATCCATTTTCATGGATTGGAAGATCTAATATTGTTCAAATGTCAATACTACTCAAAGCAATCTACAGATTCCATGCAATCTCTATCAAAATCCCAATGACAGTTTTTGCAAAAATAGAAAAACTCATCCTAAAATTCATATAGAATCTCAATGGCCCCTGAATAGCCAAAACAATCTTGAAAAGAGAAGAACAAACTGGAGGATTCACACTTTCTGATTTCAAAACTTACTACAAAGCTACAGTAATCAAAACAGTGTGGTACTAGCATAAAAACAGACATATACATCAGTGGATACAAGAGAAAGCCCAGAAATAAACCCTTGCATGTATGGTCAAATGATTTTGACCAGGGTGTCAAAATGACAATGACAAGGGTACCAACAACATTCAGTGGGGAAAGGACAGTCTTTTCAACAAATGGTTCTGAGAAAACTAGATATCCACATGCAAAAGAATGAAATTGGACCCTTACCTAACACCACATACAAAAATTAACTCGAAATGGATCAAAGACATTAAGAGTTAAAACTAAAAAACTCTTAGAAGAAAACATAGGGCAAAGACTTCACAACATTGGATTTGACAATGATTTCTTGGATGTGACATGAAAGGCACAAGTGACAAAGGAAGAAAAGACAAATTAGACTCCATGAAAATTTTATGTATCAATAGACAATACTAACAGAGTAAAAAGGCAACCCATTTATAAAGCATGTATCTGATAAGGGATTAATATCCAGAATATATAGAGAATTCCTATAATCAACAACATGAAAACAACGTGACTTTAAAATGAGCAAAAGACTTGAATAGACATTTCTCCAAAGATATACAAATGACCAAGAAGCACATAAAAAGATATTCAACATCACTAATCTTTAGGGAAATGCAAATCAAAACTACGGTGAGACACCAGCTCACACCCATTAGGATGGCTACTATCAAAAAAAACAGAAAATAACAAGTATTGGTAAGGATGTGGAGAAATTGGAACCCTTGTGCATTGTTGGTAGGAATGTAAAATGGTACAGATTCTGTGGAAAACAGGATAGCAGTTCCTCAAAAAATTAAAAATAAAATGACCATATGAGCCAGCAATTCCATTTCTGGATATATACCCAAAAATATTGAAAGCAGGGTCTCGAAGAGATATTTGTATACCCATGTTCATAGCAGCATTATTCACAATAGCTAAAATGTGGAAGCAACCCAAGTGTCTATCGATGGATGAATGGATAAGCGAAATGTGGTATATACATACACTGGAATATTGTCCAGCCTTAAAAAGAAAGAAAATTCTAACGTATACTACAACATGGATGAACCTTGAGGACATTATGCTAAGTGAAAT
The DNA here is from genome assembly GCA_031878705.1 of Tapirus indicus. Lineage (NCBI taxonomy): Eukaryota > Metazoa > Chordata > Mammalia > Perissodactyla > Tapiridae > Tapirus > Tapirus indicus. The sequence continues at coordinate 83,176,279 of CM062922.1, forward strand.
ACGTCAGTAACAAAGACAAATACTGTATGATTCCATTTATATGAGGTACTTAGCGTAGTCAAAATCATAGAGACCAGGAAGTAGAATGGTGGTTGCCAGGGACTGTTTAATGAGTATAGAGTTTCAGTTTTACAAGATGAAAGAGCTATGGAGATAGATGGTGGTTGTAGTTGCACAACATTATGAATGTATTTAATACCACTCAACTATAAACCTAAAAATAGTTAAGATGGTAAATTTTATGTGTATTTTACCACAATTTAAAAAAATGGAAAAAAATTCTGGGGCTTGAAGACACAGGTACTTTCAGGACCATAATGGGTCCCCGAGTAGTTCCTAGTCCTATGGCTTCTTCTTTCACAGCTCAGGTTTGAAAACTATAACATTTTCCGATAGCAGCCTCCTCTCATTTTTATACTATGCTAATTTAAAAGGGTGGCAATTTTAGCTTTTATGTGAAGCAATATAACAATTATGGAGCTTGTAATAAGTTCGTGAGTCTTGAATTGGAACTAGATGTCCTCATTTCCCTCTATTCCCTGAAGTCTCCTGCAGAGCCTCCCTTCTAACCCACCGGCTACCACCATTTCCTGCTGGACTGTGTGGTCTCCAACTGGGCACTGCCATCACCACCACTGAGCCCATAATGGCTGATAGAGTATGGCAGAGATGGTGGTATTCACCAAACATTCCAGCTGATTTCCCACATTTTCCAGCCCACTTGCAGTTAGTCAGCCATGTGATTAGTGCTGGTCAATCGGCTATGGATAGAAAGGATGTGTGGCACTTCCAGGCCAGAACATAGAAAAGTCAACATGGAACCCTCCATGAGTCTCTCCCTCTAACCAAGAAGGTCATGTGTTCCAGCTAGTACAACCACAAAATGGTAGAGCTTTCATGAGTCTGAGTTCCCAGTGACTGAAGTTATAAAGCCCCCATCAACCTGCACTGAACATGTAGAATGAGCAAGAAATAAATTATCATGTTATCAAGCCACTGAGATTCCACACTTGATTGTTATGGCATCATAACCTGGCCTATCCTTACTACTGGACACAGTTTTTAGTGAAATAATTTTTAGTTTTTATCTATAGCCAATCACTTCTATAGAAATAAGACAGGCGGTAAATAGGAGTAATATATATTTTACTGTTTTCAGATTTGTCCCTGATGGATTCACCTCCAGGAAACACTACATGCACTAGCCTTCTAGCTATCTGTTCTACCAATTTATCAAATATCAGAAGTCCATAGTATATACAGCTTAGACTCACTCTGAATGATTCACCTGCCTGTCACCCTAGTCCTAAGCATGGCACATAGTCAGAAGTAGGTAAAAACACAATAAGATGAGAAAATGGGCCAAAGACCTGAACAGACACCCCACCAAAGGAAGATATATAAATGGCAAATAAACACATGAAAAGATGCTCAACCTCATATGTCATTAGGGAATTGTAAATTAAAACATCAGTGAGATACCACTATATACCTATTAGAATGGCCAAAATTCGAAACACTGACAACATCAAATGCTGACAAGGATGTGGAGCAACAGAACTCTCATTCCTTGCTGGTGGGGATGCAAAATGGGACAGCCACTTTGGAAACAGTTTGGTAGTTCCTTACAAAACTAAACACACTCTTACCATATGATCCAGCAGTCATGCTCCTTGGTATTTACCAAAAGGAGCTGAAAATTTATGTACACATAAAAACCTGTACACAGATGCTTATCGCAGCTTTATTCGTAATTGCCAAAATTTGGAAGTAATTAGGATGTCCTTCAGTAAACGAATGGATAAATAAACTGTGGTACATCCAGACAATAGAACATTATTAGTGATAAAAACAAATGAATTATCAAGCCACGAAAAAACATGGAAGAACCTTAAATGCACATTACTAAGTGAAAGAAGCCAATCTGAAAAGGCTACATACTATAGGATTCCAACCATATAAATTCTGGAAAAGGCAAAACTATGAAGGCAGTAAAAAGATCAGGATTAGAGGGGGAAGGATGAATAGGTAGAGCACAGAGGATTTTTAGGGCAACAAAACTATTCCATATGATATTATAATTGTGGACACGTCATTATGCATTTGCCCATGTGCATACAATATATAACATCAAGAATGAATCCTAATGTAAACTAAGGACTTGAGTGATAATGATATATCAATGTAGGCTCATCAGTTGTAACAAGTGTACCACTCTGATGCCCCATGTTGACAGTGGGAAAGGCTGTGTGTAAGTGGGGCAGGGGGTTAATGGGACATCTCTGTACCTCCTGCTCAATTTTGCTGTGAACCTAAAACTGCTCTAGAAAATAAAGTCGATTAAAAAGTAAAAAACACTCAGACACAAAAAATAGAGGTAAATGCAGAAAATAAATGAAAAAATGTATCTCTTAGTAATCATATTGGTGGTAGTTGTACTAGTATTGTTGTTCTGAGCCTGTTGTGTTTGTAAAAAACCCATAGTACCAATCTGAATTGAAAGTATCAAAATGTACTCATGAGATATTTTATCTTTAAAAATAGATGGGTATTTGGGGCCGCCTGGTGGCACAGCGGTTTAGTTCGCGCTTGGCAGCCTGGGGTTCGCAGGTTCGGATCCTGGGCGCCTGCCAATGCACTGCTCGTCAGCCATGCCATGGCGGCGTCCCATATAAAGTAGAGGAAGATGGGCACGGATGTTAGCCCAGGGCCAGTCTTCCTCAGCAAAAAGAGGAGGATTGGCAACGGATGTTAGCTCAGGGCTGGTCTTCTTCTCACACACACAAAAAAAACCCACAAAAAAAAAAATGGGTATTTCCTAGCTCTGTCCACTGAAAAGGCCTAAAAGCAATGACCAACACAGTAGTAATGAACATACTTTGTGCCACACTTTGTGTGGTTTTGAAATACCATTTCCTACTAAAAGAAACCAGGGATTCTCGAAGAAATGGCAGATTCCAACTCTGGGGCAGGAAATGTACAAGATGAGCCTGGACTAGCTTGTCATATGGGATAGCACGGAAGCGATCAAAGACTACTAGGATCAGGTTAAAGGGTTCAAGTGCCAATGGAAGAGGCTCTCAACTGGCCAAAGACAGGATGAATTGAGCTGCAGTAAAGATAGTTATTACAACTGCTTGAAACTCATCCAATATGTTGAATACATGTATGAATACATGGACACATGAGTTCATGATAATTCAAATAAAAAGGCATCTTTGGAGGATGATAGGAAACCTTCACTATCTTGACCACTGGTAAATCAAAGGAAAGAAGGAAGCATTTATTTTACCTTTCTCATCTGAATTGTACCACTGATTAAACAAATAACAGGTGAGGAAAAGTGTCTTTTTATAGAAATATTCTAACTAGTAAATTAAAAAAAAACAATTATTCTGCAGCTCACAATTAATTGATGGACCTAGATATTGAGCATCAATATCTGCTAAAGTAACAAAGAGAGACAACCAGACATTATATACTTCTGATGGATCACCCATCATCTTGCCAAAGGGACTGAGCCTGAGTTTCAAGCCTCCAAATCCAGCTGCCATTTTGCAGGAAAGGCAGAGGAGAGAGGGACCTGTTGAACCTCATGAGGAGGACGCAATCAGCAACAAGCAAACTGCAGGGAACTCCAAATGCCCTGGGTTCTTCAACAGATCAATTGTATGGAAAAGAAAAGTTTGGAGGGGAAAACTGTAGATTTAAAAAGATTTAAAAGACATATCAAAGTCTTAAAAATAGAACTATAATGTTTAGGGATGCCAGTTTGGTAGTAACACCTCCCCCCCCCCAAAAAAAATACAAGGAAGTGATTTGTATAGAAGTCAGTACGGTATGGTAGTAACTTTCGGGGGCAGGAAGGCAGTTGTGATGGCCGCGGGACACTTGAAGGGCTTCTGACATGGCTGACAAAGTTCTCTTTCCTTATCCGGATGATGGTCAAATGGGTGCTTGCCTTATAAAAGTTCATTAGGCCCTGCATTTGTTTTGTTTGGTTTACTATATTTGTGTTTTATTTTATAATTTTTAAAAGCCTTTAAATTAAAAAAGAAAAAAACACTCACAATGAGCTGAGGTATCTTGAGAAGGCTTTCCAGAGGTAGGACATCTTGAACTGGGTCTTAAAAGGCAGAGCAAGTGAAAGTTGGGAATGAAAATCTAATTGGTTTAGAGGGAAATAAGTCTCCTGGAACCCTGCTTGCGCTCCTCATCCATTTGGGGGTGCACCTTAAATCCCTCAGGCCCAGACCAAGCAAGCTCAGAACCACCCATAATCCTCCTCTCCTAAGCTTTGCCCATTTTTCACTGCCCCACACCAGTTTTTATTGTGTCAAGTAACAAATACATTCCTTGCCGTGTTCTCCTTCGCTTAGGCCTGAATCCCAGCAAAGAGGCCCTTTCACCAGCTATAGGCAACTATCTGTAAAAGCTGGAGAAGACAAACCTCCGGATCCTAGAATCAATAGCTGCCTCTCATTCTGAGGATGTGCTGTTTGAACCCAGAAGCCACTGGGGACTTGGAGCTAAACCATGGGGCCAGCTCTTGCTCTCTTTCAACACGAAACTAAAAAAGAAAAAATTCACAGACCCAAAGCAGTGGTCTCCAGATGAGAAATCGGATCCAGACCCTATTAGAGGAGACGCCACTCGACGAAGGCTGGCGCAAAGCTGATAAGCACAAAGTATTCTTGGAATTGTTGTGTTGTTTTAAAAATGATTGTGTTTTTATTTCACATTTTTTGTTGCCTCTGGTCCATTCTCATTGGGGGTTGAATATTTCTCTGGATTTTCTGTTTCGTTGCCTTTGGGGACATGAAGTCTTCCTTCAGGAAAGCATTCTTTTCTCAATTCAGTTCTTTTTTCCTTCTCTCAGTGTTCCATGTATCCTAGAGCCAGCCTCACTTCTCTTGACTGGTATCTCCTGGCCTGATCATTCTCCTCTCCCCTGCATCTAGAGCGTGCCTCTTTGGTTTGCCTTTCCAGTTTGCAGGTCTAGAAAGGGCAGGTGAGAAGCGTGGACGGATATTGAGACATTTTCATTTGGAAACTAAACAGACTGTTTTATACAGCTGTCCGTTGAAGGGAGGACAGAAGTGAGAATTCTTACCCCTTATTCAACCGGGCCTCTGGTAAGCAGGGGAAATAGACGGAAACAGATGCCCACGTGGGGCGAAATGAGAAGTCAGTGCAGGTTGTTAATTCTCTGTCAGGGTCTCTCCCTTAACGCTGTGGTGTGAGTGAGCCCCACCCAGCATCCTCCTTCACCTCTATGGAAATCCAGGACCTTCCTGCTTGGTGCTGGAGTAGGGTGGTTCTCATTTACATATTAGTGTGAATTTCAATTAGCATTTGCTTTTGGGAATTTAACCTGAAAGTTGTGCTTCCTGTTAGAGAAATTCCATCAAGTTTTCTGGATATATTTTGGAGGACAAAGTCCCTTCCTCAAGCTCATAAAAAACTATCAAGTTGTTGTCAGCTTCCTTTGCAGAGGTACGTAAAGAGTATTGACGCGGACCCCCACTGACCTCAGAGAGCAGCCCGGAGCGCCGGGAGCGCGCGCGTTTGCGGCGCTGGAATGTACAGGGCGCTCTGTGGCGAGGCCTCTGACGCATCCCGGGATTACTTGCGCTCGGGGACCTCTAGAGGATGCGTGAAGTGTCTGGGGGCCCTCCGGTGTCTGGGAGGTGAGAGCAGAGTCTCGCTGTAAAACAGTCCAGGACCTTTGGCCCAATGGATGTCCTCACAAGCAGTCACATTCGGGCCGGTTCCCAAGAAATACCATAGTCAGTTTTTCTTTTCCTTTTCTAGTGGGAGCTGTTCTCCGAGGTTGGGCGGAAAGTACGCAACTGCTAACGTAATCCTTAAAGACAGCACTTCCCAAGGTGCCAACCACAGTAAGAGCCCAGCCGAAAAGCTACTGTACCCACTTCTCCCTACGATGCAATTAGTCCTGGACCATCCTCCGTTTATCATCACAAATGTATTCGTAGGGGTGCTGGAGGGATATGTGAATTATAGCGTGTGCCTGGAGACCACGCCCAGGGGCTTACGGCTTACACACAGCCATGAAAGAGAAAAGGAGGGGGAGGGAGCAGAAAAGGAGGGACTAGTGCATTCGATGGATACCAGAAGGAGGTCACAAATGACTTTTTTTTCTGATAGAAAAGTACTTTTTCAACAGTTAGGCTTTTAAAAAGCCACAGGGAGTTGAGGAAGAAGTGTTTTCTGGTCAAAAAGACCCAGACTTATCAAGGAAGTTAAAGCAGAAAGAAACTCTTGCCTTGGAGACCAACACTTTCCTCCCATGTTGTACTTCCCAGCAAGCTGCTGAGTGTACATACTCTGAAACTGTTTGGAAGTGGGATGGTATAGTGGTTAGAAACAGAGTTTGACGTTAGAAACAGAGTTTGACGTTAGAAACCTGGACTTGAATCCTGATTGTTCCATCTACCAGCTACTATACATTATTAATTTTTCCAGACTTCACTTACTCATCCATAATATGGGACAATAATTGTTCCTACCTTATGAGACTGGTGTGTTTAATGAGATAATGGGTTTAAATTGCAAAGCAAAGGACCTAACAGATAGTATATGTTCCATAAATAGAGTATTGTTACTATTATTTATTAAGGTTTTTAAAGGATATATGTCCCAAAATACCCATGAAGGACAAGGAGGAGCACTAGCAGGGGATCAACAGTCTTCATATGCCGCTCCATCAGGAAAACTTCTCCTCTTCAGAAAGGTCATATCTGGAAGTGTGAGGGGAAAACGAAGCAGCCTCCTAAGTGGCCAATTCAACCCTTGTGATCAATGGGCTAACAGATTTTAACTCAGTTTACCCTTTCATGTGAAAGATGGAGGGTGGGAAGGAATAAGAGGACACAGAAAGGACCCCATGCAGAAAATGTTGCCTCTGGAACTCCTAATTCTTTCCAAGCCCACTTCACTCTCAAGAGGGCTGGAGCTGGACTAGATGAATAAACCTTCATCACTACACTCCCCAGTGCTTAGCCAGGAGGATGAAAGAAGAGATGAGATCACACACCTGGAAGGGTGTTCACAATGAGTTGGCAATGAGAATTTGCTCAGCTGATTGAAGTGGCTCCCTTCTAAACTGACACCCCTCCCTAATTGTGGGTAGACCTAAAAGCCACGGGGACTAATAAGCAGATTTCTTTTCCTGATGCAGGTTAAACACCCAAATGCTCTTCCCGCATCAACAAAGCCCCCAACTGGGTACAGTGGAAAAACTCAGCCAGAAGCTCTCCGTAAAGGGTATTTTGAGGGAGGAATGTGATGGTCCAGAGACATCCAGGATGAGAGCATCTCAGAGGCTTGTTTTAAGCGTCACCTTCCTTTCCAATGCTTGCTCAGATATTCCAAAACTGAACTCAGCAAAACTAATTTGGAAACTCCCTGAATCCACAAACCTTGAGATAAATGGAGTTTGGGGATAGTGCAGAAAATTTCAGATTAGCCCCATCTATTGCATTTTGTCCACTTTATAATGGTCAGCCTTCATCTCACACTGCTTGCTGCCACTTCTCCTCCCCAGCCAGCCCCTCTTGGGTCTCTGTGTACAATGCTGTCCTTCACATATTTATCAGATCCACCGGACAGAGAGCACCTTAATTAAATTTGCATTTTCAGCACCCAGCACAGTTCCTGGTACATTGTATTGGCTCCATGAATCTTCATTGAATGGATTCGTGGAGCACCAACTGTGTGTCTAGCACCTCAGTCATCAGGCACAATTGAGAAAGTGGTTTGTGCTGAAGCGTCTACACCTCTCCCCCCAAACTAGTGACTTTGTGAACTGATAGGTCAGATTAAGGAGGGTAACTTAGGACCATTTGCAGAACAGAGGGAAGTTAACTGGCTCAGGTGAGAACGGAACCCAGCACCTTAGCCTGGCTAGCTCCTTGCTCCATTAACTGAGAAAACCCGGTGCAGGCTGCCGCTGATTCCCCACACAGCCCAGGTGCCAAGGCTCCCACCCTTGCAGCAGAACCCATCTTTGTGACAAAGAGGGAGTTTTCCAACTGTGAAAGCAGCTTCTCAAAGTTCAGATGGAGAAGTTGAAGCTCACCTCCTGCAAGGCAATTGCTACTCTCTCTTTGCGACTGACCAGACCTGCCAACACTTTTAACAACGGGAATAAAAGCTCAGGAGAAAACAACTGAGAAAGGAAAGGAAGAGAAAAATCCTCAGCTCTCTTGGTTTATTCCAGAATGACTGGGCCTCCAACAAGGTCTCAGAGCCACAAAATATAATCTACGATTTCTAAACAAAACAGATGAGCCTAACACCAGAATTCCGCTGTAGGGTCCCCATCTGAAGTTGCCCTTAGCCTCGAAACAATCTTTCTTGCTTCGTATTGCAAGGAATTTTTGGCTTCCCAGGATGGTCAGTGCCCTTTCACCCTGATTTGTCTGGTAACAAACAAACAGGGCCACCCGTAAGCCAGCTTCATAGCCCACGACAAGTCATATTGTTGTTTTCTGCACCTGGAAAGCCTTCACACCCCTCTCTACTGCACAGACTCATTCATTCAAGGCTCACTGCCTCCACGAGGACTTCCCTGATTCCTATAGCCTTCACAAGATCCCTTCTTCTGACTCCCTTTAATACTTCAGTGTGGGCCTCTTGATCAGGCTGTTCGGAACTGAATCTCCTTTTCTCTCAGGTAATATACTGTTATTTAATGGGATGACTTACTTGACCTGGGAAGGCCTGAATGTACCTGGAGGGAGCTGCTCATAAATTAGGACTGGAAGGGCCCTAACCAGACAGACAATGGTACTTGTGATTTTACCATTAAATTTAGAGGGGGAGAGTCAAAAAATGACTGGACATCACCCAACCAGTCCAACCTCTCGCTTATTGCAAGAATCCCCTCCATTTCACTCTTGGCCAATGTTCTCTCAGCCTTTGCAGGAATTCTTACAGTTACAGGAAATTCATTTCCTTTGTAGTAACTCATTCCCATATTGAACATCATTCAAGTTTTTATAGAGAAAATAATTCTTCAAATTTAAAGAATTATTAAAGGTGATCTTCAGCAGAGATAACGTGTTAAACATGCATTTGTTATCAGCCACTTATACCTAATTCTGCATGTTCCCTAATACATTTTAAAAAACTAAGATAATCAGTAAGTGACTAACTTACAGATACTAAGAAAAAGTAGAGCATTCTGATAGGACAATGAGTAAAAGATGTATCTAGACGGTTTATAAAAGAGGCAATATGTATGCCCATTAATACATGAAAAATATATTCAATCTAATAAGTAATCAAAGAAATGCTGTCACCTGTCAACTTGGACAACCACTTTAGAAAATAAACATAGCCAGTATTGGGAGACTTGTGAAATAAGTCCTCTCATTCACTTACCAATGAGAGGAGAAATTGTCACCATCTTCTGGAAAACAGTTTGCTTGTGTGTTAAGACTCTCCATATCCTTTAACTAGTAATTCTGCTTTTTGAAATTTATCCCAAGAAAATAACCAAAGAAGCAGACAAAGATTTATATACAAGGATTTTCATCCAGGTGAATCTACCTCAGCAAAAACTTGGAGACAACCTAGATGTCCCCAAAAAAGAAGAAAATATATCATGGCACATCCATGTGATAGGATGCTACCAACATAAAGCACTGTGTTTTGGGAAATTGTTTCATGACATGGAAAATGGCAAAAATGCAATTTTAAGTGAAAAGGCAGAATTATAAAATTGCAAGCACAGTAGGATCCTACTTTCATTTAAAAATATAAATAGGAATAATTAAAATCAAAAACATCTATGTCCCAGGGCTGGCCCAGTGGCATAGTGGTTAAGTTTGCGCACTCTGCTTCCACAGCCCAGGGTTCGCAGGTTCAGATCCCGGGCACAGACCTACACACCACTTATCAAGCCATGCTGTGGCAGGTATCCCACATATAAAGTAGAGGAAGATGGGCACGGATGTTAGCCCAGGGCCAGTCTTCCTCAGCAAAAACAGGAGGATTGGCGACGGATGTTGGCTCAGGGCTGGTCTTCCTCACACACACAAAAAATCTATATCCCACTGCCCAGAGATAACCACTGTATATGCGTGATGGGATCATAGATTGTTTTATATTTTCTTCCTTATATTTTTCTGCATAGTCATAATTATCTACAGTAATTTCAACCACTTTTACAAGAAAAATATTTATGTAATTTGTAATGTTTTATAGTGAATTAGTTAAGAAGGAGCTTTTCAAACTCCCAGTCAGCTAAAGCAGTATTTAGCAGATGGCCAAGTGGAGAGCTGTGTCCAGCACCAGGGGTGTTGCCTACGCAGAAAGCTGGTGACAGCCAGGGAGAAACTTTGGGAAAAGCCTGTGTCTTTTCAACTTTGTATCCCCAACACCTAATATGGTACCCCACACAGGACCAGTGACATAATGTACAGGGCCCAGTGCAAAATGAATATTCAGGACCCCTGTTCCAGAAATATTACAGATTTCAAGACAACAGCTGTAGCATATTAAACTAAGTGCAGAGCCTTCCTAATGTAGGGCCCTGTTCACCTGCTCCCACGCCCATGAGGCTGGCCCAAGCCCCAAACATTGTAGATGGTCAGTAAATATTTGTTGAAAGAAAAGAAAGAGGGATGAGTAGGAGGATCTCAAACACAAACTTCCCAATTGTGCCTCATAGCAAAACTACACTGAACAAGATTTGGAATTATGGGAGGGTTTGGGGTCATAGAAGAGAGCACTCTTCCAGAATTTTCCCAGAGTGTCTACACACTGTCCTAGTTGTCGTCATAAATATACCTGTTTGGTCATAGTCCACAGTCACAATTTTTGATCTGGGCAACATGATCACTCTGTCTTTAGAAGAAATAAATATTGTCTCTTCTGTCTGTTCAAATAAGATATTTGGCTCTGGCTATTACATCCTCCCTCTCTGCTTTCCCCCTCAACCCACTTTTCCCCTTATAACCCTTTAGGCTTGGCAACAGAACTCTCCCTACCCATCTTTTCCTTCCTGCACCCCCTACACACCCCTCCTCAGCACTCCCTCTGCCTTTAATGCCAGCCAAGCAGACACTGAACATGAGAAGGTGTCTGCAGAGGATGTGAATAACCCTCATTCTAATCTCTGCGGTCTTTCTGCGCAGGCCTGGACAAAGCCCAGGAGAACTGGAATTGCCAGCTCATGGAAGTGGTTGCAGCCTAAAAGGAGACAAGGCAGTCAGGGGTTGACACTTATCAAAGAAAAATGAGACAATTTGTTAAAATTTGTTAGACTGGGGAAACTGAGCCTTTAAGTGGGAAGCTGACCCTTGGATGGGGAGAATGCTGAAGTAGGATCCTTGCCTTCATTGGCAGGGCCACATCCCAGCCCTGTGACACTAGAGGAATAGGAGAAGTCTGACGCCCCCTGGTGCACATCAGAAACCAAGCCAAGTTAGCAAATGCCTAGCGTCTTCCTCAGTCACAGGCGTGCTGTAGTAATAGTAATAACGTCCACTAGCATGTGCTGAGTGTTTAGCTCCTTCTTAATCTCTGCCACATGTAGCCCATTTTGATCCTCAAAAGGACTCATGGTGTAAGTTAGGACAGGGGTTGTGATCCCATTTATAGCTTAGGAAACTGAGACACCAAGAGAATAAGTGACCTACCCAAGGTCAGAATTTTAGCCAGTGGTAGACCCAGCACACAAACCCAGGTTGCCTGAGTTTACTCTGCTATGGCTGAGGTTGGGCAGAAGTACTTTGTAATTAAGACCAGGCTAATGAAGGGGAGGGATACAGTGAGGATGAGGGGGGGTGCAGCAGACTCTGGCAGGAATTTCTCAACATTTTACATTACTAAATAACATATAAATAATTTGCTATTTGTCTTGCAACTTAGCAGCTACTCAGCTTTTAATTAATCACATAAAAGCAGGAAGCCTGACCAAAAGTAGAACAACCAATTGCTATTTCAGTTTGGAATGAGAAGAGGTTTTTTTGCTTAATTTGAATATAGGATTTCTGATGGCCTGGAGACCCTTTTTAAACCAGATAGTGGAGCCAGAACTTGAAGAGCTGCCTCAATTCAACGCAACAAGTGTTATGGAGCACATTTTCTGTGCGCTGGAGCCTTAGACTTGTGTCTGAGCCCAGCTGTCTCTTGCTGCCTTGACTTCCTCAGGCAGACTCGGGGCTTCTTCATCTAAGACCCCACTTTGCAAGCACAGGCTCTGTTATAGCAGTTATCAGATTAGAACGTGTTTCTGTGGCTCTTTTCCCATTACACTGGGATCTCTGGAAGGCAAAGCCCATACACTAGTCATCTTTACATCTAAAAAGCCTAGGAGATAATCTGGAACATGGCAGGCCTTCAATAAATCTATCTGATAGATGAGCAAATGAATGCATAAACCAGTTCACCTGAAACAGGTCACTTGACCTCTTGAAAAGTTCAGCTCTTGCACCTGTGAAATGGGTATTGGCACACTTGTCCCGCCTGAGTCACGGGGTTGTAATGAGATGAAATGTTTGTTTGTTTGTTGTCAGATCCTCTCACACACGTCCCAAACACACACTAAAATGTAGAAAACCTGAAGACAGGAGCCCTGTCACTCCTGCTCATGGTTGTGTCCCCAGTATCTACACTAGGACCTTAGTAAGTAGGTGCTCAATTAATGTTGGTGGAAGGGAGAGAGGTGGGACAGAAAGGTGCAGAACACATTATAAATATTGTGGCCTCTATTTGAAAAGTTATGATTTTCCCCCCAAAGTGTAATAAGTTCTGATTATCAGAAAAGCATATTGTGCTGCTGAGAGACTCTGTCTTGTTTCCACTTCTGCCCCCTTCGTCAACCAGTCTCCACTGTCACCCAGTACATGAGGAGGATCGCACTCACCCTCCTCTTTCTCAGAAGAGGACAATTTTGTCTTTTTCAAACTTTCTGTGATGTAGGAAGGTGGTGAGGCCAAGACTGAATCATAACAACAAAGCCAGAATCTAAGAAGAATGTCTGCCATCTGTCCCAAAACTTATCTACAACCCCTAGGGCCATTGTGGGGGGGGGGGTCACTAACCCAGGCTTGGAGGGACAAGGTGATGCAGACAAAGAGCCTGAGAGGGAGCTGAGAGCTGGGGCGGGCCTCTGCCGCCACCTTGGAGCTGGAGTGGACACGTGGGTGCCTCTGTGGCCTCCCCAAGCCAAATAACCCCCTCAGCACAGGCACTTCCTGGGGATTAATGAAGCACAGAAAGGAATAACACCTCAAACCATTAACCCCAACCAGCCATAAATCCTCAGGAATTGCACGGCAGAGTGGCCGCTCCTGCTATATTAAGGTGAAAATGCATTTTTAAAAAGGCTATGGATTTTTTTTAATGGACAACAATATCATTGGTACCCAATGGGCCTCTCCACAGACTGAATTCCTCAGCCTGGGAGCCTGGCCATTTATTCAATTTGCAATGCTGCTTCTCCCTCTTCCGGCCACCTGCCTTTTCTTGTGTCCTTTGCTCCTAGAATACTGAAAAACACCACATAAACTGAAAACACTGGAATGAGAGAAAGAGAAGTCCAACCAGCTTGCAGGAGCCACAACCTGAGAGCAGGTGATGGCTCAATGGGCACCCAGGTGGGAGAAAAATCAAGAGCTAGGACTGCCAAGGTGCAGGACTCCTCACCTGACTTCTTTGACATTGAAATCCCCAATGAAAATGTAAATGCTACCTGGGGGAGGAAGCCTCTGAGCCATTTTTAGGCCATTAACGGCTTTACTACAAATAAATTGTCTAAAATAGCCAGTCACCTATCAGAGCCCTGGGCAATGGAACTCAGTGCAGGAATTAGTGGAGGAAGTAAGGAAGGTCAGGAATAATGGGGGCAGAAGGGTAGAAATGGAGGAAGAGGAGAGACGTAACTGGGCTTGGGGGAGGCACCAGCTCCTTGGCCAATGTATATGAAGGGTGATGGGTGGAACGGAAATACTGGTTCATCGATGACTTTACCAGATTAATAATTTTTTCTAGAACAGGCCCAGCTAGGGGATTACTAAAGATAAACAGTTGCCAGAAGAGAAGGCAAAGCAGAGAAAGAAGAAATGAAGCCCAAGGGGCTTAGCAAGAGGAACAGAAGTCTTTCGGCAGTCATGGGATGCTGAAGTTCCTAGGGCCCCCACCAACTATCAGCTTACCCTTTGGTAAAATACATTTCGACTCCATGACTCAATTTCCCTATTAAAAACATCTCTTTCAAGTAACTTCCCTCCGAAAGTCACTCCGGAAAATAAAGAGTTAATATTTGAAAATCTCAAGGAGACTTTGGAGAACAAGGTTCTATTCTAAGTGTGAGGGATTCCTATTATAAGAAATTCTGTAGATTGACAAAATTAAATGGCCTCTACATCATATAACCATGATCCTCCTCAGTGTACAAAAGTCCAAAAATAAAGACCAGATGTCTTCAAATTGCTGACGTTGGTTGAGCTGGTTCCACTCGCTCACAGTGATTGCTAAACCGAGCTTTCCCTGGACGCAAAGCTGAGGGTTTCCATCATTGTATTATTGGCTTTTTTGCCACAATTTTCCTGTTCACGTATACGGGCACCCTTTTGGCCTCCTTGGGTCTGGAATGGAGTTTTCCACTCCTTAAAGGATGCGTCTGTGGAAGCTCAGTTGAAACCCTGTTAAGTACTTGTGCCTCTCTCGGCAGCCTCTTCTGGCATCAAAGAGCCGGTTTCTCATTAGCAACTGGTTAGAACAGTGAGGCCTCCACCAGCGACTTGCTCAAATTCTGGTTCCCCAGGAAAATCTTTGTGAAGATTCTGCCCCAGGCCAGCTCTCCCAACAACCGCCCCCACCCTCCAAAGCCCCAAACTCTGCTGGGAAGCCCAGGCTTTGTGTAGGCCAGCTGGGGGATCATTCCCCCATTTCCTATCCATCTACTGGCTCTGTCTCTTTCTGTAAGTTTCCAGACGGTGTTATGTAGTGCTAAAACACTTCCTAGTTCTTATTCTCATGCCTTTCTCATATGTATTTGCCCTCTTGGATCATAAGCTTTTCAGCCACAAGAACTACATTTTATAACTCCTTCTTATTTTCCCTCTCAAATCTCACAGATGTCAGTACATCAAGAGGTTTTACTGAAGAATTTGTTGACTGGATAATTCTAAAAAGGGAGAACAAAAAGACAAAGTGAATTGTAACAATTGGTTGCAGACCAAAGACAAATAGGGGTGAGTGTGTGTGTGTGTGTGTGTGTGTGTGTGTGTTCATTTGTGTATTCATTCGTTCCATAAATATTTGTTGAGCACAACCATGTTCCAGGTATTATGATAGGCATAGGGGTACAACAAAGAACAAAAAAGATAAAGTCCTTGTGCTCCCAGAACACCTCCTTGGACTTCTTTTGATACAGTTTGCTAGATCCTTGAGCTTCATGTTGCTTGGGTGTTTGTAGAGTTTATTTCATGGCCAAAAAGGGATATGTCTCATGTAAAGAAAAGGTACATGTGTCCTATATGAATATGTTCGATTTAGGTTCAGAGTACAAAAACCAGACAGGAGTGTTAGATATAATTTAGAACCCAATAGTTTTCTTCATGACTCTTTTATCTCAAACCTGGAGAAAAACACAGTACAATTTATATATGTGAATGAGGACAGCCCAAATTGGCATACCACTAAATATTTTAGGAAACCCCAAACTGCAGGTTCCTGCTAAATCAGAAAGACTGATTTCAGGGTAAAGATTTAGACAATAAACACACTGATTTCCACAAGTTGTTTGCTTTTTTTTGGAGGAAGATTAGCCCTTAGCTAACATCCGCTGCTAATCCCCCTCTTTTTTGCTGAGGAAGATTGGCCCTGAGCTAACATCTTTGCCCATCTTCTTCTACTTTATGTGCAACGGCTGCCACAGCATGGCTTGATGAGTGGTGTGTAGGTCCACACCCAGGATCCAAACCTGTGAACGCCAGGCTGCTGCAGCGGAGCACACAAACTTAACTATTATGCCACCAGGCAGGCCCCAAGTTGTTTGCTTTTTTGAAAAATAAAAATTGCTTCCTATCTAATCTTAGTAGCAAAAACCCCAACTTTATATTGCTTTACTTTTCAAAGTGTCGAAAATGATTTCTAGATGGGATCTAATTTCACTTTCACTACAATGGAGACATAGTTGGGAGAATACAGTATCTACTCCATGTCACTTTCAAGACAGTTAAGGTCGTGTGCCACTCCCAGGTGGGATGAGACTAGAACTCAGGTGGAATATTCCTGAACCTCTCCTCACCTAAGGCATCTTTTAAATTTTAATTGTAATTATAATTTTATTTTTAACCTGAATCTACTTAGAGAGTTGAGATTATTATACTCTTCAGTTCACAGCATGGTGTCATTATCAGCACAGGCAGGGCTTCTTTCTCATTTTATTATTCTCCTTTTATACCTGATCCCATTTGCATTTCCCTCACTTTCTCTCTCTTTATATCCTCTCCCCCACCTTAAAGGCACCCACATTAATATGTTTGCTATAGATAGATAGATAGAGATATGTAAAAATGTATATATATTTATGTATGTGTATGTTATGTATGTATATGTCTTTGGAGGGGTTATCTTTGAAAAATATATAGGGTGTGGTGTGTGTATGTGTTTTAAATTTACTTAGATGGTATTATGCTGGAAATTTCATTATGTTTCTTACTTTCTTCTTTCATGCCTCCAGCTCTCTGCCTCCACAAACAATGCTCTAATTAATATCCTTGTATATGCCCCCTTCTGGTAATGTGTGAGAACTACTCTGGGGTATATACTCAGGCCTGGGGCTCCTGGGTCATACGTCACTTTATCTAGGTACTACCAGATTATTCTCCAGGATGACTGCACCAATGTGCATTTCACCAGCAATGCATAAGGGTTCAAGTGTCCACAAGTCCTCACCAATATTTTTAATTTTTGCTGTGCTACTGAGTGTAAAATAGTATTTCATTGTGATTTCAATTTGCATAGCTCAGATTTCTGAGTTTGAGCAAATTTTCATATACTTGTTAAGCATTGAGATCCCCCTTTGTATGAATTGTGTATTCCTGATTTTTGAACATTTTCCATTGACTTCCTCTATCTGTCTTCTTGAATTATGGGAATTTCTTTTCTAATCTAGATATCAATCCCTCATCGTTGTTGTGGTTAATGCAAATATCTTCCAGTCTATCGCCAGTCTTTTAACTTGATCTATGGTGCTTTCACTGAAGAGAAATCCTCTAATTTGATTGTAGTCAAATACATCAACTATTTGCCTTGTGAACTGTGCTTTGGTGGTCTTGTTTAAAAAGACCCCCCTCACTCGAAACTCACAAAGATATTCTTTTCTACTTGCTTTATAGTTCCATTTAAATTTAGGTCTTTAATCCTCCTGGAGGATTAATTTTTAGTGTCATGTAGGAATCTGTCCTAATTTTTCTCCATATAATGACTTTATTTCCTTAACACCATGTATTAAACAATTCAATGACATATACGTTTGTAGTGCCACATCTATCATATGCCAGATTTCCAAATAAACATGGGTCTACTTTTAATTCCTTGTTCCATTATATGGATTTATTTTCCTATTCTTTTTCACATACCACATTGTTTTTACTACTATGACTTAATATGTTTCCATATCTTGTAGGTGAATCCTCCTCTTTGCTCTTCTTTTCCAATTTGACCTAGCAGTTCATGGGCATTTGTTAATCCATATGAATTGTGGGATAAACTCAAGGTTGTTTCTGTTATCTTGAAGGACCACATGATCTTTTATTCCTCTTCTTCCTCAGGGCCTATGTCTCTACCCTGGTCCTTTATGTCATGTCTCTTTACATTGCAATTCATAAAAACCCAACTGAAAGTAATTTAAGTCAATAATAATGTAGCAAGTGCTCAAACAACATCATCAGTTCTTTGTCTTTTCCTCCACCCCTTGACTCTACTTTCCTCTGAGTTGGCTTCCATCTCAGACAAAATGTCTCTGGGAATAGATCCTCAGCTGCATCTTACTTTTCTAGCAACCCAAGCAGAAAGAAGCTTCCTCCCTGGGAGCTTCATCAGAGTTCTGGGTGGGGCTCTTATGCCTCATCCTGCCCTGTCCTGAAACAGGCCCCATCCTCAAACTACTGATGTAATCACAGTTTAGAAGGCTCTTCTTGGCCAGGCCTGTGTCTTTTGCCTGCCCACCACTGGCTCAGCCCCATCTGACACACATGGACTAATAGGGAAGGAGTAGTTCCGTAAAGAAAAACTGAAATGCTAGCACCAGAAGAAGGAAGAACAGATGCAGGGCAGACAAAAACTACAAAGGTTAACTACTGAAATGCTAGCACCAGAAGAAGGGAGGACAGATGCAGGGCAGACAAAAACTACAAAAGTTAACTATCCACTTGTGACAATCCATTGCACTTATTTATTTCTACCTGACTCCTCCTGCCAGAATATAACCTCCTTGAGGGCAGGCCTTGACCCACTTCATCTTTGGGGCCCCAGTACCTGATCAAGTGCCTTTTTGTAGTGGACACTCAACAAACATCTATTGGATTTGAGTAAGTAAGTGAGTGAGTGAGTGAATGAATGAATGAATGAAAGGATGCCAAAAGTAGCAGTTAGGGCTAGGTTGCCTAAGATTGCACATTAAGTGGAGAGAAGAGGAAACAACAGTGAGTACATCAGATCTGTTAAACTGGGATTTCACAAGACAAAACACCCACCTCAGAAATGGCGTCATCGCTCCTCTGTCACATAGATATAAAACCTAACAGTTAATTCCACCAACTTTCCCAATGACCTGACACCTCCTGTAAGAGGAAGTCTAGGGTAGTGATTAGGAGTTTTAGAGTCTAATAGACCTGATTCTCATCCTGACTCTGCCACTTATTATGAAAACTTGGTTCATTTCACCATTGTAAGCCAAAAGTTATTTTTCTGCACAATGAGGACTAATATGTACTTTGAGGAGTTGCTATAATATTTTAAAACATAATTATGTAAAGAGCTCAATCCAGTATCTGGCACTGGGCTATAAGAAGATCATTGCTTGTTGGTTCCAACTTCGGGAGTTCTTCAGGTGAGATTCAAAACTGACTCCCGGTACCTAGAGGGCAAGGAGAAACTGAAGAAAGAGGTAGACCATTCCAGATTAATAAGCAAGGAAACTTACATATGAGGCTTGTCTTGGGAAGCTGCAAGATGAGTAGATCTATGCCCCATCTGCCAGCATCTTAAAAGTTTATACAGAGGCTTTAACTGGGTTCAGTCACGTATTCAGTCCAGGTGGTCTCAACAACACCTTACTCTCTCAAGGCTATGTCCTTGAAATGGCTGCTAGTGTAGGAATAGTAGGCAGGATGTACATTCCAAGGACGGGAAGGGGTGAGGAGCCTCCCAACACCTGGGTCCAGCTCACAATGACCCCCTCCAATGTTGCTGCAACACATTTTTCAGTCGTCTACTAGGTGTCAGCCAAGGTGCTTGACTCTAAGGAACCAAACTAAGCAAATTAGGCATGGTCTCTCCTCTCAGATTGCTCAGAATCTTGCAGGGAAGAGAGACAATTTGAAAAGAAATAACAGTAAAGTATGGTAAATGTCATGTTGGGGGAAGTACAGAGTGCTGGGAGGCACAAACTGGAATACTTAATCTAATCGATGATAGTTAGGGTAGGCGTCCCAGAGATTGTGATAGTTTTGATAAAACTGGAAGGATGAATAAGAATTAGCAAGATTAAGGGTGAGAGCGTTTAAAGAGGAGACTATTCCAGGAAGAGAATTGAGAGAGACCATGGCAAATTCATAAAGAAAAGAAGTTCTTAATGATTCTCAACAAATATCAGTTAATGTTAGTATAACTATTGCTATTATAATGACATTATTATTATTATTATTATTATCTGTTAACTCCTATTATACTCTATAGGGTAACCCATTTTTCTCCCTTAGGAAAATCTTTATTGATATTCACACAAACATATATTCCTTCATTTCCAAACTGTCAGCGTGTTTTATTTGGTCTTAGAGCATTCATCAAAGACCCCACACCACAGAGTGAAAGAATGCTGCAGTCTAGATCTGGGGAGCATTTGGAAGAAATAACTGATGTTAGCTATAGATTCAGATCAATGGAAGCTGGAAAAATAATGAAGAGATCTTAGAGTGGGGTGTGACCTTGCAGAGTATGAGGAGGAAACTGGCACAGTCAACTTCAGGGGAGCTTCCAACCAACGGTGACATTCCTATGAAGAAGGCAGCAAGAAAGGAGAAAGCAATGGGAATAAAAAGAGTAGCTCCTTTTGTCTTGTTTTGTTTGTTCGCCTGGAAGGAATGGTTGAAGCATAAAAAATTAAATACATGGACTTTCCACATTCAGTGATGTTATCACAAACTCATCATTTAAATTTTGAGTCCTTTTTGCTGGTAAATATGTTAGGGATGGACCCCAGTCACCAACAGTCTTTCACTTTACAGGCAGGTGCCCAGGCTGGGATACAGTGAACCTCAGTCTTGGTGTTGCCATCACAGTCTGAGCGCCATGCCTCTTCTCAGTGGTGTTCAACTATGACTGCACATAAGCATCACTTGCAGAGCTTTTAAAGTCATAGAGATGCCCAGACCCCAACCCTATTGAATGAGACCTACCAAATCAGAGTCTTCACTCTGGGTCCCCCCAGTGCTGTTCCTTTTCTGACGTCTTACTACTCTCCCCTGGAGCACTTCACTCCAACTGAATTGACCTCTGTGAGCTCATTTGGGAATTGCTTTATAGAAAAACAGGCAGCCACTCCCAACTATGTACATCTCCCCACCTAACAGCTGTATCTGTTCTCATCCCAAATCCAGCCACTGCCCAGGGAAACTTTTATTATAGTTTGTATGTGGCAATAAGGACCATCTTAGGTCAGGCTCTCAGAGCAGACCCTGAAATGTGGATTCATATGCAAGTAACTTATTAAGGAAGTGTTCCCAAGAGAAACTGGTAAGGAAGTGTGATAAGTCACTTACAAGACAAGGGATCAGTAGGAGTCAAGCAAGGGTGTGACCAGGAAAGATTCCAGCCTCAATCTAATCCCATGGGGAGATCAGGAGCATAAATTACAACCTCAGAGTTTGTCCCTCCTCAACACCAGAAATCTGGGCTTTCATACTGCACAAAGTCAGACATTGGCCAAGTGGTATGTAGGCTACACAGCTCTAGAAAGCCAAGGACAGTCATCTGGAGGAGGTAGAGGTGTGAGTCATTAGCAGCAAAGCACATAGGCCACAAAAACCAGGAGGAGGGGCCTGAAATCTGGAAGGAGTGCTGTCTATGTTCACTACAAGTACTGTAAGAAACAAGCCTCTGGCTCCATCAAATCCAGCTATGAGTCTAATTTAGGACAAGATGGAATTGTCATCTAATCACATTCAATCCTTACGAACAAACCTAGGAGGTAGTTGCAACTGTTTTTCCTATCTTAACCAAAGCTTAAAGAAATTAAGGGTCTTGCCCAAGATCATATAGCTATTAAGTGTCTGAGCCAGGATTCAAACTCTGGTTTATCTGACTCTGAGTCCATGCTTCTTGATTGCTATTTTATAATTTAAAATGTGTTTATTTTTCTAATTCCACAAAGGAGAAGATACAAGGCTAAACAGGTATCCATTGATAGAAAGGGAAATGGTTGCCCCAGAGTACTGACCCCTTTGCTGCCTCTAACATTGTAGATACTCAGTAAATGTCCACCTAATAAATGAAGAAGAGATTATAATACAGGGGCCTGTTCCATATAGCCATCCTTTGATATTTATAAGTTGGGTGCACACAAATCAAATTTTCGTCCGAACATGTGGGAAAGGTAGGAATAATATAGACTTTATGTCCACTCTGGAGTGACCCAATAAGATGTTTGCCGTGTTGGAAGAACTTGTTGGATAAACCCAACACCAAAAGCTTTTAATCTTATTTCTCCTTTCAGGTGAACTCAAGTGAATTTTCAGGGGCAGTTCCAGGGAAAGTATTTTGGGTTTCAAGAGAAGGTGAGAATTTGTTTTTACCAGAGGTGATGACGGAGACGATATATGGGGGTCACCAAATTCTGCCAAAAAGCCTCTTGCTGCAAAGCACAGATGCCCTCATCTGGTTTCGCTAATGTACCTATGATGCCATGTGGAGCAAACACCTGCCTTTCATGCATGGTCTTTCCTGTTGGGTCATTGGGTCACTGGAGCACATCTGGAGCCCTCCAATTATACATAGGCAAAAGGTCTAGAGACCAGGTGGGTGGTAGGTGGAGTGAGGTGGTGATACCAATCGATAGGGATTTTAAAACCTTTAGTTTTAGTATGTGGTTGGTTGGTTTGTCGTTTTGAGTTGTGCTGATAGGTTTGCAGTAAACTAGCTGCCTAATCCCATTCTTTCTTTTGCCAAACGGCAATACCTTTCCTAGGTGACTTTTAAGGTTGGGGTTTAACTAAGTGATCACATAACAGAATGAAACTAACCAGCCCCGTGATTTCTTTTACCTTTTATCAATTATAATAAATATGCAGAAAAGTACACATATCCTAAGTGTACAGCTCAGTGAACTTTCACAAACTGAACATATTTAATCACCACCCCAGGAGCCCCTCTTCTGTTCTCTTCTGGTTACTGCTTACCCCCTAAAGAGTAAAAACTCTCCTGACTTCTAACACCATAGATTAGTTTAGCTTGTTTTTGTACTTTATGTAACTGGAATCATACAGTGTGTATTCTTTTGTGCTTGGCATCTTTTACTCAACATTATTTGTTGAGATTCATCCGTGTTATTGCATTTAGTTGTAGATCATTTATTCTAATTGCTATATATTATTCCATTGTGTAAAAATGCCATAATTTATCCTTTCTACTGTCAATGGGCATTTGTGTAGTTTCCAGGATTTGGCTATTATGAATAAGGCTGCTGGAACATTCTTGTACCAGTCTTTTGGTGCATTTCTGTTGGGTACACACCTAGAAATGTGACTGCTGGGTCATAGTGTGGGCAGGTATTCAGCTTCAGTAGATACTACCAAACACTTCTGCAAGCTGGTATTTTCACCTGTGATTTTCTTCCGTGTATACTTTGCCTTTGATTTTCACTCTGCAACATTGACCTCATTAACACTGAACTTGGATAGAACTAACCAGTTAGAGACTACACAACTGCAGTCCTACCCCTCCTGAGGATGCAAGTCCCTGAAGGGCATGAATTTCCTGGGGTTCTCAAAAGTATCTTAACACCAGTAGATGCTCTGAAAACATGATCTTCCCCAGTGAGGGAAAAAAGCAATTTGGGGGCAATTCCATGCTCTTGGTGATAGACATTCCTATGATAGAAGAGTTACAGCACTTGAAGCCGTTTTTTGCTTTTGGCAGGGGGAGAGTTTCATAAAGTCCAAACCAGTTACAAAGAAGCCTTTGCAAAAGAGATAGAGGTTGGATCAGAGCACTTCCGCTTTCCACACACACCACAGCAAAAGTCCCGGGAGCTTCACTGGAACAGAGATTGGTTGAAACCCTTCACAATTCCAATGAGAAGCCATCTTAACGGTCTCCAAAGTAAAGCATAAATCACAACTGTGTGGAGCTTTGAAAATCTATCTTTTGTTGCTAATCTCTCTTTTCTGAAAGGGCGGATGGGAGATGTATGAAGGCAACACTCTACAAATCGACAAACAAGTTCTAGACAATAGTTCCTGCCTCACCAAAGTTGTGGTTCAGCTTTTTAATGAGCTCATTGGGATTTATTTTCATTACTGTACTTTATTTAATAGCTCCTTGAAGTTACCGTTGGGTACCTCAGGGTGGAGGCCCCAAACCTCAACATTCTTCTAAAGGGCTCAGCACCGCAGGAGGGAGGAGTAGGGGTGGGAGGGCTTGCTCGCAGCCTCAGCAAGGTGCTGCCTGCCTGGATCTCCTTCCCAGGAAGGAGAAGTAGAGCACTGAGTTGAGAGCTAGCCAACAAGGAAGGTTTCTGCAGGAGTCTAGACCAGAGTTCCTCAACACGCAGAATTCCAGTGCTGGGGGAAGTCCTGAGCTTTAGATTAAGCCCCTCCCAAACATCCTCTGTTACAGTTTTGGTTGGTTTCCCTATGAATGTGGGGTGAAAACGCATTGGGAAAATACCCTTTGACTGATCAAAGTTGTGAAGTTATAAGGATATCATCATTTCCTTTGACATTAATCCGATAAAGAGCCCACCTACTACAGGATTTATCTAGCTCCATGTTTCCAGTTTTCTAAGTTCTGCCACGGTGGTGTATTTGTGAGTCTTGTTCTTCAAGGAGGTTTATTCAAAGAGAAGGAGGAAGGGGAATAACAAGTTCTTTATAAAACAATGACACCAAATTGAACAAGTTCTTTGTAAAACCATGACACCATATAAGAATACGCTACACTTAGCACTTGCTGCTCCCCACCCTTTACCATAGGGACATTCTATTATGCTTATTATACTATTATTATATTATGCTAATTGAATTAGCCCCTTCCCTGGCTCCTCAGTGCCTTCCGAAAACAATTTACTGCTTGCCCTTCACCGCTCAGTTTCTGGCTGCATTTCTTCTCTTGTCTCAACCTCTTCTCCTATGTAATTCCTACGCTTGAACTAAGTATATTTTTGTTCTGCCTCTTCTGCTTTGTTCATTTTATTCTACTGTCCTGGCCTCTAGGAAGACCAAATTGCCTGTTCCCTAAATGCCAGCTTCCTATAGCCATGCAATTTCCATCCTTCTTTATGGCTCTCATCTTCCAGAATATCTATCCTATTTCCCTTTCTGATCCCTAGAAGAAAAGGGACTAGACTCCTTGCCCCTCATCATGGAAAAAGGATGGAAAGGTTTCCTTAAAACTCTGATGTTGCGGAGACTAATGCTGTGTGCTCCAAAAGGAACCTGGAAAGACTAGTCATAATTCTATAGCACAGCTTTCCCCAAAGCTTTTTCCAGTTTGTTTTCCCATTTGTCCAGACTTTGTTCCTGAAAGTTATAGGGATCATTTATTATTATCCATGTATGTGGACAGAGAGATAAACCATTTAGGTAACTTGACCAGCTAGCCAACAGGGAGATTAGAGATCATGTTATCGATACTTCTGAATTGAACTCTTTATTTTCAAAAAAATATTCTTTAACGTAAGTTGATGCATTTTAATGCATTTTTACATTTAGACAGCCATAAAGTATGTGTCGTACACTGCCATATGCAGTTTACAAAGTACTTTCGGAAAAACTTTAGCACTTGATCATCACAGCAGCCCTGTGATGAGATGCAACAACAACTGTAGGTCTATTTTATGGAGGAAGAGACTGAGACAGAGTTAAGTGGATTGTCCTGGGTTTCTGGCTCCTAGCTGGTGTTTTTGCACTATACTGTACTCATAAAACTTGAGGAGCATGAAAAGGCCCTCCTACACAAGTACATTTCTTTAATAAGCTTCCTATAACACCTGAAATTATGCCATTGTATGTTCGTTCATCCCTTTAAATTTAAGTATTATGTCCCTAGATATAAAACATAAAGCCATAGTCATGAGAATTAGTTCTAGCATGGCTGACTGTCATCTGTGATAGCTGCAAACAAGGAAGCTAAAAATTCAGATATAAATTGCCTGAGGTCTCAAACTAGATGTTAGTTGAAATGCCAGTGGAAAAAAAAGTCCTTGAAGAACAAGGTGTTTGTTCTGTCTTCATTACTTGCTAGTTTGTGATCTTAGGCAAATTACCTGTGAACATCAGTTTCCCCATCAGTACAAGAGAGAGAATAATAATAGCAAAATGAAATAAAGCACTGAAACTGTAAGCTGGTACAGTGAAAACTGTAAGTTACAAAAACATTAGTTCCCACCACCATAATGAGTTAAATCATCATGGTCTCCTCAAAAGACTGAGCCTTTATAATCTAAGATTATCTATGACATTTAAAAGGTCACCCTTGGAGGGGCTGGCCTGGTGGTGCAGCGGTTTGGTTCGCACTTTCGCAGCCAGGGGTTCACGGGCCCGGATCCTGGGCACCCGCCGCCGCACTGCTTGTCAGCCATGCCATGGTGGCGTCCCGCATATAAAGTAGGGAAGATGGGCACGGATGTTAGCCCAGGGCCAGTCTTCCTCGGCAAAAAGAGGAGGATTGGCAATGGATCTTAGCTCAGGGCTGGTCTTCCTCACAAAAATAAATAGATAGATAGACAGACAGATAGATAGATAGTCATCCTTGGAAATTAAATTTAGAGAAGTTATAGTGGATCAATTATGGTGGCAAACCAACTTTTCGCCATCACGTTAAGTCCCTAAACCACAGAGCTTTCTACTATTCTATGATTGGACATCTGCACCCCTAGTGTGTTCCAAGGACTCAGGTCAAGATGGAAGCAGACCCGGGAAGTTCAAAGCTGCCCTATGAGATCAGTTCTAGAAGGAAGCTGAGCAGAGCAGGGATACTTAGGGAGCTTCCAAGGGTCTCCAAGCAACGCTGCCGGAAATGGCAAAGCAAATCTAGCCAAAGGTACAACCACGATAATTTTTGTGATAATCATTCATCCTCTTACTTATTCATCTGTACCTTTGTTGAAAGCCAACTATGATCTAGGTAGTGCGTAAGCTTTGGGGCTTCATGAGTGAGCAAAAAGACCTGGTTCTTCCCTCAGGGAGCTTACTGCCTAGTTTCCATGAATATGGGAAAAACCTACCCCAATCACATAGTTCCTAGAGTACTTCTTCAAGGCTTCTCAAAACCCTGTCCTGATACCTTAAAACAATGAAAGTGCTCATAAAAATCTTCCAACCATATGGTTCCATTTTCTTTCCACCAATTGCCCTTGTCCTGCCCACCCTGCTCATTACTCCCTTGACCTTGCCCTCAGGTATAAGATTCCCTTCTTGCCACATCTGTGACTGGGAACAATCTCCTAGTCAGTGGGAAACCCTTCCCCCTTTTCAAAGGAATACTGCCCATCATTCTGCCTGTCTATCCTCACTCCCTGTGCTCCAGCTAACTTGGACCTTTTAGTTCCTGAGACGCACCATTCTCTTTCTAACCTTAAGTCATTTGCACCCTTTAAACCTGCTGCCTAAAAAGCCCTCTCCAGGACCCTCCCCTGTACTACCACACACACACATATACACACTCGTGTATGCACACACTGCCTTCAAACCTTGGCTAAGTCTTACTCACCCTCAGTCCTCAGTTTAAATATCACTTCCACAAAGAGGCTGTCCTGACCCCATGGTTGAGGTTAGCTCTTCCTCTTCTATGCTCATGTATCTCCTGTGTGCTCCCTATATATCATCTATTTCATGACCCTCTTCACACTCGTAGGCACTTGTTCAATATTTTTCTTAAGCTCCATAAGGGCATAGAGTTTGTCCCCCAGCACCTAGCACAGTGCCTACAAAGGTAGACAGTTAATACATATTTTTTGCATGATGAGATAAATCTCAACTACACCCTGCACTAAGGTGAATTTTAAATATGCCTGCTCACTCTTCTGAGTTCATCTCAAATTTTCTTCCTGCTTGAGAGAATTCATTCCTTCACACTATAGTCTCCTGAGAGTATAACCTTTTTTTTTCTCCTAGTGTGATTTCCCTGCCATGTACATCCCTGGCACCATATAAATATTAAAAGCATGATCAAATGTTCTGCAGTTGGAATATGGTGAGTGAATGACTCACTGGGACGTGTCCTTCCATTGTGTGATTAAACAAGACACAGAATATTACATGTTGTCAGTATAGGACGAAGTGAACATAATCTAGATTAATGTGGATGTTGTTGGTTTGTCTGTATCCAGAATGGATGGGGAGTCTGGCATTGGTCCTGGCCAATGGAAAAAAAAATTAGACAAGTTCTGAAGCTAATGTCTTTTGATCTTCCCATACTCCAAGCATCATTTCTTCACTACTGTGGACTGGGGAGGAGGTGGGATTATTCAGAACACACGGAGCACTGGAGGAAAGAGAGCACAAAACACTAAAAACTGAACTCGGATAAACAAAACTTGTGTCCTGCCAACATCAAATGCAGTTTTTCCAAGATATAAATTTCATGGATAAGTTCAGGGAACCAAGGGGACATTTGATCAGTTGGCAGCTGAGCTAAAGCTGGTTCTGGATCCAAATTCTTTCCTCAAATTTTCACATCCAGCCCCTCCCTCCACCCACTGCCACTCGGGTATCCCATGGTGTCAAATTTAGCCTTCAGATTCTTTCACACAGGCTGTCTTTGCAGGCCTTAATGAGAAGAGACAAAAATAACAGAAACCAAAGAAACATGTGAGCTCTTCTTTCACCTCTCTGCCACCTGAATGGATCCAGTGTCCTTCCTCTTTATAAAATTCTGCCCCCAAACGCTGCTGCATCATATGCGTGCAAGCAAAAGGAGGCATGAGGGGAAGGGGGGGAGTTGTGGGGGGTGGTTCAGGTCATAGAGACAATGAGTTTTTTCAAAAAAGAGAAAAAAAACCTTAACAAAAAGAAAAAGCCAGATCTAAGAATCTGTAAAATGACAAGCAACTGGAGTCCCTTTCTTTAAACAAACAGATGTATAATGTCCACTAGCCCTCCAGTGGAATAATGCCTAAGTACCTAAAGGCAGAATGTGGCTGGATATCCAGTGACAAATTATGATTTAAAAAATTATATTGTCTAAAGAGCTCTAGTTAAGATAATCAAACTCATTCTTTCACTCAACTAACATGCTCTGAATATCTACTCTCTGCCCGGAGACTGTGCTAAGTGCCAGGGTGTTCACATATGTAAGAGGCCTGGGCTCTGGAGGAGCTTGTGTTTTAGTGGAGAAGACAAGATAACAAAGAATTGTAATAACACTGTGAGGAAAGAAGGAAGGAAAGGAAGAAGGAAGAGAAAGATAGATAATGAGTTGGTAGTACGGAAGAGAAAGTGCCTAAATCTACCTGGGGAATTCTAGTATGACTTCAGTGGATGACACTAACATGAATAATTAATAGTGGCATTAGCAATAATCATTATTGTTATTTTTATTGTTGTGCCCTGGTGAATCTGAGGTGACACATAATGGTATAAATAATATGGGTTAAGTACTTAAAATAATCCCTTTTTAGGTTAGAAAGTTCCTTGCATTATGTGAAACACCTAAAACAGGCAGTTAAGAATTGTGGAAGATGATTTCCAGTTGTGAACAGGAAAGTCAGTGGACAACAGAATCCCTGGCAAAATTACAAGAAAGTCAAATTGTGCTAATAATTGCTAATAATTATTCCAGGGAGTGCGTGGTATTTCATGACATGTTTAAAATAATAAAATATTAGAATTAGAAGGGGCCTAGACAGACATCTAGTTTAATACTGTTATTCCTTTATTACATATATTTGTTTGCCCTCTGTCTGCTGTGTTAGTGTGTAAGCTCTTTAAGGATAGGGCCTGTGTCCTATTTATTTTGTGTCATAGTACTAAGCAAGAAGCAAGAGCTCAATAATGTTTTCTGGAGGAAGAAACTGAGAGGCTATTTATTCAAACCCTTTATTTTAAAGATATAGAAACTGAGCCCCAGAGTATGAAAAAGTAAAAGACAGAACAAAGTTTGTGGTAAAGACAGAGCTAGAACCCAGGTCTCTTGACCCCAGGCGAGGTTATTACCCATCATGTCATAGTACCCACCTACAATCAATCCCTAATCAATAGAACATGGAGAGAAGGATGTTCTGATCAAGGGTTTCCAAAGACCTGTTATCTTCTCAGAGCCTTCCGCTGCATACCTTCACCTCCTCCATGTAGACCCAAAAAAGCAGAGAGCAGACATTTGAAACCCTATTTTCAAATGTTGCTGATCCTTGAAACCCTAAGTCTCACCTCTGACATTGTCCCCAGATCCCATAGATCCCTAAGACGGTTGGAAGGCCCACAGAGTAAGTGAAACTAGCCCAGTTTTCCATGTTTTTTTCCACTTCCTACCATAAGTCATTAGCAGGATTCTATTTTAGAATGAAAATGCTTTTCACTACTCCTCAAACCATACCAAAGTAGGTCGTTTTCTACTGAATTAGTTTTCTGCATAGCAAAAAGCACTACTGGTTTATTTATTCTTTTGAGCAGCAGAGGGTCTTCCTCTTGGCCTGATGTTGTTTTTGTGTTTGGTTTTTTTGTGTGAGGAAGACCAGCCCTGAGCTAACATCTGTTGCTAATCCTCCTCTTTTTGCTGAGAAAGACTGGCCCTGGGCTAACATCCGTGCCCATCTTCCTCTACATTATATGGGACGGTGCCACGGCACGGCTGACAAGCGGTACATCGGTCCGTGCCTGGTATGTGAAGCTGCGAACCCTGAGCCACCAAAGCGGAGCACGAGAACTTAACTGCTGCGCCACCGGGTGGGCCCCCTAATGTTGCTTTTATCCCTATATACCTTGTTCTGTGATGTTGATGGTGGTGGTGGTGATGGTGATGATTTTTATTTTCTATTTGTCTTTGGTTACCACTGATTGAATTTTACCTTAAGAATTGCAGGTAAAAGGTTAAGACAGTAGAGGAACTAAGTTTCCAAGAGTTTTCATTTATAAAGAAATAAAGCAAAAAGTTAGGTAATGATAATATGTTCTCAAAACATCTTGACATATAGTCCTCTGTCTAATCCACTCAAGGCAGAGGTTCTTATTCTTATTCTACAAGTGAGAGAACTAAGCCTCCAGCGATTAGCCACACTCACATAGCTGATGAATGGTGGAACTGAGATTCCAATCCAAAATTTTGGACTCCAAATCCACTTGGAATTTTGCCTAACATAAGACAGGGCAAAGGGTAATCAGCAAAATCCAGCAGGTGAAAATTAAATTTCCTCTATGAGGAAACTAAAGAACTAGAATCACATAGATTAAATTAAATCATTTTTGTGTCAAGCTTTCAAAATTAAAACTGAATTCTTAACCTCAAACTCACTCTCTATATAGGGGCACCATATTGACTCTAGGAAACTGTAGAGTTGGATCATTTTCATTGCTTAGTAAGGAGAAAAAATAACGAAAAACAATTAGGAGGGCCAAGCAAGTAGAAGGATGTTTTGACTCCAGTTAGTGCAGAAATAGGTTCAGAAAAAAATCACAAGATGTGAGCCATCCCTTGTGAGGCTCCAGTATTTATTTGTCAGGGTTAAATTTGATATTGAATCATAAGTGCATATTACATCAGATTCTGAAAACTCAGCATTTCCGACATGGCTGTACCTTCTAGAGTATCCTTCTAGCTGAGGAGGTGTACAGTCCTGAAGGCAGAGGATAGTTTATCAAGAAAGCAGAAACTCATTAGCCATATTGACTTTCTGAATTTTTACAAAGTTTTCAACACTTCATTCTTCTTTAGTTATGAGACATTGAGTTGTATTTGAATCTTAAACTTATTCAACTGTGTCAGCTGTTGATCCATTTATGAACAAACAATCTGATATTCTCACTCGAGAGGCAGTCACTCTGACAGAGATCTTGTCCCAAGAAAACCTGCTTTTTCTTCGACTCATTAAAGACCCCGATGCATCTTCTCAGAGCATTACTTATTTCCCAGGGTCACTGAGACCTCAAATATTCAATTACCGAGAAAAAAAAAAATCAGTGACTGGCATTAAAAACAACTGAATCTACAGATGGCTTAAATGAACATTCTGAGAGTCGCTAGAGCCACTCAGTATTCTCCAGGGAGTGTTAATAACATAATCCCTAAGTGTTGTAATTTAATTCATTACATACTAGGGAGCCCCAGATATATGCAAAGCACTACACCACATGTAATAGAGAGTATGAGGATAGAAAACCACAGTCCCTGCTCTCAAGGAGTTCATTGTGTAACAGGAGACATTAGATATGCTTATAAGAGACCATAAAACAAGTAAAGGCACCGTAAGAAATGTTACAGCACTCCAGTAGCCAATTCCTGCTCCTATTTGCTACCCTCAGATTGCCTCCTGCTGAGCACAAATACCATCCTACAGGTCTAGACTGAATGAGCACTGACGTTGATATCTGCTGTGACAAGGAGCATCAAGAATCTTCTGGCTGAGTCAGATTCTACCTCAGAATCAAGGTTCTCTTCTTTGAATCTGTTCTCCCTTCTGCTTCCTCCTGCCTTCTTGTCCCTGACCCTTTCCCAGCTCCTCCTCTCTCTCTATCTGCCAAGCCCTTAGGCTGTCAGTCTTGCCTCACCCTACCCTGGGGGATCTGTGCTCTCTTGATTTCTGACCCTCTGCCCAGGTCCCACTGCCAGGTTGTGGCATATGACATACATGCCCATGACACTGTCATACTGTTCATCTGGCTCCTGACTCCTAATCCTTGACCCTTAGATCTGGTTTTCTCTTGGGACTAGCTCTGTCCAAATCTTCAACCCACATCTAATCCCTGTTCCATATCAAACACTTTGACACTGCAGGTACATTGATAGGATCTTAGAGATGCAGAATAAAATCACTGAGTAATAAATCCGATCTGGTTGTTTGAACACAGATAATGGAACTAAATTATTTCTGTCAGTAAAATGATTGAATTAGAAGAACATTTTGAAAATACGATTCATGCTCTGAACTGAACTGTGAAAAAGATCAAAATCACCAAATTTAATATCCAAACAAGAAAAATGTGTTATTATGTAGAAGCTGCTACTTTCTGAGAATTTTATCTCAAAGTCCCAATATATCATAAAATCATGTATCTAAGAACTAGGAAGGACTTTGGAGGTTGTCTAGTTAAACCTTGTACTCAGTAGAAAAATCTTCTGTAGGTCACCTTTGTTAGGGAGCTCTTCAGTCTCATTTATCCAACTCACACTTATTGATCATTTACTACGGGTCAGTATTAGTGCTAGAGCAAGAGATATAAAAATGAAACAAAGATCCAGGCTTCAAGAAGCTTCCAACCAAGTGGGAAGGATAGACATGAAACAAATAATTGTAATACAGTGTGATGAATATTGTGATAGAAACAAGTACGGGATTCTATGGGAACTCACAGGAGTGAAGAATGCAACCTCACTGAAATCACGATAATTAAGAGTAGGAAAGGAAATTGGAAATGGCTTTCCAGTACAGGAGACTCGGGATGAGCTGGAATGAGCCAAGGCACATGAGGTGAACAGGTATACAAGCTGAGATGACAGCATGTATGAGGGCTATAAGACACAATGAAGGAAAATCAGGAGACGAAAGCAAGAGCTGGATCATAAAAGGCCTTGTCTATTCCACCAAGAAGATTGGATGGTACCCTGAGGGCTGTGGGGAGCCACTGAAGGATACTGCATGGAGGAGTACATTATAATATTTGCATTTTAGTAAAAAATCACTTCAGCAGTAATGTCAAGGAGGGGTGAAAGGTGTGTGAGATTGAAGCAGTAGAAAAACTAAGCCAATGCATCTGATGTAGAGGAGTGTGGCAGGACTGCGTGAGCTCAATCCCAGGGCCAAGGCAAAATGCTGAGACGGAGAGAAGAAAAGGAAGTGCAGCACCCAGCCAGTGGGGGAGCAAACAGGATGGGTCACAGGCTCTGATCAGACCTCAATTAACTTCACACCTTCTTTTCAAGTCTACAGAAGTTCCCAGGAATATGGAAACTATATTAGTCATGGTATCAAGGTATCTTTCTTCAAGTCTTTGGTACAGTCATGCCCAACACTGGATGAATTTTTTTCTCCCTCTCCAGCTCCCCCATACGTGCCTGCCAGACCATTGCTAGTCAGTCTTACTTCCCATGCTTGCAAGAGAATGAGAATTTTTGTAGTGTGCTGGAGGACCTGGGAATATCAGATCTTGCATCGGGTCCCATTTTTCTACTTGCACCAGTGAACTGGAGTTGACTGAATGAAAAGACAATTACAGTGATTCAGTTTAGAAATGACAAGGGCCTAAACCAAAGCAGAGGAGGTGTGGCAAAGACAGGGAACAGATTAGAGCGGCATTTCAAGGAAAGAATTGGCAAGACTGGGAATAATAAAGACGGAAGAAGAAGGCTGATTTTTTAGTTGTCTCTGTATTGGTTCTCTGCCTCATACCTCCCCTAAATGGAGATAGTGGTGACAGGAAGCCTTTCCAGATGGTGATTTATTATAAGAACAGAAAGTACTTCTTTCTGAGGGTTATAAATTCTCTGTTGGTTTTTAAATAGGTAACATTGATCACCTTCCATTCGAGATGGCTTAATTAAGGCTCATTTACTCTTAAGAAAGGAAACACAGATATCTTAACACAGTTCTTTCTAGCCTTGTGACGCTGTATTTGGGCTTTACAACCTGTGTTAAAACACTCACATTATGTACTGACAGCATTGGATCCTGTAGAACCAGTTTATGGGCATTCTAACCATTGAATTTCGTGTTGTGTGGGTATATTATCCACTTATCATTAACCTTTGCTTTTTGTTGTATGCTGAATTCAGGGATTTAGCTTTAGGGCAGTAAATGTGTAAAAAAATCTCCAACCAACTGATTTCCTTGCAGTCTTCAGTATTATCTGGGCACAAGGTGAACCTAATGATTTCTACCCAAGAATCTGTTGCAAAGGAGCTATCCTGGATGAGTCTCTCCTGAAGCACTTTGATTAATCCCAGACAGACTGTGATGGAAAATTCTGTGCTGGGTTCCAGAGGTCACACAAAGAAATGCATATGTGTCAACCCTGGAAAAGTATCATCTGCATTCCAGCAGCAAACTGTTTT
This sequence comes from Tapirus indicus, assembly GCA_031878705.1. Classification (NCBI taxonomy): domain Eukaryota; kingdom Metazoa; phylum Chordata; class Mammalia; order Perissodactyla; family Tapiridae; genus Tapirus; species Tapirus indicus. The sequence continues at coordinate 83,210,962 of CM062922.1, forward strand.
GGAAATGTCGTCCCTCAGAGGAGTTCATGCCAGACCCAATTAAAGTCATGGCAATAGAGTAGGACAATGACAGAAATGGCTAGAAAAAAATCATAAAGTGTTAGAACTGAAAGAGCTATTAGACATGATCTAGTCTAACCCCCTCATTTATAATTGAAGAAACTGAGGCTCAAAGAGCTAAAGCAACAGGTTAGTGGCACTAACAGGACTCTCTCCAGATCTCCCAATTCCAGGTTCATTTCTCTTCCTATCGTGCATTATCACTTCATGGAATCCCAAAGTTGTATGTAGCAATGCTTCTGGCTGAGATTCAGATATGCTAGCATGTGGAACTAGGCGCCCTCCTGTCCAGAGGTCATCTATGTGCACCAGGCTATTAAGGGTAACTGCCATGGAATGTTTGTGGACACTTAGATAAGAAACTAGCTGCATCCTTTTACTGGTATGGGGCCCAGGACCCCCATGGGAAAGAATTTGAACTGTGTCCATAATTGAGGTCTAGACAAGTACAGACATTTCTGATAGATTGGGGAGGTCCCAAGGGAAGCCAAGCTCCAGAGAGCGACAACCAGGCCACTGAAGAAAGAGTTACCATAAGTGGGGAGGAGTCTTGGGAGGGACAGACTTAGTATCAGGGCCTGAGTGTAGGAAAGGGAGCAGTTATTTTGGGTCCAATATGAAGCTGTCCTTAAAACAATCTCTATCCAGCCCCAAGCAGCCCCCTGGGATATCTATATATCCAAGGCAGAAGAGAATTACATGAGAACAAATATAGGAGAGAAATCCATCACTCAACAGCATATGCATTTGTGACAAGAAAACAACCTCCACAGAGGGCTGGATGATGAAAATGAAAGATTTTACCACTGGGGAACCAAGCAGGTGTGTCGCGGACCCACATAAAGGAGCTAGACACAAGAAGGGAAACAGGTTTCCTCACCAGCAAAAGACTCAGAGAACAACGATTGGCAGAGATGGAGACAAGCTTCAATCAGATAGCAGCAGAAAGAACAGACATATCAAGAGAAGTGGAGGTTGAGAACAGGTCATCAACTGTGCTAAGGCATCCAGAGTCTGGTGTAGCCAGCATGGCAGTGCAGTGCCGATAGCATAAGGTGCCTAGTGGCACAGCCGTAGGCAGTGATGAGACACACCCAAAACTTCAGGGGTTAAGAGGAGTGCAGCAGCAGCCCCCTGTGAATATCAGCATCAAGACTGGCCTGTGAAGGCAGCAACATGTTTTAACCAAGTCGTAACATAGATCAGGGCAGGACAGTAGCTGAAACAGATAAACGACAGAATTGTAGGCTCTTTTCTCACTGTTGTATTCCATACACTTAGCATTTGCTTGATACTTAAAGTAAGACAGCAAGTACTTATGTTACAGATTGGGTTCCCTAGGAGGAAGAAGGCTTCTGAGACAGCAAGTTGTATGCAGGAAGTTGGTTGGGGAGTCCTCTTAGGATCATACCTATGGAAACAGATGAAAGCAACATTGAACAGAGAGAGAAATTGGTCTGTGATCAGTCTCAAAGTCCTCAGCTGATCCCATGGGGACCTCTGGAACTGGGATGGCCCTCCAGAGTTGTTCCAAATTGGGGCAAGGGGGTGGACCTTTATACTCCTGTATCAACCATGTGGTTTGCCTCCAGGAAGGAAGTGTCACCTTCGGTGAGGTGACATTCAGCAGAGGACAGTCTCTGGTGAGGGACTCCACTACAAGCCATCAGTTGCCAATTCCCAAAAGCTTGAGGAATGAGTGTTTTGGTACCCAAGGAAGGATCTGGGAAGCATACCTCAGCATGTACCGCAATTTCTTACATAAATGAAGGTCATAGCCTAAATTGTGAGACCTCACCATCTTTTTGAGGATTCCTAAAGCCATAGGAAATAAAGTAAGGTTGAGGTCCAACCATTGGACAGATGCATATTATTGATTAGCTGATTTAAGGACAAGTTGTTCACATAATATCAGCCAGAGTTTATAAACAAATGGGAACTTGGAGCTTCCAGGCTCCATTAAAACTCTGAAAGGTTAACGGAGTCATTTAGTCCAACCTTCCACCTCCAGAGACTAGCTGTCAAGGTGCCAGGAGAGCCCAACTGCTAGTTTCCTCGCACTACTCAGTGAAAAAAAAATGTTTTATGGATTCATGGGCGTATGACTCACCTGTTCTCCACCTCAGAACTCTATCCAATAATGGAACTTCTAACCAAATAGAGATCCAAATATCAGCTTCTTAATGGCCTGGAAAGCATTCAATGATTCTCAAAGCAGGGGTCCTGGTAACTATGCTAGAGAATACATTTTATACCTGATGCAAGTTGGGGCCCTATTTTCCATCTTCAGTATATACCTTGGAACCTATACACTTAGGTGTACTATGGGATCCTACAGAGCAGACCCCGGGGACCCACACTGGATGAAGAGCCTGCACGTCTGACTCAGACAGTGATCACCAGCCTAATAAAGGAAGAGCTTTATATGATGACCTGCCCCCTAGGAAAACATGGCCTCAAAGATGCCCCAGACTCTGACAAAGCAGACTAGTCTCTCCCATAAAGAGGAGTAAGTAAGGGAGAAAAGGGGTAGAAGTATTGGTAGAAATGTCCCTCTTTGTGCTAATGTAGGTCATAGGGTGGGAAATATGAACATTCTTCCCCAAACCACACAACTTGTCATGCCTCTTTTTGATCATCTCCAGGATGAGAGGTGCACTGTTCACTAGGAAATCTATTCCATTTTTGAAACCCCTCATTGTTAAAAGGTTCTCCATTTTCTGAGCCAAAAACTGGTTCCACTTAATTTCTACTCACTGGTTCTAAGTCTGCCTTCTAGAATACCCAGAATTATCTGCGTTCCCTATACTACATGGCAGACTCCATCAAACAGACTTCAACTCTCTTTCCCATAAGCTGCCTAAGCACATTGGACAAATCTTGAAGACAATATTTATCCAATTATGTTGCTAATATTGTGGTCCTAAAATTTCAGTTTTCTAGAACTCACCCATGGGTTGATTCAGTCGATCTGAGGTGGATACAGATACCGAGGTCGTCAAAGATCCTGCTTTAGAAACACAGCATTAGGCAATGAGGTTCTTAAGAGCAGAGATCTTGTCACATTTACCTCTGTATCCCTGGCACTTGGTATAGGGTTCTCAATAAACCCTTGTTGAATGAATAAAAAATTGAACATGAAAAAAAATGAAGAGTTTTAAAGATAGCTATCATTAAAAAATTGTCTATAAGTCTTTTCCTTTTCAGAGTAGATATACCTAGTTTTCTTTACAACAGACTCTTCATAATCCTGTCACTCTCCTCCAAAGAACTACAGCTGTCAACATTTCTGTTAAAATGTGGTATCTAAAGTCCGATTCATCTTCCACATGTGGTCGAACAATGTGGAAGGGAACAATTACCTCCCTTGATCAGAACACGTCTTAGAAGAATGCTTCTAAGACAGAGTGAGATTGCAGTAATTTCTTTTGGCAGCCAAATGACACTGTTGGCCTACATTGCACTTATGTTCAACCAAAACTTCTGCAAACTACCCCCTGTTTTGAATAGGAGCAGTTGATTTTTTAAAATTAATTGTAATACTTTTCTTCTACCCCTATTAAATTTCATCTTATTGCTTTCGGCTCGTTGTTCCAGTCTGTCAAAAGCCTTTTGAATCTTGATTCTTCATCCAGTATATTAGCTATTCCTCCCAGCTTTGTGTCACCTGAAAACTTAGTAAGAAGTTTTGTGTCTTATCTCCTATTCTATAATTAAAATTAAAAAATGACAGTGACAGAGCCAGAGACCTGAAGTGTACCATTATAGATCTCTCTGCAAATGACACAAATCTCTTAAACATTTTTGGAGTGTGGCTATTGCACCAACTATAAATCCACGTAACTGTGCTTCATTCAAGACAAGAAAAAGAAATTCAAGGTATACAGATAAGGAAGGAGAGAAGAAAACAATCTTTGTTCACAGATGACATGATCATCTATGTAAAAACTCCAAAAGAATCAACAAAAAAAAAATCTTCTGGAACTAATAAGCAATATTAGCCAGGTTGCATTCAATGCTGAGGAGGATGTAGAGCAACAGGAACTCTCATTCATTGCTGATGGGAGTGCAAAATGGTGCAGCTGCTTTGGAAGACAGTTTGGTGGTTTGGTGGTTTCTTATAAAACTGAACACACTCTTACCATACAACCTAGCAATCACACTCCTTAGTATTTACCCAAAGGAATTGAAAACTTATGTCCACACAAAAACTGTACATGCGTGTTTATAGCAGCTTTTTTCATAATGACAAAACTTGGAAGAAATCAAGATGTCCTTTAGTAGGTGAATGAATAAATAAACTGTCGTATATCCAGACAATGTGATGTTATTCAATGTTAAAAAGAAATGAGCTCGGGGCCTCCCGGTGGCACAGCGGTTTCGTCCGCGCTTGGCAGCCCGGGGTTCGCCGGTTCAGATCCCGGGCGCCTGCCGACGCACTGCTTGTCAGCCACGCCGGGGCGGCGTCCCATATAAAATGGAGGAAGATGGGCACGATGTTAGCCCAGGGCCAGTCTTCCTCAGCAAAAAGAGGAGGATTAGCAACGGATGTTAGCTCAGGACTGGTCTTCCTCGCAAAAAAAAAAAAAAAGAAATGAGCTATCAAGCCATGAAAAGACATGGTGGAAACTTAAATGCAAATTACTAAGTGAAAGAAGCCAATCTGAAAAGGCTATGTACTATATGATTTCAACAATTTGACATCCTGGAAAAGGCAAAACTATAAAGACAGTAAAATAGATCAGTGGTTACCAGAAGTTGGGGGAAGAGGATGAATAGGTGGAGCACAGAGGATTTTTAGGGCACGGAAACTACTCTGTATCACTATAATGGTGGCTACATCATTATAAATTAGTCCAAACCCATACGATGTATAATACCAAGAGTGAAGTCTAATGTAAACCATGGACTTTGGGTGATAATGATGTGTCAATATAGTTTCATCAATTGTAACAAATGTACCACTCTGGTGTGGGATATTGATAATGGGGGAGGCTATGCATGTGTCGGGGAAGAGAATATATGGGAAATCTCTGTATCTGCTCAATTTTTTTGTGAAATTCAAACTGCTCTAAAAAATAAAGCCCAGGGTCAGCCCCATGATATAGTGGTTAAGTCTCGCAAGCTCTGCTTTGGCCGCCCAGATTGGCAGGTTCAGATCTCGGGCACAGACCTACCCCACTTGTCAAGCCACACTGTGGCGGCGACCCACATACTAAATACAGTAAGATTGGCACAGATGTTAGCTCAGGGCTAATCTTCCTCACCAAAAATTTTAAAAAAGCCTATTTTAAAAATACATAAACAAATAAATGAAATGGTACATATATAACTCTATATAGGTATACAGAGATATAGATATAGATATCCAAAACCATGGCACTTGTGAATGTAAATTTACCTTTGTAGATATAATTAATAATCTCAAGGTGAGACCATTCTAGATTATCCAGGGGGGCCCTGAATCCAATGACAGGTGTCCTTATAAGAGACAGAAGAGAAGAAGACGCAGACACAGAGGAGACGGCCAAGTGAAGTTGGAGGCAGACATTGGAGTGATGCAGCCACAAGTTGAGGAAGAGCTGTAGCCGTCAGAAGCTGGAAGAGGCGAGGAAGGATTCTCCCTAGAGCCTTCAGAAGGGGCACGACCCTCCCAACACCTGGATTTCAGGCTTCTGGCTTCCAGAATTATAAGAGGATAAATTTCTACTGTTTTAAACCACCAATTCTGTGATAATTTTTTGCAGTAGCCACATGAAGCTAATACATCAGTTTAGTAGAATAATATGGATTAGGTAAGTTTCAATCTCCTTCTTCCATCTTCAAAGCCAGCAGTGCCCAGTCAAGTCTTTTTTTATATCACATCACTCTAACTCTGCTTCCATCGTTACATTTCCTTCCCTGGCTCTTCTACCTCCCTCTTTCACCTATAAGTACACATATGATTACGCTGAGCCCACCCAGATAATCTGGTATAGCCCCCCCATCTCAGGATCCTTAACTTAACCAGGCAAAGCACCTTTTACCATATAAGGTAACATATCACAGGTTCTGGGGGTTAAGATGGGACATCTTGGAACGGGGGAACATTGTTCTGCCTGCTGTACATAGCTAAAAACATGCCCATAAATAAATTTATCACAAAACTAGATGACGAGAATTGCCACAAACCACAAAATAAAAAATAAGAGAGAGAAAGAACTGGCAACAATTGCAAAGCCAGCATGGCATCAGCCTCTAAACACAGAGGAAAATATTAGGGTGTCTGATGCACCTGAGAGCATGAGAACTCTAAAATCCCCACTAGATACTCACTGGAAAGGGCAGTAGGCCAATTTGAGGTCAGTAGCTGAACTGGGAGAGTTGCAATGTTCAGGGCGAGTGCAAAGAGTACAGGGTAAAGTGTGAAGGAGTTGGATCAGTCTAGGCTACATGAAATCTTGAAATTAACAAACTAAAATACTCTTCTGAGATAAAGCCCAGCAGTAAGGAGAAATTCCCAAGAATCTGTTCAAATGGAGCTGGACAGAGAAACAGGAGCAAAAGAGTAGGGGTGTAGGGGAAGACGATCTTAGAAAGTATGAGTCCATTTATCAGTCACTTTGTGAAAACAGCAGAAGAAGAAGCTCTTGAGTCATGAAATTTGAAAAGCTATCTTGGCCCATCTCACCATCCTGAAAACACAGAAAAACTCATTTCACTTAAAATGAGCAAAAACAAGCATCATAATCAAATCCCACAAAAAGTTATAAATTTTTAAAAAGGAAATAAAGAGCAGAATAATATCCTTTTAGATAATGAAAGTGCTCCAAAGGTCATGTCTACAAAACAGATGAAAACTGTGACCTAATATTTCAAAACGAGCTAAAAATCAATTAAGGAAATGATGGAAGTGTTGAAAGAACAACATACATCATAATTAGAATCCTTAGAAGAGACAAAATGGAACTCAGAAAAAAATTATAAATAAAAGAATATATAATCTCAGTAATTGCAACTAAATTAGAAGGAAGAAATGAATGGATAAAAACTAGATATTGCATTAAGATAAATAGAAGGTGAAAATAATGAAATTTTTAAACTAAAAGGAGTTAGAAACTTCAATACCAGCCTAGATGGAGTAACAGAGGCCAAATTTACCATTTCATATGAACAAGTTAAAAAAAAGGACAAATACATGTAACAACAGTAATCAAGATATTAGACATCAGGCAATGAAGGCCACTGATCCCTAAAAAATAGAGAAAAAAACCAAATGAACCCTACTATTGCCCCAGTGTACTGCCTAAAGACAGTTTCCAGGCCACAGTGCAGGTTGGGAGGAATCAGGAAGATCCCAAAGTTCTCATGGAGTTGGATAGATAGAGCTGGAAATCTAAGGAAGCCAAAGCAGCCAGAGTTCACAGGGCAGAGTACTAGACAGGAGAGAGGGAGGGAAAGAGAGACAGAGATTTGGAGATCTGCAGAGGGTTCCCCTTGAGTTTTCATCTGAATACTGACCCACCCATTCATGTAAGAAAACTACATAAGCAGGGAAAGAGCCACCTAAAAGGATTAGAGGAAACAGTTCTTGGGGCTCTTGGGGAATAGTTCCTATTCCCACCAGCCAGAGTGCAGAATTTAACGAAGGGCATTGGGTACAGTACTCAAAAGAGTTTTGCCACAGTATCAGGGAAAAACTAACCCTATACTAAATGCTGCTCTGTCTCACCAAAAAGAAAAACTTTAAATCCATAAAGGACTGTAAAGGATGAAACTGTTTCCAAGAAATTAAATGGTATCACAGAACAAGAGTCAATAATATTTATAAAAGCACAAAAATATCCAGCACTCAACAAGGTAAAATTTACAATGCCTACCACCCAATCAAAATTACTAGCCATCAAAAGAAAGAGGAAAATATGATCAACGGTGAGGCAGAAAATCAAACAAACTGACTCAGCAGTGACACAGATGGAATTAATAGATAAAGACATTGAATGACTTATTACCCAGTGGTGTACTGGAGTGATATTATACTGGCTCAGGAGAGCCAGTTTTTCAATTATTGGGAATTTTACAAGCCAATTTTTAAGCATAGCCATCATTTAAAATTAAATTATATAGACTTACAATTAATTTATATTTAAAAGAAAGGTAAATACTAAAACTCATCACTTGCTAATTATTTTACATTTTCATATAATCTATGCTTCTGAGGTTACTTTAGGTTATTGTATTTGTATGCTGCAGATACTATAAAATAGTGTGTGCTATTGTGAATCTCTTCCCAACTCTATATTCAGTGATGACATGTTGGTAGCTGGAAATCAGCCATAGTAGGATCATTTAAAGCACAGAAATTTGCAAATGTGACAAATCAAGGCTGTGTTATTTTCTTTTCCCAGAGAGCCAATTGTTAAACATTTGCCAGCACACCATAAAGTTATAATGTGTTATAAAGTTATAATGTATTCCCTATGTTCGAGAAGCTAGAGGAAATATGCAACATGTTATATAGAGACATTGAAGATATTTAAAAACCCCAAATATAACTTCTAGAGATGTAAATATGTGAGATAAAAATATACTGGAGGAATATAAAAGTAGATTAGACTTTGAAGAAGAAAAGATTAGTGATCTGGAAAACAAAACAATAGAAATTATCCAAAATAAAATGCATAGAGAAGAGATTTTTAAAATAAACAAATCAATACATCATCAGTGAGCTCTAGGACAATTTCAAGTGGCCTAATATATGTGTAATTCAAGTCCCAAAAGGACATAAAGGGAAGAAACAAAAAAAATTTTGAAGAAATGGTGGCCAAAAAATTGTTCACATTTGATAAAAACTGAAACTCACAGGTCAGAGAACCTCAAAGAAGCCCATGTACCTGAAAGATTAAGAAAACTATAGCAAGGAACATCATGATCAAATGCTCAAATCCAATGATAAAGATAAAATCTAAAAGTGGTCAAAGAAAAATGGCTCATTATATACACAAGAACAGAGTCTCATTAGAAAGAATGCAAGTCAGATGACAATGGAGCAGTATCTTTAAAGAACTGAGGGAAGAAATATTTCAACCTAGAATTCTATACTCAGTAAAAAATATCTTTCAAAAGAAAAATGAGAGGGTTTGGGAATGACATCAGTAAAATGGCAGTATTGGAATTTCTAGCACTCCCACACCCAAAACAAACAACTATTTGAACAACTATTTACACTTGAAAATTCACAAGAGCTAAGGATTCCAGGTGAGGGATTACAGCACATGGGTGAAACACAGAAATAAGAAAAGATATATTGAGGAGGGCAGGAAAGATAGATTCATATTACCCCAACACCCAACACCCCAAGCCCAGGCCATCAAGTGCAGAGAGAGATTCCTTCCCTGTGGGAGAAAGAGAGTGAAGCAAGCACCCAACTTCACCATAGATGCCAGAACCAGTCTGCCTCAGCACCAGGTCCACTCTTGTGGCCCTAGGTGGCTTCCACTGGATTCCCATAAACACAGGCCCCTAGCCCACTCCAGTGCCAGGCCAGCCCCTGCAGACCGAGACTCCAGACAGGGTCTCACAGACCCTGGTTCCCAGCCCACCCCAGCACCAGGCCACCCCCCAGCCTCAAGGCCAGTTCCTACAGACCCAGGCTCCTAGCCTACCTTGTGCCAGACCAGCCTTCACAGATCCAACCTCCAGGCCAACACCCCCCCACTGCCAGGCCCAAGATTATAGGCTGATTCTAATGGCCCCAGGTTCCAGGCTTGCCCTAATGTTAGGCCAGCCCCAGCAGCCCCACCCTCCAAGCAACCTCTACTGAAACTAGGCTCTCAGCCTGTTCCAACAGACCTACCGCCACAGACCAAGACACCAGGCCCACCTCAGTGGTCCCCAATGCCTGGTTGGCCCCTGTGGACCCAGGTACACCCACACAGACCCAGGTCCTAGGCCCATTACTGCAGAATCAAGTGCCAGGCCCATGCCCATGAACCCAGGCTCCCAGCCTGCTCCTGCAAACCTAGGCACCAGGCCTGTCCACCTGCTGACCCAGGCACCAGGCCTGCCCACCCAAGGATTCCAATAGACAACAAACACCACCACATGGCCTACCTAGAATGTCTGGAGTGGCTGACTGGTGAAGGACTTTGCCTGCCAAAGTCCTCCTGTAAAGACTGGAAGAGGTACCTACTTCCTCAAATGCACAGACACCAATGCAAGGCCATAAGAATCATGAAAAATCAAGGAAAGACGACACCACCAAGGAAAACTAATGAAACTCCAATGATTGACTCTAAAGAAATGGAGATTTATGAACTGTTGTAAGGTTCTTATAGTATACTTAAAGTGTATAAAATCACTTGAAGGTAAATACTTATAATTTAAAGATGTATACTGCAAACTCTAAATCAATCTCCAAAATAAAAAGAAAGAAAAGAAAACAAAGAATTATGGATAAGAAACCAACAAAGAAGATTAAATAGAATTATAAAAACTAATCAATCCAAAAGATAGCAGAAAAAGGGAACAAAAACCAGATTGGACAAATAGAAAATAAATAGCAAGATGGTAGTTTAAACCTAGTCGCCTCAACTATCACAATAATTGTAAATGGTGTAAACATCCCAATGTAAAGGCAGATATTAGCAAATTGGATAAAAAGGAAGACCCAAATATTTACTACCTACAAGAAACCCATTTTAAATATAATGATATCAATAAGTTAAAAGTAAAAGAATGGGAGAAAAAAACAATATGCCATGCTAATACTAATCAAAAGAAAGCTAGAATGGCTACATCAATATCAGACAATGATGATTTCAGAGCAGTGAACATTACCAGGGATAAAGAAGTTCATTTCATAATGATGAAGAGATCAATTTATCAAGAAAACATAAAAATACTAAAAGTTTATATGCCTAATAACAGAGTTTCAAAGTCAATGTAGTGAAACCTGTAAAGAAAAAGAGTCAACTGTAAGAAAAAGAACGGTAAAGAAAAAAAGTCAAAACAATAATTATACTTGGAGATCTCAGCACTCTTCTCTTAATTAATTGCACAAGTAGACAGAAAATCAACAAGTATATAGGAAAGTTAAATGACATTCAAAGCAAGCTGATGTAACTGACACTTAGAAAATACTCCAACCGACAACAGAATACTCATTCTGTTGTGCACGTGGAAACTTTACTTGTATAAATCATATTCTGAACTATTAAACTAGTCTCAGTAAATTTAAAAGAATTCAAAGTATCTTCTCAAACAACAATAGAACTAAATTAGAAATAAAATACAGAAGTTATATAACAGAAACTGTCTAAATAACCTATGGATAAAAGAAGAAATTGAAAGGGAAGTTAAGAAGTATTTTAATCTGTATGGCAATGAAAAAACATCTCAAAATTTGTGAGTTTCAGCCAAGCAGGGCTTAAAGGAAAATTTATGGTGATAAATACCTCTATTAGAAAGTAATACAGGTTTCAAATAAATAACAGCTTCTACATTAAGGAACTGGAAAAAGAAGAGTAAATTAAACCCATTGTATGCAAAAGAAAATAAATAATAAAGATTAGAATGAAAACCAATGAAATAGATGGGAAAAACAATAGAGAAAATCAATTAAATGAAAAGCAATTTCTTTGAGAAAATAAAATTGATAAACTTCTAGCCAAACTGATTTAAAAAAAGAGAGAAGGGAAAAATTGTCAATATCGGAAATGAAAGGTGACATCACTACAAAATCTATAGATTCTAAGAGGATAATAAGGATATAAGGAAATATCTTTATAACAATAAATTTAACAAATTAGATGAAATGGACTAATTTCTTGAAAGACACAAACTCAAAGCTCACTCAAGAAGGAAGACAAACTGAAAAGCCATGTAGCTATTCTAAAAATTGAATTTATAGTTTAAAACCGTTCCACAAAGAAAACTGCACCTACATGGCTTCACTGGTGAATTCTACCAAACATTTAAGAAACAAATAATAACAATTTTATACAAACTCTTCCAGAAAATTGAATAGAAGAGGATAAATTCTTTCCAACTTATTCTATAAGGGCCAGATTACCTGATTCCAAACTAGACAGAGACATTACTAGAAAAGTAAATTGTAGACACCTATTTATCATGAACATAGATGCACAAATTCTAAGCAAAATTTTAGCAAATTGAGTTTTACAATACATAAAAAGGATATGACAGCATGACCCAGAATGTAAGGTTTATTTGACATTTGAAAATCAATCAATATAACTTATCTAACATAGAAAAAATATATACTATCTCAATATAAGCAGAAAAATATTTAATAAAGACCAAAAGCCATCCCTGATAAAAACTCTCAACAAACTGAGAATAAAAGGGAATTAATTTCTTCCACCTGATAAATGGCATCTATGAAAAAGCTAAAGCTAACGTAATACTTAATAGTGAATAACTGAATGGGTTCACCTTGAGACTAGGAACAAGACAAGGATGTACATTCTGACTTCTGTTCAACATTGTACTGGAAGTGCTGGCCACGACGATTAGACAAGAAAAAGACATAAAACATATCCACATTGGAAAGGAAAAAGTCAAATGCATTTATTCACAGGCAGTTACAATAAAATGCAAACCTTTCTAAATATATATATATATACACACACACACTAGATATATATATATATGTATGTATGTATGTATATGTGTGTATATATATACATATACACTAGAAAGAAGAGAGATGACAAAAATGGACCACATAGTGAAAGATTATTTAAATAAAAAACTTGCATAACAAACAGAAAATGAAATATGTCATGATTTTTATTTATTTTTTTATTTATATATTTTTTTGAGGTAACATTGGTTTCAGCCCTGGTGGTCTAGTGGTTAAGATTTGACGCTCTCACTGATGTGACCCAGGTTTGTTTCCTGGTCAGGGAACCACACCACCCATCTATCAGTTATACTGTGGCAGCTGTGTGTTGCTGTGATGCTGAAAGCTACGCCACTGGTATTTCAAATACCAGCAGGGTCCAGCATGGTGGACAGGTTTCAGTGGAGCTTCCAGACTAAGACAGACCGAAAGAAGAACCTGACCACTCACTTCCAAAAAAACTGGCTGTGAAAACCTGTGAATAGCAGCAGAGCATTGTCTGATATAGCACTGGAAGGTGAGAGGATGGCCCAAATGACCGGGCAGGGTTCTGCTCTACTGTACACAGAATCACTAGGAGTCAGATTCAACTCGACAGCACTAACAACAACAAAACATTGGTTTATAACATTATATAAGTTTCGGGTGTACATCATTATATTTCAATTTCTGTATACGCTACATCGTGTTAACCACCAAAAGTCTAGTTTCTATCCATCACCATACAAATGTCTCCTTTTACCCCTTTCACCCTGCCCTCACCTCCCTTCCCCTCTGGTAAACACCGATCTGTTGTCATCTGTGTGTTTGTTTGTTTGTTTATCTTCCACATATGAGTGAAATCATATGGTATTTTTCTTCCTCTGTCTGACTTATTTTGCTTAGCATGATACTTTCAAGGTCTGTCCATGTTGTCACAAATGGCATGATTTCATATTTTTTATGGCTGAGTAGTATTCCATTGTGTATATATACCACATTGTCTTTATCCATTCATTCATCCATTGATAAGCACTTAGGTTGTTTCCATGTCTTGTCTATTGTAAATAATGCTGCAATGAACATAGGGGTGCATATATCTTTTTGAATTAGTGTTTTCATGTTCTTTGGATAAATATCAAGAGGTGAAATAGCTGAATCATAAGACAGTTCTATTTTTAACTTTTTGAAGAATCTCCATACTGGTTTCCAAGGCAACTACACCAATTTACATTCCCACCAGCAGTGCACCAGGGTGTCCTTTTCTCCACATCCTCTCCAACACTTGTTATTTCTTGTCTTTTTAATAATAGCCATTCTGATGGTTGTGAGGTGATATCTTGTGGTTTCAATTTGCACTTTCCTAATAACTAGTGACGTTGAACATTTTTCATGTGCCTATTGGCCATTTGTATATCTTCTTTGGAAAAATGTCTGTTTCTTATTTTTTAAAAATAATTACCTATAAGTAAAGAATATTGTGAGTGAATAAGGAAACTCAGGACTTCTCTGAGTATATCTTGTTTTACAGATTTAACTTTGGACATATGTACATATTTTACATGACTATAAAAAATTAAATTTAAAAATCATTCCAAAAAAAGTTAAAATAAAATGAAACTAAAGAACCTAAATGTGTATCCAGTGGGTCACATAACCACATAGAGAGGAAGGCCAAAAGAACTTAAAAATAGACTCCAAATCATATTGTGGGTGGAAGGGCTGGGATTATTATTCTGAGACTGTTGTGTGTGTATTGTGGGATAAAGAAAATGAGTAACTATGTGATAGTCTATCATTCTTGTTGCAAACCGAGCATTCTCAGAATACTTAGAGAGAGAATTGGACTTCTTACAGCCACATAACTCTGGGTATCCACTTACTGTCATTCAATGTCAAAGAAATCCAAAGATTGAAGAGTCTAGAAAACTTGGGAACATTAAGTTACATTTGGCTTCTAGGTAAACATGAGTTTACTATCCTTAGAAGTTTTCTAGGGGTAGAATAATAGTAGAAATAAAGAAAGAGATAATGACATAAAATGTTTATTGAAAAGTTAAGCTCCACTCCTCTTGGCTGTATAAAGCTGTTTAACAATAAGAGACTTGATCAAGTTAAAATTAGCATGATAAAGGGAAAAAGTCAATAACCCTGGGTTCAAGCCCTGGATCCGTTAAGGCTGGCTCTGAACTGAGGGTTGTGAAGTGGATAATCTTTGTGGTCTCTTGAAGTTTTCAAACTCTGTCATGGTCCTAGTAAGCATATGAAATGCTATCAGCAGCCTACCCTTTCAGTTGAGTAGTTTCATTAATAAATAGGCTGACTCATCAGCAAATGCCCAATCTCACTTGAAAGGTGTATAGTGTATAAAAAAAGGAATTAATGATATCCCAAGCCTCCGCAACCAGACCACAGCAGAACATTGGCACCAATATGTTTATCTGTAGGAAAAAGTAACAGAGACTATATCATTAGAGAGGATAACTACAATAAAAATCTCAGGATTGGAAACCCTGAACAATACCAATTTACCACAAGAGTCCACAAATTAAAGGCCACATTTGCCAGACATGGAATTCCTAAAAGGATTATCTCTGACGATGAGCCACAGTCGGCCTCAAAGGAATTTCCACATTTTGCCAAAACATGAGATTTTGAACACTTCACAGTCAGTCCACGTTACCACAGAGCCAAGCCCTTTGCAAGGGGTTAGTGGTGAAAAGCTGAAAGAATGAAACTCCAAAACACATTGGACCAAGCTGAGACTAATAATAAAGGTCCCTGCTTCAGACTATTTGGAGCAAGGAATGCATTGTGGGCAAATTTCAGTTCCCTTCCCCACTTATTATAGTCTCAGCATCTCCCCTCAGCACTATTGTCTGTGCATGGAATGTGAGGGCCTACAGCAGTGAATCTACTCCTCACACAAATATTGTAAAGCTGAATAAAAACAGAGACAATAAACAACTCACGCTACCAGGCCCTGGTCTGCTGAAATCCTATCCCTTAGAAATTACGGTTGACACCAAACACTGAAAAAGTATTCTTGCTGGTGATGGTTTATGTTTAAGAAGACACCATAGTCCCACAGAGAACATTCTAGAAAAGATCAATATTTTGTTTAATTAGTGCAGCAAGTTTGGTTTGAGAATCTAATATGGCCCTAGACCTGTGCTGATGAAGTACAATCTTGCCTTAGTCAAGGTTTTTTCCGTGGCAGGTAACAGAAGCCACTTCAGCTATCTTAAGAAAAAAAATGAGAATTTATTGCATAGATTATAGGGGCATATCATGGAAGCCAAGAGCAAGCAATGCAGTTGGTCCTCATGAATGCTGTAATTAGGAACTGGAACAATGTTAAAGTCAAAGCAGAATGTGGTTCTTATCTCTGTCTTTCTTGTACATCTTGTTTCTTCTTTCTCCCTGCTTAAAGCATAAGATAGTTGCCATGGTAGGGAGCCTCCAAAATGACCCTCAATGATCTTTTATACCTGAGTGTGGGCTGGGCCCTTTAACTCACTTCTAAGAGAGAATGCAACAAAAATAATGGTATGTCACTTCCAAGATTAGGTTAAAGAGGATGTGGCTTCCATCCTGCCCACTTTCACTCTTTGTTCGTTCTGATTGACACCAGCTGCTCTGGTATGATTGGATCTATGAAGAGACCCACATAGAAAGGAACTGAGGGAGGCCTCCAAACAACAGCCAGCAAGAAACTGAGACGCCTTGTCCAACAGCCCATGAGGAACTGAATCCTGTCAACAACCACATGAGTGACAGTGAGTTTGGAAATGGATTCCACCCCAGATGAGCTTTCCAATGAGATTGCAGCCCCAGCCAAAACCCTGATGGAAACCTTGTGAGAGATCTTGAGGCAGAGGCATCTAGCTAACCCACACCCAGATTCCTGACCCATAAGAATTGAGATAATAAATGTTTATTGTTAAAAGCCATTAAATTTGGGGAGATTTTTTTATATGTGGATAACTAATACAGATTTTAGTACCATAACAAATGCCTAAAAATATGAGAGTGGCTTTAGAACCAGGAGGTAGATGGAAGCTTAAAAGATTTTCAAGAGCTTGTTAGGAGAAAGCCTAAATTGTCTTGAACATATTTTTAGTAGAAATCTGGACTTTGGGGATGCAGCTGGTAAGGGCTCGAAAAAAGAAGTCAGGGGCATTTTATTAGAAACTGGAAGAAGAGGATCTTTATGATGGAAGGGCAGAAAAATTAGCAACACTGTCATCTGCAGTTATGTGGGAAGCAGAAAATGTTCCTAATGAAGTGGATGATCTAGTTAAGTAGATTTCCAAGAAGAATGTTGAAGGTGCCACCTGGTTTCTTCTTGCTGCTTATAGTAAAATGTACGAGGAAGAAGATAAAGACAAAGAAGGACTGTAAAACAAAAGAAACCAGAAATTGATGGTTTTATAAGTTCTCAGCCGCTTCATCTGGCAAACAGTTCTAAAATTAAGAAATGGCTTTCAGGTAAGGAGCAAATTAAGACCACTGCCAGGAGAACATTCCAATAAAGCTGAGGGTCTGACTGTAAAACTTTTTGTTCAGGTCTCAGAAAAAAACAAAGGTGGTGCCTAATAGTATTATTCAGTCACACAAAAGTCCTTTAAAGAGATCAAGGTGTGCCTTACAGAGTCTCTCAAACAACAGGTCTTCTAAGAAGCTTATATGTGTTGTCCCTCATCTGTTCCAGCAGAGGCTCAATGTGAAGAAAGGCTTTTTCCAAACAGATTTATGAGTATGAACTTTACCTAGTGGAGTAAACTCCAATGACATTCATAGAAAGCCCACAAAGTTTTTGAGAGTTATTATATCAGCAGAAACACTGCCGGCTTGGACTAAAAAAGACAAAGGCAGTAAAAAATGAAGAGTTTGACTCCCAAAATTTGACTGGTAGGAAGCAGGCTGAGAAAATTACTCTGCTGAAAGATGTGTTACCTTTCATACGAAAAGAAGGATGACTCCCAGGGTGCAACCAAGAGCCCAGAGAGCGGAGCCAGCAGTCATGGAGAATTATTCTCAGGCCTTGAGACTCAGTCAAGGAATTTCCAACATTTGCTTGTCCAGATTTCAGAATTGCTTTCAACTAGTGGCTCCTTTATGGCTTCTATTCCCCCATGCATTTTTGAACTGGAATGTCTAGACTGGTTAATCTATGTTTGTCCCACAATTGTGTATTGTGTGTATTGGGGGAAGACAATGTGTCTCTTTAGTCTTACATGTCTACAGATTGAGAGGAACTGTACTCAAGGAGCTGCACTTAAGGAACTATTCCTAAGGTGCCTCATCCAAACCTGAATCTGACTTAAATAATGAGGTTCCAGACTTTGAACTGATACTGTAATGTCATACTCCTAAGTAGGGGTGAGCGTATTTTGCATGTGGAAACCTTTGGGGGTCAGAGGGTAGGCTGTGATAGGCAGACCCTAAGATGACCTGCCATATCTGCCTCCTGATATTTACATCTTTAGGTGATCATCTACCCTTGAGTGTAGAATGGACCTGATCACTTCCTTTCAATGGATAGAATACGGCAAAAGTGAAGATATATCGCTTCCAAGATTAGGTTACAAAGAGACTGTAGCTTCCATTTTGTGCTCTCTCTCTTTCTCTCATGTTCTCTCATGGAAGCCAGCATCCCTAGGAAGAAGCCCATAAAGCAAGGAACTTAGGGAAGCCCCTGACCAACAACCAACAAGGAACTGAGACCCTCTATTCAACAGCGCATGAGGAACTGAATCCTCCCAACAACCATGTGAGTAAGAATGGAGGCAGATCCTACCTCAGTCCAGCCTTCAGAAGAGACCACAGCCCTGGCCAATCAAAGAGTTTAGCACTTTAATTGCAGCCTTGTGAGAGATAATGATGTAGAGGTGCACATCTAAGCCTTTCTTAGATTTCTGACCCACAGAAACTATGAGATAATCAATGTTTCTTGCTTAAAGCTATTAACTTTTAGGTGATTTGTTATGCAGCAATAAATAACTAATACACTGGCCCAGTCCTGCAGGCCTGTACCTACTTACTCGTCACCATCAACTGGTAGGTGTCCCTGTGTCTGATTCCCAAATTCACAAGAGAAAGAGTTTGATTGGCCCAGATTGGCTTGGCTGTCCACCACTGGTACAAATAACTGTGTTCATTGATGGAACAAGGCTGTTTAGTATAATTATAGCCACAGGGTTCCAGTCCTGTGAGTAGAGGTCAGTTCTTAGAGAAGATGAAGTAGTCTCTCTTAAAAGGAAATCCACATCTAGTTGGGAAGATGAAAGATTTGGAGTAAACAAAGACTACCCAGGACAATAAGTGATTAACTATGGGCTTCATGTCCCTATCACCTCAAACACAAAGTTGAGGGCTGTGCCAAGAGTGACTCTTAAGACAACCAGAAAATTCTGTTACTAGAATTACTCTGTTTGCTAGTTTTTTTAAAAAAAATCCATTAAGGTAATTGTTGAGCAGAGTGCTGAGAAAAGAATCAATTGATTGAATCCATTTGTTGACGCAAACAAGAAAAGGAGGCAAGCAGGTGTCATACTAGCAAACAAACGCTCCTCTTTGATGGGAGGAAGAGAAAATCTCTAAAATATCACTCCTCCACCGGGCATGACTGCTCCAATGAATCCTTTTAAAAACAGCAAAGGAAAGAATGTTGGAAAAAGGAGGATTATTAAGGGCCAACGATCTCTCTGAGATCATTAACATCATGGTTGGATGGTGTCAGGAAAAGAGCTTCTCATTCCACTCCCTGGTAGTAAAGTGTCTGACTGCTGGAGAGTATATATTACCAGAATGCTGGTCCCAGAGAGTAAAAAGATAAGAAGAGAAATAGCAAAGGTAAGGATTGACACTACAAAAAGGTAGGAGAAGAAAACCTAGAAATAGAACAGAAATGGGCTTTAAGTCTAGGAGCAATAGAGAATGTAACTTGACGGTTTACAGCACTAATTTATACCGAGGATTTTGAAAGTGAAACTTAAAAATTAAAGAAAGAAGTTCAAAGAACAGAGCTTCCAGTCTGTCACTGAGGTGAACTGGGAATCTACGGAAGATTTCTTGGCTTTGCAGCACCAATACTTACCAAAGTTGGACAGAGAAAAACTAGAATCATTAGCTGCATAATTCCAACCCATCTCCCCTACCACTACCAAAATTTTTTTTCTCCAAGTCTTTGCTACAACCATGTTCTGTCACATCACTGGGCACCTCACAGTGATAATATCACCATTACTAGTAATATCAGCAACAGCTACTGTTTATTGAGTCTTAGCCAAGCCTCAAGCACTGAAGTAACCACCTTTGGTACATAACATCACTTAATTCTCACAAAAACCTCATAATGTGAGTACTATTAAGCTCTCCACTCAGTAGATGAGTAAACCTATCTAAGGCTGAGAGATATTTACAAAACTTGCCCAAGGATGCACAGTTGGAAAATGAAAAACTGGAATTTGAACTAACTTCAAAGTCCATGACCAGTATGTTAGATAGCCTCCCATGATATTTCATTTGTGGAGCACTTATATGTTATCACTATGCCAAGAGCTTTACTTCCATTGTCTCATTAGATTATCACAACAGCCCATAAGGTAGGTTTGATTATCCCATTTTACAAAACGAGAATCTAAGTAAATGCACTGATCACTAGGCTATTGTCCACTACCCTCCAGCTAAAATCAACCACTATTTAAGTCACTAACATGTGCAAAATGAGTACTTAATAAGAACAAGCTTTGTAGACAATGTGTTTTATGATGACTATAATTGGTGAACAATGTGCACATATCACACAGGGAACCCCTAGTTTCATGGAATACGGAACTCATGGTTAACTATTTCTCTTTTTCTAATTTTAGAGGTCGAAGAGGGCCCCTTCCAGCTCTGTACCCACTTATATAACCTGTACACAGCAGTCAGTGGGTGTTTCAGGCATAAGCAAGACAGATGTGGCTGCTGGGGTGGGTGGAAAACAATAAGCAGCATACAGATTGCTGGGCTTATGTTCTGTGTTGACATCTGATATGGCTATTCTTGTCTGTGTTTACATGTCCCATTCATCTGGTTCAACCAGAGTTTTATTAATATTATTGATGGTTGCCATAACGACAAGCATGTGAATATACTTTGGCTATGAAATTATGACAAGTATTTGGTTGATCACAGTCCGTAAATTGCATCAGAGGGATGATCTCCAGGGGTGAAGGGAGATGGAACAGGACATCACCAGATGGACACTTGCTTTGATCTCATTGAGGAAATTTACATAGTGATTTCTCCTGAGAAAGTTCCTTTCCAGGGGCTTTCTCTGGAAATTTGGAGCTGTTTGATCCTTGGAGAAAAGCCAGTAACTCAACCAAAGACTCTTCCTAGACCAAAAATAGCATTCTGAGTTTGCATCCTCCATTTCCATCCCTCTCCCTCTCCTGATCATCTCATTCCCTTCAGTATTCAGGAAATTAATGGAACAAAGTCAAATACTAGAAATTGGGTAATCTTCCTTTGCTCCTTTTACTCTGACTTCTTAGATGACATTCCTTTGGACTGCAGATACTTGCTAAAAGTTTACTGGATATTGGCGGCAGGGGGGGCGGGGAAGAAAAATGGGCAAGATGGTGGATATGGAAGACACATAAAACAATCCCTGCCAGTGAGGAATTTGTGGTCTTGTTTAGGGGTAGGGTGGCTGAAGGGGTTCCCAAGGTGTGAGGCTTTTAGTTTTATAACCAGGAAAGTCCTGGGAAAACCAGGATGAGTTAGCCACTCTATGAAGTGAGTCTGAGAAATTCACTTCACCTACATAGACCTCATCTATAAATGAATTAAAGTTTTTAACTCCTTTGCCTTAATTCTCAGTAATCTATACACAAAAGAAGAAAAAAATGCATGAAATCTTTAAAAAAGAGTACAGAGATGCCAGCCATATCTGATCCTAGAGCATTGGCTCCAAAGAGATAGGGAATTGGGCCCCCTTGGTGAAACATCTCAACATCCGTGACCTCAAACACTTAGCGTCTCCCTGTGGTGCACCTGCTCTCTGAGACAATGGAGTACTATTTAACAAATTGATTCCCTGAAGGTGCCTAAGTGATTCCCAGGATGTAGCTCACACACTGGAAGAATCTGGTTCAAGCAATACCAAACAACCAATCTTAAAACTCCCATTGCACAGCTGAATGTTTAGGATGAATAAGACATGCTCGGTAAAGTGTTTTTATTACAAGGAGCTACAATTGAAGCACAGTAAAAAAGATACTGGATCGAGGTGTTCCATTTAATGTATTGGTTGAGAAGGGAGTGAGACAGAGTAAGGGGAAGAGACAGAAGAGTCATCCTATGGTGATTTCATACCACCGTTCCTCTTCCAGTGAGATAGAGCAGTCACTGGGCTTAAGATTATCCATTATTCATTTTCTCTAAAGAAATAGGAGTGCTATGAGAATTACAAGTTGGTGCAGGGGAGGGGTGCCCCTCTCAAAGCCTCCCCCTCTCCCAATTTAGAACACAATTGGGAGAAGGAAGGAGCAGAGTCTCCTCCTCCAGAATAGTAACAAGGGCAACACTCGCCACCCACCTTAGCTCAGCTCAGCCAATAAAGAAAAAGATACTCCACCCAAGCACTGTCAGAGCTTATGGGCTTTGTGTGAATGAGGCTGAAGAGAGCTCTGATGCTTTGAGGCTACACAGATAGTCCATCACTTTTGTTTCTGTGCCCAGGAAGGCTTGGGGCATGTGTCCCCCCAAAAAGATATGATGAAGTCCAAACCCCTGGTACCTGTGAATGTGACTTTCTTTGGAAATAAGATCTTTTCAGATATAATCAAGTTAAGATGAGATCACACTGAATCAGAGTGGGCCCTAATCTAATGACTGGTGTCCTTATAAGAAGAGGAAATTTGGACACAGAGACACACAAGAACAACATGTAATGACAAATACAGAGATTAGACTGATGCATCTGCAAGCCAAGGAAAGCCAAGAATTACTGGCAACCACAAGAAGCTAAGAGAAAGGCATGGAACAGACTCTCCCTCAGAAGGAACCTCTCCGACACCTTGACTATGGAATTTTGGCCTCCAAAATTGTGACAGAATAAATTTCTGTTATATTAAGTCACCCAGTTTGTGGCAGTTTGTTACAACAACCCTAGGACACTAGTACAGAGGTCAAAATAGTGAACTAGGTACCTCTGGAAACTGAAATTCTTGCCTGAGTTACAGTACTCACCTCATTCCATTTTACTTGCCTTCCTTCCACCCTCCATACCTGTGCTAAAGACAGAATACTAAAATTCAGATCCTTCAGTGGCTTCCCACAGTTTGCACAGGATAAAAGCAGACCTACAAAGCACTGCCTGATGTAGACACTGTCCATCTTTATAGCCTCTCTTGTACTTATAGTTCCTTAAAACTACCCTTCTTTTTCATGCCTTGGTGAGTTCACACTGATGTGTTTTTTGCCAATGTGAAGACTCAACTCAATATCACCTCCCTAGGAAGTCCTTCTACACCTACGTAGGTAAAGAATTTGTCTTTATTCCTGGGCACAGAGCTTCAAAAACCCTTGGAATTTTCTAAGTGATAGATGTTTCTTTGTTATGCTAATGATGTGACTCATGGTAGACCTCTAGATAGCTTCAGGAAGGGGGCAGGTCAGTAGAAGAGGGTTGGGACTTTTAGTTTCCAGACCTCCAGGGAAGGAAGTAGGAGTGGAGCTTGAGTTCAATCCCATGGCCAGTGATTTAATCAACCATGCCTATGTAATGAAACCCCAATAAAAACTCTGGACACCCAAGCTCATGGAGCTTCCTGGGTGGTGAACACATTGATGTGCTGGGAGGGTGATGCACCCTGATTCCACCGGGACACGGTATGGAAGCTCTGTGCTCCCTCCTAGAACTCACTTGATGTGTATCCTTTATAATAAAATTGTAATCATAAGTATAGCACATTCATGAGTTCTGTGAGTTATTCTAGCAAATTGTCAAACCTGAGGGGATTGTGGGAAACTTCAAATTTATAGTCAGTCAGTCAGAAGAGCAGGTGACCCGGGGACCTCCAAAGCACAGCTAGCGTCTGAAGTAAGGGCAGCCTTGCAGAGGATCAACCCTTTAACTATGGAGTCTGACACTAACTCCAAGTGGTTAGCATCAGAATTTTATTGTAGTTCACCCAGTTGGATTTTGAAACAGAACAACCCCTATTCCACCTCTTCTCCAGCTGGTGTTAGAGTCTATGTTATTCTTGGGTGTCCACAAGCAATCCTTCTCCACAATCATCCCATGTTGTTTGAGTGAAGCTAATCCCATTTCTTCAGCTCCAGAGTAAGCATCTGCCCCAGACCTGGCCAATAAGAGGATTCCATTTCCCCTGTTTGCTTTAGGATGGACACGTGATCCAAGTCAGCACAATGAGATCAGCTTGACAGAGAGCACCCTCTTTCCATTAGGATTGCTAAGTGGATAACATGCGAGATCACAGCTGCCTGATCCATCTTTGGCAACATTTGGGGAGAATTTGCCTGAGAATGATGTCAACACAAAAGAAAAAAGAGCTGAAAGAATTTGTCCTGATAGAGTTTTTGAGACCCTGAATACAGCTGTGTTTGAAACCGGAAATACCTCCTGACCTCCTAAGTTATGCTCATCAGTGAATTCTCTCTTTTATTCAACCTGGTTTGAGCTAAGTTTTCTGTCACTTGCAACCAAAAGAATCCTGACAATAGACCATCCTTCCAAAGCACACCTATGACTCCTGTTTTTACCATCACACTCACTGTAATTGCCTACCCAGCCACTGGACTGGGAGCTCAGGAGAACAGTGACATGTCTTATTTGTCATTACTGTCTGCAACACCTACCTCAATGCCTACAGTAGTGGTGTTCAATACATATTTTCTGAATGAATGTTGGGTAACTAACCATCTCTTTTATGATTGCTCATTTCCTCCTTCTGGGCATCCCTTTCTCCCTCTCACCTTCACCCCTAGCATGGTCTCATTTACAGGGTAACAGGAAAAACACAGAGGCTAGAAATTGAAAGAATTGAACTGTAGCCCTGGTTCTGCTTTTTTCCAGATGTGTAACCTTAGATGATTCTCTTATCTTTCTCTAACCTCAGTTTCCTCATCTGTAAAGTGAGCAATATCTGAAGATCCTCCAAGGGAAAACTTTCCATGACTCTAATTCCTAGTAAATTATTAATTGAAAACTAAGGCAGCACCTGTTAAGGGCTAAACTATAAGTTTTCCCTGGAATAGCTGCATTTTCATAGATGATTCCTGAAGACTGAGAAATCTGAAATGGCTAAAGAGTTGAAACTACAATGGTGGGAGAATAAGCTATAGAGAGAAATATGTGACTGGTGTGCCCAGCACCAATACATCACATTGTATTGGTGGCCCGTACATCACACTGGGATTTGCTATTGAAACCACTTTTGGGGAGATCTAGGGCAGGACTAACTGCAAAAGGTGGAATCTGATCAAGTCTATTCAACATGTGCACTACCCCCACTCCCAACTCAAATCATCAGAACTGGACCATAAACAGAACTTGCCCCAAACCCATTGGTTGAATAAGTGGCTGATTCTATGGCATTGACACTGTGTCCGCAAGCCCAAAAGGAAAGCATCTGTCACAAGAAAAGAGAGAGGGGCCAATGAGGAAAACTGGCTAGCCACTGTCTCTCAACTCTCACCGGATGGAATAAGACCTAGACCTGCCGTCCACTGAGAGACTGCCACAAAGGCTCCAGCTTCTGATGGACAACAATGTCTTTTTTTCCTCAGGGTATGAACTGAAATGTCTTTATTTTAGGCCAAATTCCCTTCAAGGGTAAAGCTATAGAAGAATTTCAAGAGAAGACCCATTGAAAAGGACATTTGTAATGAATCTAGTGTGTCCGTCCCTCCTCCCACCCCACAGAGTCCTGACAGGACATCAGGAAAGTGAGCTTTGACGGGATGGAATCCACTTTTGTTCCAGCCAAACCCTGAGGCCATTTGTAGAAGATTAGAAGCAAGTGGAGGCAGAGAGGATCATCTCAGTTGTCCAGGCCCTGGGTCACTCCGCTACCGGCCTAGGGGCTGAGAGAGGATGGCTCTTGAAAAGGGGAGGAAACAGAGAGGAAGGGAGATGTTTTTCAAATTACCCAGACCAGATTATTGTATAATTTTCACACTTTCCTTCTGAACAGACACAAATGACACTACTAGGAGATTCCCAGGGATGACTATAAAGTACAGGCCCAACACGGGACCACTCACGAGAAAATGACTTTAAAACTCCAGGGAGAAACTACTGCCCACCACCACCACCAAAAATAACCCTCCTTCACCCAGGCCCACTGGATGCTGCTACATCTATCTTTAAAACTTAGATTCCTTGGTTTAAGACCTTAATTTCTGTTATAACGCATGCACTCCAAGAAGGTGACATTTTAAGTCTGTGTCAGCCACATCCTCAGGTGAATGAGTCCCTATTCTTTACTGAAGTAACTTTGATTAGTGAGAGAGGCCAGGAAGGAAAGAGAAGGGAGGGAAGGAGAGAGAAAGAGAGTGATCGTGAATAAACCTGTGCATAGAAGAGAATGGGGAGGCTGAGATGATGGCCTTCATAACTGCAAAAAAGTTGTCCTAGTTAAGTGACATCAAAATTCTTAAATATGACACTTGGAGAGTATTTACAATGAGCACCTACGAATCAACTGAGAATCATTCCTGGGGAGAACCCTACAGCTAGTGGAAATAAATCCTGCATTAGGACAGTAGGAACGATGCCTTCCATCTTCAAAGGTCACCCGAATAAATGCATCTCTGAACCGTCTGCTCCTCCCTCCCACACAGGCGTAATCGGGGATTATTTCAGAGAGATTTAAGCATCTCCCTATAAATCTCGCCTCTCTGACACAAGCTGTGAAGGCTACAGGTCATCGCCCCACACTTTGCAGTTCTTGGGCTACTACCGTCAGGTAATTCCTACTGCGGTTTCTAAAGAAAGAACCTCAGAAAAGAAACACATCACCCGAGTTCTTAAACGGTGGGAAGGACTGCCAACTTTCTCTTGGGTAAGAGCGCCCTCTGGTGGTGAATATCTGTATTGCGTCTAATGGTTCCATCTCCGGAGGTCTGCTGTCTCCTAACTGGGCTCAACCACAAATCCTTCCAGATGGAAATGTATTCCAAGATCTCTGCTGGTAGCATAACGATCAACAGAAATCAAAGTTATAAGAATGGCTGAGGGGGGCCTTGCACTGTTTTTCCTAGTGTGTAACTTTGGCCTAGTCACCTCTCTCAGCCTCACTTCCTCTATTAAAAATAAGAAAACAATGCCAATATTAGGGTCAAATGAAAATAATAATACCTGCTACGCAATGAAGCACTATATACATTAAAATAAGAGATACTGTTATGGTTTACCAGATATCCACAGATCTCAGATCCAAACAGAAAGCCTTTCTATTATGTTCTTATCCTGACAACCGCTTCATGCTTTGTGAATGTTACCCTTACGAATCTCTTACACCAGTGTGCTCCTTCCGGATGTCTGCCTTCGACCTTCATCTAGTCCCTTTTTCTCAAACTCTCATTTTGCACCTTATCTCCTGACCCTGCCAGGCTGCTGCCCCACTCTGGCCAGGTCCCTAACCCCCTGGTGCCTGCCTGCCCTATTTTGTGCTATCCTCACACACATCACCATATGCTAATTCTCTGAGAAGTGCTTATTTTCAGTCTACCCTTACTAGAGCGAAAGGCTATCTCTGCACTTAGTACAATGTTTGGTGTATGGTGTGTCCCCTATAAATATTTGTTGAGTGAAGGAATGAATTCACACGTGTTGCATATTCAGAATCCTGAAATAAATATTAGTTGAGGAATCAGGGGTGGTGGGCAAAGAGGACATGGCAAATCACTGATAAATAGCACGGAAGCAGGTCCTGAAGTCTAAATGCCAGGAAAGTGAGCAGGCACCGTGCTTTCATGGGCTCTTCTCTATGGAAAGATCATCATGGATGAAAACAAGTGAAAATCTTTATATATTAGAGGAGTTGAAATAAAAAAGGATGAATGTGTTCCAGAAATCACAGTTCTCCAAAACATGGACAGTAATCTTCAGAAAGAGCCAGAACTTCTAAAGCCAGTCAGGAACAATATGAGAGTGGATGGCGAGAGGGGTTTCCCCAGGAAAGAAGACATCTGGTCTGAAAAAAGTTAGAGTAAAAATGAAAAAGAACAAACAGAAAATTCTTGAAAATGGAGTTGGTGGCCAAACCAGTCAGACTTCTCAGCCACCTGGGAAGACAAGCGCCCAGGTGGACCCCGTCATCGAAACCAAAAGCACATTCATGAACAGAGGTGAAGTTAAAGTCTCCTGAAAAACCACAACCACGAGTTACTGATGACAGGAACTTGGTTACCAGACAAAGCTGCTTTTGTCTTCTTACCAAAAGGAAAGTGGAGTCATTCTTGAGGATTATGCAAATTACAAGAAATCTCAAGGAAATATAGACAATAAGAAGTATGTTGTTAGTGAAATGATAGCATCCATAAATTCACACTCAATATGATGTTGGGCACTCAGCCACTCTACAGCTTTGAGACCACAGTATTCCAGAAACCTTGCAGATCACCCAACGCACCCATATTCCAGGGTTTTGGAACACCACGTCTACTGAGATTATTTGTATGTGTCAAAGCAATATTGGCCTGTGCACCTCTGGATGTAACCTCTGACCAAAAAGAGCTTTGCTTTAATATTAAACTATCTGCAAGATTTGCAAAGGACCTAGCAGAGATTTCTGCAACTTTGTATAGTGCCAGCAATTTTGAGGTACCGTCAGAAAGTTGTGATCTGTTAACACTCACTTACGTTTGGATCTCCGTGGTGTGCTGGAAAATGTTGAACAACCAGCTCCTTTTTGTTGTGGGGAAGAAAGTTTAGGGGGGAGAGAGAGAGCAATGATTTGTAGCATTTGCCAATTAGCATTTGCCACCATGATCAATTTCAAGGTATAATTGCAGTGTCATTGAACAAGAAGTTGGCAGATGTGTACAGTTGGCTTTCATGAGCTGGTACAAGTCAACTCCACTCACCTCCAACCCACTATTGTCTATAAACATATTTTTGTTCTTGGGCTTTCTTTTGTACAAAAAAGTATACCTCAATACCTCAGAAAATAGAAGGGATACAGTGCCTTTTTTCATTTCATGATTGCTACCCATGTATGAAATGATGAACAAAGAGAGCTTTATTGTTGACTTGACAAAGCTGCTCTTGCCATGCTGGTGGGTCAATTCCTTATACACTGTGCATTTTATAATATGTGTTGATGCTACATGAGAAAATATTCTGATTCCTAGTGCCTAAGGTTTGATTCAAAGTATATAACTGAGAACACATCTATTTGTGCTCACTTTCAATGGTCCTTAAAATAAATAGCCCTTCTTTTTGTAAGTCATGTAGGTTGCTAAGATTATTGAATAATAATGGCTCATTTTGTGGGTTTTGATGTAATGTGGTAATATGTAGTTATAGTTTTCTGGAAAAGTTGCTTGTTAGCAATCTTTCTTCAGATATTCAGTATTTTTTCCTTAAATTATACATATACGGGTGTGTGTGTGTGTTGGGTTTTCTCTTATATTTTTCATGGAATCAGAAAGAAACCAGACCTGAATGTGCAATAAAACCATTTTCGTGTTGGCATGCTGGGATGCTGTTACCAAATTTCTGAAGAAAATAAGCTTTTGAACTAAAGTAAAACATACCTCTTAGGCAGCTACCAGAATCATGAACCTTCTAGTGGTAACAGTAGCCCCCACTTTACATGCTTTACAGTTTTCCAAGGGCTTTTAAACACGTTACGTCTTCTGGTGGACTTTTGCCAAAGTGTGCTTTTAAACCTAAGGTGCAACCTCCTTTACGTGCATGGTTCCAAATCTTGGCAGAAAAGCTGCCAAAAGAAACTAAAACAAATACTAAGAATTCAAAATTGGAGGAAAGAATGAAACAGGTGATTGTTCACTTCGATCTTGGCTTTAACGCAGTGGGTGCCATTACATTGGGGGAGAAAAGCCCCCAAATAATCATGATTTAAATTTGTCTAAAGCAGCAAGAATCATTGCCTCATCACACACAAGAAGGGTAACCTCACTGGATAGTTAATCTGCATAACAAAAAGGAGAAAGGCTAAGAGAAAACAAATTTTGGAAGTTGACACGGACTCCTAGAATATGACCAGATTATGGTAAAATAAAGAGATTTCGTGTTTAACTCGATGGAGCTTACATTTCAATGCCAATCTCCAAGGCAACATTGTGGCAGAAGCAGAAGATGAAACAATAGGAAAAGAAATATGTGACTTGACTTCCAACTGCAAAGGCAGTGAGAACTTATGCCTAGAATTCCATGTGGTGGAGCCATGGCTTGTAAAGACGGCGTGATTGTTTGGAGCTGGGTGCACTATGCGGCACGACAACCACCAATGGCAACTTGAATGGTACTCTTTGAACCAGTACTCGCAGAGAATCTGGTATGTGCAAGAGGATTCAGAGAAATAAGGGAATTTCTCTCGCCACCAATGAAAATACGATCTTGTTGAGGAGATAAAGCATTGCACTATTAGCCAAAAGGCGACATTCAAGGTTTCAGGAAAGGGGAGTGAGTTCAGATGGAGTGTTCGAGAAAAGCTCCATGGAGAACATGGGGCTTGATCTGGGTCTTGAAGGGCAGCTGGACCTAAACGGGCAAACTAAAGGTGAGGAAGAACTTTGAGGCAAATCGGAGCAAAAGTGTGGAGGTGGAACCATGTAGCAGGTACGTGGGGAACATTAAGTAAACCACAGAGTGGACACCGGGGCTTATTTTTCAACTAAGGGTGAAAATATGAAGAACAGACATCTTTTAAGTAGCCCCTGTTCCTCCCCCTGCTGCAGCATGAAGATCTGAAGGTTGGATGTATACAAAGGCCCAAAAGCTTGAAGCAGCCTGGTGCCTTTATGGAACTGTGAGCAGTGGCTAGCAAAATATCAACAAACTATAGAAAATGTCAAAAAGTTCTGAATCCTTTTTAATAAATGATACAGAAGGGAAAAAATATTGTAAACTGCATGCCATTCTACAGAACTCTTAAGAAGAGAGCCTAAAGAAAAATGGGCGATGGTAGCAAAGAGGACAACGTTGTGATGATGACGATGACCCAGCATTTATGGAGTGTTTATAATATCCAGGAATTGTGTTCTACCTACGTTATTTCATTTTATCCTCCAGAAACTTCATGACATTTATTATTTGACAGGACTTTTGGTAACATATAATGTAAACCTGACTCAAAATAGCTTAGCATCAAAGGGAATTAATAGTCTGGCATAACTGGGAAGTCCAGGGTGGATATTCCTGGCTTTGGAAATGGCTGAATCCAGGGGATCAGATGATGTTATCAGGATTCTGTCGCTGTTTTCCTTTCTCAGCTCTGTTTTGCTCTGACTTGCTCTGACTGCTGGCTTCGTCTGCAGACAGCCGCTCCTGGCGTAACTGCGGAAATTGACAGCTGGAAGCTCCAAGCCTACACACTTATACTTAGGGGTCAGGAGGAAAAGAAACTTTCTCTCCTGTTGACTCCCTCGCTCTGTCCTCCCCTGCCCTCTCCCTCTCCCTCTCTCCATTATGGAAGGCTTTGGATGGCCCTGCTGAGCCATGGGTACAACACTCAGACCAAACACTCTAGGGGCCATTAACCCAGAATCTAGGTGGTAAAAACTGGGGCACATATATATTTTTTAATTTCCTTGGGTGATTCTAATATGCAGCCAGTTTTGAGAAGGCCCGTCCTATGCACTAGGGCCTGTTAATAATAAATCCCAGGCTGCACACAGTGTCTCTTCAGCCACCTTCATCATCCAGCTCGTAAGATCGAGCTGACCACTTTGCCTGCCTCCTCCCTCACTCGTCTTTACATCATCCCACCTTTATAGCTGCAGCCCCTGGTACCTCACTTGACAGAGCAGACAGTCAATAAATATTTGTTAAACTGAATTGAGGTAGCTCCTTGGATTTTCATACAAACACTCCTGCTGGAATAAAGGTTCGGAGGGGGGAAACAGTAAAACTATCTTCATGATGTGGTAGTGATGACAATGATAGGAAGGAGGAAAAAGGAAAAAGGGATAGTAATCCATTGTCCACATTTTCTGAGTCAAAAAAGAACAGAAAAAAATAGGAGCTCGGTAAGTAAGATTATCAAGTAGCATAAATTACTTTTCAAATTAACATAACCCTTCAAGCCAGCTCCTCAGCTCTCGCTCTGCCAGGTTCCTTAATTATGACATCCTTTTTCCCCAATTAAAGGCTAATTAAGCTTGTCAGCACCTTTCTAGAATGCTATTTTATTCTTTAAAAAGCGAGGCTTTATTAAATCGAAATCCTTAATGGAAGAGCAGTATATTCTAAAGACTTCCTGACCTCTCATTGCATTTGACTACACCGTACTAAACAATACCTTTAATCTGATCAAAAGTTAAGATTCATTTTACCGCAGTCAAGCAATTGAACTTTGGTTAAAAGCTTCTATTAGAATTATATTAACATAATAGCTATTGGCTCTGTGTTCCTTTTGGTAATTCCTGTTTCTTTCCTGTGAAATAACTTAACTTGCTGCTCTCAGACTTCCATTTTCCCCTGTAACACTCCTGAGCCCCTGGGTTTCATCTCTCTTTGGGTGTGGAGGTGGGTGCAGGGTAACTTTAATTTTCCCCGCTTGTCTCTTTCCTAGAATGTCTCCATCTTCGGCTGCGCTGGGATTTCCCTTCACGCCACACCTGCCCTGACTCTGGGCTCTACCCCAGTGTGAGCCGACCTCGCGAACGTGGGACTGTCTGCAGCAGACCACTGGCGCCTACTAAGAACACTTGTTTCCTCGCCCTCTTGACCTTCAGTGCCCACCCCTGCCGGGCTCAGGCATTCCTTCCATGCAGAGGACTTCTGGGGTTTACCTATTGGCATAATCATCTAATCATCAATCTGCCAGGAGTTTATTTCCAGAAAAAAGATTGGATACTAAAGTGTGTTTCAGGCAACTCAGCTGGGCCCTTAGGCTAAAGCAGCATTTGCCTAAAACGGCCCTTTCTGTGAAATCCAAAGGCTGTTGGCAATCCTATTCTCTTTGGTCCTATTTTTTCCAAGGTTCTTGTTCTTCCATTTTTATTGTTGGTCACCACTGAAGAAAAAACAAGGGCTAATTAGAGTCCAGGAGAAGAACGCGTGTTCCTTCGGAGCAAGAATTTAGAATTTCCTTTAGGAACTTGATGTCCATGCATTCACTGCTCCTATCCCCCTAGCTGCCACTGCCACCACCCCAGGTAAACTTGGTAATTTAGGAATCTCTTGATCTCTGCTTACTGCTTTCTGGACTCAAGTATTCCTTTCATCAGATAGGTTTATGTGTTAGTAGCAGCGAGTTCAATAGGCTTTGACGGGCCAGCACGGGAACCTAATCACTATTTGCCGTACTGCTCCTATGGGAAACTGTTATACGTACAGAGAAATAAATGTGCAGCAACAGCAACATGTCTCCATACCTCCCCTCCACGCTCAGACCCTACCCCAATCCTGTGGAAGGCCCTGGACACCCAGCAGCAGTAAGAGGAAACACAGCAGCTCATTCGCTCACCACTCCTTCTTACACTTTCCTTCTTAGTTCAATTTTCTTCCTCCTGAATTACGTCCTTCAGTAGTTCCTTCAGGAAGGT
The DNA here is from genome assembly GCA_031878705.1 of Tapirus indicus. Lineage (NCBI taxonomy): Eukaryota > Metazoa > Chordata > Mammalia > Perissodactyla > Tapiridae > Tapirus > Tapirus indicus. Next base: position 83,244,386 of record CM062922.1, read on the forward strand.
TCTTTTGTGCTACATTCTTTCAGTCTTATTTTGTGTGAAAATGTTGTTTTGGGGAAAAGGGGGACTTCATTCTTAAGACAGTTTAGCTGCCTATAGAATTTAGGTTAATATATATTTTCTCTTAACACTTTGAGGATATTTTTCCACTGTCTTCTGACTTCTATTATTGCCTGTTGAGAAGTCTTCCGCCAGCTAAACTATCTATCATTCCTTTGTTGGTAATTTGTCTTTTTTCTAAAGTTGCTTTTATTATATTATTTTTATCTTTGATGTTCTATAATTTCACTTAAATGTGTCTGGATGTGGATTTATTTTACTTATTCTGCCAAGAACTTTGTTGTGCTTCTTGAGACTTAGGACTCTTGTTTTTTTATCAATGCTGAAAAAAATTCCTAGCTACTCTATCTTTGAATATTACCTCTCCACCATTCTCTTTATTCTTTCCTACTGAAACTGCTAGTAAATGTGTGTTTTGCCTTCTTATATCCTCATTATCTCTTGATATTTCATATTTTCCAACATCTTCTTTCTTTTCAGTGCTTTCCAGATAATTTCCTCAGATTCATCTTCTAGTATACTAATTCTCTTTTTAGCCATATCTAGCATTTTTAACCTATCCGCTAATTTCAAAGTCTACACATTTCCATTTCTAAAAGTTCTATTTAATTTCTTTTAAATATGCCTATTCTTTTTCAGAATCCTCTTTGCTCTGTGTTTTTACTTCTTCTTTTTTGTCACTTTAAGCATACATATTTGATAGCTTCCATCTGATAATTCTATCAGTTGATGCACTCTCACTTATAAGAAATTGTTTCTCCAGTGTTTTATAATTTTGGAGTGTGAGCTTGTCTTCATTGTGGCTTTATCTGTGGAAATTTTGAGTACTCTAGGTTGAAGAAGAGTCCCTCCAGAGAGGTTTTGCATTCTCTTCTGCCAGCTGTGAGGCCCTGCATCACTTATATACTATTCTCTCAGTTTAGGAGTCGCCAGCCAACCATTCATTTTCACAAGATTTTTGTGTGCCCAGTGTTCAAAAGTAAGAGAATGGCTACATTTGCTTTGAAAACATTTCAGTAAAGAGTAAAGGGAAGTCCTTCAGCTGAAAAGTTCTCTGTAAAGAGGCCTAATTTGGCCATTTGGTACAAGAAGAAACTATGCCTAAAGCATGTAACGCCATTGGCAAGCTTCTCGTAAGTTGAAATAAAACCAGACCTTTAATTTATTCAAATAGCCAAAATTAGGACCAGAAGTTTCTAATCCTTGTGTCTCTATGACTTGTCATAGAGATAAGTTATATAATTTAAATCTATCATATCTCCTGGGTAATACTTACAACTCTAGTAATCATGAATGTTTTTCAGGGAGGGTTTAATTCCAGTATTTAATACATAATTCCTGTTCAAGATGACTCAGCATGCTTAGGTGTGTCCATGGTCCCCCTCACACAACTGGAGACCACAGGCTTCCTTTGAAAAATCCCGTGCATCCCACCTTTCACTTCTCTACCACCACCCCCCATTAACCAACTTAGAACCTCCCACTTTTCTCTGGTGCCTGCCTTTTAGCTTCTTTTTCTTCTTTAGCTAGCTCTTTCAATTTGAAAAATAAGTTTGAGCTTGGTTTTCAATTTCCATTTTTCTTCACGTTAAGATCTATCGCTTACAACTCTCTCTTCTCCATGAGCATTAAGCGTCAAAGTCTAGAGCAGAAGACCTCAAACTTTTTGGTCTCAGGGCCCTTTTATACTCTTAAAAATTATTGAGGACCCCAGGGAAATTTTACATGGGTTTTAACTATTGATACTTTCCATATTAGAAATTAAAACTGAGAATTTTTTAAATTAATTAATTTATTTTTAAATGGCAAACTCATTGCATGTTAACATAAATAGCCTATTTTTATTTTTTAAAAAACCTATGTTTTCCAAAACAAAAAAAATAGTGAAAAGAATAACATTGTTTTATGTATTTGCAAAATTTTTAATTTCTAGCTTAACAAAAGACAGGTGGATTCTCATATGTGCTTCCTCTTTGAATTTCTGTGACACCACATTTTATGTAGGAATGCAAAAGTCCACTATTCACTCACAAGATATTGAGAGTGAAAAAAAAAAAGTCAAATACTATTATTATGAAAATAGTTTTGACCTCATGGAGATCCTGAAAGGGACCCACAGAGGTTCATGGACCACACTCTTCAGTATCTCTGACCCAGGGTAAACCCACTCTGCCCCACCCAGACCTGGAGACGCCACACCCTAATCTAATCACATCAAGGTCACCCTGAGATAGGAGTTTAAACAGTATTCATGTGTAATCAGAATGGCCGACCACTTTATAGCTCAGTTTGCATACTGCCCCTCCCAACATCACTTATTTTTGGAAGATATCTCATATGTTGCATTTGCATAAGCCTGGACACGTGGAGAGCTGAATCATTGGCCAGTGAATGGAAAAAATGCATACAAATAACATGAAATTACAAGACTCTTTTTCCACTTCCCATAACCCCAAGCCACTTGCAAGCCATTTTTCTCCCTAATTTATTTTAAATACCATTGTTCTCCCTAACAACACGGTTAGGTTTTATTATTCCGCTTGAATCAATCTGTTGATTGCCCCTAGGTTTCTCTTTGTTTTTATAGACACATTCCAATTTGTCTCCCTCAATTTTCTGTAGTAGTTAAGAACACAGACTCTGGTATCTGACAGATGTGACTTTAAATCTGAGTGTTTTCACTTTGTCAGTGAGGATGTGTTCAGCAACAAGTAGCTAAAAACCAACAAAAAGTGGCTTAAGGGATAAGAATATTTATTACGTCTCAAAATAAGTGCAGAGGTAGGGTGGTGTTAGGATTGGTCACTTCAGCAGTCTTTCCGTCTGTCTACTCTGCCATCTGCATTATGTCACTTTGTCCTTTGGTTTTCTCCCTTCACGTTTGCTTGATGTCTTCGAGTGCCCCATGTACCACAGCCTCACACCAGAGCATCCCAAGGCAGGGAAAGGACAAAGTGTCTTTTTAAGAACAAGGATAAGCTTTCCAGACACCCCACAGTGGATTTCCTCTCATGTCTCATTGACCAAAATTGTATTTCATTCTCATGCCTGAACTAATTACTTGGGAAGGGGAAGAACATCCCCATGATTTAACCAGACCAACGAAAAATCACCCCTGGGGCTGTAGAGAAACCTGCCCTCCCAATGGTGAAAAATATTAGGGTTCTCTTTGCAAAATAAAGAGGGAATAGCTGTTGAGTGGTGACCAATAGCATCTTCCCCTCTTCTTTCTAGCTGCATATCTTGGAGAGGTTACTGAACATCAGTTAGCTTCAGTTTCCTTTCTATTAAATGCAAATAATAATAGTACCTACCATCCAGGTTTTTATGAGGATTAAATGTGATTGTTCATGAACAGCCCTTAGCACAGTGCCTGACACATAATAAGTACCTGATAAATGTGAGCTATTAATTTGCCATCTAATTCTCAATGTATCCTGTAATTACAGTCATGCGTTCCCTAAAGACTGGATATAGTCCGAGAAATTCATTGTTGTGTGAACATCATAGAGTGTACTTACACAAATCTAGACAGTATAGCCTACTACACACCTGGGCTGTATGGTACTAATCTTATGGGACCACTATTGTACATGCGGTCCGTCGTTGACTGAAACGTCGTGATGTGGCACACGACTGTGAAGGTTCTTTCTGATATCTCACCTGACCTTTCCTCCTCTTCGAGCAGCTAGTAACATCTTCTAAAGTAAAGTATCACATGATTGAAAGGTTTTCTTCTTTACGTTTTATTCTCTGAGCTCCTTCTTTTTTACTGTCTCTTTGCCATTTGTCCAATTTACTTGAAGAGAAGTACAAAAGAAGACTCAGTGCTAAGTTAAAGGCCTGACAACACTGAGGATAATAGGAAAATTACTATAATTCTGGCTATAATACAGCTTTCCCCATTTGAAATGTCCAAGTATAATATTTGCTTTTATGATAAACTATTGTAGACTTATATTTGGCTAATCATCTACCATGACCCTCAGGTCTTGCTCTGTCTTAGCCATTCCCCTGGCAATTGTTTTTCACCACCATGTATTTCCTTCTGAGTGATCTGGGTTAAGTGTTTACATTGTGCTCCACACAAAATAGAAAACTTTTATTCAGAAAACTGCCTCAGATGCCTATGAAACAGAACATCAAGAAGAGAAATCTTTCAAATGTAAAGTTTCATCAACTTGATATGGCAATATTATCTTTGCAGTTATATATAACTCTCAGAATGATGCAGGGAATGCTACTGAATTATGCATGCATGTTATATGTTGGTTAAAAAAAGGCATTGCTAAAATACCCACGTCTTAGATGAGTGAAAAATATACAAATCATCTGAGTATTTCAGAGGTTTTGTATTCTTTAGGTATATTGTGATGCTTTCTTTGAGCAAGTCCTCAAGATAATTTTAATAATGTCCTCTTCATAAATAAGGTTGCGTGGACCAAGAGAAAGAGCTGGGGCCTGGGAATTAGGTGAGCTGGGCTCCAGCCTGCTTCCTGTGATTATCTGTGCAGCCTCAGGCAAGTTACGTGTCCTTCCTGAACTTCAGTTTCCTCATTCTCCACACGGACCTTTGTAGCTCTGATATTCTAAGCAAGGCCGATATTGCTAACCTTAGTTGCATCCTAGGATTTGAAAATCCCTTCGCAACCCTGTGCTCATGCAGTATCCACTCTAGTGAGGTCCTTGGGGTGCTCTCCAAACACGTACGCAAGCTCCTACCCTTAGCAGACCACATCTGGCTGTGTCCATGTGATGCCCTTTAGATCCACGGCAGTGCAGTCTGCTTTTATGTGTCAAAAGAACAGTCTCTGGTGTCTTTTGAAGATGTGCTTCAGCTATGTGGAAATGCGACAGTAGCAATCTGTTAATAAGTACCTGAAGAAAATGTCTCAGTGTTTTTGATGATCAAATGGCACAGGGGCCTCAAGATTGTTTAGAAACTCTCCCTCCACACACATCCCTCGTTTTTCATGTAAGAAAACATTGCTGCAGCAGGCTGGAGATAGAGTAAGACTGGAACCCAGATCGCTTATCTCGAAGACAGAGGAATTTTCACTAAGCATGCTACTTCTTCCAAATATACCACAGCATCAACATCAGGGGTTAGGCACTAATATAAATATAAAATATAAAAATTATGTTCACAAGGCTTTACAGTCTACAAGTGATTTACACCTCTATTATTTCATTTGAGCCTCGCTGCAAAGAAAGCTGACACTTGGAAGCATTAAGTGACTTGCCCCATGTCACTTAGCCAGGTGGTAAAAGAGCCAGCCCTAGAGGCCAACTCCTCTGATCCTGGTCTTGTACATTTCCTGGAATTAGCCCTGCCTTCCATCAAACAGGCTGATTACCAAGGAATGAAGTAGATCTTTCCACCGCCTCTGGCTGCTGAGTGACCAACCTGAAAGGGGTTGGTCCAGTGGGCAGTATACCCCAAGCTATTCACATGTTGTAATCTGCTAACATCAACACTGTAATCAAGTTTACTTTCAGGAAATTCCTGAACAGGAAACCGACCAGAAGCCAGATGTTCCAGCTGATTCTTTTTTTTTCTTTTTTGGTGCTCCGAAATGGCTCATTACTACACATTTAATCATGTTACTACACAATTATATGAATGGGTGGTTCACACAGACGAAATCACCGGATAAACTACTTTTGATCCAAAGATTTTTTTTTATCACGTAATATTGATAATTTCTTACATTGACAATAAAGAACTGCAGCATAGTGGTCAAGCAGGAGGATTCAAGTGGTCACATCAGGGGTCAGATCATGGCTCCTTTGCTGGCTGTGTAACCTTGTCACAGTCCTCATTCATGAAATGGAGATAAAATTGTACGTACATCAGAAAGTTGTTAGGAGAATTAAATATGGTAATATTTATAAAAGGCTTCAAGTTGTACCAAGCACACAGTAAGCACACAATAAATGTTAGGTTTTATTATTATTATTTGTATAGTGGGATGTCACATTATCCTCATTTTACAAACAAGGAAACAGACTCAGCGAGGTTAGTGATTTTTCCTAAAACCTCAAAGTCTTAAGTAGCCTCATGGGAACTTATTGGCTAAAAGCTTGTTAAAAATTATTGGTGTCAGGCTGAGAGCAAAAACAAGAATAGGGGAGAGAAGAGGAGGAATAACAGGCTAGCTGGGAGGGAGGCACCTCTGAAGGGCCATATGAGAGCACTGGGCTGAATGTTGCTGACTTCGCACTTGTGCTACATTTAACAAGTGACTCATCTGTGCCACCCTGCGTACCTCAAGTGGTTTGGCTTTCCCTCAAAGCGTGACAACCACAGAAGAATCAGATCAAGAGAGAGACACATTTTAGGTCACTTATTAAGACAGCCTTTGAGCGGAAGGCCTGTTATGTCTAGGTCTCTACCGTGTGACATAATAAATCTATTTAAATTTGAGAGCATATCAGTCATGTGGGCACAACCTTCTTTTCTTAAGAGGTCTGTAAGTTAGGAATACTCTTAGCTGATAGTAAGAAAAAATTCCAACTGAATTATCTATGGCGTTGTCATTGTTTTAATTTCCAATCCATCTTGGACTGGTAAATATCTTGTTCAATAAGACAGGTCTACTGTCACTGGTTTAACAACAATGTCACAGTACTATAGAAGTATCTAAACCCTTTTCTCAATTTCTATTCTTATCTCTTCGCAGACCAGTAACAAACGATCTGTGGACCAGCATACACTTCTCACATTTTGAGTAGTATTGGCATAAATATAAGGACATTTACTGTCAATTTTCTGAGAAATTCAGAAGTGGTCCCAGGGTTAATTTGGGGGCTCCATAACATTAAAAAAAGACCCAGACTTTTTTTTTTATGATCCCATTTTGCATCCACAGGACATTGTTTCTGTCCTCAGGCTGGTAATCTCATGGCCACCTGCTTCCGGAGCCCCAGAATCACCTCCTCACTCGACATTATCCAAAACAGGAAGAGAAGAAGGAAGGCAAAAGGGCTTTCTCCTCAGGTGGTTCTGTCTTCACTCAGAGAGGAATATCTTTTCTAGAAGCTCCCCAAAGATCCACAACTCATCCGAAACTGCCCCTATACTAAACATGCAAAGGAGAATGGGATTGCTGTGGTTGAATGAAGCTAACAAGGATCCAGGCCCTTGGAGCTCAACAGCACATTGCCACCTGAACGAAATCAGGGACTTTGGCAAGGAAGAACAAGGAACGGCTGTTAGATGAGAAAGGAAGTGTCTGCCACTGAAGTCTTAGCTCTGCCCAGACCACATGAGGCTTAAAGATGTCTGCCCTCAGAGAAAAATGTGACATTCTGCAAGGAGGATAGAGGATGTACTCAAATTTTTGAATGTGATGTAGACTTCTTACCCACTAGAGGACCAGAAGGCAGATCTCTCTCATTCATTACCTCCTGAGCAGATTTTTTTAACTTCATAAGCCTCCCTTTCCTTGTTTTTTAAAGGAGCTTATAACAGGACTTTCCTCAAGGGTGTGTTATGAGGATTTTAAAAGTTAATAGAAAGCACTTAGAACGGGTCTTAACATGTGGCAAGCCCTAAATAAATCTTACCTTACTATTATTGCTAAGTGGTTATGGGAACTAATTTTTAGTTTCTGCACAACCCAGGGCCCCTGTTAGAAAGAGCTTGAGAATTTGGAGATATCTAGGGCAGTGTCTGGGGCTGGTTTCACATAAACTCACAATAAGGAAAGACTGAGCATGAAGAGAGAAATTTTATGGGCTACACTTGGGACTTCTGAGAGAAGAATGTCAAAACACCCACTCTGAACCAACAGAGATTTAGTGGACCCAAATCTGTCTGAGTCCAGCAAAACCCCAAAGCTAGCAGTGTGAAGTTACAGACCCTCACATAGTCTTGCTTTCTCCAAGTCACTTTGGGGGCCAATCTGAAGAAGTTCCAGTAAGAACTGTGGAGAACCAAAGCTGTGATCTGCCCTGAGAGGTGGTGCTGAGGCTGTGACGCTGCGCTGTCTACTTGCCAAGGAACTATTCCAGGAAGCAAGAGACCTTGAAATGACCCAGAGGACCTTTCAAAAGCTGTTGACAGGAGTAACTGGGAATTACCACAACCAGCAGAAAATGCTTCTGGGAGTCACTGCATGCAACAGCAGAGAGAGGAATGGTCACCAGGAGCTGGGGTCACTGGCATCTCCTGTCACTGAGGGCCATGATCCACAAAAGCTGACACTATCAATAACAACCTCTAAAAGACAGTACTGGAAACTGCCAGTGGAACTGATCCTCATGACTCAAAGCAGCAGACCCCAGGCCGGAACCGGGAGATCTTACTGCTGGGAAGTTCTGGCCCTCCTCGCCATCAGTTCACTGGATCAAAGTGCTGATCACTGGATAACAAACTGTAGAGGGAACAGCATGGTCTTGGAGTTAAAAGACCTGGACTGGAGTTCTGGATTTTCCATTCTGTGACCTTGGGTAAGTCCCTTAATCCTCTGAGCTTCAGAGAATTTAACGAGCTAATATATGTGAAAATGCTTTATAACATATAAAGTACCAGGAAAGTCGAAAACATTGTTATTATTTTTTCAGTATATTCCTCAATGAAGAGCAAAGTTAACAATTTTGCACAAGGGAATCTGAAAGGAATATACCCCCAGAGAATCTGAGTGGGGGCCCAAGCCAGTTTTAGAAACCCGTAACAGGACCCTGGCTGAGAGGAAGAGGTTTCGAGAATGAGTCTTACTAAAGCGGATCAGATTCAAGTGTGTGATCTCAAGTCCTCGGGCTTCTGCGTGGATGTGGTACATGTTTTCAGTTGCTTAATGCGCTTGAAATCCCATTTGGTTTCAAACGAAAAACCACCTGAAAGTTTCCTGAAGAGGGTTTTTTTAGGGAAAATTTCAGCATAACATATCTGTGGTTGATCTTCTGTCAGTAAAGTCCCTTCCAAAGTTCCTTGAGAAAACCAGAAGGCAGTGACGTTTCAGCAGTTGGGAGAGAAGGACACATTACAAGATGCCATCACAGCTACTGTGTTGAGTAGGGGCACCCCTTTGATACGGACGGACCGGTGCTCTCTAAGGACGGCCGTGCCCTCCGCCCGTCGCCGCAAGTCTCGACGATTTCCTGCGCACAGCAGAGCAGTGGCACTGCCTCCACGCCTCCCTCGCCGTGGGCACTGTCTTCTGTTTTGGCAACTAGCGGTGCTTCTGACAGACTCCATCTGCCGATCCACTTTGAGTTTCCACCGCACTGACATCTGGGATTCAAAACTATTCAATCTACTGTCAACAGAGCCTTCCTTTAAAAAAGAAAAACAGAGTCAAGAAGTGAAAGAATCCAAACACGATCTAAAATGAAACAGAGAAACATTCTTTTTGTCTTGTTTTTTAAATAGAGCTTTCCAACCCCCCAACATGTTTATTCTATAATTAGAAAGCATGCTGTAGAAAGGGTGTTATGATCACCATCTAAAAATCTTGTTTTTGTAATACTGAATTTACCATATGATATTAATTTGGGGAAAGAAAAAAACAGGAAAGCACAAAGAGTTCTGCAATGCAGTGCTATGGAGTTTCAAGAGGAAGAGCTGAGGAAATGATAGTGTCTCTCAATGTTTTCAGGCATGAAAGTGATGAAATTGTTTTGTTCAAGTCTGCACTGACTCTAGACTATTGCAATAGATTGAATTGATATCCTGCTTCCCAGTTTTTCCCTCCTCTGACTCAATCTCCAGAAACCACTGCCCTGAATCCCAAGTCTGATCATGCCCTCACTCTGGTCAGAATGGTTTAGTAGACCCTCATCACCTACAGAACTAGGGACTGTCCCCAAACTTGGTATCCAAGACTCCCTCAGTCATTCTCTACAGACGTGATACTGCCTCCCCCAGGGGAGTGTTTGAAAATGTTGAGGGGATTCTTTCCAGTGGTCAGAATGACATGCAGCACCACTGGATTTTAGAAGGCTGGGACCATGGATGCGCATTCCCTGAGGTGACTAAGAACCATCCACCCCAAAATGCAAATGGCGTACCCATGGAGAAACTCTGAGCCTGACTTTTCAACTTTTCCTAACTTGATTTTCTACTCCTTCCTCTGTCGTATCCAACGCTACAGCCACCTTGACTAGCTCCGTTTCTAATCTCAGTGGCTGAGCTCACTCTGGTCTCTAGTCTGAAATGTCCTTCCCGACTCACTGATCTTTGCCACCTTCAATCCTTCAAAACCCAGAATAAGCTATTCCTATCCTCCAGTCAACATTAATTCTTCCCACTTCTGTGGTCCCGCATCACTTTGATTATACCTCAGCTTTCACACGCATTGTGTTCTGCTTTATATTATTGCCATTTAGATTACTTTACCTCCACTACCAAATAACACATTCCTTGAGGACAGGATCCTCCTTATTCAGCTTTATCTCCCTCAAATACTGAGTACTCATTTCATGCCTGGTACTTAGTAGTAGATTGGTTGAATTTAATTGAATTAAAGTCATTATTTTTAAATATTTCTTTCTATCAAATATATGTGGGGACATTCTAAATTTTTTTAAACTCCTAGTGGATTTACTATGTGGTCTTATTTTATTAGTTCTTCATGGGCAGAAATCTGTTTGAGTAAATTGAAAAAATGTTTGGTTTCCTGCCCCTATAACCTAGACAGGGTTAAATCCTTTCAAAAAAAAAAAAAAAAAACCAGCCAAAAGGAGTTAGTCTTCCAAAAGTCACAAGGGAAAGGAAAATGTAATTTTTTGGTGTTACCCAGTGAGGTCTTTGTGTACACATAGCTCCCCAAATGACTAAACTTTACAAATTTCACTTGACTTTAATTCAACTTTCCAAAAAAAAAATTTTTAAGTCACCTTTGGACTGGGATGAAACGTGGAAAATTTCAACTCAAAGTAAGGTTTTTTTTTTTTCTAGGAAGCAGTGAGCAAATGAAAACAAGGTTTGGCGGGAGCATTTTACCACCTCTACCATAGGACAGGTCACTGCCAACACCATCCTTGTTGATGAGACTCTTGGCAAAGGGCCTGCTGCAGAAATACAGTCTGTGACTTTATTTTTCTGGAGATTTCATCCATGAAGATTTTCTTTTCCAGTTACAAAGTTCTCCCAAGAGGGACATAGCTGCTTTTTGGAAACCTGTGAAGTGTTGGCAAGTCTTGCCCTGTTTACCATGGAAACTTGTGCTTGGCTAGAATTACAGTGTGTGACCTGGTACAAGCATAGACGATGCTTGATGCCTGTTATTTTCTCTTCATGTTGATTTGGAAATTATAAATCATGGAACCAGATCAAATAACTTTGATCTTTCCAGGTCATTCGTTCATTGTGGCATACGGTCATACCTGCATAGACTTGAAAATACATTGGCAGATGACAGAACATATGTTACGATTAAAATTTATGGGTTTGATTCTGATTGATCTGCATAGGGTTGCCTGAGAACGGCATAGATATTTGTAAGCATATATGATTTAATGTCTGCTTATCTGTTGTTTTTTCTTAGAGAGTTCTAAAATATCATATGGCTTCAAAATTGCATTGACAGGTTATATTTTTTTAAGTGAGAAAGAGAGAAATTAACTAACCCTGCCTGCAAGCAGATATTATCTGCTTTCCTCTAAATAACTGTTTTAAGCATCTGGCCCAGGATTGTGGATGAGATTTGTTTTTACGTCTTTGGGAAATAGTTAAGTCTGGTTAAGAACCTCATCACTTCTTGCCTGGATTACTGCAATAGTTTCTAACTTGATCCCAGACCACAGTTCTCGCACCCCACCCTCAATCCATTTGCCATACTTCTACTGGCACTGTCATTCAAAAAAACAGATCTGATCACCCCAATCCAATGGTTCAAACACTTCACAGGTTTTAGGAGAGCTTCTAGGAGAAAGTGCCAAATTAGCATGGCATGCAAAGTTCTAGCCTAGCCTTCCCTCTTGCTTCACAGTACTCTCACTCTACAGGCCACATACCACATGCCACTGTCTTATGTTATCACTCAGTTGTGTCTCTCTGCCTTTGAACCAGCTGCTCCCATGCATATAATGTCACCTCTGGAACTCCCTACCCTTTCCATGGCTTGCTCCTATCCATCTTTCAGTTCATGTGCCACTTTCTCCAGAAACCAACCCAAATTTTCTCATCTAGGAAAGGTGACCCCCACAGTGGTCACATAGGACCACATGTTAATAGCATGGAAGTTCCAGGAGACCACATTTTATCCAGAACCTAACAAATATCCTGGCAGACAGAAGGTACTCAATAAAAATTGGTCCAATTATGAATGAACAAAAGGGTGAATGAAGGTATAAAATTTTTGTGTTTACATTATACTTGTTTTTCTGGTTATGCTTTTAGACACTGATATTCTTGAATTTGTCATTTTGAAAGAATTTCAATGGTCAGGAATTATTTTTTCCTTTCTACTATTTTGAGAAAACAAAGTAGATTTAAGAGCCAAGTTAGACTCAAAGAAAGTTTAGAAAAGCTAAAAAGAATTGAAGAATGCTCTTCTCATGGCTAGCGCAGCCATGGCTCATGGTCCCAAGAAGTATCCGAAGCGTGTAGCAGTTCCAAAGCTTTGGATGCTGATAAACTGGCCAGTGTGTTTGCTCCTCGTCCATCTACCAGTTCCCACAAGCTGAGAGAACATCTTCCCCTCATCATTTTCTAAGGAACGGACTTAAATATGCTCCGACAAGAAATGAAGTACAGAAGATTTGCATGCAGCAGTTCATTAAGATTGATGGCAAAGTCCGAACTGATATAACATACCCTGCTGGTTCAATAGATGTTGTTAGCATTGACAAGACTGGAGAGAATTTTTGTCTTATCTATGACACCAAAGGTCGCTTTGCTATTAGTCGTATTACACCTGAGGAGGTTAAGTCAAGTTGTGCAAAGTGAGAAAGACCTTTGTGGGCACAAAAGGAATCCCTCATCTGATGACCCGTGATGTTCACACCAACTGCTACCCTGATCCTCTCATCAAAGTGAATGACACTGTTCAGATTGATCTGGAGACTGACAAGATTACCGATTTCATCAAGTTTGACACGGGTAACCTGTAAATGGTGACCGGAGGTGCTAACCTGGGAGGATTTGGTGTGCTCACCAACAGAGAGACATCCTGGTTCTTTTGATGTGGTTCATGTGAAAGATGCCACAGGCCACAGCTTTGCCACCCGACTCGCCGACATTTTTATTGTCAAAGGCAACAAACCATGGCTCTCTCTTCCCCGAGGAAAAGGGATCCACCTCACCATTGCTGAAGAGAGAGATGAGAGACTGGCGGCCAAACAGAGCAGTGGGTGAAATGATCTCTAGGTGACATGATTGAAGCGACTTTGTACTTAATTCAAGATAATATGGCATGATTTAAAAAACAAAAAGAATTGAAGAATGGCACAGACCACTTAACAACTAAGTGGTTTGTGGTTTAATTAATCAATAATGCAGTCATCATTCAAATGATTTGGTGACCCTTGGCACCATGTACATTATATTGACCCACCCAGAGCATCTAAAATAAAAATGCCAACAGTAGTTTGTGACCAATAAGTTGCCTCCAGTTATTCATAGACACTGGTAATTTCCAGGATAAAATCATCTTAAATTCACTTGAACACAAAAGAATTAATATAAATGATCTTCTTTGGCATGTTTGGTAAGAAGTATGTTATTAACTTGAACCAGCAATAGGGTTTACAAATCCCCTTCAGATTTGAAATAATCTGCTTTCAGGATTAGACTTTTCCATTTGTTCTTTTTTATTCCTGAATATGCATTGACGGTTCAAAGAGCCAAATCCTTAGTGTCAATAAACCCAGCTCCAGTCTAGAACTTGTACTTCCTGACATCTTCCACCCAGGTTCCAAGGGGTGAAAGCAGTGTTTGAAATCAGCCTTCTATGTAGAAAAAAATAATCTACGGTGTGATATGAAGTGCAGCAGACTTTCTAGCTCCCAAATACCTCCCTCCCCACCGCCCCACCCTTCCTGATCAATGTCTGCAACTACTTTGATGAACAGAAACACACAATAAGAATAAGGCTTAAGATATCAAAGAGATTACCCACTGACTTAAATTCCCTGTGCCTATTATGTTTCCCCTTTTGCCTTCTTTGCCAGGAAGCTCAGAGCCAATTTTTAGTTTAGTTATAGTAAAACTTTTCTACATTCTGCTTCAGTTAAAAGCCCCAACTTTTTTTCAATACTTTATGGACTAAATCCTTGTTCCCCCCTGCCAAAATTCATATGTTGAAGCCCTAACCCCCAACGTGGCTCTATTTGGAGATAGGGGCCTCTAAGGAAGTAATTAGGTTAAATGAGGTCATAAGGGTGGGGCCCTGATCTGATAAGATTAGTGTCCTTACAAGAAGAGACACCAGAGAGCTGGTGTGTTCTCTTTCTCCCTCTTTCTCTCCTTCCCTCTCTGCATATGCACTAAGGAAAGGCCATGTGAGAACATAGCAAGAAGGCAGCCAGGAAGAGAGCTCTCACCAGAAACCAAATCAGCTGGAACTTGACCTTAGGCTTCTAGCCTCCGGAACTGTGAGAAAATAAATTTCTGTTGTTTAAGCCACAATCTACAGTATTTTGTTATGGCAGCCCAAGCTATTACATACAGTATTCCCCGCTTATCCATGGTTTCACTTTCTGTGGTTTCAGGTTAACTTGTGGTACAAAAATACTAAATGGAAAATTCCAGAAATAAGTCATAAGTTTTAAATACCATGCCGTTCTGAGTAGCATGATGAAATCTTGCACCATCTTGCTCTGTCCCACCTGGGATGTGAATCATCCCTTTGTCCAGCATATCCACACTGTATACGCTACCTGTTCATTAGTGGCTTAGTGGCCATATGGGTTATCAGATCAGCTGTCACAGTATTGCATGCTTGTGTTCAAGTAACCTTTGTGTTACTTAATAATGGCCCTGCACCCTGCTTCAGTGCCCTAGGGTTCACGGGTTTGGATCCTGGGAGCAGACCTATGCAACGCTCATCAAGCCATGCTGTGCCGGCATCCTACATAAAAATAGAGGAAGATTGGCACAGATGTTAGCTCAGGGACAATCTTCCTCAAGCAAAAAGAGGAAGACTGGCAAGGGATGTTAGCTTAGGGCCAATCTTCCTCATCAAAAAAATAAATAAATAATGGCCCCAAAGCACAAGAGTAGTGATGCTGGAAATTTGGATATGCCAAAGAGAAGCCACAAAGTGCCTCCTTTAAGTGAAAAGGCAAAAGTTCTCGACTTAATAAGGAAAGAAAAAAAAGTATATGCTGAGATTGCTAAGACCTACAGTGACTTTTATTACGGTATATTGTTACAATTGTTCCATTTCATTATTAGTTATTGTTGTTAATCTCTTACTGTGCCTAATTTATAAATTAAACTCTATCACAGGTATGTATGTATAGGAAAAAAAATAGTGTATATAGAGTTTGGTCCTATCCCCAGTTTCAGGCATCCACTGGGAGTCTTGTAAGGTATCCCCCGAGGGGGCACTACTGTATATGATTCCTGTCCTCTCCTTTTATCAGACTCTTTACTTCTTGCCTGGCAACCAGTCCCTAAGCTCTGGTTGCTGTAAACTCTGCTGTGCTACATCTCCAACTATCCAATCACCAGTCACAAAATCCTTGAAAAAAATATTACATAAACTGAATGAAATTAAGAAGAGTAATAACTCAGCACAATAATTTGGGGGCTACACTCAATCTAACTTGCAACCTTAAAATTAACTTCATCTATTGCTTTTTAAAGAGTGTCCTCTATAATTTTATAAAAAGCAATGATAACTTTTTTCCTTCTTATACTTTAGTGTTCAATTTTATAAGTGATGTTTCTGTAAAACTAGCAAAATTAACAAGTGTGCTACTGTGGCTTGATTTCATGGGATGCTGTGTCCTTACTGAACAGTGAAAACCACCTCACTCCCACCCCAATTCCTTTGTTTTCATGTTTTTCTCTTTTTTCTAATCCTTAATATGATCCACAACCCAGTCCCCCTCCTCCATTCTCAGGCCTTTCCCTCCTAATAAATTGTCAACAAATGATCTCACTATTGCCTATTTCTTTGCTGTCTTGAAGCTTAATTTGTGAAAACTACTTTCTTGTCATAAGACATACTCCAGATAGCTGTCATAAACTTTATGAACTGTAAGATCTTCTAAGGAAAGTATAGATGTTTAGAGCTGTAACAAGGCTAATAGAGTTCAATTAATAGCTTTTGTGTCAAGAAAAAAAAATCATTGATTAAGATAACAAGAGTTTCCACTACTGCTCACATGCTTAAAACTTTCTTTAAAAATTCTCCTTCTACCTCAGAATGTAAACTTATTTGGAAGTAAGGTTGTTACAGATATAATTAGTGAGGTTAAGATGAGGTTGTACTGGAGTAGGGTGGGCCTCTAAACCAATATGATGGGTAAAAGGGGATGTTATAGAAACGAGAAATTTGACACAGACACATGCACAAGAGAACGCCATGTAAAGATTGTAGATGTGCTGCCACGAGCCAATAAATTGCCAGAAGCCAGGAAAGAGGCCTGGAACAGATCCCTCCCTAGCACCTTCAGAGGGAGCAGGGCCCTGCCAACACATTGATCTCAGACTTCTAGCCTCCAGAACTGTAAGACAATAAACTTCTCTTGTTTAAGCTAAAAAATGAAAAATAAATCAAAAACTCTCCTTCTTTATCCATTCATCCGTTGATGGGCACTTGGGTTGCTTCCAAGTCCTGGCTATTGTGAATAATGCTGCAAAAAACATAGGGGCACATATATCTTTTTGAATTAGTGTTTTCATGTTCTTTGGATATACAATGGAATACTACTCAGTCATAAAAAAGAGAAAAATCATGCCATTTGTGACAATATGGATGGACCTTGAGGGTATTATGCTAAGTAAAATAAGCCAGACAAAGACAAAAACTGTATGATTTCACTCATATGTGGAAAATAAACAAACACATAGATAAGGAGAACAGATTGGTGGTTATCAGAGGGGAAGGGGGTAGGGGGTGGAGTGAAAGGTGTGAAGGGGCACATACGTATGATGACAGATAAAAACTAGACTATTGGATGGGGCCAGCCTGGTGGCATAGTGGTTAAGTTCTCATGCTCCACTTCAGTGGCCTGGGGTTTACAGTTTCGGATCCTGGGTGCAGACCTACACACCACTCATCAAGCCATGCTGTGGCAGCATCCCATATACAAAATAGAGGAAGATGGGCACAGATGTTAGCTCAGGGACAGTCTTCCTCAGCAGGAAGATTGGCAGCGGATGTTAGCTCAGGGCCGATCTTCCTCACCAAAAAAAAACCTAGACTACTGGTGGTGAATGTGGTGCAGTCTATACAGAAGCTGAAATATAATAATGTACACCTGAAATTTATACAGTGTTATAAACCAATATGACTTCAATAAAATAACAAAAAAAAACCTCTCCTTGTGAGCTAAAATATTCTGTATTTTATTGCATAAAAATTATATATTTGAGATAAATCCATTTTGAGTTTTTTTAAAGTATAGATGCAATGACACTTTTTTGTGTGTGTGTTCAGTTATTTTTACAAAAACAGCTGAAAAGCGGTTGAACCCTGTAGATTCCTGTGTGGATAGACTTCAGTGAGAGGTAATCTTAATGAAACACAGGAAAAATAATATACTGAAGTTAAGTGTGATTTGAAAATACTTTATGAGCAAATAAGAAAAATTTTTTAAATACTCCTGGATGAGCTTGTCAAGATAAGCCTCTTGGGCACTTAGAAATTGAATAAGGTTAAATGACTCAAGATGTAACAGTCCCCAAATACAGAATGACCATTTCCACTTGGCAGTCAAGCGTGTATACAAGTGTGCCCCTATACACGGTTCTGGAATAGACCATTGGTCAGGATAGCACCAGATCTCACTTCTACAAGAATTAAAGTACTCAGTGTTTTCTAGAAATGCCCAAAAAGAGCTTACCAGCCCTGACATTCAAGGTGTTTCATGAACTCCTCAGTACAGACCTTTCTAGGTTTCTACTCCATAATCCTATCACACTACTATCTCATCAAACTAAATTCCTCCCTGACCACTCTATCTGACGTTTCCCACCCCATTCATGCTCTATGTTACCTTGCTCTGTTTTCTTCATAATACTTATTGCTGTCTGAAATTATCTAATTGATCTGACCCTTGCCTCTCAGAATGTAAGTCTCAGGAGAGCAAAGATGTTTCCTTGTTTAGTGCTGGATCTCCAGCGTCTAGGACAGTGTTTGTCACATGTAGGTACTCTGTAAATATTTATGGAAAGAAAGAATGAATGAAATACTTCCCATGAACATCTGAACTTTATTGACTCTGTGCCTTGGCATAAGAAGTTTCCTCCGTCTAGAATGCCTGCACTCCCCTTCCGCTCTACATCTTCATGGACCAATTAAAATTCTATAGCATCTAGGCCTGTGTTAGCATTGCCAGTGTGCAAGCTTCAGCTTCCTTCATAAAGTGGAAGATACTTAAGGGATCAGTCTTTGATGGTTTCTTTTCACACACGCAGACACACAAGCACATGCATGCACACACACACTAGCCACCTATCACTCAGTAAGCATTTATTACATTAATGAATGAGAGTGATGTACCATTCAATTTCTAAATGTGGCTTCACCTTAGCTAGAAATTTAACAAGAAAAGTGGACCTATCATTTGGTTAGTGCTGTGAAATGGCAGGAGAAATACATCAATTACATGTGTTCAGTCCACACAGGAATCAGAGTGGCAAAACTCTGATGTAAATTCAGATCATTAGTTAATAAACCTCAGTTTGATTTTGTCATATTAAGCTTGGTTGTCCCCTGCCTGGCTCCTGGGACATATCCAAGACTCCCTGTGGCGTTCCAGTGGGAGTTTGGAAAAAGAGAAGGAAAGAAAAACAACCAGAATCTTCCCAAACCTACATAAATCTGCAGGGACCTCCTGTCCATGGGTTTATGTCAGGCTGACCTCTGCTCTGCCCTGGTTGGAGAATCTGGCTTGAACGGGTCAGTCGTGATTTACAAAGGCAGAAAGAGAAATGCTTTTGCTCATCCCTTGAACTGAAGAGTCTTAGTATCAGGTCAGTCATTCTAGTCCCACTCATTTTTCCAACTACCAAGTTCCCTTTTCTCATCCCCCTCCCTACATACATTCAATCTCTAACAGCCTAGTCAGTGATAAGTTCTTTCAACTACACTTTGAATGAGAATTCTCACGACTTGCAATGATAGTGAGTCCTCTGACTATAAAAAGTATCAATGTTTAATCTCATGCTTTTTCTCTGTTACTTCTATGCTCATTCTTTGCCTTATAACCCAGAAGTATGTACTTTTCATTTTGAGTTGCTATTTAATATCTCTGGTTGGATCTAGAGGTGAATGAAATCTATGGATGATAGCATAGGTGGTACATTTATTTTGCTTTTTCGACGTGTGAATGATGAGCTACAAATTGGCCAGTTATTCCCAAGGTTAATTTTGTGATACCCCAAAGGGCATCATAAAATTCTTAAAACTAAATAAATTTGGATTTATCTTTAAATTTTTAAAATAAATATGGGGCAAGAGCGTTCCTTGACACAAAACATAACAAAAGTTGCTGTATCTCCAAACAGATTAGGAACTCTTGTTCCCAGAGACGGACCTAATCCATTTTATGAATATTGTTCAGTAACTTACCACAGATTTTAGAGTTTTTGTGATGATGATAAATTAATTCATATTTGCTGCATTCAAAGTCTTTGTATTTTAAAATATTCACCCTTCTTTAAGCCCTCGGGATTAGAAACGTGATGTGTGCGGGAGGGTTACGCAGACAACGGTTAGGAGTTGCACCAAACTTTACTTCCAGGCTTTAGGTTGGCTGGCTAACATTAAAAGACAGTGCAAGACTTACCCTATGGTTCAGCTAGAGAGGTACATTAATCCATTCCACTGATGCTGGTGAGAGTCAGACATGAGTGCGGCTTACTTACAAGACTGCCTTTAAACATGGTTTAAACCACCCTATGCAAATTGGAATGTGCATTAGAAACAAGAAGAGGAGATAGGGAAAGGTTCATTGTGCAGCCTCAGCCCCAACTTCATGAGCACAGAGCTGGAAAGTATTTTGCTTGGTACCAGTGCACTCAACACAAACAACATTTAGAGCTTATTTACTTAATAATATTTAGAACTTATTACATAGTATTTATTCAGTACTTACTATGTGCCAGGAATTGTTCGAAGTCCTTTAACACCTTGGTCATTTAAACCTCACAGCAGATAGAAGGTGTTAGGCTACTATTATTGTTTTCAACATTTTGTCTTTCTTTTTTTTCTTAGTCTTCTGTTTTTCCTTTTTATTTATTTATTTATTTTGCTGGGAAATATTTGCCCTGAGCTAACATCTGTTGCCAATCTTTGTCTCTTTTTTTTTTTCCTCCCCAAAGCCCCAGTACATAGTTGCATATTCTAGTTATAAGTTGTTTTAGTTCTTCTATGTGAGCCACCACCACAGCACAGCTACTGAAAGACAAGTGGTGTGGCTCTGCACACAGGAACCAAACCTGGGCTGCCAAAGCGGAGCACGCCAAACTTTGACCACTAGGCCATCAGGGCTGGCTGTCAACATTTTGCAAATGAAGAAACTAAGACACAAAAAGAATAGGCAAATTGCTCCAAATCATCCAGCCATCAGGTGGTGGAGCTAGGGTTCAAAGCCAGGGATTTATGGCTCTAGAATCCATACTATTAACCACTGTGCTACCTGCCTGAGGAGTACAAGCCATGTCTATAAAACTCGAGTGAAAGGTATCTTGAAGTTACAAAATATTCAAGAAGCATTGCACAAGAACGAGAAAAATGATGCCAATCCAAGGAGTTGCATTGCTGCAAACAACCTCAAAGAGGCAGCAGATTAGTCTGATCACTACACACTGGTGTTACCAAGATGGGTACAACACCACATCATCACTGGAGGAAGACAGTCCACAACTGCCAAAATAGGAAGCCATTAAAAACTATTCAGAAAAAAATCGTGCATTTGTTGAGGACAAAACAAATTCCTAAGAAACATGGTAAATACTATAATGATGGATTTTTCTCAGTGTATTTAAGGGGGCGTTAGATATACCCTTTTTGGCATGTCAGCTGTAAACAGGTATGCAAGAAAGGAAATGAACAAATATCAGGTAATGCAATGAGGCCTCACTGACCTAAAGTCACAACGATCATGTAGGCACTGGAAGTGTTTTGAAGAAACATCATTACTCTGTCAAAGTTATTCATCTCTTAAGAATAATAGACTATATCCATGATCAGCGCGAAAACCCCTTTAGACCATGTGAGGAGCTGTAATGTGAAGTGAAGTGAAGATCAGATTAGAGCTCCATTACTAGTTAATTGTTTTCTTTGTTTTTTCACTTGTGTCATCATTTCCTATTTGGTCGTTCTTCCTTCTCTCTCCTCATGGCATCAACATATGTGGTAATGACATACAGTTTTACAAGACAGGCACCCCGTTTAAGCCAGGCAAGCGCAGATGAGGTACCTAGCCATGCCTGCACTGGTGAATCCTATCATCTATTGGTATCGTCTTGGTAGAAGCAATGAAAATTATAGAGATTACTTCAAGGAACCAGTTATAGGGGATCATGACTTTTAAAAACCAATGCTTTGAGCCTAATAGAGACTCAAAATTGTGTATATTATTAAACAAATTAAATTCAACTATTCTGGCAACAGGAAATGTCACGGCTATCATTATAGTTCTCACTGAGAATAGTCACACCCCGATGCCCATGTTAGCAACCAAGACAGTGAGTGAAGGGAACTGCTGGCTTTATGAGATTCAGGTTTGATATTACAATCCATGAGATGAGGTTCCCCTGAAATGCACCATTTCTAATCTATTCAATTACTTAGTAGATCACTTGGATAATTACATAGCTTTAACTAAAAATCCCGTTTTGCCCATAAGAACTACAAATATTTCATTAATATTGATTTATTTTTGTAAAAGAAAAATACAAAATTAAAATTTGAATTAAGCCTGCAAATGGAAAATAAAAGATATAAACATATTTAATCATTTAGAAGCAATATGAAGACACTTGGAGATATGCAGAACATTTAACCATATCTTCAAATAACACCTTTGTCAATGGCGCAGGAGTTACTAATAAAGATTATATTTAAGCCTTTCTTATTTTTAATAAAGTCATAGACTTAAGCTTCAGCAACATACTGTTTTAGCAATTACTATCTTGCTCAGGCCAGTGATTATATAAATTAATTAAATTATAAAAACAAAAAATATTTTGTTATTATTAAAATCCACTAAGACAATACACCATAATTCTGAGATATATTCTTTATAAAAATAATTAAAAAGTAATAACAATGCTGAATTATGTGACATTACAATTAGGATATCAGGGACATTGCATCCAGATTAAACTGCCTGAACTAAAAATGTTATGGTATAAAATCTTTCTGAGGAAATAAATGTATTTCATTCATTCATTCATTCATTCATTCAACAAATATTTATTGAGTACCTATAAAGCAGTATAACATATGTTCTACCACCAACTTTTGGTAAGTATTAATATATTAATTTATTGTATTTTTTTATTCATATAGTCTATTGTAAGTGTGAAAAACATTGTTTCTTCTTAGTTACGTTTAGTGAATTCAGTGATGAAACTCTTCAGAAAATCTCATAATTTTCTCAAAATGTTGTCCCTGGGACCAATTTTTATTTGTAGAAAATACACATTAAAAAATTGGGGGCAATGGATCATGTCAACAACTTACTCACTCCCAAATGTTTCAAAGGAAAAAATTATTGTACTGGACTTGAACCTTTTCTGTTTGCAATTTCTTTTGTAAAATATTGAAATTGTATCCTTTGAGACTTTTGAATAGTTCCACTGTAGAATTAAACCTTCTTGCTTTCCTTCCACTTGACAAATCCTTTTCCACTTTAGGGCTTTTGCGCTTGCGTTCCCTCTGCCAGGAATGCCGAATCCTGAACGCATCCATGGCTTCATTCCTCGCGGCACTCGGGTCTTTGCTCAGATATCATCTCCTGGCAGCACACTGCTCCATCACTCTCCATCCTTCTCCCTGCTGCAATAGACTATTATGTGAATCTGCTTTGGACCGTTGTGCTTGAAATAACAAAAAGAAATTCATGTGTAATAGACTCAGCATTAAGATGGCTCCATGACATGGATCCTGAAGCAAATTGTAGCATTACTCACCCTTGTACATCAATAAAGATTCTATTTCCAGACATAATGACATTTACTGGTTTGGAAACTATTTTCATCTTAATATTAAAGAAGATTACTTTTATTAAAAATCTCCTGGAGGTCCGATGACATTTGCTGATTGAATTTCAAAGTCAAGTACAAGGAGATGTTCCCTCTCAGACAGTATGTATGTGGCTTTTAAAGTTAGACAGACCTGGCTTCAAATCTCAGGTCTGTAACTAACTAGCTATGTGAGCATACCCCTGCAACTACTCTCATTAAAAGCACCAAAACCCTTCTTTGGCTTAATGTAATAGGCACATTCCAGTTCTTATGTTACTGGACCACTCTGAATCATTTGATGCAGAAGACAGCTCCCTTGTTTCAGAAATTTAGTTTTCTTTCTACATTTCCGGCAGCTCCTTTTCAGTCACCTTTACAGACCCTTCCTTTCTTTGTCTTTCAAATATTGCTGTTCCTCGGAGCTCTGAGCTAGGCACTCTTTTCCCCTCACTAGATATGCTTTCTCGGTGCTATAATCCTCTCCCACGCTCAGACTTCCAGTGTAGCTCACAGCTGTCTCTGAAGGTCCACACACAAGTATACAACTATCTACTTGATATCAGCATATAAATCTCCCAGAAACTCTTTGAACAGATCATGTCCAAACAGGAACTTGGCACTTCCTTCACACTTAGCCTATATTCTCTTGTTCCTGTGCTAATGAAGGCACTGTGATCCATTCAGTCACCCATTTCATAAACCGGCAGCATCCTTTCCTCCCCTCTCACCTTCACTCCTCCATTCTCTGATTAATCACCAAATCTTTCACAGCCACCTCCTTTGTGTATCTCAAATCCCTTCATCTCCACTGACATTACCCTAGTTAGGGGAAAAGTCATCTCTGTCCTGAATCGCCTCTTGAGAATGGAGGCTTAAACCTGCAGCACTGCTGTGGGAAATCGTTAATGAGCAACATCAAGTGTTGGACTAAATTACTCTAGTGATTTCTGACTCTCGGGGAAGGTGAAGGTCAAACTCCCAAAGGCCTTTCTTGGGAGTCAGAGACTACATGTCTTGATAAAGTTGTTTCATTAATTAATGCTAAAGCAGAAAATAAAGGCATTTAACCTTTGGGGGCACTGACTGTGATAGCCAAGTGACTCTATGCAAGTCTAGAAAAAAATCTAGCCAATCTAATTCTACTTGGCCCACAGCTGGTTAAACTGAGAATATTAGCTGTTAAGATTTAATAAGAGATTTAGAACTAAACATATGTACAATGAAATGCTCATACTAGTTAATTATTGTCCTTTCATATTAATAAAAATGTAATGCCTATGCCTCTTGTGACTAACCTGAAAGGATCAAAATGATAATTGTGTAAATATCCTACTTTATTTAAAGTACATTATGTTTTAGAAATCGTTACTATTTAAATAACTACTTATATACTTACTACTCTTACAACTTAATAACAAAAAGGCAACCCAAGTAGAAAATAGGCAAAGGATCTGAATAGACATTTCTGCAAAGAAGATATACAAATGGTCAATAAGTTCATGAAAATATGTTCAACATGATTAGTTATTAGAAAAATGCAAATCAAAACCACAAGGAGAAACCACTTCACACTGACTAGGGTGGCTATCATCAAAAAAATGGACAATAACAAGTGTTGGTGAGGATATGGAGAAATTGGAACCTTCACATATTGCTGGTGGGAATGTTAAAAGGTGCGGCTGCTTTGGAAAACAGTTTGGCAATTCCTCAAAATATTACATTTGTCCCAGCAACTCTTCTTCAAGGTATATACACAGGAGAATAGAAAACATACGTCTACACAAAAAACTTGTACATAAATATTCATAGCAGCATTATTCAGAATAGTCAAAAAGTGGAAATAACCCAAATGTCCATCAACTGACGAATGGAGAAATAAAATGTGGTATATTCATACAAATATATTACTCAGGCATAAAACAGAATGGATTCCTAGTACATGCTGCAACATGTATGAACCTTGAAAACATTATGCTAAGTGAAAGAAGCCAGACACAAAAGGCCACATATGGTCTGATTGCATTCATATGAAATATACGGAACATGCAAATGTGTGGGAACAAAAAGTGGATTAGTGGTTGCCTGGGGCTAGGGGGTGCTTGGGGAGGCAGGAGATAGGGAATGACTGCTGATGGATAAGGGGTTTCTTGGGGGAGGGAACAAAAGGGGTCTAAAATTAGACTGTGGTGATGACTGCACAACCCTGTGAATATATTTTAAAACATGTTGAATTGTACAATTTAAATGGATGAATTTTATGGTATGTTAATTATATCTCAATAAATCTCAATTTCTTTCAAAAGAAAAAGAAATAATCACCACACAAAACCTATTTGGTAATAGTATTGTTAGAAATACGTTCAACTTTGAGTCAAAACCCTACTGATAGCAACTTAAGCTGAAAGGAGTTTACTTTTCTCAAAAAATAGGAAGTCCAGAGGTAGGCGATTACTCTTGGCTCTGCTGCTCCATAATACTTTCATAAGCCAGGCTTTCTGGATCCATGGATCCTCTTGTTCGACAGCTGATGGTTGCAAGATGGATTCTGCAGCTCCAAACACCGTGATCACAGCTGGAATGACAGGAAAAGGCCCACACCAGTCACTGTACCAACAAAGCAAAACTTCCCAAGACACACCCAGCTGACTCCCACTTACATCTCATTGGTCAGAACTATGTCACACTGCCTCTCCTAGCTGCATGGCGTTTAAAAAGTCAGTGATTTTCACAGCACAGCCCCAAACAAAGTAAGAGTTCTGTAGGCAAAGACAAAGGAAGGAAGGAATATTGGGCAGAGATATAACAGTGTCTGCCACAACCTCTCTGTCAACGCCCGTACCTTGAAAATCCTACTAACACAGAATTATGTTAACAATCTTAATTTTTAAAAAACACAAAATTTACATTAATGCCTTGATTGGTGCATGATGTAAGCAAATCAACCCTCCTTTCACCTTTACTCACCCCTTTCCTGGCCACTGGGGTGGCTTTCTTGCCACTGAGGTCACCTTCTGGATGCTTCACTTTCTAATCTCTGGAAATCTCCAGACAGTTTG
Organism: Tapirus indicus; assembly: GCA_031878705.1. NCBI lineage: Eukaryota > Metazoa > Chordata > Mammalia > Perissodactyla > Tapiridae > Tapirus > Tapirus indicus. Next base: position 83,270,816 of record CM062922.1, read on the forward strand.
AGTGTGTGTTGACTAAAGGAAAAGCACAAACAAACAAAAAATATCCTGACCACATACAAAATACTCCCTGATTTTATAAGGAGGAAGGAAACTTGATTTCTCTTTCCATAATCTGCTTGCCTCACACCTTCCAACCTCTCCCCCCACACTCACGCACACAGACACAGACACACATAAAGTCCCTTTTGCTTTTCTCTCCAGAGAGTCACCTTCAGTCTCTTGTAGGGTTGCTCTCTTCACAGGTATACTCCAGTATTTTAGCCATGTTAAAATAGTTCTAACTTTATAGAAAAAGCAAACTGTGATGGGATTGTGGGATGTTATCGAGTTCTCTCAGAAACTGTTCTGTTTCAGATCTTCATGTGGGCCTGATGCTTTCCACCATCCCATTTGGAAGTTTACCTTTTATTGAGGAGATATCGTGTGCCAGACACTGTGATAAATGCTTAGGATACGTTATCGTTATTGCTCATATTGCCCTTTGAGGTTGGCACGCAAGACCCAAAATAGTTAAATAACTTTCCCAAACTGACCCAACTAGTTAGTTGCAAATCTGAGATTTGAAGCCAGGTCTGTCTAAAAGCCACATACATACTGTCTGAGAGGGAACATCTCCTTGTACTTGACTTTGAAATTCAATCAGCAAATGTCATCAGACCTCCAACAAATTTTTAATAAAAGTAATATTCCTTAATATTAAGATGAAAATTTCCAAACCATTAAATGTCATTATGCCTGGAAATAGAATCTTTATTGATGTATATGGATGAGTAATGCTACAATTTGCTTCAGGATCCATGTCATGGAGCCATCTTAATGCTGAGTCTGTTACACATGAATTTCTTTTTGTTATTTCAAGCACAACGATCCAAAGCAGATTCACATAAAATTTTGTTTCCTAAAAATGAAATGTCAAACATATTTATAATATAATGTAAAATAAAAATTATTCACTCAGATCATTTGAATAATTGTATAACAATTTCCCTGATTAATTTTTTAACACTTACTGTATTTCTAAATAAAAATTCACTGAATTTCCATAACTCTTAAATTATAAAGGGATTTCAAGCAGAAGCTTTTGAAGGTTAATTAAATAGAATGCCTTTGTAGATTTATTTTTTTTAATCATTCAAAGGCTAGAGAATTAGGTAGATAATATATTTCAGAAATTCATAAAGTATGATGCTATTGTCTCCTGTATTCACCAAGATAAAGTGTACAGCTCATTTATTCTTAGAACAAGGTCTATCTTTGACATCTCTTATTATGTCACATTTCATTATATTGTAGGAAACAATCTACAAGAGAGAAAAGTAAAACAATTCCCAGACTTTCCAATAACCTTAAAAAAAAAATCATGGCTAAGTCAGTATTTTGGAACTTGAAATGCTCTTTTACATGAGAATGTGATCCATAACGGGAGACCCCAGGTCACCCCAAAAATGCCATCTAGGAAATATATAACATTCCTGAAGCCAAAACCAAATGCTTCCAGTAAATCTAGTTGCTATGTGCTATAATGTTTTAAAGGTAAAATACATATAGAGTGATAATTTAGGATGTCAAGATCACATATGCCCCCACTGTACTTCTGAAATAAGATCAGAGTCACTCTTTCAATACACTTTACTTCAAAGAATATTTCTTGATGATCTGTACACCTACACCTCCTTTCTTCACCTCCTACCTAATAAGCAAAGAGAAAGAAGTCCCTTAACACCAAACCACAGCTCATGATTGCACAGATTAAGGTTGAAAACCCAAGGGTGCAGACTCTTGAAAAATAATGTATTAGTCAAGTTTCTTTTCATTGCAGATGTCAGACACCTAACTCAAATTAACTTAAAATAAAAATTTTAAAAAGAATCTATCAGCTTGTTTATCAGAAAAGTCTAGAAATAGAACTAGTTTTAGGCATGATTTGACCTGGGGGTCCAATGATGTCATCAGGCTTCTTTCCCTTCCACCTTTTGACTCTGCTTCCCTCCACGAATTGATCTCCTCTTCAGGGGAGATCTCCACAGACAGTCTTCCTCCCTGTGATTGGGAAAAATGACCACTGGCAGCCCAGACTCCCACCAGCCTAGCACCATTGCAGCGAAGGAAAGAGACATTCTTCTCCCACTTGTTCTAGCAGAAAAGTCCCAATTTAGTATGTCAGTATGGCTAACATACCAACCCCTCTAAAGAGGCTGGGGTTATAAGACACAATGATTGATAGTTCTTATAGGACCCCATAAAGTAGGAAAGAATGGTTCCCCCAAAAAGATAGATGCTGGTAAACAAATAAGATCCATGCATTACAGAGAGTAAGAAGTGGAGGCAGAACTCTATTAAAGAAGTTAAATGTGTAACTGAAAACTGTCCCACAAAAGAAACACTCCAGATTCAGATGACGTCACTGCTGAATTCTGCCAAATATTTAAGGAAGAGAGAATACCAATCTTACATAAACCCTTTCATAAAATAAGGAGGAGGGAAAACTTACCAGTTTGTTTTATGAGGTCAGCATAACTCTGATACCCAAACCTGAAAGCATATTTTAAAAAAAGAAAATTACAGGCCAATATTTTTCTTGAACATGAATTCAAAAATCCTCATATAGTATTAGTTAATGGAATTTAACAGCATAGAACAAGAATAATATACCACAACCAAGTAGGGGTTGTCTTAGGAATGCAAAGTTGGGTCAACATGAGCAAATCAATATAATTCACCACATTTACAGAATAAGAGGAAAAAACCATAATCATCTCAATAGAATACAGAAAAAGCATTTGACAAAATTCAATACTCATTCCTACTAAAAATTGCAGAAACTAGGAATCAGAAAACAATTGTCTCGATCTGATAAAGGACAACAGCTAAAATCCAGTAGGGATGTAGTGAATGCTTTCCTCATAGGATCATGAATCAGACAACAGTATCTGTTCTCATCATTTCTACTCAACATCATATTGGAAGTCCTAGACAATACAATAAAATATCTTAGTTACATTTTAAGATAGGAGTTGTGGACTTTGCATTGATGTGTTGTTTCCCCTGTTATTTTGATGTTTTACAGTCTTGAATCTGTCAATGCATTCGTCTGATCCATAAAATTATGGATTAAGCAAGCTATTTCACTAAAACAATTTTCTATGAGAAGAGATGGGATTATTTTGGAAGAACATGTGATCCTGTATGTTTATCTAGCAGGAGGAGAAAAAAATAATGCCTCCAAGAACAGACTGACTTTACTGCACCAGTGTAATTTGCCTGTAATTGTCCCTTTGTCACCAAACTCATTCACATCATCTTCTGTGACCGGGGACAAATAATGACTGTTTCAACTCTCCTTCCATTTCTCCTTCTCAAGTGTTTTCAAATCTCCAGCTTTTTTGAAAGGTAACAGTTTATTATCAAAAACTGTCTGTTTTTTACTGTAAAGTGTTGTCTGTACTTTATAACAAATTTACTTATTGCTATGTGCTGTTTGTTGTGACAATAAAGTTTATGATAAAACATGTAAACTTTATATGTTACTGCATTCTAAGCAATTGTTAACAACCACATTAGTTATTTGGTGATTGGGAAGATGTTTTAAGCATTTTACATCCTAATATAATAGTTTGTTATGTGTGTGTGAACAATGGCCTAAAATATGTTACAACACATAGGTAGGTAGGTAGCTAGGTAGATAGATAGATAGATAGATACATAGATAGACAGATAGATAGATGGATGATAGATAGATAGAGATAAAGACACAGAAATAGAGACACAGATAGAGATGATAGAGAAAGAGAGACATTCTGGGCAGATGATGGACACTGTGGCTAGACAGGCGGGTGCTTGAACCTTGAGCAAGCCAGCAGATGCCTGGCATACCCAAGGACTCCTGCCAGTGCTAAGGTGAATTCCAAGAGCCTCTCTGCACAAAAGTCTTGAGCATCCAGAGAGGAACTCTCCTTTGGCTGAGATTATATTGTGCCTGGTGAGTCTCACCTGCTTCAGTGCCTTAGCACAGCACCGAGGGTACTCCACTCTGTTGGTGGTTGAGATGGTCCTCACTGCTTTCTTCTTTGTCATCTACATGTGGGACTTGCACACCAACATGCAGTTCATCAACTAGCCCTGAAGTGCTTTCTTCCAAATCCTCATAGTCGTGAACTTCAACCTAATCACGTCCATTATTGTCCTTGTTAAGAAAGGACACCCGTCCAAAATCATAGCCAGGGGACTGGGCCTAACACAGCAGGCCTCTTTGACCATAATGCCTTTCCGTTGTGGCAGCAAAGACATTCCAGTAGCCTCCGCTGACTTTGCAGATAGCAACTAGGCTAATGCTCCTCGATTCTCTGCCACCTGCAATAACTTCTCCCGCCCCAACACCACTCCCTGCCCACCGCCAGTTCCCTGTTGAGGTAAAAGTGGCTTGACAGGAATAATCTGGCTTCTGATCTGTTGATCAACCCCACCCTCCCAGGTGTGGCCACCTTTAGGCCACATTCTGCAGGACCCAAAAGGAGATACTGGTTCTACCCAGGTCGTGCCCTACCTAAGCCACAAAGTGAAGGGGGAGGCGCCTCAGAATTTAGACACCCAATCCTGGGCTGTGACCCCACTCCAAATAACTTCCTCCGTGTAGGGGGTGATTCTAGGGAAAGAGAAATAGATAATAAACAGATGGTTAAGAAACAGGATAATGAATAAACTAATTCTTTGATGTAAAAAAAGAAAAGAGTTCTACCAGAAGAAAATTTAACCAGGAAGTCCTTCATTAAGGTATGCCTGTAATGTGGCGGGGGTGGGGGGATGATTAGGGAGCAGAAAGAAGCAAGAATACATGATCTAAATTGTAAACTATTTTAACTGAACGACTGGATCTTTGTTTCATATGCCTGTGTCAAAAAAAGACTTCAATGGGGGCCGGCAGGTGGCATAGTGGTTGAGTTCCCCAACTCAACTTCCCCTGCCCTGGGGTTCCCAGTTCCACTCCACTTATCAAGCCATGCTGTGGCAGGCATCCCACAAATAAAGTAAAGGAAGATAGGGCACGGATGTTAGCCCAGGGCCAATCTTCCTCAGCAAAAAGAGAAGGATTGGCAACAGATGTTAGCTCAGGGCTGGTCTTCCCCCCACACACACACAAAAAAAACCATTTCAATGGCAAAAGGCCTTACCTACAAAAAACTGGTTTAAAATACATTTCATTTTTTAGAAGCTGAATTCAGTCAAATGCCAATTTTTTCCCTCCCTTCTGAGTTCATATTTCTTACACTGGAAGGGATGGTTATGTTGCTGTGTACACATATCCCTAAAAGTACACACATTTCTCTCTCCATCATCACTGCTTCAAATTTAATTTCAAGTCTCCCGACACGTGGACCAGTGTTTGCAGTCCAATGGCTCATCGCTACTTCAGTCCTGGAAATGATCACTAGTAGGCTGAGAGCAAAGGGTCAGATAAAGGCACTTAGAATACAGAGTTTCTTCACCTCTCTCCTTCTATCATCATTAGCACTCTCACCCCACCTTCCAATCATCTTATCTGGAGAATTTTCTCCTCTGGAGAGCGAAACCAAAAGTGAATTTATTCTACAAGTCTGAAGGGAAACAGGATTGGGATAAAAGTCTGACCTCACTCTCTGAAGTCGATTTCTGGCAATCGCAAATGCACCTTTGGTCAAGTAGAATGTGAACCATAAAAACTTGATACAACCACAAAGATATAAATGACTCACTGAAATATTTTATGATATGCTTTATTTGGAGAGTGACCATTCTGGAAAAGGTCAGCAAGATGGCTTTTCCCCACAAGACACCAGACTTCCTAAGATGATCAGTTAAGAATAAGAGTAATTTGTTGTTATTTCTTTTTTTAAAAAATAAAATAGCACATGTGAAGGGGAAAAAACTTCTCAAACAGAACAGGGAGTTCCTTCATACTCCAGGCCCTTGGCCAGCTCTGTGTCTCAAAATTACCTCCATCAAGAGTTTCTTACATATCTTTCCAGAATTTCCATGCATTTATTTATGTATATGTGCTTTAGTAGCAGTCTATCTAATTCATTTGTTTTACACAAATGGAGGGATATGATTCATTCTGTATTTTTTTAACAATACATTTATTGCATTTTTTCTAAGAGCTGCATAATGTTTTCCTATTGCTATATATTGCTATTGGTATTTCCTATATATTGCTATTGCTATTTCCTATATATTTTGGTTGTCCCCAATTTTTTCTCGTTACAAATGATGCTGCAACAACTTGCCTATACATCTTTTCAGATTGTATATCCATTGGATAAATTCCTAAAAGTGGAATATCTGGATGAGAAGCTTTGTGTCTGGCTAATTTTAATAAATATTGCTAAATTGTCCTCCCCAGGGTAATTTGTGCCAATTTGTACTTGCACTAACAGTGGATGAAAGTACTTCTTTCCCCATATCCTCATTAAGGTTATTACATTATCCAAATTTTTAATCCTTTTCAATAATCTGATAGGTTGAAAGTGACACCTCTTTTGTGTTCTTTTCTTTGTTTCAATATGCATTTCTTATTTATGAAGGAGGTTGAGCATACTTTGATATGTTTATAATCTATCTGCATTTATTTATCTGTAAAATACCTATTTATAGTTTGCTAATTATTTTTTCTTTTTCGTAGCTTGTATTTTTCTTATTAATTTATGAGAATATTTGTGTATATTTACACCTATTAGAATGGCTATAATTACCAAGACAAAAAATAACCAAAGTTGGAGAGGATGTGGAGAAAAAGGAACCCTTATACACTGATAGTGGGAATGCAAACTGGTGCAGCCACTATGGAAAACAGTATGGAGATTTCTCAAAAAATTAAAAATAGAAATACCATATGACCCAGCTATCCCACTACTGAGTATTTATCCAAGGAACTTGAAATCAACAATTCAAAATGACTTATGCACCCCTATGTTCATTGCAGCATTATTTACAATAGCCAAGATGTGGAAGCAACCCTAGTGCCTATCAACTGATGATTCAATAAGAAAGAAGTGGTATATATATATATATATATATATATATATACACAATGGAACACTACTCAGCCACAAAAAATACAAAATTGTCCCATTTCCAAGAACATGGATAGCCCTTTAGGGTATAATGTTTAGCGAAATAAGCCAGATAGAAAAAGGCAAACACTGCATGATTTCACTCATACGTGGAAGATAAACAAAGACATGGATAAAGAGAACAGATTAGTGGTTACCAGAGGGGAAGGGGGTTAGCAAGAGGGCAAAAAAGGTAAAGGGGCACATATATATGGTGATGGATAAAAATTAGACTATTGGTGGTGAGCACAATCCAGTCTATACAGAAACTGATCAATAATGTACACCTGAAATTTCACAATGTTTAAACCATTATGACCTCAATAAAATAAATGAAAAAAAAACCTAACAGAACTGTACTCTAAAAAAAAAAAGCATACTTGTCTATTAAGAGAATTAGTACTTTTCCTGAAATGTTGTATATATCTACAATTTGACAATTCTTTTCACTTTGTTTAGACTCTTTGTTTCTATACAGAAAGCTTCTTTTTCTTTGACACATAGTCATTTATCAGTATTTTTCTTTCTACCTTTGTGTTTTTTATATCTTCATTAGAAAATTCTTCCTTACACCAAAATTACTAACTTTTTAAATGTACAAATTTTCCTCAAATACTTTGTTTCTTTTTTCCACTTATTTCTGACAACGTAGCAGTTGGTAGAGATTCTGCTATATTTTCCCAAATGCGAAGTCAGTTGTTCCAATACCAAATTAATAAATAATCCTTTTTTTTCTCATGGGTTTGAAATGTAACTTTTGGAATAATCGTTTTCTGCCACCATAGAGAATATTTGAAAGCTTTCTTTCTCTATGCCCTGGAATCGTTGAAATAGCATTGGGATTATTTGTTCTTGGAGGTTTGAGAGATACCATATGTGAAGATCTCTGGGCTTGATATTTCTTAATGGATAATTCTTTGACAACTTCCTCTACTTCTTGCAAGAAAATCAATTTACATTTTACATCATCTTCTCTCTCCTCAATTTTGGTAATGTACATTTCCCTAGATATCCATCTATTTCAACCAGCTTTTCAAGTTTATTTGTTCAGAGTTGATCCAAGAAGTCTATGATAATTCTTTTCATTTCCTCTGTGTCTATGGCAATTTTTCCATTCTTGTATATGGTGAAGTTGCACACCCATTCATATAGTTTATAAGCTAACATTAGAATCTAATCGCTCTAACAAATCTACTGAGGTTACAAAGCCTTAACCTTATAATTGAATGGAGTAAACCAACCAAAACTCTAGATTGTCCATGGATCCCCTCTTCTCTTTCAGGATTTGATATTTATCTTAGTTAACAAATATTTATTGATTATCTACCAAATACTGTTGTAGGCAAAAGTAATATAGTCGAGAATGGGGTTTAAATTCCCAAATGTAATGGGAACTTTGTCCATAACCCTCCAATAATCAGATTCATATATTTCAGTTTACTGAGAGATATTCATTCAAACAATTTTAAAATGGAGCAAAAAAAGTTGTTTGATGACTGGATTTAGCTTGGTGCTAACATCCTGATGTCCCTTCACACCACAAAGAAACACTACCTGGCAGACCCCAATGTCAGCCACTTGCCCAAGACAAGACTTATAAAGTCTAAGGACCTACCTACTGACTTCCTCAAACATCTTTTCCCTTTTCTTGCATGTAAAGTACAACTAGTACTTTTCTTAAATAATAACATGTTCAATTTCATAGAATTAACTTCTGTATTTGAAAATTTCAACTCAACAGAATATATATGTAAGTAATATACTTATATAACTTGTTGAAGACCTTGAATGCCTGTCCTTACACGGTTCATGGTCTGGGCATCACCTCTTACTATATTTTCTGTCCTATTTGTTGCCATTTCTTCTTCAGTGGCACTGATGTTGTTGAACCTCCTTTGCCTGTTCTGCCAATTATCAGTTTATTGCCTTTCCCCTCCAAATCCGCCTTCATTGCCTGCTCTGTGATAATGAAGATGGACGACCCTGTAAATATCTCTCTTTTGTCAGCTGGCATAATGTTAGTAGAAGGACACTAGAAGAGAAAGAGCTTTCTTTTCCTGGTTCCAGGGTGCTCTTCTAGGCAGACCCCTGCAGCACATGTAGCTTATGCAGCACTCTGATCCAGCAACACACATGGTTTCTGCAGCACAAGTTTCCAACGGCTCTCAGTGACGAGAAGCACATGGCACCTCCCCATGGGAAACTTCTCCTTGAATGCTCTCTGCCAGCCCAGCTCCTCCTGGTGGACAGCTTCACAGCCTTAGTGAACTCTGCCTTCCAGTGAGCCATAGCATACCCTCTCCACAAGATCTGGACCTCAGATCTGGGGGGGTGAGGAAGGAGGTCTTCCAGAACATGAGTAACTTATCTTCCTTGACTAATATACTTCATTCCTAGGGGTCATAGCTGCTACCTATAGCTGCTATTTATGTATTTAGAGTTCTTTTTACTCCTTAGTAGCTATTACGAGCTGAATTGTGTCCTCCCAAAATTCATATTTTGAAGTCTTAACTCCCAGTACCTCAGAAGGTGACTATATTTGAAGACAGGATCTTTAGAAAGGTAATTAAGTTAAAATGAGGTCAATAGGGTGGGCCTTAATCAAATATGACTGGTGTCCTTACAAGAAAAGGAAATTTGAACACAAACACAGAGGGAAGACCATGTGAAGACGGAGGGAGAAGACGGCCATCTACAAGCCAAGGAGAGAGACCTCAGAAGAAACCAAACCTGCCAATACCTTGATCTCTGACTTCCCGCCTCTAGAATTGTTAGAAAATAAATTTCTGTTGTATAAGCCACCCAGTCTGTGCTACGTGTTATGTGGTAGCCCTAGCAAACTAATACATTAGCCAATCCCCCATTACTCCAACCTCTTGTTATAGTTAATACTTTGTTATATTATGTTATCCTAACTCCAATTACTGACTAGTTTCTGTCTCATGATTGGACCTTATCTCCCATACATATTGTTTTCTTGAACATTGTTGTCTCTTCATTTTTTTATTAACTTTTTATTTATCTATTTTGCATAATTTTCTCAAACCTGTTTTCCAAACACCTAATTGGTTTTTCTGATTTTAATGCCATTTTTATTTCTGGAACATGTTCTTTTTACCCTTCTATTTCTTTCCTGCATGCTTCCAGATCACTTTTCATCTCTTTTATGTTGTCTTAATAATTATTTCTTTAACACTGATATTTCCTCCTGTGCTCTTGTTTCAAAAACACCAGTTAAAAAATTTCTTTGATGTCCCTGACAAGTGTTTATTTGAAATGTTCAACTATTGCTTAACATATCATCATCTACCTTTTGCGTATTTGGTTCCTTTTCTCCTTTATACTTTTTGTACTTCAGCTGAAGCCTTGTGCTGGTTCATTTCCAAGCCATTTTTTTCTAGGCTTATTTGCTGAAGAAAAAACCAGGCAAGTGGGTCGGTACAACAGGCAAGTTCAATAACTACGTGTTTTTCTCAGATATTTTCCCACCATCCTGGGTGCTCCCCAGTACATCTCCGTGCTCTCAGTGTGAGTCATTCCACACAAATGGGATGATTCCTATGTGATAACATCACTTACTAATGCAGCTCAGTGATCAGCAGATACGAAGTCGACTGTCACTTACCTTCACTGCTTCACCACGTCACAGCAATGCTCTTCTACATGGAGTCAGGGCTTTGCTTTCAAGTTCCTTAGTTCTGCCCCCCTGGCCCTCTGTGAGGGTAGAATGAACTTCCGAGTTCCTTCTAAAGCTTGTCTATATCCAAGACTTCACCATTCAAATGAAAAGATTGTTACTTAAACTCTTCAAGTCTGAGCCATCTATTTTGGGGAACCTTGAACACTGCTCAAAAACATAGAGATATAATCCCTTTTACATTTTCCCTTTGGTCTGATTTGACTAATTAGTCAGTTATCCTTTATCATTAGGGTTGTGAGTGATTGCTGTTTCCATCAAAGGTGTTTTCTACTCTTGATCTTTAAACTTTGTGTTGCTTTTAATTATTTCAGAGATGAGAATGGGGTAGAATTACCTTTACTCTACTGTCTTTAAACCATGATTCCCTCGTAATTAGTGATTTGAACTATCATTGACCCTTCAAACGTTCTAACCATAGTGAGCACAATAGGAATGTTAGCAGGCTGTCTCTGCACTGCCGTGTGCTGTCTCTGATCAGCCGTATAGCTCTGGGACTGGAGTTAGTCTCAAAACCCTCCTCAGCCTAGCTTTCCAGCCACCTCTACCAATTGATAAAAGTAGGCACATGACAAGAAAGTCACTTGTCATTCTGCGTCTACATTTGTGGTTACTGCATAAATAAATAATTTACTTGTGAACTCCCCCTTTGTAACTTCAAACAGTGCCATTTGTCCAGTTAATCTTAGGGAAATTTTTCCAAGGACGTCACTGGTGGATCATCTTTGCTGATGTTTAGACTCCCAAAAGTTCAACTTGATTCATAGTCTTGACTTCCAACATGATCCATTGTCAGAACAAGTTTTAAAACTTCTGACTTAAAGGCACAGACACGTATCAGAGAAATTCGAGAGAGGAACATTACCAGAAGCTAACCCTAAAGCGTCTCTCCATCTGTGAGCCAGAGTCTAGTAAGTTCCACTTTCACCCACTCTTCACAGACTCTCAGGGTTTTAGCTGGAATTTATAATCTGCAAATGAATGGAACAAATTACTAAAATAAACCAAATTTCCTATTCATTCTGAACTGCTTAAGATTAGTTAAACTTCTAGCTTTGGATTTATAGCCCTTGCTCTCTGAAAAATATATGTATTTTTGGACCTCACCATTGAATGATAATCCAAAAACTTTGCATTTATTCTCTTTGTAAAGATAATTTTAAAATAAGTTGATAAGATATAAATTTGACATTTCTTGTCTTTTGGTTTCACATTTTTCTTTTTTTTTTTTTTTTTGTGGGGAAGACCAGCCCTGAGCTAACATCCAGTTGCCAAACCTCCCCTTTTTGCTGAGGAAGACTGGTCCTGGGCTAACATCCATGCCCATCTTCCTCCACTTTATATGGGATGCCGCCACGGCATGGCTAACAGGCAGTGCGTCCGCGGGCACCCGGGATCCGAACTCGCGAACCCTGGGCTGCCAAGCGCGAAGTAAACTGCTGCACCACCGGGTGGCCCCCCACATTTTTCTTATACAACAGATGGCATACATATATGTGTGTGTGTGTGTATGTATATATATATATACATACACACATCATGAAACAAGGTGCTTGATTACTTTTTCATTCATTCATATGTTCAACATACATCTATTGAATGACGACTAAGTGTCAGGTACTATTGTAAAACCTAATGATACAGCAATAACTGAAACAGACAAAAATGCCTGCTTTATTGCTGCTTACATTGCAGTGGACATCAAAGGCACTGTGAAACCAGCTCTTCAGTCACTCACCTCTTGATTCTCTAAGAGATAGCTAAGAATCCATTGGGAGGGTGAAGATGTTGCTAATGAGACTTTTTTTTTAAGAATACTGTTAGAGTGTTCCTTCATGGGAGGGAAGGGAAGCTTCCTCCTCACCTTAAGCCAATTGAAGTTTCAAAAGAACCATTTGAAAAGCTAATATGCATTCTCTGGAATTTGAGGGACATAAGGGCAAGTTTCCTGATCAATGACTGAACAAAAAAGCAAAGGTAAGTGTAAGAGCCGCCTATAGAAAAAAAAGGTTGTATCAATAGTAAGCTATACGTCCACTGAGAGCAGGGCAGAGGGGTCTGTTTTCCATGGGTCAGATACAGACCTTGTGGAATGGAGCTGACTGATAGTCAAGTTGACTAGCTGGTCATGTGTTCCACCAAAATCTCCTGCCAAGAGTGAGGCAGCCTCAATAACAGAGGGTGAAAGGTGTCCCGTGGATGCAGAAGTGGAGTGGAGGGATGAAACTGGCCACATGGAAGCAACATCGCTTGTCCCGGGAACTGCAGGTCAAGGTCTCCAGGAAAAAAAGGTGAGCCTGGGATTCCATCATGCTCCTTGGCGTCATCACCACATCATAACATTCCCAGCCCAGAGGACTCTCCTGCCTCTCACTTCTCCCTCCCCTATTCTAATATCAAAGGGCCCCAAAACCTCAACTATTAAGTGGAGAATGCACTGAAGCAACAAAAGGGAAAAGTCAGATCACACTCCACCCCCCCTTTCAATCCTCTAAGCCTGAGGCAGACCTATACTGGGGAAGAAGAGATTTTAAACTGAATGAGTTGTTGAACTTTTGATATTCGTCTGTACTGTACTTTTAATTATTTAGTGAGACGGAAAAACCTTAGGACCTGGCTGAGATTCTGTCCCAGAGGCTGGAAATAACTAATCCAAAGAACAAGTGAAAAAGAATAAAGGAGCTTTCTGCTTCACGTTACCGAGTGCAGCTCATTCCATACACCAATTAAATTAGTTCAGCTTGTCATAAGTAGGAAGAAATCCACAGTTGGGAAAACTTCTGAGTTAGACTTACTGGGAGAACAGGGTCACACAACTGCAGACTCTTGATATGAAAAGTGAAGCTCAGCAAAGCCTCCTTGACCAATTTCTAAACACCTGATGGCAATAGAAGATTAGAGAGTCATAGAAAATTAACAATATATACTCCACTATTGGGCTTCTTTCCTGAGTTTTCCAAATACTTCTAATTATTTCTATTATCCAATCTCAGGACTGGGAGGTTGTGACCCATGAACTACAGAGCTCCCTGGTGAGTAATTGTTTTTCTTTTTTTCTAAAGGTGAATTTGAGTATGAAGCCTGTAAAAAGGTTCAACTGTGGTCAAATAAACAAAGTTTCTACCACCTTTGCAATAGGATACAAAGTTCACCCAGAATAGGAGATAAATGAGTCAGAGATCAAATACAGTGGACGTTTCCAGATCAGCATGCCCTGGTAGCATAGATTCAGGAATATTGAAGACATGTCCTGAACTTATCATAGAAACAATCTTTCTGAACACATGGTGGACATCTGTGAAGCCTAAAAACAGAGAAAGTATACATGTAGGGTCTACTTCTAAAGAAGAAAATTAAGTAATAACCCTAAAGATTACAGCCTGGTCAACTTAACTTTGATACCTAGAAATACCAAATGCATCAATCATTTCACTTGCAAAATACTGAAAGATCACAGGGTGCCAGTGAATAGTAAGCAGCATGTTGGGAAGGATAAATCAGTCAGACATATGTAATATCATTCCATGACAAACTGCTAGGTAGTATTGATGGAAAGGGAAGAAAAAAGACTTTAATTCTGTTGTTAAAGGACATACTCATAAATAAAGCTGGGAAAATGTTTTCAAAGTGCATCACTATATGAATTATCAACTTATTAGAAGGCAGAACAGATGGAGTTTTATTTTCCCCTTTTCTTTCCTGGAGAAAGAACAAGAGGATGGTTAAGCCTTAATTAAATATATGGGCTGGGGGGCTCCACCAAATTTTTGTAAATTGGGATGCTGTCATTCATTCTGCAATTGGAGAAAATGTACTTTCTCCACTTTGAATACTGTAAATGTAAATATTCAAAGTCTGAAATATCCATCTGTTAATGGCTTTGCAGATGGATTTACTCTATGCTACATCAACCCAAAAAGAATCAGAAGCTAGGGGATGTTTCTCCCAAGAAATAATGAGAGAGGTTCAAGGGATTTGGAAAAAGTAAGCTAACTGGGGGAAACTAGGACAGGCTGAACAAAAATAGAGGAATTCATAGGATCTGAGTAAGTTTTTTCATACAGAGGAAATGGAAAAAAATGTAATCCATGTAGACAGAATCATAAGAGGACAGGAATTGAGTGCAGAATTCCACTGACTTTGAGATAGTTTGACCTGAAGCCAAGGAGATATATGCCCACAGGGACAGAAGAGGTCTCGAGGAAGTTACTCAAATTGTGAGAGACTATTCTATAAAGTCTTAGAATTTCCCACAAATGTTGCCTCAACTGAAACATGGCTTTGCTGTGATAATACAACTACCTCATGAATCCTTTCCACCCGTGAAAGTCATTCTTTTTCCCAGTTCCTCTCATTAATTGGGCAAGAGGAGATACAGCTCTGAATGTTCCTTGCTCCAAAGTGCTCCATCAACAACTCATGAAAGCTTTTTACCACGCTCATTACCATTACTTACAGCTCATACCACCATTCCTGATGACTTTGATCAATGCACTAGGCTTTCTAGTCATCTGATGCCCTACCCAATCCCATTCCCATTCTTATTGACTTAACACCTAGCTCCCTGGCTACAGAATTCCTCAGTTCCAATGACATCAACTAACACTTCACTTCAGTTACAAATGGCATAACCACACTTTGGATTTTATTATATAACATTGTTTCACCTCCAAATTCATAAAATCTGGGTTTCCTCTACACAACCTTCATTCCCTCACTTGTATTGAACTCTTTCTTAAACTTCATTATGATCCCTGAACCTTGGACACTAGAGTTAACAAAACTAAATTGAAATACAAACGTTCACATTTACAGGCCATATGACTTTATAAGAGTTACTCCACAAACCTCAGGCTGTTCCTTAGTATAGCAACACAGCAGCATTGCCTGATACAACTCCACTCACCATTACAAATCTATCACAACACACAAAGTGACTAAGACTGGCTACAACATTGTAAGCTAAAAATGAGAAGACAATATGACATGTCCGAGAGGAATTTCCATTAGCTGCATTGTCATTTAAAATGGATTAAGAAACATTCTTGGACTATAAATCACATTTTCCACAATCTGAATACAATATCATAGAAAACTCCAAAAAAGGGAGGAAAAGGCTTTGCCTCTCCCTCACTGTGTGTCCAATTCTGAGATACAGGGACTACGATAACCAGCAAAACAAATGACTGCCCCTCAACTATATCAGCCAAAGCCAGAATCACAAATAACCATGTTCTTTGATTTTTCCACTTTATTATTTCCTCTCTTCCTATATCTATTCAACGATGACAATCTCTAGTGCTCAATGTGATAAAAATCAGACAGGGTATCTGGAGATATACTGCATCCAATCATTCTTAGTTACCTAGGCATATCTAGATAAAAACATTATTGGGGATACCATTTTTTATATTACACTATACCATAAAAAAATTGCATCTTATGTTCTAGTAAGTCAGAGAACCCAAGAGTTAAACCAAGAAAAGATCTAATGCCAGTCCAGCAGGCCCATATGAGATAAATGTATGCTAGTCATTGTACATACTAAACTACTCATGGTAAAATACAAAGTTTAGTTTTAAAAAAGGAATTAACTTGGTATCTTCCAAGAGAAACTAAAGGATATGGTCTTTATAAAGCAGGAGATGGGAGTGATGTCAGCAGAGTGAGTTGTTCCCTTTGTCTCTCCCCTTTAAGTTACAACTAAATGGACATTCATCAACCAGCAGAGGATTCCCTGCACAGAACAACAGGATGTCTGAGAGATCCATGCAGCTATACATCTGAAGATGGGTGGACTGGATCCCTGGGAGGCACTGGAACTAGTAAGCGCACCCCTTCCCCTCCCCAGCGGCAGTGATCTAGGTCATAGGTCCTCACACAGCAGCTGGCACAACTGTAAGAGGAAGCAGGGGCAGCCCAACCCACGCCGAGGCTTTTGGAGTTGTAGCCCAGCCCACAGGAGTGCCACAGCAGCCTCACCAATGGGAACACTCCCCACTGAGAGGTGTGGCTTACCCCTGTGAGGGGGCCCCCGCCAAGCACAACAGTTTAGCTGAGATGCCCACGAGCACAGAGCTGCATGCATGAAAGAAAGCCCCCCTCCCCTCCTGCTTAGTGCAGCAGCTCAGCCAGTCTCCTACCGAGCACAGTGGTCCCACAACAGAGTGACCTGCCTGCAGAGCACAGAGGCCCTGCCTGTGCATGTGTGCATGACCTGCCAAGTGGCTGCAGCCAGCTCACAAATGCCAAGAAGTCCTACCAGTACAACTTCCAGCAGACGGGGTGGGATCAGAAAACACAGCCCCTGCTCCCCACCCAGCAGTGGCAGATAGAATCTGTGACCTGATACTACCACAAAGGTGCCAGCAAAGGATCAATATATCAAACACCATGAAGAACTACAGTAACACTTCAGAGCAGAAGGAGAATGACAAGTATCCAGAAACCAATCCTAAAGTCACAGAAATGTACAATCTAAATGACAGAGAATTCAAAATAGTTGCCGTAAAGAAACTCAATGAGTTACAAGAAAACTCAGAAAGACAGTTCAATGAGCTCAGGAATAAAATTAATGAGCAGAAGGAACACTTCACCAACAAGATTGGAACTCTAAAAAAAAAAAAAAAACAGAAATTCTGGATGTAAAGAACACAATTAATAAGATAAAAAATAATCTAGAAACCATAAAAAATAGAACTGACATTATGGAGAACAGAATTAGTGATTTATGAGATAGATATATAGAAATGTTTCAGGTGGAGGAGGAGAGAGAACTAAGATTTAAAAAAAAAATGAAGAAACTTTTTGAAAAATATCCAACTCAATTAGGAAAAGCAATGCAAAAATTATAGGTATCCCAGAGGGAGGAGAGAGGGAGAAAGGAGCAGAGAGCTTCTTCAAAGAAATAGCTGAGAACTTCCCAAACCTGGGGAAGGAACTAGACTTACCAATACATGAAGCCAGGGGCCGCCTGGTGGCGCAGCGGTTTAGTCCGCGCTTGGCAGCCCAGGGTTCGCCAGTTCGGATCCCGGGCCCCCGCCGATGCACTGCCTGTCAGCCATGCCGTGGCGGCGTCCCATATAAAGTAGAGGAAGATGGGCATGGATGTTAGCCCAGGGCCAGTCTTCCTCGGCAAAAAGGGGAGGAGTGGCAACAGATGTTAGCTCAGGGCTGGTCTTC
Organism: Tapirus indicus; assembly: GCA_031878705.1. Taxonomy (NCBI): domain Eukaryota; kingdom Metazoa; phylum Chordata; class Mammalia; order Perissodactyla; family Tapiridae; genus Tapirus; species Tapirus indicus. Next base: position 83,288,780 of record CM062922.1, read on the forward strand.
CCCACAAAAAAAAAAAAAAAAAAAACAAATACATGAAGCCAGTAGAACTCCTAATTACATCAATATGAAAAGACCTTCTCTGAGGCATATATTATTAAAGCTGGCAAAAGTCAATGACAAAGAAAAATATAAAGCAGGAGATGAAGCCATGAAGAAAAACTAAATTGAAATAAAGGAAGAGATAAAAGGAAGACAACTGAAATAAGAGCATGCGAGGAAATCCAAAATGCAATGCAAAATTAAAATTCACATCTGAGATGGTAAAGGAAAGAACAAGTACTACAGAAACTTGAATCAGCTAATTTAATCCAACAATAATAACAAGGATGACACTTCCTGACCACATGAGGTTCATCCTAGGAATTCAAGGCTATTCCATTATTCAAATAACAATCAATGTAATCATTACATGAACAGACTAAAGAAAAATCATATGATCATCTCATTAGATACAGAAAAATCAATGAACAAAATTCAACATCCATTCATGATAAAAACTCTCAGCAAGCTAAGAATACAGGAGAACCTCCTTAACCTAATAAAAGGCATCTACAAAACATCTACCACTTTCTCACCTCTCTTATTCAATATCATGTTGAGTGGTGAGAGACTGAATGTTTTCTCTGAAGATCAGGAAAAAGGCAAGGTGTCATCCCTCACCACTTCCATATAGCATCATACTGGGAATCCTGGCCAGTGCAATAAGGCTAGAAAAATAATAAAAAGGCATAAAGATTGAAAAAAAGAAATAAAACTGTCTCTATTCACACATGCCATGACTGTCTAGAAAATTCCAAAGAACCTACAAAACATCTCTTAGAACTAAAAAGTAAATTTAACAGGGCTGGCCCTGTGGCACAGCAGTTTAGTTTGCTCTTTGGCAGCCTGGAGTTCACAGGTTCGGATCCCAGGCACCCACCGATGCACTGCTTGTCAACCATGCTGAGGCGACGTCCCATATAAAGTAGAGGAAGATGGGCACGGATGTTAGCCCAGGGCCAGTCTTCCTCAGCAAAAAGAGGAGGATTGACAATGGATGTTAGCTCAGGGCTGGTCTTCCTCACACACAAAAAAAGTAAATTTAACAGGGTTTCAGAATTCAAAGTGAATATAAAAAAGTAAATCATATTCTGATATATCAACAGTGAAAAACTGGAATTTCACAATAAAAATACCAGTGACCATATCACACAAAAAAAGAAATACTTAGGAATAAATCTAACAAAATAAGAATAGGTTTTATGTCTTTAAAACTATAAATCATCAATTAAAAAAAAATCAAAGACCAGGGCCAGCCCAGTGGCGTAGTGGTTAAGTTCATGCACTCTGCTTCTGTGGCCTAGAGTTTGCAGCTTGAGATGTCAGGCACAGACCTACGCACTGCTCATCAAGCCATGCTGTGGTGGCATCCCATCTACAAAATAGAGGGAGATGGGCACAGATGTTAGCTCAGGAGGAATCTTCCTCAGCAAAAGAGGAAAATTGACAATGGATGTTAGCTCATGGCCTATCTTCTTCACAAAATAAAATCAAAGACCGAAATAAATGGAAAGATTTACCACAGTCATGAACTGGAAGAGTGAATCTTGTTAAGATACCAATTCTTCCCAATTTGATATATAGGTACAATGCAATCCCACTAGATATCCCAGCAATGTCTTAAATATCTTACTTTTGCAAGTTTTACAAAAATATGTGACCATGTGAACACATTGTCCAAAGCATCAGAAGGGGCATATATAAGTGGGAATCTCTGAATCTGAAGCTTCATTAGGGTAAATCATCCTCTGGTAAGCATGACACTTAATTCTGAAACACTAACAACATCCTCTTTAGAGAGAATAAAGGAATGCCTGCTATAACCTTACTATATAACGTTGTTCTAGATGTCTTGTACATAAAGCAACAATAATGACAGTGTATTCAATGTTTATTGTGTATCATGCACTACACTATGCATTTCACATGGATTATTTCATTTAATCATTACAACCACCTCATAAGGTGGGGACTATGATAACACTCTTCAGATGCAGAAACTGAGGCTTACAGTGGTTGCTAATTGCCCAAAGGTGCATAGTTAGTAAATGTCAGTTTGTGTAAACTCTGTGCTCTTAGTAGCTATACTTTGTAATGCAAGAAAGATAAATGAAATAAAATTAACGGAAGAAGAATATTTTATTTTTTGTATTACATATTTTTCCTGTAACTTGAAGGGGATTTTTTTCTAATATATTTTCTAGATCTAAAGGAAAATCATCTATGTTTACACTTATTCTAGAGAAAACCACCTTACTCATCTCTCCAATAATTTTATGTTGGTGCTCTAGGGTATAGTTGTAGACAAATGCATCATCTGAAAATAGAGATGAGTGCAGGTATTTTTTCCCATGTAGACAATTCTATAGAAATAATGGGAAAATATATTAGAACTATTATAACTAATAAAGAGATTCATTAAAGTGGGATATACAATACAAATTAAAAGATTTTTTTTTTTTTTGAGGCAGATTGGCCCTGTGCTAACATCTGTTGCCAATCTTCCTATTTTTTCTTTCTTCTCCCCAAAGCCGCAGACATGGTTGTGACCATAGTTGTAGAGTTTTTGCTCTTCTATATGGGACGCTGCCTCAGCATGGCTTGATGAGCAGTGAGTAGGTCCGTGCCCAGGATCCGAACTGGTGAACTCTGGGCCGCCAAAGTAGAATGTGTGAGCTTAACTGCTATGCCGCCGAACCAGCCCCCCAAATATTTTTTTAAAACATAGTTTTCCTCAAAGCCAACAACAAACAGTGAAAAAATATAATAGGGACATGTAGTTCTTAGAGTAGCAATAAAATATACCTAGGAATAATGCATGATATATGAAAAGCCTATGTAAAAAAATGTCATATATTTAATCAGCTACATTAAAAAACCTACAAATAAATGACCTTACATAATAATTGTGAAGTTTGAATGCTACAAAGTTGTCAATTCTTCCCAAATCACTGTATGAGTTTAATTCCAACCTAATAAAAGACTCAAAGTGGTTTATCAGTTTTCTTGTTTGAAATTTTTGGAGGTGATACATTCTCAGTGTTCAACATATCAAAGATACCATACAATGGATCAAAAAACCTAAATATAAGAGTGAAAACTATAAAACTCTTAGAAGAAATCATAGGGGAGAAGTTTTACGATATTGGATTTGGCAATGATTTCTTAGATGTGACAGCAAAAGCACAGGCAACAAAAGTAAAAATAAATTGGACTATGTCAAAATTAAAAAATTCTGTGCACCAAAGGACACAATAAATAGAGTAAAAAGGCAACCTATGAAATGGGAGAAAATATTTGCAAATCATTTATCTGATAAAGGGTTAAGGTCCAGAATATATAAAAAACTCCTACAACTCAACAACATAAAAACAAAAATTTGATTAAAATGAGCAAAGGGCTTGAAAAAACATTTCTCAAAAGAGATATGCAAATGGCTAACAAGCACATGAGAAGATGTTCAACATCACCAATCATTGGGGAAATGAAAATCAAAACCACAGTAAGATACTACCCATTAGGATGACTATGTAGCAAGTGTTGGCAAGGATGTGGAGAAACTGGAACCCTTGTGCATGGTTAGTGGGAATGTAAAATGGTACAGCTGCTATGTAAAACAGTATGGTGTCTCCTCAAAAAATTAAAAGTATAATTACCATATGATCCAGCAATTCCACTTCCGCATTTCTGCCCCAAAGCATTGAAAACAGGGTCTTGAAGAGATATTTGTACACACATATTTATAGCAGCATTATTGACAATAGCCAGGAAGTGGAAGCCACCCAAGTGTCCATTGATAGATGGATGGACCAAGAACATGTGGTATATACACACAATGAAATATTATTCAGCTTTTAAAAGGAAGGAAATTCTGATATATGCTACAACATGGATGAATGTGGAGGACATTATATTAAGTGAAATAAGTCAGTCACCAAAAGACAAATTCTGCATAATTCCACTTGTATGAAATATCTAGAGTAGTCAAATTTATAGAAACAGAAGTAAAATTGTGGTTGCCAGGGGCTGGGAGAAGGGGGAAATGGGCAGTTGTTGTTTAATGAGTATAAAGAGTTTCAATTTTGCAAGATAAAAAGAGTTCTGGGAATTGGTCATACAACCATGCAAATATACTTAACACCACTGAACTGTACACTTAAAAATGTTAAGATGGGAAATTTTGTTATCTATTTTTTACAATAATTTAAAAAATTTAAAACATACAAACACAAGGTTCAACATATCAAAGATACCAAATGGTGGACTAAAGACTTAAATATAAAAGCTAAAACTATAAAACTCTTTGAAGAAACCATAGGGATAAATCTTCATGACTATGAACTGGGCAAAGGTTTCTTAGATATGACAGAAAAAGAACAAGTAACATAAGAAAAAAATAGATAATTTGAACTTCATCAAAATTAAAAACTTATGTATATTAAAGGATGCTAACAAGAGAGTAAAAAGACAACCCACAGAATGGGAGAAAATATTTGTAAATCATATATCTGATAAGGTCTAGAATCCAGAATATATAAATTACTCTTACAACTCAACAACAAAAAGACAAACAATCCAATTTTGTAAATGGTAAAAGATTTAAATAGACATTTCTCCAAAGAAAATATATAAATGTCAAATAAGCACATGAAAAGATGGTCAACACATTTAAGCCATTAAGGAAATGAAAATTAAAGGAATAATGAGCTATCCTATGTATCCTACACCCTATCAGAAAAACTAAAATATTAAATAGTGACAACACCAAACAATGGTGAGGATGTGAAGAAACTGGATCACTCATACATAGCTGGTGAGAATGTAAAAATGGTAAAGCCACTCCGGGAAACAGTTTATCAGTTTCTTATAAAACTAAATGTGTGATTATCTTACAACCCACCAATTTCATTCTTAGGCCTCTATCCTAAGATACGTAAAATTATATTCACACACACACACAAAATTGTACATGGATGTTTATAGCTGTTTTATTTGTAATAACCAAAATCTAGAAACAACCCAGATGTCCTTCAATGGGTAAATTGTTAAACAAACTGGTACATCTATATTATGGAATATTATTGAGCAATAAAAAGAAACAAACTATTGATAACAAACAGAAAAATTTGGATGAATCTCAAGGGAATTTTGATGAGTGAAAAAAGCGAATATCAAAAGATTATGATTTCATTTATAAAGCATTTTTAAAATGACAAAATTATAGAGATGGAGAACAGATTAGTAATGTTCTAATCACCAGATGTTGGGTGATGAGGTGAAGGAGGGAGGGGTTGGTGGCTATAAAAGGATAACATAAGGGATTCTTGGATGGAATTATTTTGCATCTTGACTGTAGGTGGTAATCACACAAATGTATACATGTAATAAAATTGCATAGATCCAATTACACACACACACACAAATGACTGTGTAAAACACGTGAAGTCTTAATAAGGTCAATAGATTATATTAAAGTCAATTTCTTGGTTGTGACATCATGCTATAGCTATGTAATTTGTGTGGTCCCTGGACCAGCAGCATTACCTGGAAGTCGTTAGAAACACAAACTCTTGGGCTTGACTCTAGACCTACTGAATCAAAAACACTAGGTTGGGACCCAGCAATCTCTTTTTACAAGCTCTTAGTTGATTGAGCTGAATGTGAAAGATTAATAACCATTGCTTCAGCTTTTAAGTTGCTGAACCCCTGGAAACCACATCTGGACCAGATAGAAAGAATTGTTTATCATCCAGAGATCAAGGTTTTCAAGCTGGAAGCAGTAATTGCATGAGACTTTGGGGTTGTTGAACTTAGGGAAAAGAAGACTGTGTGCATGAACAAGGATAAAGGGTGCTACCAGATGATGAGAGAAGTCCTGCATGGGAACCAGTGCAACACTGGAAGTTTTTGGAGATGGTGGAGCTGCAGATCAGCTTGAAGAACTATGGCCCTCAGAAGGACAAAAGGCTTCTTGGGCACCATTGGGCTTAAGTCCATTCCCTGCCCCCAAGTTCTCGACGTGCGTCCTGGAAGACCAGCAGCACTGTGAGGAATCTCTAGTCAAGCAGATCCCATAGATCCTGGACCCAGGGCCTGAATAAGCCTGGCAAGATCCCTTCCTTGCTGACCCACAACGAGAACATCGAGCCCAAAGTGGATGAAGGTCCACAATCAAGTTATGAATGAAGAAGGTGCTGTGTCTGGCCGTGGCCATTGGCCACGTGAAGATAGCAGATGATGAGCTTGTGTACAACATTCACTTAGCTATCAATTTCCTGGTGTCATTGCTCAAGAATTGGCAGAACTTCTGGGCTTGATACAACAGACAGTACCTTGGGCAAGCCACAGCCCTGCAGTAAGGTACAACTTAATAAACTCTAGCGCCACCATAAAAAAAAAAAGGATAAAGGGATGTAGAAAAATTGTATAGCCATAGGGATGGACTCCATTTGTCAGCTCACCTGACTTTTTCTCCCTTCCCACCTTCTGGTCAGGAATGGCCATTTGACCCTCTCCTGGCCAATGAGATGTAAGTGGAAATCTGCTGGGGTTCCCAGGAAAGCTTGCTTTCTTGATCCAAGTGTTGCCCATTTCCTTTTTAGATCTAGTGAGTCCACACCTAGGGGGTCTGTTACCACCCAAAAGGAGGGCTCATCTGCCCACCACAAGACATGCCAATAGTCAAGAAGCAAGGTGTAGAAGAGAAAAGAATTTTTATTACAGCTTGCCAGCAAGAGGGAAGATGGCTGACTAATGTCTGAAAGAACCATCTTACAGAACAAAGACTGCAGGCCAGTTATATGGGGGAGCTGGTCTCCGGGTGGGGGAGGTGTCTGGTCTCTGGGTAGGGGAGGCATCTGATCTTAGTTTCTGATAGTCTTTTGTTTTACTGGACATGCATCAGAGACTGGAGCAACATCTTATACCCAGATATTTCAGTTGTCATTGATGATGGCTATCAGCATAGGCTCTGTTTGGGGGGGGGGGGGTCAGCACATTCCAAAAGAACTCAAAAGAACAAAGTTGTCATCTTATTGCAGCTGGGAGTTACCTGCACAAGCAGGGGTCATAAAATCTACAGAGCTGTTAGATCTCCTCGAGGGTGCATATCCGGCTGGGTTAGTTAGTCAGAGGTCATTCAAAGTTACAATAGGGTTTCTTTTCTACGACATGGCTTCCCTTATGTCAATTTTGTCTTGAGCCAGTATCAGGTCTATCCTAAGAAAATAATCAGATATGTGTATAAAGATTTAGCTCATGATGTTCATTCATCATTGTCTATTTATTGGAAATAACCTTAATGTTCAAGGATAGGAGAGTACAAAATAATAATTTTTGATGTTTTCACAAGATGGAATTTTTGTGGCCATTATGGATGATTACTAAGAATTTTGATGACATGGAAATACTTATTAAGTGAAAAGTCAGAATGAGAAGCTATATACATATTTGATAAACAATTTTATACATATATATTCAATATATACAAACTTTAAAACAATTTAGCTTAAAACTAAGTGTATTTTATTAATCTTTTGAGGTAGGGGTAAGGATTATTCTTTAAGCATTATTTAAATGACTGGAGTTTCAGTTCTTCTTTCTTACATAAAGCATACTGATAACGATTTTTAATGTGCAGCCAAGATTGAGAACCATCTGTATACTCTGTGTAGTGGGGGGGGGGGGGGGGGTGTGTGTGTGTGATTTTTTTTTTTTACATGTAAGAACAGTCCAAAATGTTAACAAAGGTAAAACTGGATATAATTCCCCCATTATAATGCATTTTATATTTTTGTGTACTTTTATAATTTTCTACCCCATAAGCATTATACTTCCAGAAAAAAAATAATTTTTTTAATTTTAAAAAGGGAAGAGAAATAATTCAAACTCACGCTAGACCAACACAGAGCCAGAGAAGCAGGTCAAAGAGTGAAACAAGCTACTTGAGGGGTCTAAAATACCTGCCTTCCAATGGTAGCATCTCCTCTTCCTGAGGCTCCAGTTTAGAGATTAACAGCTACATGCCTGTTTACTTGCTCCTCCATTGGTCCAAACAATGGAATTAGACTAATTTACTGAGTCATTCCAAATATTATAAAAATTAAAAATTATGTATACATACATATATATATATACACACACACAAAGAACAAATATAAGTTTCTTTTATTCACACATACCTTTTTCTACAACGTGAGATAAATCCTTTCACTAACCCATGTTTTTGCCTTTGGTAGCCTCTATTTTAAGATTCACAGAAAGCAGAAAATAAAAAACACATTGGGGGTGCTGGCCCAGTGGCGCAGCGGTTTAGTTCACGCTTGGCAGCCCAGGGTTCGCGGGTTCGGATCCCGGGCGCCTGCCAATGCACTGCTCGTCAGCCATGCCGTGGCGGCATCCTATATAAAGTGGAGGAAGATGGGCATGGATGTTAGCCCAGGGCCAGTCTTCCTCAGCAAAAAGAGGAGGATTAGCAACGGATGTTAGCTCAGGGCTGGTCTTCCTCACACACACACACGCAAAAAACCACATTGGGAAAAAAATAGCTCTTCAAGGAGTGGTATGATCAATGCTCTTGCCACGCACTACTGTTACTGCCCAAGAAGGGGGTTCATCTGCCCACCGCAAGACATGCCAATAGTCAAGAGGCAAGGTGGTAGGAGAGAAAAGACTTTATTACAGCTTGCCAGCAAGAGGGAAGATGGCTGACTCATGTCCAAAAGAACCATCTTACAGAACAAAGACTACAGGTTAGTTATATTTGGGGTTGGTCTCCAGGGGGGGAGGCATCTGGTCTCAGTTCCTGACAGTCTTTTGTTTTACTGGATATGCATCAGGGAGCGGAGCAATGCCCTACACCCTGATCTCTTGGTTGTCATTGATGATGGCTATCAGCATAGACTCTCGGCTGAGGGGTCATCACACTCCTGAGGAACTCAAAAGAACAAAGTTATTAACTTATAGCAGATGGGAGAGGCCATAAAACCCACAGAGCATGTCTGGGCTAGTTAATCAGAAGTCATTCAAAGTTATAATAGGGTTTCTTTTCTACAGTATGGCTTCCCTTATGTCAGCCTTGTCTTGAGCTGGTATCACTACCTCTCAGCTCCATATCCACTTAGAAGATGTGATACAGCAGGAGAAACCAGACCCTAAATATTCTATCAGATGGTTTTCAAACAGTTCATGATTCTAGAATTCAAATGAGATTTTTTATTTTAGAATAAGGGTTTAAAACCACTAAAATTCAGAAGTTTCCACTGCAGAGCTGGTGATAATGACTGATGGTTGAAGCAGCAACCATCATGCCCAAGACAACTCTGCAGCCGTAGCCAATTCATTTAATGACCACAGGAGGAAGCCCTTTGTTTCCCTTCCTCCCTGAGAGTCTCCCTACTCCAGTAGAGTCAAACTTAGAAGGAATGAAGCACGTTGTCTACTTTTTACCACTGATAGAATATAGAAAATATATTGAATAGAATATATAATTTCTAAAATGAGCTATGTTGATGAATTTTTTAAAACACTGAGTTTTGAGATGACTTGTGGGAAATCAAGATAAGTCCATCACTACTGGATACAGAACACAAACCGGAATTTCAAAAGAAAGGAAGAGATAAGGAGATATTTACTACTATGCATGCCTAATAGACTTAGGATTCTACATTGATTTATATAGCTCTCCAGAGCCACACAATTCAGCTGGTTGTTTATTGAACTCTTCTGTTCTTTTTAGAAATATGACCTCAAGTTTTTGAATGGCTACATGGCCAAAAAATACCTAGCTTTTGAGGAAGTATAAATTCAGTTTGTTAACAGGCACATTATTTTTAGAAAATAATTACAATTTTGCAAACTTTCAAGGCAGATGTAATTGAAGTTCCCTGAAGGCCGAATGGTTGCTGCCACAGTGTGAGTCATGGCAACCAATAAGATTGAAGGCCATTTTTCCAAGACCAGGGCTCTCTCAGAAGCCCAATCACCCAATCCTTGGCTGATGCTTCTGACAAGGCTTAGATTTGCCAGGGGATTTATGAGACTAGTTAACTAGAAAATCTTTCAGTCAGCTAAATTCAGTATGCCTTCTATCCCTGTTCTGCTTGGTCTCTGACTAGGAGGCTCCTCTGGTAATCGATGCCTTCGGGTACTGCTCCTAGCTTCCTCCATGCTGACCCAATTCCTAATGCTACCTTTTCTCACAAACCTTTCAACTGTGCTCTCTGAAACCTCCAGGCCATGGAAAACAATCTTTTTTATTATCAACACTTAATGTTCCTCATGGACGTTTCTTCTCTTGAGGCCTTCTCAAATGGTGCTTCTCACATCCCACTAACCCCTAAATTGTGTGTAGAATTAGTGTTCTCCTTACTCCTCAATGTTATTTGAAGACCTCTTTTTCTTCACCCCAATGTAACACACCTCTTTGTGTAAAGTGATCAAGCGATGTTGGTATGTGTTAATGATAAAAGGTGGTATATAAGGATAATGCCAACTTCAGGAGAAGGGTGTAGCCTTCTTTTGAATGTATTTACTATTTTTCATCTTTCTATCCTCCCAACTAGTTTGTAAAGTATATATTGTTTCCAGTTTTTTTAATCACTATGCTAGAGATTACAACATGCATCCTTAACTCCCTGAAGTCTGATAACTGATCATTTTAACCTCTTCCAGGACAATGCAAAGGCCTGAGAACACATCAACTACATTTACTCTCATTCCAATTTACACGTTTATTGCTGTCATGTATTTTATTTCTCTAGCTAGCTAGCTAAATTTTAAACACCATAAGACAGTTTTTTTATTGTTTTATACAATGTTCTTTTAAATTTTCTCCTTTCATTGCTCTTCATTTCTTTCTATATCTCTGACCTTTATCCAGGGTCATTTTCCTTCAATCTAAAGAATACCCATTAGAATTTCCCTTTTGTGTGATTAACTTGTTTCTGTTTATCTGAAAATTTCTACATTTTTTCTTATTTACAAAGGATTCTCTCACTCTGTAGAGCCTTCTAGATTGGCTGTCATATTTTTGATCACCTTGAAGATATCATTCCACTGTTTTCTGGTCTCTATTGTTGCCATTGAGAAGTTGGCTATAAATCTGGTATTCTTTTAGGTAGTTTGCCTCTTCTCTCTAGCTGCTCTAAAAGATTTTCTATTTGATGTGTTTTATGCAAACATTTGTAAAGACAATGGCTGAGATTTTCTAGAACTGATGAATTACATCAATACACAAAAGCCCAATGAGTCCCATGCTAGATAATAAAAATACACATCTAGACACTTTATAGAGTGATTGCAAAACGTCACCTTTTATATTGTTTGTTTTATGATATTTTTAGATGATGCTTTTATATATTTGTGTGTATATTCTGTATATTTTTAGTTGTCTCCAGTGGGAGGGTTTGTCCAAATTACCTAGCCAGTTATTACTGGACTTTCTTGTCTGTAATTAAACTCATCTTAGTGAGGGGAAGTAATTTAAACTTTCCAACTGACGACATCCTTGTCTCTTCAGCTTTAAAACAGTAAATTCAGTCGCTTTTGGAAAAATTTTGTCTTTGGGGGTAAATATTGAGTGCTTTAGAATTTCTCCCCACCCCATCTATCTGAGATGTAATCAAGTGTGTTTGAAAGTTTATAAATCTTTAAAGAAATGAGGGATGTGCCTTGAGTCCATGTGTATGACCTTAGTTAGCAACTCTGAAACTCACTGGCCTCCAATATTGAAATCCATGGGTAATGAATCACTTGGTCTGTTTTCTAGATACAATCAGGGCCTGAGGGCTCCAACTGAGCTCCCTCTAGGGCTGCAGATTCTCTGAGTCTCAGCCACATCTTCCATCTTGCCCTCAGATTAAACCACTAACCCAGGAGAGTCACCTGGGCTACAGAGTCACGTGTTCCTTGCCAAGGTGGCCCCATAGCAGGCCCACCTGTTCGCTACTCAACTATCTTCTGTGTCCCCCACGTGAAATACACTGGGCTTTCTCAATCTTCTGAACTCCACACAAGCCATGGGGACCCTATCTTTTACAATGCTCCTCTCTTGCTCCTGAGTCATTTTAGCTGTGGTCCTATCTGAATGTCGGTCAAATTGGAGGTGCTTCTCTTATCCACTGGGTATGCCTAGGAAAGCAGGTCACCAGCTCTGATGTCCTCTGATTTCCCTATGCCCATCTAAATGTACCATCATTTCTTTCTTTCTTTTTTTTTTTTTTTGAGGGAGACTGGCCCTGCACTAACATGTTGCCAATCTTCCTCTTCTTTTTTTTCTCCCCAAAGCCCCATTACATAGTTGTGTATCATAGTTGTAGAGTTGTAGCTCTTCTATATGGGACACCGCCTCAGCATGGCTTGATGAGCGTATCACCACTTCTTGTGATCCCCAAAGTTTGGCCCTGAGAGGGGGATATATGAGGATGCTAACTTCTGACCTCACCCAACATTTTTTCCTCTCCAAATCTTTTACATAGAAACCTTCCTCCTCTTTCTGACTAGTGCATACTTTCCAGCCTTAAATCCTAAGTTTTCTCCATCTTACACTTATGATAGAACTCCTATTCAATGCTCTAAGCTTTGCTTTTGATAATAAAGGGAAGAGTTTGTTTGTTTAGAAATCTTTTTTCACACTTAATGAATTCTTGCCATCAGACTAGTGTTTCACTTAAGGCTTCAAAGAAGTCAGATATGAAACTTCAAGTTGATTGACTACTTTGTTCTGGATGGAATCTGCCCTGTCCCTGAAGGGGAACCACTTCTGGGCAACGAGAATTACAATTGATGAGAATACATCTGAAAATAGTTCAAATGTAGTGAGCTCAATAATTTGATAACTACCATTGAGATGTGCAAAACATGAAAGTTTCTTTTATTTTCCATAAGGGATCCAGTGTTGCTCTTGGGTAACCATCCCAGTGAGTGGTGCAGGAAGACAAGGAGAGGATAAACTAGTCAGCTTAAAGTAGTTCATTCTCTTCTGATTTAAAATATTCTCTTTCGGTTTAAAATATCTCATTTACCTTTTCTCTGCTCCTCTTCCCAAAATGCAAGCTCTGGATTTAGTGGAAAGCTTAGACATCTTCAAGCAGCAGAGTGCGGTGTGGGGAATGGTTCTAGATGTTGCCACATCAAAATGAGACAACCACTTCAGAGTGAAATCTACAGAATGAATTTGCCAAATAGATAGATAGCCAGAGACAGTGCTAAGATCCTAAAGGATCCAGAATTTCCTACATGCCCTGTGGAAAGATGTAGAATGTAACTGATGAGTGACGTTGCCAAGGGATTGGTACAGAAGAGGCAAAGCAAAAAATGTGGTTTGAGAAACTCTGGGCAGACTGCCTCAAGAGGAGTCACATAGAAGTCTTAGCCAGATCTCAGAGGGTGAGAAGCACCAACAAAGACTGAAGAAAGGCCTACTCACGTGAAGCTGGCCAAACTCCCCATCAATAATCCCCATACTGAGAGAGCAGACCAGGAGTTTCACCAGAAGCAGAGCTCAACAGCTGAGGCCACTAAAGAGCCAGGGCAATGCCTTCCCCTACCCCATCACCAAACAGTGCAGAAGTTTTCAAGACAACTATATCCAGACATTATCTTGGGGAAGAAGAGGGGTAAGGAAATCAGCAAAACTAAGCATTTACCCAGAAGGGAGAGTTTTAAAGAAAAGAGACTCTCATCTTGAAGGGAATGACATTTTTCTAATTAGCAAGTATACATTTAATTTTCTATCACTCATTGGGATGTAAGTTCATGAAAATGTTTGGATAACTTATAGAAAATAAAGAAACTATAGGTTTTATAAAATTTGAACCATAGTATATAAATTTCAATATCATTCCATGTTTTTCAAATTTATTGAGTTGCAAAATATTTGCTTATAATTTCTTTCATTTTTTTTCCACATCTATTGTTCCTCTTTCCTCATCCTGAGTTTTGTGTTTTTACATTTTCGTGCTCATTTCTTCACAGGTTAAACAAGTGGGTTTTCTATTTAATAAGGTTTGCTTTCAAGGAATTAGTTCTTAGATTATATATTTATTCTTTTTTCTAATTTATTAATTAGTACTTTTATCTTTACTTGTTCTTTCTGTTTTCTTTAGCTTTACCTAATTGTTCTTCTCTCAACATCTGAGTTCAATATTAATTTGATTCATTTTAATTATTTCTCATCTGATAATGAAAGTACTTAAAGGTATGCATTTTCTTTTGAGTCTAACTTTTTCACATAAGGATATGAAGAAAAATTTATTTCATTCCCAATCAGTTGAACCTTATTTGTACCCACTCTTATAAATAACAATATGAATTTTTTTTGCATCATAATCAAAGAATACAGTCTGTATTATTTTTATAGTTTGGATTTATTCCAGTTTCTTTGTAACCTGGTATATGGACAAAATTTGTAAATATTTTATGAATGAGAAGAAACTGCATCATTTGTTTGCTAGGTTTAGAGGTGAAGAAATGCATATCAATTAAATTAATCTTATTAATTCAATTTTTATTTCCTTTTGGCTTTACATGTTTTTTGTCTATCATTCAAGGATTAGAGAGGTTGGATAAAGTTTTCAGTAACTTTTATATTTCTGTGCATTTTTTCTATACTTCTGAAAAGAATCTTTGGGTTCATACATTTCAGTTATGTCTTCATTTTGGATTATATCTGTTACCATTATAAGTGATATTTTCCCTTCTCTGAATTCAACTTTTTCTGTCATTATGATCACAAAGTTTTTTAAATTGCATTTTTGCACAGTCTTTTTTGCATTTCTTGGCACACTCATTTTCAATTTCTCAGAGTCACTTTTTAAAAATATTTTCTATAGATAGCATGTAGTAGGGTTTACATGTTTTTTTGGTGAGTATGTGAGGAAGACTAGCCCTGAGCTAACATCTGTTGCCAATCCTCCTCGTTTTTGTTGAGGAAGCTTGGCCCTGGGCTAATATCTGTTGCCAATTCTCCTCTTTTTTGCTGAGGAAGCTTGGCCCTGGGCTAACATCCGTGCCCATCTTCCTCTACACTATATGGGACACCGTCACAGCATGGCTTGACAAGTGGTGCATCAGTCCGAGCCCAGGATCTGAAACTGCGAACCCTGGGCTGCCAAGGCAGATCGCGTGAACCTAACTGCTACGCCACCGGGCCGGCCCAGGGTTTACATGTTTTTACTTGATCTGAGTATCTTTTCCTTTATTAGATAATTTTACCCCTTTTAAGTTGTATATGTGCATATGTGTGAGTCCAGAGAGTGGGTCCTAATTCTTTATTATAATTTCATAACTTTCATTTTCATGCTTCCTTAATATTTTCTTCAATTTATAATTCTTATTATGTAGTTTCTATTTGCTTGCTCCCTACCCCATCCTCTGCCAAAGGAATTTAGAAATAATAACCTGATTTTTGTTCTTGTTTTTTAACTAAAGGTAACCTGTATGATTTTAAATAGATTCATGTATATATATTTCTCAGTCAGCTAACTTTAGAAACAAAACAGTATAGATTTAATACTTCTCAATTTTTGGTCATGTTCTGAGATTTTTGTGTCATTCTTGTCTTGTCAAATTATTATTTTTGCATCATATAGCTTTTGTTTCAATAATCCTAACAATTGCCATCTGTTTTGTTCTAAAAAAAATTTCTGCTTTACTGGATTTAATGTTGACAATTTATTTTTCATACTACATCTTCTCCAGTTATGCAAGATTTCTGTTTTGTTTTATCCTTTGATAAGCTGGATTACAAATTCAAGTAGTATTTTCAGATATTATATTTTAAAGACTTTCTTTCTGTTACCATTGCACATTGAAGACAACTCAGCTAGATATAGAAGGGTCACGTATCAATCAGTCAAGTATCAGTCAATAAATTATTCTCAAGTACTCACATTGCACCAGATACTAGGAATACAAAAATGATCCCTGCCCTCACAGGGATGACATTGAAAAAGCAATTTCAAGGGAGTTAAATATTACCTAAGTGGTATACAGGGCCAAAGGAATATAGAATAAAGTGATTCAACCTCGTTTAGATTTAACCCAGTTTAAAGGGTGAGGAAAATATTCTTGAAGAAGAAAGATTTAAGTTGAGACCTGAAGGATAATTAGGAGTAGCTGGTGAAGGATGAGAAGGCAGGTGGTAGAAGAACAGGTGGATGGTACAGTTTATACAAAAGGCTAAGGGGGAGAGAGGAGTGGACATCCCAGATGAAGCAATAAGGGGTACATTATCCATAGGGCATTTAAAATAAAATATAACAGCTACTAGGGGCTGGCCCAGTGACATAGTGGTTGGGTTTGCACGCTCCTCTTCAGCAGCCTGGGGTTCACCAGTTTGGATCCTGGGCACAGACCTGTGCACTGCTCATTGGGCCATGCTGAGGTGGTGTCCCATATGGAGCAACTAGAAGGATGGAGCAACTAGAAGGATGGAGCAACTATGACATACAACTATCTACTGGGGCTTTGGGGAGAAAAAAAAGGAAAAAAGGAGGATACATGGTAATAAGTGTTAGCTCAGGGACAATCTTCCTAAAAAAAAAAAAAGCACAAATGCAATGTATAAAAAAAATAATAAAAAACAAAAACCTACTAAAAGTCAGTCTACTTTTTATTAGCAGCATGGGTCAGCCATTCTAAACAATACCAGTGATAAAATACTTCTCCCCAGACTTCTGCTTTCAGTTGGGACATGTAAAGAGCTTAAAAGTTGTCACTTCTATACTTAAAACCAGAAAATGCTGGGCAAATTGAAAATCAATTATTTTTCTTGGACTCATTAGAGAACTGAAGTTGCAAGACAAATCACCGCCCCTAATTCTGGAGAGACAAGCTCATTCAGAGACACAACTGCAATCTTACCTGAAGCATAATTTGCTGGAGTCATAAACTGGTAGAAACATTTAAATGGTTATTTTGACAAACTGCCAGAGTCTGAGCGTGGACTGTCATGAGAGTGTGAAAATCCTGGGGACTGTAGTCTTGCGGGGACTCCCACATTTTCATGGGTTTTACTTCCAGTAACCCCACTAGGTTCTCATGGGTGAAGATCGAAGAAAGATCCCCTGTGGTTCTGGCAGTGTTGGGGGCAAGAAGGGAGAATGATCACAGTCCAGAGCTTTCTCCATAACAAAGTGCTCCTCTCCAGAGGAAAAGTCTATCAGAGACTTATTCCATCTATGATAAAGGTAATTGTGAGACTCCAGCCACCATCACCCTTCCTGCCTCACCTTAGAGAGGAAAAAAGCTAAGAAACACTTATGAAGGTTATAGTCCAGGGACACATTAAAAGTCCACTAAAAGATTGCCATTTAATCTTAAGATTATAGAATGTTTCCCTTCCCCATACCTTACCACCACACCCACAGGGCTGTGGTATAATAACAGGAGATCACAGTTGAAAGAGTGGTAAGGTATAGGCTCTTTCTGATAAGGAGGTCTTGGGAAGCCCAAACACAACTGCAAAGATTAAAAACAGGACGTTAGAAGAATTTGAAGCCTCTAGCACCTATAGCTATGGCAAATATTAAACATAGCCCAACTCCTAGCCAGATTAACATAAAGCTTCACACTAAAGACCTTCTACCTCAGCCTCTATTACTTGATATGGCATATCCATATCATACCATGATATGGCATGTCCAATTTTATCAAAAAACTACAAGTCATGTTAAAGGCAAGAAAAAAACAGTCTGAAGAGACAAAGCAAGCAACAGAATCACACTCAGATATGACAAAGGTCTTGGAATTTTCAGACTGGGAAATTAAAATAACTATGATTAATATTCTAAAGACTGCAATGGAAAAAGTAAATAACATGTAAGAGCAGATGGGTAATATAATCAGAGAAATATCTAAGAAACAAATCAAAAGGAGACACTAGAAATCAAAAACACTGTAAAAAGAAATAAAGAATGCATTCAACAAGTTCATCAGGACACTGGACACAGCTGAGGAGAATCAGTGAGCTTGAAGACAGATCAATAAAAACTTCCTCAACTAAAATGAAAAGAAAATAAAGAATGAAAAAAAGAACAGAACATCCAAACCATGGGACAACTTCAAGAGGTATAAAATATGTGTAACTGGTAGAAATAGAAGAAAGAGAAAATGAAGGAGAAGAAATATTCGGAGGAGTAACGGCCAAGGATTTTCCAAAAGTAAAGACAAACATGAAAGCACAGATTCAGAAAGCTCAAAAAACACCAAACAGGATAAACATCAAAATGTCTACACCTAGGAATACCATATTCAAACTGCAGGAAACCAAAGACAAAGAGAAAATCTTGAAAGAAGACAGATTTTTTTTAAAAAGCAAAAACAAAACACCTTACCAATCAAGTTTAATATGGATAAGAATAAAGTGGACTCATAATCAGGAACCATGCAGGCAAGAAGAGAGTGGAAGGAAAGATCTAAAGTGTTAAGAGAAAAGAAAAACCCAACTACCTAGAATTCTGTATCCAGTGTGGGGATCAGAATTGGCCACCTCAAGATATGTCTCTTTACCTTGCTCTGAAGGAGGATTTGACCTTCACACCTCCCCCCCCCCAAAATGTCTAAAGGGATTTGAGATGAAGGCCTGTCCCTGGGATGGGCCATCACCTTGGATAACTCTGGGTATCAATAGACTGGGAGGGTCTTTGCTACACCCATTCTTATCAAAGTCTTTTTACCAGAGATTTACATTTGTAAGGAAAATCTCCATTTGCAAAGGTATCTCATCTGTACTGGGAAAAGGAATGGATGACCTCATGTCTAGAAACTTGTCACTGTGGAAGGCGAGGCCTTAAATCTGCATAATAACCTACTGTGCTTTTCTAGTAATCTCCCATAGCTGACCCAACCCTCAAAATCCTTGTTTGTCTATATAAGAGGGGAACCTCTGACATTCTGGTGAGAGATACTCAGTTTCCCTGAGTCTCTCCCATGTATACATATTATAAAGCTTTGTTTGATTTTCTCCTGCTATTCAGCCTCATGTCAATTTAATTTGTAGCCCAGCCAGAAAGGACCCAGAGTGGGTAGAGAATGCTCTTTCTCCCCTTCACCAGCAAAATTATCCTTAAAAAGGAAGGAGATATAATGACTTTCTCAGACAACAAAAACTAAGGAAATTCACCATCAGCAGACCTGCCCTGTAAGAAATGTTTTACAATTTTCTTCAGACAGAAGAAAAATGACATAGGTCAGAAATGTGGATCTACATAAACAAAGGAAGAGCAACAGAGAAGGAATAAGTGAAGATAAAATGAAACCTTTTGTTTTTCTTATTTGTAATTAGTCTAAAAGATAACAGATAAAAGTAGTACTAGTAACACTGCATTGGGTGATTATTGCACATGGAAAAATGAAATGAATGACAGCCATATCATAAGGAATGGGAGAGAACTAGGAATTCTCTGTTACAAGTTACCTGCACTACATGTAAAACGGTGCAGTGTAATTAAAATTAGACTTAGGTTAGTTTAAAATGTATATTGCATTCATTGCAGCATTACTTACAATAGCCAAGATATGGAAACAACCTAAGTGTCCACTGATGGATGATGGATAAAGAAAATGTGGTATATATGTACAATGGAATATTATTCAGTTGCAAAACAGAAGGAAATCTTGCCATTTGAAACAACATAGATGGACCTTGAAGGTATTATGCTAAGTGAAATAAGTCAGACAGAGAAAAATAAACACCATATGATCTCACTTATGTGTGGAATCTAAAAAAATTAAAAAGCCAAAAACACCAAATTATAGATACAGGGAACAAATTGGTGATTGCCAGAGGCAGGTGCTAGGGGGTGGGCAAAATGAGTGAAGGGAGTCAAAAGGTACAAACTTCTGGTTATAAAATAAATAAGTCATGGGGATGTAATGTACAGCATGGTGACTATAGTTAATAATACTGTATTGCACATTTGAAAGTTGCTAAGGGAGTAAATCTTTTTTTTAATTGATGTCTTAATAGTTTATAACACTGTGGGATTTTAGTTGTACGTTATTATTTGTCCATCACCATGTGGATGCATCCCTTCACCCCTTGTGCCCACCCCCCAACCCCCTTCCCCTTGGTAACCACCAACCAGTTCTCTCTGTCCATGTGTTCATTTATATTCCATATATGAGTGATTTAATGCAGTGTCTGTCCTTCACTCTCTGGCTTATTTCACTTAACATAATACCCTTTAGGTCCATCCATGTTGTTGCAAATGGGACAATTCTGTCTTTTCTTATGGCTGAGTAGTATTCCATTGTATGTATATACCACATCTTCTTTAACCAATCATCACTCGAGGGACACTCGGGTTGCTTCCACTTCTTGGCTATAGTGAATAATGCTGTGATGAACATAGGGGTGAATAAGCCTCTTGTGATGGTTGAATTCATGTCCATTGGGTAGATGCCCAAGAGTGGGATTGCTGGATCATAAGGTATTTCTATTTTTAATTTTTTGAGGACTCTCCATACTGTTTTCCATAGAGGCTGCACCAGTTTGCATTCCCACCAGCAGTGAATGAGGGTTCCCGTTTCTCCACAACCTCTCTAGCATTTGTTGTTTTCTGTCTTGGTGATTATAGCCATTCTAATGGGTGTCAGGTGATATCTTAGTGTAGTTTTGACTTGCATTTCCCTGATGATTAGTGGTGTTGAACATCTTTTCATGTGTCTCTTGGCCATCTGTATCTCTTCCTTGGAAAAATGTCTGTTCATATCCTCTGCCCATTTTTTGATCGGGTTGTTTGTTTTTTTGTTGCTCTGTTGTATGAGTTCTTTATATATTGTGGAGATTAATCCCTTGTCGGATAAATGATTTGTGAATATTTTCTCCCAGCTGGTGGGCTGTCTATTCATGTTGATCCTGGTTTCATTTGCCTTGTAGAAGCTCTGTAGTCTGATGAAGTCCCACTTGTTTATTTTTTCTTGTGTTTCCCTTGTCCGAGTAGACATGGAATCTGAAAGGATCCCTTTATGACCAATGTCAATTAGTGTACTGCCTATATTTTCTTCCAGGAGTTTCATAGTTTCAGGTCTTACTTTCAGGTCCTTAATCCATTTTGAATTGATTTTTGTGTATGGTGATAGGAGATGGTCTACTTTCATTCTTTTGCATGTTGCTGTCCAAATTTCCCAGCACTATTTATTGAAGAGACTTCCCTTTCTCCATTGTATGTTCTTTACTCCTTTGTTGAAGATTAGCTGTCCATAGGTGTGTGGTTTTATTTCTGGGCTTTCAATTCTGTTCCATTGATCTATGTGTCTATTTTTGTACCAGTACCATGCTGTTTTGATTACTATAGCTCTATAGTATATTTTGAAATCAGGGATTGTGATGCCTCCAGCTTTGTTCTTTTTTTCAGGATTGCTTTAGCTATTCGGGGTCTTTTGTTGCCCCATACAAATTTCAGTATTTTTTGTTCTATTTCCTTGAGGAATGACATTGGGATTCTGATTGGGATTGCATTGAATCTGTAGATTGCTTTAGGTAGAATGGACATTTTAACTATATATAGTCTTCCAATCCATGTGCATGGAATATTTTTCCATTTCTTTATGTCTTCCTCAATTTCTTTCAATAGTGTCTTATAGTTTTCATTGTATAGGTCTTTGACCTCCTTGGTTAAATTTATTCCCAGATATTTCATTCTTTTTGTTGCAATTCTAAATGGGATTGTCTTTTTGAGTTCTCTTTCTGTTAGTTCATCATTAGTGTATAGAAATGCAACTGATTTTTTAAGTTGATTTTATACCCTGCCACTTTGCTGTAGTTGTTGATTATTTCTAGTAGTTTTCCAATGGATTTTTTTGGGTTTTGTATGTATAAGATCATGTTGTCTGCAAATAGTGAGAGTTTCACTTCTTCATTGCCTATTTGGAGTCCTTTTATTCCTTTTTCTTGCCTAATTGCTCTGGCCAGAACTTCCAGTACTATGTTGAATAAGAGCGGTGAGAGTGGGCACCCTTGTCTTGTTCCTGTCCTCAAGGGAATGGCTTTCAGTTTTTCCCTGTTGAGTAGGATATTAGCTGTAGGTTTGTCATATATGGCCCTTATTATGTTGAGGTACTTTCCTTCTGTACCCATTTTGTTGAGAGTTTGTATCATAAATGGATGTTGGATCTTGTCGAATGCCTTCTCTGCATCAGTTGAGATGATCATGTGGTTTTTATTCTTCATTTTGTTAATGTGGTGTATTACGTTGATTGATTTGTGGATGTTGAACCATCCCTGTGTCCCTGGTATAAATCCCACTTGATCCTGGTGTATGATCTTTTTGATGTATTGCTGTATTTGGTTTGCCAATATTTTGTTGAGGATTTTTGCATCTATGTTCATCAGTGATATTGGCCTGTAGTTTTCCTTCTTTGTATTGTCTTTGTCTGGCTTTGGTATCAGGATGATGTTGGCCTTGTAGAACGTGTTAGGAAGTATTCCATCTTCCTCTATTTTTTGAATAGTTTGAGAAGCATAGGTGTTAAATCTTCTTTGAATGTTTGGTAAAATTCTCCAGGGACACCATCTGGTCCTGGGCTTTTATTTTTTGGGAGGTTTTTGATTACTGTTTCAATCTCTTTACTTGTGATTGGTCTATTCAGATTCTCTATTTCTTCTTGATTCAGTTTTGGGAGGTTGTATGCATCCAAGAATTTGTCCATTTCCTTTAGGTTGTCCAATTTGTTGGCATAAAGTTTTTCATAGTATTCCCTAATAATCCCTTGTATAAGGGAGTAAATCTTAAAAGTTCTCATCACAAGAAAAAAATTCTGTAACTATGTATGGTGATGGATGTTAACTAGACTTATTGTGACAATCATTTTGCAATATTGGCAAGTACTGAATCATGTTGTACACCTGAAACTAATATGTCAATTATACCTCAATTAAAAAATGTATATTGCAAACTCTAGGGCAACCATTAAAATAATTTAAAAAGAAGTATAGTTGATATGCTAAGATGTGAAATACAATAATATAAAATGGTCAATTAGAACTAGAGAAAGCAGAACTGGGAGGGGTAAGATACAAATAACAAATGAAACTAATAGAAAGCTGTTGTAAATAGGGCAGATATTAATTCCACCATATCAATAATCACTTAAAAGTGAATGATATATCAATTGAAAGATAGAGACTGTTAGAGGATACAAATAACAAGACTCAAATATAAGTTGTCTAGTAGAAACAGACTTTAAATATAAAGACTCATATAGGTAAAAAGTAAAGGGATGGAATAAAAGTATATTGTGCTAGCACCAATCAAAAGAAAGGAAGAGTAGCTACATTAATTTCAGAAAAAGAGTTCAGAACAAGGAAACTTATCAGGGATAAAGAGAGGCACTACATAATGACAAAAGTGATAATTTTCCAAGAAGATATGGTCCTAAATGTGTATGTACCTACAACACAGCATCAAAAAATATCAGGCAAATTTTTGTGTATGGTGTAAGATAGTGCTCTAGCTTCATTAAGACCTGAAATCATAAAACTCCTAGAAAAAAACATAGACAGTATGCTCTTTGAAATCAACCTTAGCAATATCTTTTTAGATATATCTCCTCAGGCAAAAGAAACAAAGCAAAAATAAACAAATGGAACTACATTAAACTAAAAAGCTTCTGTACAGCAAAGGAAACTAGCAACAAAACAAAAAAACAACTTAACAATTGGGAGAAGATATTTGCAAAAATATATCTGATAAGGAGTTAATATCCAAAATATACAAAGAATTCATACAACACAACAACAACAAAAAACAACCTGATTAAAAAACGGCCAGAGTATCTGAATAGACATTTTTCCAAAGAAGACATATAGATGGCCAACAGGCACATGAAAAGATGTACAATGTCACTAATTATTAGAGAAATACAAATCAAAACCACAATGAGATATCACCTCACACCCATTAGAATGGCTATTATCAAAAAGACAAGGGTCTGGCCCGGTGGCATAGCAGTTAAGTTTGTGTGCTCCACTTTGGCAGCCCGGGGTTTCAAAGGTTCTCATCCCGGGCATGGACAGATGCACCACTTGTCAAGCCATGCTGTGGCGACGTCCCATATAAAGTAGAGGAAGATGGGCATGGATGTTAGCCCAGGGCCAGTCTTCCTCAGCAAAAAAAGAGGAGGATTGGCAATGGATGTTAGCTCAGGGCTAGTCTTCCTCACAAAAGAAAAAAAAGACAAGAAAAAACAAGTGTTAGAGAGGATGTGGAGAAAAGGGAACCCTCACACACTGTTGGTAGGAATGTAAATTGGTGCATCCATTATAGAAAACAGAATGGAGATTCCTCAAAAAATTAATAATAGAAGTACCATATGATCCAGCTATTCCACTTCTGGGTATTTACCCAAATAATATGAAAACACTAATTCAAAAAGAAATATGCACCCCTATGTTCACTGCAGCATTATTTACAATAGCCAAGATATGGAAACAACCTAAGTGCCCATCGATGGATGAATGGATAAAGAAGATGTAGTATATATATATACAATGGACTATTACTCAGCCATAAAAAATGATGAAATCTTGCCATTTGTGACAACAAGGAAGGACCTTGAGAGCATTATGCTAAGTGAAGTAAGTCAGACAAAGAAAGACAAATACTATATGATTTCATTCATATGTGCAATATAGAAAACAAAACAAAGAAACAAAACAAAATAAAAATGAACTCATAGAAGCAGACAACAGATTGGTGGTTACCAGAGGGGAAGAGGGGGAGGGGGAGGGCAAAGTAGGTGGTGATGGATAGAAACTACACTTTTGGTGGTGGGCATGCTGTAGTATATACAGATGTCAAATTATAATGTTGTACACCTGAAACCTATACAATGTTATAAACCAATGTTACCTCAATTAAAAAAAATGAGGCAAAACCTATAGAACTGAAAGGAGAAATGTATAAATACACTATCATAGGTGGAGACTTCAACACCCCTCTTTCAGTAATTGATAGATCAAGCAGGCAGAAAATCAGTAAGAATATAGTTGACCTCTACAACATATCAATCAATTGATATAATTGATATTTATAGGATACACTATAAAAACAGAAGCACACACATTTTTCTCAAGCTTGCATGGAACAATCACCAAGATAGACCACAATCTTGACAATAAAATAAATCTTAACAAATTAAAAAAAAATACAAATCATGCAAAGTTATATTTTCAAACCCCAAAGGAATTAAACTAGAAGTTAATAATCGGAAGATAGCTAGAAAATTCCCAAATATTTGGAGATTAAATAATATACTTCTAAATAACATACAGATTGCAGAAAAATTCTTACAGGAAATTTTAAAATATTTTTTAACTAAATGAAAATGAAAACACAACTTATTAAAAATTTTCAGATACCATGATAACAGTGCTTACAGTGAAATTTATAGAATTTATACATATATTAGAAAAGAAGAAAGATCTAAAATCAATAACCTAATCTTCAATCTTAGGAAACTAGAGAAAGAAGAGCAATTTAAGCCTAAAGCATGCAGAAGAAAAGAAGTAATAAAAATTAGGCAGAAAACAATGAAATTGAAAAAAGGAAAGCAATAGAGAAAATCAATAGAATCAAAAGCTGTTTCTTTGAAAAGATCAATAAAACTGATAAACCTCTAGCCAGCATAACCAAGCAAAACAGACAGAAAATATAAATTGCCAATATCAGGCATCAAAGAAGGATCATCATTATTGATCTCATCAACATTAAAAAGATAATAAAAAAATACTTTGAACTACTTTATGGCCACAAATTTCATAACTTAGAGGAAATGGACAAATTCCTTCAAAGACACAAACTACCAAAACTCACACAAGAAAAAATAGATCATCTGAATAAATCCATGTCTCTTAAATAAATTGAATCAGTAATTAATAACCTTCCAAATAAGAAAGCATCATGCACAGGTGGCTTCACTGGTGAATTCTACCAAACATTTAAGAAAGGAAGAAATTACCAATTCTCCATAATCTCTTCCAGAAAATACAAGTGAAGGAAACCTCCTAGCTCATTCTATAAGGGTAGCACAACCTATAATAACAAAACCAGATAGAGATATTACAAGAAAGAAAAACTACAGACTAATATCTCTCATTAACATAGACACAAAAATCTCAACAAACTTTTGGCAAATCGAATTCAATAATGTGGAAAAAGAATTATACACCACGCCCAAGTAGGACTTATTCCAGGTATGCAAGGCTGGTTCAACATTCAAAAATCAATCAACGTAATCTATCACATCAAAGGGCTGAAGAAGAAAATTTAGATAATCTTAGCTTTTGATATTGAGAAAGCATTTGACAGAATCCAATACCCATTCATTATAAAAATTAAAAAAAACTTCTCAGCAAACTAGAAATAAAGGGGAACTTACTCAACTTGATAAAGAATACCTACAAAAAACCTAAAGCTAACATTGTCCAGTTTCTGGATGCTTTTATCCCAAGATTGGGAGCA
The DNA here is from genome assembly GCA_031878705.1 of Tapirus indicus. Taxonomy (NCBI): domain Eukaryota; kingdom Metazoa; phylum Chordata; class Mammalia; order Perissodactyla; family Tapiridae; genus Tapirus; species Tapirus indicus. The sequence continues at coordinate 83,315,284 of CM062922.1, forward strand.
AGGCAAGGTTGTCCTTTCTTACTACTCTTATTTGACACTTGGCTTAGTCAGTTCAGGCTGCTATAACAAATTACCATAGACTGGATGGTTTAAGTAAACATTTATTTGTCACAGTTCTGAAGGCTGAAAGTCTGTGATCAGGGTGTCAGCATGGTTGGGTCCTTAGTGAGGGCCCTCTTCTTTATTATGTCCTCACACAGCCTCTCCTTGGTGTGTGCAGGCAGAAAGAGAGATCGTGTCTGTCTTCCTCTCTTATAAAGGCACTAATCCCATCATGAGGGTCCCACCCTCACAACCTAATCTAACCCTTATATACTTCCCAAAGGCCTCACCATCACATTGAGGATTAGGGCTTCAATATATGGGTTTGGGGGAAACATAAACATTCAGTCCATAGCAATATTGTATTGGAGGTCCTAGCTACTGCAACAGGGCAAGAAAAGGAAATGAAATGCATACAGATTGGAAGGGAAGAAATAAAATGGTTTTGCAAATATACAGAAAATCTCAAAAATCGTATATAGAAAATCCCAAAGAACTGACAAAAAAAATTTCTGGAACTAATAGCAATCATAGCAAGGTTTCAAGATACAAAGTTAACATATAAAAGTCATTGCTTTCCTATATACCAGCAATGAAAAATTGGAACTCAACCAATTTAAAACCACTTATAATAGCCCTCCCACAAAATGAAATACTTGGGTGTAAATCTAACAAAATATGTGTAGAATCTATATGTGGAAACTACAAATTCTGATGAAAAAAAATCAAAGGTCTAAATAAACAGAGACATATTCAAATGTTCATATATTAAAAGACTCAATATTGTTAAGATGTCAATTCTTCCCAACATGATCTATAGATTCAAGGCAATCCCAATCAAAATACCTGCAAGGTATTTTGTAGATATTGACAAAATGATTCTAAAGTTTATATTAGAAAGACAAAAAGTGTAGAATAGCTGATATAATACTGAAGAAGAACAAAGTTGGAGGGCTCACATTATCTGATTCAAGACTTACCATCAAACTACAGTAATCAAGACAGCATGGTATCAGTGAAAAAATAGACACATAGGTCAATGGAACAGGACAGATAGCTTAGAAATACACCCATACAATATAGTCAACTTATCTTTGACAAAAGTGTTGAAGAAAAAATTGTACGTGACATTTGTTGAAGATGGTAAGGAAGACTATTTGAGAGAGACTATTGCAATGGAGATTTTGTAGCAGGAGAAAGAGATGGGGCTCAATTCTGAAAACAACAAGGACTAGTGGAGATTTATAGTCAAGGAGCAGGGTAGTGGATGGAAAATTACTAAATGAAAACATCAGGAATAGGGGGATTCTTGCTAGACCTACTCAACAGGATTGGTGCTGAGGTTGGGCCATGGTGATAAGATATTGAGGGTGGGGTGGGGAACGAGGATTTTGATCAAATGTCAAAGGTGATCAGACACTAAGGATGGGGATTCTCTCCAAACTGACTTTGCAGGATTCTTGCTAAAAGTGAACTACATGGGCCAAGGACAGAGCCCAAGGTTGGGACCTAGTAGAGAAGAGGGCTCAGAAAAGCCTGACTCAGGTGTGATCAAGGAGAGAGTCTTTGTCAGGAGTAAAGAGAATTGAATGGAGAAACGGAGTCTTTTCAACAAACGGTGCTGCAACAATTAGATGTCCATATGCAAAAAAAAAATAAGAAACTGGATACAGACCTCACACATTTTACAATAATTTACTCAAAATAATCATAAACCGAAATGTACAATACAAAACTAGAAAACTCCTAACATAGGAGAAAATCTAGATGACCTTGAATTTGGCAATGAATTTTTAGATACAACACAAAAGCAATATCCACTTAAAAATTGATAAATTGGACTTTATTAAATTTAAAATTACTGCTCTCTGAAAGACACTGTTAAGAGACTCAAAAGATAAGCCTCAGACTAGGAAAAAATATTTGCAAAAAATATATCTAACAAAGGATTTATATCCAAATTATACAAAGAACTCTTAAAATTCAATAAGAAAATTAAAAACCTCAATTTGTAAAATAGGCCAAAGATCTGAAAAGACACCTCACCAAATAAGATATACAGATAGTAAATGAGCACATGAAAAGATGCTCAACATCATTTGTCATCAGGGAAATGCAAATTAAAACAACAATGAGATTCCACTATGTACCTTTTAGAATGGCTAAAATCCAAAACACTGACAACACTAAATGCTGACAAGAATGTGGAGCAACAGGAACACTCATTCTTTGCTGATGAGAATGCAAAATGGTACAGCCATTGAGGAAGACAATGGCAATTTCTTACAAAGCTAAACATACTCTTACCATACAATCCAGCAATTGTGCCCCCAGGTGTTTACCCAACTGATCTGAAAACTTATATCAACACAAAAATTCATAGCACCTTTTTCATAAAACTGGAAGCATACAAGATCTCCTTCAGTAGGTGAATAGATAAACAAACTGTGTTATGTCCATATAATGGAATATTATGCAAAGATAAAAAGAAATGAGCCATCAATCCATGAGAAGACATGGAGGAAACTTAAATGCATATTGCTAAGCGAGAGAAGTCAATTTGAAAAGACTATATACTGTATGATTCCAACTATATGACATTCTGAAAAGGCAAAACCATAGAGACAGTAAAAAAGATCAGTAGTTGCCAGAGGTAAGGGGGAAGGATAAAGCACAGGGATTATTTTTATGGCAATGAAGCTACTCTGTATGATACTATAATTGTGAATAGAAGACCCCATGCATTTGACAAAACTCATAGAACTTTACAGAACAAAGAGTGAGCCTTAATGTACGAAAATGTCAAAGAAAATCACTTACAAGGGGGAAGGATTTCAGAATAGAATGCAGAATGTGACAAAATAATCTAATTGTATTGCAAGTGAATGAACGTCCTTACTAAAGAGAGTGGAGGAAAAGCTGCTGACTGAAGTAACTTTGGAAATGAGTAGAGTCTGTAATATTAAAGTCAAAAGAAACTGTCCTTAAGCACTGTACTCTAATTGATAATATTATTTTCCATTCGTTGCTAATTTTTGATACTATTATTCTTATATACTAGAATCAATACATTGGAAATGAAGTAAATGTATGGTGAGAGACAGTTTTCTCACTGTTGAAATAGGAGTTTACAAATAAGGAAGGGGAGGAGGCTAGAAAGATCCATGTGGTAATGGATTAGAGTTGGAGACAGTATGAACTTATGTTTAGCTTAATAAATAAAGATGGTTACATATGGAAATATTTATAAATATGTGTGTATAGTATGTTAGTATACATACATATATTTCCTTGCTCTGTCAGCTGAGAGGACCCAGAAGCAATGACACCCCAGTAGCAGTAAGTACACCTAGCATCCAGATCTTGGATCCTAATACTGTTCTCCAATAAAAGGAACCAGAGTTCCTTGGAGAAATAGCTGATTCTAGAACCTGGGCAGGAAATATCCAAGATGAATCTGGACCATCTTTCAGTGCCAGAAAATAAGAAATACCAAAAACAGGCAAAAAAACCACACTGATGAGGGTATGTCAAAGGGACACAGGGGCCAACTGAAAGAGCTCCCAATGACCGAAGCTGGAACAATTTAAGCAACAAAATAAATGAAGTCGTGTTGGATTATAACCCAAAGTATAAAATAAATATCCACGAGTCCACAGTGATATTAAAAAATGATTGAATAAATACATACGTGGTGGAGAAGAGACACATCTCCTGTGTAGACGAATGACAAATAATTTATGTAGATACTTTGCCCTCATGGAGGTGGAGCATAACTCCCTACTCCTTAAGTATGAGCTGTGCATAGTGATGTCTTTCCAAAGACCACAATATGGAAAGAGGGGTGATGGGGGGAGAAACTTTACAGGAGACACCACCTCAGCTAGGTCATCAAGGTGATCAGCGACGTCATGTTACTAGAAAGTACTTCTGATACAGTGTAATGAAGATGATAATTTACCTCTGTGGTCTTGCTCCCCAAAACCCAGAAGCTCAGTCTAATCATAAGAAAAACGTTAGACAAATCCCAGTTGAGGAACATTCTACACGATACCTGACCAGTACTCCTCAAAACTGTCATGGTTAAGAAAAACAAGGAAAGGCTGAGAAACCATCATATCCAAGAAGAGCCTAAGGAGACACGATGACTAAATGTCATGTACCCTGGATAGGATCTTGGAACAGAAGTACATTAGGTAAAAAATAAGGAAATCTGAATAAGTATGGACTTCAGTGAATAATACTGTATCAAGATTCATTCACTAATTGTAATAACATACCATACTAATGTAAAATGTTAATAATAGAGGAAGCTAGGTGTGGATAACTCTCTATTATCTTCATAATTTTTCTGTAAATCTAAAACTGCTTTAAAAAATAAAGTTTATTAAAAAACACGCACAACTTCTCCCTCTCTGGGAGCAGACTCATACAGTGCCATCCCCACTTCACCTTTAGTACCTACTGGAGAGGATATTTCTTTTAAGAAATTGCTACAAATTCAATAAAAATTTTACATTAAAAATTTTAAAAGAAATGGCTGGAGCAAGGAGAGCAAAGGAGAGCTAGGAGGATGAGGCTAGAGGGCTAGGAAGAAGGCCCTTTAGACTACAGAAGGATTTTGAACTTTACCTAAGGGAGTGGGAAGGCACGGTTTCAGGAAGGAAGGGACATAGCATGATTTGCATTTGCAGCAGTTCTAAAGTTTATACATGACAATGCATGTGCAAAAATATAACTTTATTTTCTATAACACAACTCAATTAGCTTCAAAGTCCTCAATTCCTCTTGGTAGCAGAAATAAAGACACATTTTTAGGGGTAACAGTCACTCTGGAAAAAAACTTAATTACTTCTCAATTAACTCAGTTTCTTTGAGAATAAACATTTAGTGTTTCTTTTCCCTCTTCTTTTTATGCTCTTATCCCTTGGTAATAGGGATGAAATTTCTGGGTGACTTATGTGATGTCTATTATTAGACAGAAGTATATGATCCAGCTGCCTTCCTTTGGGACTCTTTGGCATCTAGTTTCTGTGTAATTCTCTTGTCACATCATGTCTTTCAATATAGGCTGGCATCTACTGAAGCATAATTGTTCCAGCCTGGACTTAGGTATTAGAGAGCAGCATCTCCTGCTGCTAACCAGAGCAAGTACTGCATGGTGGTTAAAAGCCTGAACGCTGGAGCCAGACTGCCTAGATTAAAATTCCAGTTCTGCCACTTACCAGCTTAATCTCTCTGTGCTGAAGTTTCCTTTTCTGTAAAATGCAGATGTTAATAACAGGAAGCATACAGGTTGTTTTTCTGGTGAGGAAGGAGTGAGTTAATATACGTGAAGAACTTAAAATAATATCTAGCATATAGTAAGTGCTATGTAAGTGTTAGCTAATATTATTAATGGTCATAGCATCCAACATTACATTTTTAATAAATGATTTCTTTTAAAATAATTTTAGATGTACAGGGGCCAGCTCCATAGCTTAGTGGTTAAGGTCAGTACACTCCCCTTCAGCACCCCAGGTTCGGTTGCCGGGCACAGACCTACACCACTCATTGGTGGCAATGCTGTGGCAGTGACCCACATACCAAATAGAGGAAGACTGGCACAGATATTAGCTCAGGGTGAATCTTCCTCAGCAAAATAATGATAATAATAATAATTTTAGATATACACAAAAGTTTCAAAAATAATACAGAGCTCCCATATACCCTTCACCCAGTTCCCCTAAAGTTAGTATCATACATAACCATGGTACATTTGCCAAAACTAAAAGATTAACATTGGTGCATTATTATTAACTCCAGACTTTATTTGGATTTTGACAGTTTTTAAATTAATGCCCTTTTTCTGTTCCAGGATCCAATCCAGGATACCACGTTGTATTTAGCCCATTACATTTCTAAATTACCACACAGAAACTTCTGCTTCTAGCCATGGCAGAGGAATCAATACCAGACTATCAAATACAACCCAAATATGGACAAAATATTGTATTCAGGCAGTGAACAACAGTCAGTGCATGACTGAACATTGAGAAAATAGAAACACTCAAAGGGAGCCCTATAATCACCTCCAATGTTTGTCAGGAGACACTTCTGTGCAACAGAAGAGGGAAGTAGAGGCCTGGTGGAGCAGTGCTCTTGTTGAGCTGAGGAGGCAGAGACAGAGTTAGAGACTTCTGATGCAGCTGGAATTTGTGCAGCAGGGTACCTGAGAAGAGGGAGCTGCACATCCTCAGAAGCCCAGATGTCTGTGTGGGACTTACCATGCGGCCAGGGCATGGGCTGGGCTACAGAAACACAGGACAAGACTGCTCAAGGCCTAGCAGGGACTGTCTGCCACAGAGCTAAGGGCTAAATTACAATTGTACATTGAAGTTGCGGCCCAGCCAGAGTTGAGAGATCTCACTGACCAACTCAGAAACATCCTTGGAACCTCAGAAAGTCCTTGTCTTAAAGTAAGAACCATGCTCCAGAGTAAGGGGCACATCCTAGGACTAAGCTCAAAATTGAAGCCTGATAAGACCAAAAGGATCTAGAGTTCACCTGACAGCCAGAGTGAAATCCAATAGTCTTTACAGAGGAAAAAGTCATAATCCAGGCTCCCTACAGCATATCATCCACAATCCATATATTATGATAGATACATGTGTGTTTATAAATATATATAGCACAAAGGACAGGAATGGTAAATGGAACCACAATGTTACAAGGGTCATACATTTTATGTAAAGTATCACATAGGGGCCAGCCCAGTGGCATAGTGGTTAAGTTCACGTGCTCCACTTCAGCAGCCCAGAGTTCGCGGGTTTGGATCCAGGCGTGGACCTGCACCCTGCTCATCAAGCCATGCTGTTGTGGCATCCCACAAACAAAATAGAGGAGGATTGGCATAGATGTTAGCTCAGGGACAATCTTCCTCAAGCAAAAAATAAAATAAAATTAAAAAGTACCACACAATATCAACTCTAAGGATACTGTGATTAGTATGCATATTGTAATCCTGATAACAACCCTAAAAAATAAAGAAGTATAGCTGAAAAGCCAACAGAGTGATTATACTAGAATACTAAAGTAATATTTTATTAATCCAAAAGAAGTCAAGAAAGGAGAAAGAAAAAAACAAAATGAAAGATTTGGTAAATTGAAAGCAAGTAACAAAAAGGATAGACCTAAATCCAACCATATCAATAATTTCATTAAATTAAAAAAAACCCCACAGATAAGGTAAAAAGAAAAGGATGAAAAAGATACACCATGAAAACAGTATGCAAAGGAAAGCTGAGAGAGTTTTATTAATATTAAACTTAATGGACCTCAAGACAAGAAGAATTATCAGAGATAAAGAGAGACATTTATAATGATAAATGGGTCAATCCATGAAGAAGACATAGCAAAACTAAAGTGTAGGTGGCTAATAACTGAGCTTAAAAATAGATGAAGCAAAAGCTGACTGAACTGAAGAGACAAATAGAAAAATCTACAATCAGAAGTAGAAATATCAATTTCCTCTTTAATAACTAGATAAAAATCTAGAAGGATGTGGAGGATCTAAAAATAATTAACCACTCTAACCTAACTGACCTTTATAGAACAATTTATCCAATAACTGTAGAGTTCACATTCTTTCTACATACACATAGAGCGTTAACCAAGATAGACCTTATGCTGGGACATAAAACAAGTCTTACTTAATGCATTATAAGTTTGAAATTTTACAGAATATATTCTCTAAACAACAAATTAAATCAGAAATCAATAACAATTAGGTATTTAGAAAAGCCTCAAATATTTGGAAGTTAAACAACAAACTTCTAAATAAGCAGTCAAAGAAGAAATAATAAGAAAATTTAATAAATATTTGAAACTAAAAATAATAAAAATACATCAAAATGTTTTGGATAGACCTAAGAGTACTTATAGGAAATTTATCAGTCTATTTTCAAGTTGACTAATTTTTCATTCTGCCATTCAAATCTACTGTTGAGTCCCTCTAGTGAAATTTTTATTTTAGTTATTATACTTTTCAATTTCAAATTCAAACAGAATTTGCATTTGTTTTTTTCTTTATAATTTCTCTTTATTGATATTCTCTATTTGATGCAACATTGTCATCATATCTTCCTTTACTCTTTAATCCTGCTTTCCTTTAGTTCTGTGAACATATTTATAACGGCTGCTTGGAAGTCTTTTTCTATTAAATCTAGCATCTAGTTGTGGGCAAACTTGTGGGCAGTTTCTGTTGTATATATGGGTCACAACTTCCTGTGTCTTTGCATGCCTCAAAATTTTTCATTGGAAAATGGACATTTTACATTGACATTTATATTTTACAGATTACAAATGGACAGTTTACAAGCAACTCTCATACCGGTCTTCCTGCCCCCTTTCTGGGGCTGTTAGTGTTATTTGTTTATTTATTTGTGTAAAGAAAATACTTGTTTCCTTTACTCACCACTCACAGAATACTTCTGTACTCTTGATACTACTTCGCTTCCAGGAACCAAACGTGGGGAGGTTTTTGCCATGCCAAACCATTCTGCAACACCTGCTGGGTGTCCTGTAATTCAATCCAGTTCTGACACTATCTACCTGGAGTTAGCATCAGATCCCACAGGTTAAGGGCTCAGCCTCACAAGACCGCCTCCCCCTCCCCCGACTTCAGACACCAATCACCAAGTCCGGGTTATTACCTGTGCTTCTGAAGGACTGGCTACAAATCAGAGATTCCCACAATCCCCTTCTTAGCTTTGATTAATTTGCTAGAGCAGCTCGCAGAACTCAGGAAACAAGTTTACTTATTAGATTATTGGTTTATTACAAAGGAAATTTAAGGATTTGAATGGACAGCCAGATGAAGAGATACATAGGGCAAGGTCCAGAAGGGTTCCGAGCTCAGCAGCTTTTGTCCCAGTGGAGTTTGTGTGTGCTACCCTCCTGACAGATGAATGTGTTCTTGTTCACCAACCTGCTCTCCGAACCCCATACTTTGGAGTTTTTGTGCAGATTTCATTACATAGGCATGACTGGTTAAATCATTGACCACAGGTGATGAATCCAATCTCCAGCCCCTCTCTCTTCCCCAGAGGTTGGGAGGAGGGGCTTAAAGTTTCAACTGTCTAATCACACTGCTGTTTCCCCTAGCAACCAGCCCCCATCCTTAGGTTATCTAAGGTAATTCCAAAAATTACCTCATTAACATAAACTCGGGTGTGATTGAAAGGATTTTTTATGAATAAAAAAAGACCCATTTCACCTTTATCACTCTACAGCTATTTCAGGAACCAAAGACAAAACCCAAATATTATAACAAAAGATGCCCCTATTGCTCTAATCCCTGAGGAAATTACAAGGGTTTTGGGAGCTGTGAGCCGGAACCACAACTGAAGACTCAAATACCTATTTCTTATTATATCACAATATCACAGGCCACCCCCTGGTTTTTGAACACAGATCCCTCATAGCAAAATGATCATGCCTATCAAAGCACTTACACATGGTGTAGCATTTATAGAACAGATCTAGCAATAGTCGCAATGCACATATGCCTAACATTCGGAGAAGCCAGTGTGGAGTAGAGAGAGATTTAGAGAGACAACTGATTTGTTCTGCAAAGCCATTACAGACATTTTTATATTCTTGTAATAGTTTGATTATTCTTCTTCCTCCTTAATCTGCTGCTATTTGTACCTTATCATAAACTTGTGCAGAACTATTTAGCACAGAAATCAGCTGATGGTTGGCTAGATCTAGTTCTCTTCAGGCCTTTTTCCATTGGTATGACATCCTGAGGGGGCTTTAACTCAATCTCCCAATACATTTGATCATCAATATCAGTATTATCATTAGACTTATTGACATGAGGTAGTTAAATCTTCCCAACAATACCACTATTATACCATACAGCAGTATGGTCATGGTGCAATTCAGTGTCATTACAGAACAAATCAGTAGAAATTACAGAGTGTTCCCAGCACAATCTACCCTTGCCCATATAACTGATATTATTAAGGACAGGTGTCATTTCAATTGGCCCTGACTTGGTTATATCTGGGTTAATTCAAGTTAATTGGGGAAAAAGTCAGTCACCCTGCCTCATCTCACAGGTTTGTACTGAGACTGGTTTTCATTGTGTGTAAATATAGCAGGGCCCACCTCTCTCCAAAGGGGAGGAAATGAGTGGTATTTAGAATACACATCTTCCTTGTCCCAATAACCCCATTGTAAGTTGAAAATATCATCAACTCAAAAATGCATTTATAATACACCTAACCTACGAACATCGTAGCTTAGTCTAGCCTACCTTAAATGTGCTTAGAACACTTACATTAGCCTACAGTTGGGCAAAATCATCTAACACAAAGCCTATATTTAACAAAGTGTTGAATATCTCACATAATTTATTGAATACCATCCTGAAAGTGAAAAACAGAATGGTTGTATGGGTACAGAGTGGTTGTAAGTGTATTAGTTGTTTACCATCTTGATTCTTTGGCTGACTGGGAGATTTGGCTCGCTGCTACTGCTGAGCATCACTGCCCAGTATTGTACCACAGATGACTAGACTGGGAAAAGATAAAATTTCAAAATTTGAAGTATAGTTTCTACTGAATGCATATCACTTTCACACCAACATAAAGTTGAACCATCATAAGCTGAACTATTGTAAGTTGGGGACCCTCTGTTGTTCCTATCCCTACTAACTAAAGGATATGTTTTATTTCAATCTATTCTGGGGGCAAGGGCAGTCACGGTACATCAATGTAAATTACAAGTGCCCCCAGAGAATGTCCATAAGCTTAGAGGACCCTAAGATTCCCATAGGTGTGCCCCTTGAGCCTCGGGGTGGCTAGGATAGAGGGCCATTGCCACAAGGCCACTTCTGCCTCCATCTGTATTAACATAGTCAAGAGGACCTGTCGGGGCAGGATACAAGCCTTTTTCCAAAGCTGGATTCTAGCATTATCCAGCATTATTTGTTGAGTCTGCCTGACCCACTTTGCTAATGCTTCATTCTCTCTTCAGACTGACTCCCATCCTTTGCCTTCCTCCTGGACAAGAACTCCCTCTAATCTGCCTATTCTAGTTAATAAATCTTTTTCCTCGGAATGCTGTTCCTCATTAAAAGCAAACTCTGCTTGTCCCAGACTACATAGACTGGCATCTACCTCCCCTAAAGCCCTTTTCTGATTTGTGGGCCATTGTTGTTTAATCCACCATGCATGTTGTTGCCATTGTGTACTAATGGTCTGGGTGCAGTTGGGATACATGTTTGTACCCAAAAATGTTGGGTCCCCCATAATAGGGTTTAATGAGTGGTAGTCAAATCCAGATGTAATTTAGTTTGATTATGCCATAAGGCCTCCCACAGTCTTCCTCTCCTCAGGGTAGGGCTGCTCCCCAGGGGATCCCAGATCTACCACAGGATGCCCACTGCTTTAATCCCATCAGAAACCCATTGTTTTTCCCCATTCTGCTTAATAGCTTTCCATCCACAAAAACAAGGGTGATTGTGTTTGTTCATAGCACACTGAGGCATGTTGGGTGTGCTGCCATTATATTTTGTCCATTATAACCAGAGACCTTTCTAAGCATTTGATCATCAAGGTTTATAGTCACATAGTAATCAATCTGCTGGAAGCCGTCCCACATGGTCTGAAGTCTCAGTAGAAAACAGTTCTCAGAAATTCCTTCTAAAATGATACGCTTTGTAGTAGATGTAGCCTGAACAATAGTCAAAGATACTGGAACATTACTAGGGCTCAATTAGTCAATAACAGTTGATCAATAACAGGATCAACTTATCAACATATCATATGACCAGAATGTCTCCCAGACTCAGGTTTGCAGACTGCCATCCAACCTTGTCAGATTCAGAAGCAGGGCTGGTCTCGGCAAACAGAGCTTCACCCTTTCGGGCATCTGGTAGAGTTATGCTAAGAGATAATATTATTCTCTTGCTCTGATCCTCTCTGATGGCATTAATATGTTAAAAAACAAAATTGAACCAAGTAAATTTGAAGATCTAATTGGCTTTATTAGGCAATTCATGAATCGGGCAGCATCCCATCTAGCAAGTAGAAAGGGGATCTGAGGAGTTGTACAAAATGGAAGGTTTTTATGGGCAGAAGGGTGGGGAAAGGAACTTATTAGCAAAAGGAAAGAAAGAATTATTTTGAGCCAGGACATCTTCTCTTTGTGGGGAAGAGAACAGGCAACGGTTTTATCATACAGATTCCTTCTTCTTTTTGGGGGGTGATGGAGTGGGCCCACTTGACAGATTACCTTATTGGTACTGACCAGAAAATTCCAGACTGACTGATTAAGATTACATTTCTGGGGAAGATTGAAACTGCAGGTAGGTTAGGTATTCAGTCTAGGTTTGGTATCATGGGCTTTAGCACAAGTGATGACATTTTGGGCCTGTGGTTTTCTCTTTAACAAATATAATGTTGGATTTCTCTTGTTGCATATCCCACTTATACATTCCTTTATGCTCAGCTATTATTTCTCCTTCTCTCCATTTGTCATTTATTTTTAGGCAAACTTTTCCACCTTTGGAAGGGACATTAAATTCAATGACTGTGCTAGTCCAGATTACCAGCAACAACACTAGCCTAGCAAGTGCCTCCCCTTCAGGTTGTTTAGTGATTGGCTGGATTATTTTAGCGAAGTCTAGGCCCTGCAACCCCCCTACCTCTGCCCCCACCACCACACACACAATGTTAAACCTCTTATACTGCTCCTTAAGGAGATACAGCTTTGGGTATTCCCACAGCCACTGTGAGATGATTTTGCTCTCTTCTCTTTTCCTGACCACACCCAATTGTTAAACTCCACTAATTGCTGGCTAACTGCTCTATTTTTTTCATGACTATCCTGGGGTATAAAATGCTCTACAAACTAATCCAATCAAATTGTGCCTCTTTTAAAGGAATAGTTTCTGAAATTAGTGTTTGATATTTTTTCTAACTCCAAGAGGACTCCTCCCAGTTGTCCTATTTCTCAGTCCTCTCTCACAAACTAGCCGGCCTACTGTCTAGTCTGTCTCTTCATTAAATCCATTAATCTCTTTCCAATTGCCTTTCACCACAACCTCCACTGTGCAGGCCCTTAGGCTTGAACTTCTCCAAGCTCTGTTACAAATGAAGTCTGTTCCTTTGGGAAGAGATTAGGAGCTATCTGTTTTATGGCCCATTTCTCTCCCGAGGCAAAATTTCTGAGCCAGAGCTCTGGAGCTGGGGTTGGGAACAATGGCAAGCTTCTCTCTGAGTGAAACCCTTGCTATAGGAGCTGAACGCTCAGTGCAGCTGGGGGCAGGGGAGGGGGGAGGCAGCAGCCTGAGATCCTCTCAGTTTGCCTCTCCTGGCATGGAACCATCACCTCCAAGCTGTGGCAAGGACCAATGGGCTCCAGTCTTCTCAGCATGGAAGACTAAGGCCTTGGATTGCTCTTAATTCACATAATAGCCCCTACTTCCCAAGTTAGCAGTCATTTAAGTCATTAATATGTCATCAGCATAGCAGTACCATAGAAACCCACACAAGTTCCTTTGATATTAATAGAACATCTCAGTTCATTCTCTTTCTGCCTACTGCCATCAGGATGTCCACACTGATAAATCGTTCCTCCCTAACAATCAAAAATTCTTCAGTTAACTTACCATAAGTTGGGGGTAGTTGGCCTTCCTGCCTCTTTATTCATACCTTCACTGACATGCAGGGCTTTTTCTTACCAGAATGAGAGATCACCTTCCTTCAAGGCTTTATTTTGCTTATCCATTCCTAGAAGATATGACTTTCTGAGATTTATTATAATAAAAACAATTTAACATTTTAGGGTAGCAGAATATGCCACCTCAAAATATGCCTCTTTGGCATAAGGATTATTTTGAACTGATTATTTTTAAGAAAAAGTAGACACAGGAGAAGCTTTGAAAATAGAGTAGAAATTACCCTTTTGTAAGAGAAATCTACATTTGTAAAGGAAATTTGCATTAGAAAGGGGCCTGCACCAACCAGGAAGAGTTGTGACTAGACATCACTTTTTTGTGTGAGAGACTTATCTGCAGGGCAGGGCAACATTTGTTTTACAAACATTTCCTTTCCTCAACTTCCCTTGAATTGCCTCCCTCTCTTTGAAGCCCCAGACTCCTAAGCCTTTCCCTAGCTCATGATGGTATATGCCTCGATCCTCTGGCTGCCTTTTGAGTCACACATCTTTGAGGGGCTCCTGTAAGTATATAATTAAAATTGGGTTTTTTTTTTTTCCCTGTTAATCTATCTCCTTTCTCTAGGCCCCTAAACTTTGGCTCACCCTCAGCCTGAGTCAGTATACATCCCCTCCTGAGAATAAACTGGCCTCAGGATAAAAAAATATTCTCTGATCTACTAACTGAACATGCCACCCATTCACCTCACTTCCCCACACCAGGTTCTTTCTAGTTTTGTTACTCTTCTCATCTTGCCTTACTCTTGAGTGGCTTGCAGACCTTGTGGTCAAAGTATTCTCCCTATTGTAATCATCTTCTCCCCCATTTGCAATAGTCCCTTTCCCTCTCTTGCAATAATCCTTTTGAATACAGTCTCTCCTACACTAAATCCAGATTTGATTTTTATTACAGTCTCATCAGTAATTTCTCTTGGTATTGCCTACCCTGTGACATCCCAAACCTAAGGATTTTATGTTTTATGATTAACTTTGAGTGAATGCTTAGGATAAAGTAATGAGACATCACATGGAGCAGATTGTTGCTGTCCCAGTCGAGGTCATCACAGACCAGCTAGCCTCCAGCCAATCCATGGGACATATGAGAGTCCAAGTGAGACCTGAAGAACTTCCTAGTGGAGCTCAGTAGAAATTGCCAAATGTAGACTCATGAACTCAGTTAGTAGTGTTGTTCTGAGCCTCTAAATTTATGGGTATTTGTTATGCAGCAGTAGATTAATAATACAGCAACTGAACACATGAATGAGAGAACAAACACATGAATGAATGAACAAATGAATAAATAATGTAAATCTGGAGATTGTGTTCCTTCCCAAGTAGAAAGAAGGCAAATAAGGACTTTCAAAGCAGATTGCTACTGGGGCTTCTGATCTGAGATGATATATAGTATACAAGCTGACAAGGATGAAAATACGACTTTTTTGAAACTTCAGTTGCTATGGGGGTGTTTGGATGTGTATCAACTGCATCACCCACCAAAAATATGGAGTCATGATACTAAGAGGATATTAGTGAGTTCTCTGTGAGTCATGCATTCACCCTAGATTAGAAAGTATCTTCATGATGTTGTGAAAAGTCAAAATCATGTGGGATGTTGGATTAGTCTTTAAAGCATCTTTAAAATATGAGAGCATCTTAATGCAACACTTATTTAGTAAAAATATATGAACCTTGCCCTGTATATACCAGGCACTTTTCTAGATGCTGGGAGTAGATCAGAAGAGACATAGTCATTGCAATCAAGAACCTGACAGTCTAGTGGAAAGATACCGACAATTACAATGCTAAGTGCAATGACAGAAGCAAGGAATTTATTGCCTATGTAACTAAGTATTTTGGGTTAGTGCTGATATCAGGTATGGCTAGATTCAGGGTTGAAATGATGTGGTTAGAATCTCATTTCTCTCTGTTTTTTAACTCTGCTTTCCTCTATGTTGGTTTCATTCTTAGGTTCCACATGGTAGTAAGATGGTACCAACATGGTGGCAACAGTTTCAGTCCCTCTGACCTCTTCAGCTCTAGATCTAAAAAAGGAAAAAACAAGCTTTTCTCCTAGATATCTCAGCAAGAGCTCCTCTTTTTTGAGTAATTTGTCCATTCCTGAACATATCACTCTGGTTGGAGGGGTGGGGGAGACACTAAGAATGTGATTCACTGATTGGTTTAAATCCAGGTTATTTACTCAACTTCTGGAGTTTGGGGGTTTGGGCTCTCTCTAGAACCATGTGGACTGAAAATGAGAAAGGGCACAGATCCCCACATATTACCAGAAGTAGGGCAAATGATGGTGGTTTCAAAACTCAATCACTGTGGATTATAGAGGATTTAGGATTTGTCATTCTTATTTACTACAGTTTATGGTTTGCCTTTTTTTGTTGGCCTTTGTCTTTCGACATGTGGGAGTTACATTTTTATTGCTCTTGTCGTTAAATATATCCATCTTTTTCTCAATGATTATTTCAGGACCGTTAGCCAAATTTCCCATAATTCTCACGATACCATTGATTATGCTTTTTTTTTCTCATGGCAAAAAATGGAAATAAACAGTGAGTCTTTATATTATTCTCAAGCAAGTCCCACCAAGTACACCATTAAAACAAATGGAACGTATAATTTTGCACAGTTTCTATGAATAATATCTCTATTGTAACAATCTAATTGTAACAGCTTACTGTTAAAAATGGCTCCTGGCTACCTGTATTAGTTTTCTAGGGCAGCTATAACAAAATACCACAGACTGGGTGGCTTAATCAACAGAAATTTATTTTCTCAATTTCTGGAGGCTAGAAGTCTGAGATCAAAGTGTTGACAGGGTTGGTTTCTCCCAAGGCCTCTCTCCTTGTCTTGCAGAAGGCTGCCTTCTTGCTGCGTCCTCACATGGTCTTTGCGCACGACCCTGGTGTCTCTCTGGGTGTTCAAATTTCCTCTTCTTGTAAGGACACCAGTCAGATTGGATTAGAGCCCACCCTAAAGGCTCATTTTAACTTAATCACCTCTTTAAAGATCTCATCTCCAAATGTAATCACATGCTGAGGGCTTCAACATATGAATTTGAGGAGATACAATTTAGCCCATAACATTACTTTCCTGACCTCATTTCCTCTCTCTTCACCCTGACATGCTGCTCTCTGTTCCCCCCTGACACTGGCTTTCCAGCTTCAAACATTACGCATTCCCCCTACTCAGGGCCTTTGCACATGCTGTGATCATCTCTGCCCAGAATGATCCTCCCCTGCTGTTCCCTTGGCCCACTTCCTCTCTTCATTCAGGTCTCTGCTCAAACATTAGTCTCAGAGATGGTTTTGACCAACTTCATCAAAATAGCATTTCCATCAGTCAACTTTGTTTCATAGAACTCCTCTACTGACTTAAATGTTAATTAATTTATTTACTAGTACATAAAGCCCATGAAGAAGGAAGTGTAACTACTATATCTCCAGAACTTGATACAGTGGTTGATACATGGGAAGTGTCCAATAAATGTTTGTTGAATGAATGAATGTTAGTCCTGAAGAATAGAGAGAGACTGGCCCACTGAACCTTCTACAAATGAGTAAATAATTTATGATTGGATATTATCTGCTAATTATACCTGTCTCAGGAACCAAAAGTTGTTAAAAAAGAAGCAAGTGGAAATATTCGGTAGGAAAAGTATAATAATTGATGGGATAATAGCAGATGGATGCAGTCATAAAACAAATTAGTCAGATATGATAGAGGAACTCTACTAGAAGAAGGAGAATTTACATATAAAAATTATATATACATAATAAATAAATATATATAAAATAAATAGAAAAGCTAGGGGCCAGCCTGGTGGCATAGTGGTTCAGTTCACATGCTCCACTTCAGTGGCCTGGGATTTGCGGGCTCGGATCCCAGGTGTGGACCTACACACTGCTCATCAAGCCATGCTGTGGCAGCGTCCCATGTACAAAATAGAGGAAGATTGGCACAGGTGTTAGCTCAGGGACAATCTTTCTACCAAAAAAAAAAAAAAAAAAAAAAGGAAAAGAAAAGCTAGAAGTAGAGAGGATAGAAATAAAAATGACAAATCCAATTAATTGAAGTCTCAGAAGAAAAGAGGAAATACATGATGAAATATGTGATGATTAATTTCTCAGAATTAAAGAAAGGTAAAATAACTAGATTGAAAGGGTCAATAGAATGGAAAACCAAAGAGATAAGAAAAAAGGATCTGCTCTGAAGTCTAAATACTAAAAGAGGGGGTGGGATGGAGGTGGAGAATGACACAAATACAGGCAGTTTTACCCTAAAACCTGCAACCCTATTCACTATGACTTAAATGTAATAGCATACTTATAAGGTTGTGAAAAAGATTATATTAGGCTCAATATGAAGGCTCAAAAATATTGGCTATTATTTGATAATTACTATTTTATATTTAAAACTTTATCTGAAATATATTTTGTGCATGGTGTGAAGTATGAATTTAATTTACAATCTTTCTAAATGGATAATTTTTCCAGCACTATTTGTTAATAATGATAATACCATCTCTTTGTCTAATATTTATACATCTTGTTATTTTTTCAGTGCTTGCTAGGAATTTGAAAAGCATGTTGAAATTCTTGTGAATTAGCTAGAATAATTCACACTAGTTGTTGCAACAAACAAATCCTCACATTTCAATGACTCTTCCTAGCTCTGTGTGAGCTTTGGGAGTGATTCCCCAGCTCCTCTGGTGGTTCTTTCCCCAAGCTCAGGCAGTTTCCTCACATGCGTGCACTCGTCAGCCCTCAGTTGAAGACTTGAGGAGGATGCTTTTCAGATCTCTGGAGCTCTCTCTTTGTATAGCTCTTTCCCCTCTGCAACTCTGCCCTGAAAACTTTCACCACTGGATTCTCAGCCACTTCTCAGACTCCTTCTTCTGTTTCCTCAACTGAGAGACCATCTGGCCCGGCCTAGGTCTCCCCTCCCTGTAGTGTGACTTGGAGATGTTCTTCAGGCAGTAAGCTGGGGCAATTATAGGGCTCACCTCGTTCCTTTCCCCTTTCTCAGGGATTGCTGTTCTGTGCTACCTGGTATCCAATATCTAAAAGCATTGTTTCATATAGTGTGTCTGTTTATTCAGTTGTTTCATGTGGGAGGGTCCATGCTACTCCATATTGGTCAGAAGTAGAAGTCCTTTGGGTTCCTTTTGTTAGGCTGTAAGTTTGGAGTTTCTTCTGCAGCAATCCTCTTTTCAGAATTTGTAGTGTATTAAATTGTGTTCCCTAGAAGCAGAGCCTGAGGTGAGAATTCTTATGAAGGTGATGGCACTTGTTGGGTAGTCTGATCTTACCATCAAGTTTTTGTTCTGGTCTGGAAATTTTCTTCTAACATTTCTTTGTCCGTTTTTTTCTTTTCATTTATCCTGAATCTATTCCTCAAACCTCTGAAAGTGTATTTCATTTTTTTTTTGTTTCCACGTATTTCCACATATCATTATGTAGAGCAGTTTTGGGTTTACAGAAATATTGAGAAGAGAGTACACAGAACTTCCATATCTCCCCTACCCACCAACAGTTTCCCCTATTATGAACATACTGCATTAGTGTGGTACATTTGTTAAAATTGATGAATAGAATATTGATACATTATTATTAACTAAAGCCTATAGCCTACATTAGGGCTCAATCTTAGTGTTGTACATTTTTATGGGTTTATATCATTTAGAATAGTTTCACTGCCCTAAAAATCCCCTGTGCTTCACCTATTTATCCCTCCTTCCCTCTTCCCTGAATCCCTGGCAATCACTGATATGTTTACTTTTCCATATTTTGCCTTTTCCAAAATTTCTTATAGTTGGAATGATACAGTATGTAAGCTTTTCAGACTGGTTTCTTTCACTTAGCTAACATGCTATCCTTTTAGGGTGCATGAATGTGGGGGCAACCATATAAGCTGGACACTCCCATAAATGCCAAAGGAGGCTTTCATTTGAGTAGTAATATTCTTTAGAGTATTTCAGTACTGGGTGAAAGCTGAATTTCCATCTTCCTCCAGCTCTCCACTACTCTCAAGTCCATTATGCGAGTTCAGTGTTATCTCGGGGTTTATTTGGATTTCTCTCTCTCCATAGCCTCTACCCATATTAGAAGCCCTACTTATCCAGATGATTCACTTTCTTTAGAGAGCGCTTCAGTCTTAAGCCTGGGCAAATACTATCACTGCTAGCTTTCTTAGCTGAATGGGAAAGGGCTTAATTACAGAGGCCTTGGTTTTGATCTGTTAAATGCACCCATTCCCTGCTCGAGGTGGGTCAGTGCCCATCATTTTTGGCATGTATTAGCTTTAGAATTACCACAGTTATCCAAGTAGGAGACAAGTGAGGGACCAAAGGAGCCATAACTGATTTAATGAGCCATTTGCAGTTGCACTGTACCAGCCTTGGTACTCAGGCCAACTGTTCCATAGGTAGTCTTTGAATTAATCAGCATAATTAACGCTTGAAGGCTTCATCATACTTCAGGCTTTATTAGGAAAAAAGGCTGTTGCTCTCCAGTAACTTTTCTCCTTAATATGTTTTGGCCTATGGTCTCGCCTACTCTGGATTCTTCACTGGTCTATTACAATCTGCTATATCTAGTATACTATATTATATACACTACTTTATGTATACTAGCATACTACTATATATACTATTATATATATCTAGCATACCAATATATTATATATATACTATATATTGTTGTTATATAGTATATATATATTAGTCTATGACTATCTGCTACATATAGTATACACACACAAATTCATATAGATACAAATATACATATATGTGTATATTTGAGAAACTCCCACACTTTTCTTGTTCACTGTTTGTCTTCCATTCTGTTTGGATTTATTCTTTTAAAGATATTATTTCTTTATTTTCAGAAAGAGAAGAGGTAAATATGTGATCTCAGTCTGCCATCTTGAACCAGAAACCATAAGTTTCTCATTTCTGTCTTGAGTTCTAGTTCTGGTTTCATTTACAGAGTGGAATAGGAGGGATAAATGACATGCTGGCTCAACAAACCAGAATTTCAAAGTTCCCCGGATTTTCTTGTCTCATTACTCAGGTGAAAGAATCTCTTGCAATATAAAAATACATTAAGCATAAAAAATAAAAAAAAAAAAAAAAACAATGGGAAGAAAACTTCCACCAAGGAAGCAGGACCATTGTTCCTCCACGATATACACAGAAATGCTCAGTAACGATGTCCAGAGATGGGTACCGAAATTTAGCTGTCAATATAAATCTATACTGTTATGTTATTAAATTACTCAATATTTAGTAAGTGTATGACTGAGGGCAACTGGTCCACCTTAATGTCAGAGGGTGAGATGATTCACACAAGAAAAGGAACACATTTTCTCAGTATTTTGTTTCTCTAAAAAGACCATCCAAAGGCATCATTATCTTATTAAGTGGTTCTTTGGAAGAAGCAAATTCTTATCTGTGTGGATAGGCCAGGAAGTACTTCATATCACCTAATCAACCAACTAGTATTCATTGAACAATATGTACTCTATAACATGGTAGGCAGATTAAAGACCCATCAAAGATGTTCATGCCCTAATCCCTGGAACCTGTCAATATGTTAATGTTACAAGGCAAAAGCAATTTTGCAGATGAAATTTGCTGACTTTAAAATAGAGAGATTATCTTGGATTATTTGGGTAGGTCCAATGTAATCAAATAGGCCCTTAAAAAGTGGAGGAGGAAGGCAGAAGAGTCAGTCCGAGAGATGCGGTGTGAGAAGGACTTGACCACTGCTGCTGGTGATGGAGGGAAAGGGCCTTGAGCCAAGGAATGTAGGTGGCCCCTAGAAGCTGAGAATAGCCCTGAGCTGACAGCCAGTAAGGAAATAGGATCATCAGTCCTATGGCCACATGGAATTCGATTCCGCCAACAACCTGAATGAGCCTGGGGGCAGATTATCCTCCAGAGCCTCCAGAAAGTAAAGCAGCCCTGCTGACACCTTGATTTCAGTCTTGTGAGACTCAGGCAGGGAAACCAGTGAGCCTAAATTCTGTTGTTTTAAGCTGCTAAATTTGTGTTAATTTGTTATGGCAACAACAGAAGAGTAAAACACTGCTATTGAAACGGCAGTGGATACCATTTCTGAATTAGACTTTTGGTATGGAATTCAGTTTGTAATTTCTTCAGAGGTATTGTCAACATCAGTTATATCTTGGTACAAACCAAGCATTTCAGAGTGATGTGGTATCACCCAGCAAAGGAAGAAGGAATGAAGAATGGTGTATGAAACTCAATGTTTATTTGTGACTTTGGTTTAACTGACTCAATATTTGCTCTTGTATCAGCTGAACTATGTCAAACAGAGATCACCCAGACTCAGCAGCCCTCGGTTGTTGAATGTAGGGTAGAGTGCCAGCATTTTGGCCAGCAGCTTTACTGCTTTGACCTAATTTTTCCAAACTGTAGATGAGATAATACCAGTTTCTACTATCTCACAATAAATTGATAAGTGCAAATGTGGTTGATGAACTGGTTTAACCGTAGATGCCCAGGGCTGTGTGTGGGAGAACTCAATGGGTGAGAAAAGAAATACCTGCTGTATCTGAGTAAAGCAAATTAAAAATATAAGAATTACCATATGTCTCAGAGAATAAGAGGAAACATATTGTCAGAAAGAATACTTATTTTACTAGACATCATCTTCAGAGGTTAAGAATAGGCTCCCAAGGACCAGCCCCGGTGGCCTAGTGGTTAAGTTTGACGTGCTCTGTTTTGGTGGCCCGGATGCAGTTCCCGGGCGTGGACCTACACCACTCGTCTGTCAGTGGCCATGCTGTGACAGAAGCTCACATACAAAAAAGAGGAAGATTGGCAACAGATGTTAGCTCCGGGCAAATCTTCCTCAGCAAAAAAAAAAA
Source organism: Tapirus indicus (assembly GCA_031878705.1). Classification (NCBI taxonomy): domain Eukaryota; kingdom Metazoa; phylum Chordata; class Mammalia; order Perissodactyla; family Tapiridae; genus Tapirus; species Tapirus indicus. Next base: position 83,337,943 of record CM062922.1, read on the forward strand.
AAAAAAAAAAAGTTCCCAAACTAACTTCTCTTCCAACCTGATATATATCTAAATATAATGATTATATTCAAATATTATTCACCCTTCATTCTAGGTGGTTTATGAAAGTTCACAATTTAGTGCTGCATTAGCATTCCCAGTTTCTTACAGAATTCAGTGGGTGACAGGAGTGGGTATTGGAGGAGATATCATAGTATGATTTGCCAGCAATTACACCTGAATATCCAGCATACTAGGCAGAAAGAATTAGCACTCACAACCTAGGAAGGAGTCTTGATGCAAATTACTGCATACTGTGTTGGCACCCAGGACAGGGCAGCCCAAAATATCCCACAATGGCATATTGATTATTTTGAATTAAAGTTACTTCAGAAGCAAAAAGAGCATTCTAAGCCTCCTGTCTCTGTTTCCCCTGAAAGCAGGAAATAAATCTCCCATGAGAAAGGTGCTCTCCCTGCATCCTTATGATGAGAGCTAGGGAATTCAGGGCTGAGAAGCCTATATAAACAAACCTTGCTAATTTACTACCTCACGCCTAAACTCTGCTTAAATTCCTCACTAATTACATACTCCAAACCTGAGTTTCTTTGTGCTGTCATTCCTCACAAATTTGTTTTTTTTGTGTGTAAAAGATATATACACTGTTTGCTCTGTTCACTTGCTGAGCATTACTTTCATGATTCTCCCATGCACATGTAACTAAAGTGGGTTTTTCTCCTGTTAATCTGGTCTTGTGTCAATTTTATTATTAGTTCAGCCATAAGAACACAAGAAAGGTAGAAAGGGGATTCCCCTCTCCCCGACAACTGTTTTAAACATTTCTTGATTCGAGCTATAAGCACTTTCCCAGATTACCTAGTTATGCCACATTACATGCATGGGTGGTCAAATCCATGGAGAAAAAGACTCGCAATATTATCTGCTTCAGTTTCCACGTGAGGTGTTTTCATTTCTTCTGCCCTTTAATACTACCTGGTCTCCACCTCACGATGACACCAGTTGTTCTGTTTTTGCAGAATTCGTTAGACTTCGTTTTGGTTTATGATCTTCAAATGGATCTGAACCTATTCATATATTCATAAGATATGTACACATTCAACATATACAAAACAAGTAAACATTGGTTTTTCCCAATCTTGGGCTTTTTTTTCTTTAAGCTAACCCTCTTCAGTAACTTGTATTCACATTCATACAGCTCCACCTATAATCCTTCATTGTTATACTTCTGATTGGCCTAGGCCATATTTTACAAGTACCCAGACTAAAATTGCCAGTAATAGCTTGCAAAAGTTCTTTAATACAGGAAATTAACTTCTTTCATTTTTTATATCCCCCTTTTTTTTTTTTTGCTGAGGAAGATTTGCCCTTAGCCAACATCAGCTACCAATCTTCCTCTTTTTTTGTGTGTGTGTGAGCTGCTGCACAGTATGGCCACTGACAGATGAATGGTGTAGGTACACTCCTGGGAACTGACCCCAGGCCGCCGAAGCAGAACACGCCAAACTTAACCACTAGGCCACCGGGGCTGGCCCTAACTTATTTTAATATGATGACTGAGTTACCAAGGTATTAGTGTTATTAATTTGCCTTCTCTAAAAAATGCTTGTGATTTCATCCAGGAAGACTCGGAGAGGAATAAAAGCTAATGATGCAATTCTTGCAATGAAAACAGTGTGACAGGCATTTTCAGAAAAGAGATTGTCCTCAAATAATAACTCTAAGAAAATATAGTTCTCCATAGGTAACTGTCTACCTCTGGTTATAATGTATAACTAGGGGCTTTTCATTTTACTAGTGGAATATGGATTATTTTCTGCTAGATGCATTATGATGCTATTGGATTACAGAAACTTTTCTGTTTCTTCTCTGTCCCTTCACACTGACAGAAACAATTTTTTTACTTTTTCCTTCCCAATTTAGCATTTTAATACCATGTTTATTTCATGTCTCATTTTTTTTTTAACAGGGCAACCACATTAAATTGAAAAAAAAATTGAACAGGAAGCCATTATTATTCACTCAGAGATTTGGTTAGACAGCAAACAGGGCTAACAGGTAGCAAACCCTTCAGGTGAGTCAGCAGATAAAGCTTTTTTGGGAGGATCTTTCTGGGAGATTGGCTACCAAAGGGCAAGGCTAGCTGGAGATGGAAGCCAGCAGTCTTATTTCCCTAAAATATTATATTTGGATAAGACAATTTAGAAATATGTCTGGGAAATTCAATCCTCTTGGTAATTCCATGCCATCTTAACTCCATTAGATTTTACTTCAGTAGCAGTGTTTTGTAGAAGACTGGATTTTTGTCTTCTCATTTTTGTCATTCACAGGATTAATATATTTAACATGATGGAATTCTTTTAGTTATTAGGGCTTAGTTTTTATTTTACATTTACTTTCATTTTCATTAATGTTTTCTTCTCTTCTCCTGAGTTGTCTGACTTCCTCTGTGTGTATTTTGCCATGCTTCCTCTTTTCTCTTCTGCTTTCCCAGAACATTTTGCCAGTAGAAACTAAGTCCAGTTGCCATCCATCACCGTACATGTGTGCCCCTTTACCCTTTTTGCCTTCCCCCCACCCCCTTCCCCGTGGGTTACTACCAATCCGTTCTCTGTATCTATGTTTCTAAGCCCAGGGTTCCTCTCCTCTAGGGCAATCTAGGCACCTGGCTCTCATGGTCCTGTGGGAATTGGGGCTTGGTGAACTGGCCCATTAAAATGCTGATACTCTAGCCACTGCTATTGCTATGAATAATAAAGTTTTTTGTTTCTGAGAAAAAAAAAGAAAGTAGGATTGCATACTGTCATAACAGGCTTTATATATTTATCTGGTATAAAAGGGAAAATCCATTGTATCACATCCCCTTAGCTTCCTTTTGTGAATTTAGATTTCACGGAAGATGGGTTCCAAAGAGTTAACACTAAGCACTGATGACTTTTCCCTAGGAGACTTCTCAGCTGGGGTCATATCACTTTCTGTCTCCTGAATAAGCTACCTGGAAGGAAGAGACTGTTTTACACATTTCTCTTACATTCCCTACAATATCAATCACAGTGTTTCTCAAGGGTTAGTCACCTGCATCGGATGTGCCTGGGTGCTGGTAAGAATGCATAGTCATAGGCTCTACCCCAGGCCTATAGAGTCAGAATCTCTGGAGGAAGAGCTCAGGAACCGGCAGTTTTATTTCTCTCATGTGCTGAACTTTCTCCTGTGCCGTAGCCTGAATTTTTAATCACTGCCTGGATATGGTTACTTGAATGTGTTTTCATCCCACACTCACTCAACACACCCAAAACTAAACCATCCACTGGCCGTCTCCAATTATGTCATCATGCTATTATTCCTGGAGTTATCTTTGGAGTCATTCCTCTTTGTGATCCACCATTTTTACTTAATCACCTTATTGGCTTTTGTGCTAAGCACCGGCCTAAGACGATGATGAGCAAGACAGATACGGGTCATGTCTTCAAAGATTGTAAAGATTCTTTTACCAAGAGTAGTCTAATCCTGGTATTTCAAATACCAGCAGGGTCACCCGTGGTGGACAGGTTTCAGCGGAGCTTCCAGACTTGCAAACTAGGAAGAAGGACCTGGCTATCCACTCCTGAAAAAATTGGCCATGAAAACCCTGTGAATAGCAGTGGAGCACTGTCTAATACAGCACTGGAAGGTGAGAGGATGGCTCAAAGACCAGGCAGGGTTCCCCTCTGCTGTACACAGGTCATTAGGAGTTAGAATCCACTTGACAGCATCACCACCAACAAACCTTAATCCTATAGATTCCTATGCATTTTTCTCAGAATACTCCCTTACTTTCCTTGTCAGCACCCTAATCTAGAATCTCATCACTTATGCTTGGACTGCTATAATTTTTTCCTAATTAGTCTCTTTGCTCCTAATCTCCCACCTCTTCTGAAAGATTAATCTGCTGAAAACTTAATCTCCAAAATAACACTTTGAAGATATTTTACCCCGATATAATGCCTTCATTGTTTCCAATTGCTTATAGGCTATTTTCCAAAGTGGATTCAAGGTGCTTTACAATCTGGCCCCCAAATGAATTTTTACTGAATAAACTCTTTTACCCTTATCAATTATAGATATCTGAACCTGATGTAAGCATTTTTTTCTCACTTATTTTCTGGGCTCATGACTTTAATTACACTTTCTGTTTGACCAAGCTATACTTTTCAGGTAAGGCCTAACTTTTTCCCCTACTGACATGGCTGGCCCTTAGCACTTGTTCTTGCTTCAGTTCCTATGGTGATTCTCTGCTCTCATTAAGTATTTAGCATGTGCTCTAACATTACTTATCTTTTTATGTATTTTTCTAATTCTTCAATTATTCCATAAGCTTCCTGAATATAAGAGCAATGTTTTCTATACTTCTTTATCTCTTCCTTGTCTGGTCCAGTCCTAAGTGTAGTAAATGCTCAACAAATATTCATTTATTTACACATTCTTTCATCAAAAAATTATTGAATGCCCACTGAAAACCAATATTTTCCTTTCTTTCATGAAGCTCACAATTTAGTTGGAAAGACAGACATTAAGCAAATAATTAAAATAAAAATGAGATCAACTGCTTTATTCAGTTGTTAGTCAAGAAACACTTAATAAGCACCTATCATAGGTCAGGTATTGTGTTACATGCTGGGAATACAAAGCTGAAGCTGACAGGCTACTGGAGGAAACTCATATATAAATCACTAAAATACAATGTTTTAAGTGCAAACAAAATATTCTAGGAGCACAAATTAGAGTGCAACTATCTCTGCCAAGGAGTCAGTAAGGCTTCATATTTCAGTGTGGTCTTGAAAGTGAATTTAAACAAGGGGTTGGATAATGCGATGTTCATACAAGGAGAGTGGTTCTTGGAAATCTGATAAGCCCATTCCTATATCATTATTCTGAGCAGAAACCTGAGCTGGGAATATGAGGGTGAGGCAGAGTTGAGGAGGATGGCAGCTTTATGACAGTTCACTGCTCAGGCGAATGGCTAGGTCTTGTTGCTGGGCCTTCATCTAGGTCCTTCCCTGACCCTGGCCCCTCACCTTCCTAGGGAAAGGCCCTAGTTGCCCCTATAGTCTTCAATACCCAAGACAAAATTAAATCTGGCATCTCTCCCTCTAAAAATCATGGAAAAGATCGAGAACAGATACTGAAAATCACCCAGGTCAGTTGTTTCTAATTTACATCCCCCAGAATCTCAAAATGGCAAATGAAAATCTGTAATCAACTTTCAATATTCCAAAGAGCCTACCAGAAATTGCACATTTTCTGGTGGTATTTGCTGCCAAGTTTCCTTATTTTGTGGTGGAATTATATCAGATGCACATTAAACCGAGGTTCTGACGGAGTATAATTTGTTTCCCCATTATTGTTATACTTAATTTGGCACAATGTCTGCAATTAACAAAGAACTGTTCACTGACTTCATCTTAATTTATTCCTCACAATAACGTGGAATGTCTTAAAAACAGCAGCGCCCAAGTCCTTGACTCCCAGCCCAGTGCTCTTTTCAACTGCTCGGAGCTTCTGGGTTCTTTCCTGTGTCGCCGTTTACATAGCCTTCAATTCCCGATTCGGAAGCACCTGTCGTGCCATCTCCACTGGGTCACACTGCCTATCTTTCCGGCTTCAGCGACCGCTCCCTCTTCACGTTCAGGAATGCGGCTCGCTCCCACGCATGCGTGGTACAGCGACTCCGCGCCGGCGCCGCTCCTCTCCGCCTGGAGGGGGACACTGGGTAACCCGCGAGGGTCGGCGCTTTTTGAGCGCCTATCCTCCCCGCTCCCTCCCGCAAACCACTCTGCCACCTCTACCATTCATTTCATCCTCTGCAGCAATTTCACCCATTAAGAAGGCCTGCCCTCCGGTACGTCACGAACGAAAACAGGTCTCGGCGACGGCGGCTGTCATTGCTAGGCCGCCGCAGTCGCTGACGGCGCGCCGTGCGTGTCCGAGCACCGCCCGGACCGCCTCTCAAGTTGTATCCCCCGCCGCTCCCGCCCCTTCCGCCGCACGCGCGCGCGCGCGCACGGCCGGCCCACGGCGCGCACGGGTTGGCTGCGGCAGGGGCCGCGGAGGCGGCGGCGGCCTCGAGGGCGGCAGTGGCTTCTACTCCTCTTTATTAGTTTCCTCCGCCCCCTCCCGTCGGACGCTGTTGTGTGGTTGTCTTAGAAAAATCAACTTTATTGTTCCTCAGCCCCACCTCCCGGCGCGGTGCGCGTCCTCAGGATGCACTGAGGCTGTGGGAGGGGAGGCGGCGGCGGGTCGCGGTCGCGGTCCCTCTCCTCCGAGCGCCCGGCCGGAGGGGAGGGAGTCACGATGTCCGGGAGCCGCCAGGCCGGGTCGGGCTCCGCCGGGACCAGCCCTGGCTCCTCGGCGGCCTCTTCGGTGACTTCCGCCTCCTCGTCCTTATCCTCTTCCCCGTCGCCCCCTTCCGTGGCGGCTTCGGCGGCGGCGCTGGGGTCCGGAGGGGCGGCCCAGGCCGTGGGCTCGGGCGGTCTCGGGGGCCCGGCGCGGCCTGTGTTGGTGGCGGCCGCCGTGTCTGGCAGCGGCGGCGGGAGCGGCGGCGGGGCGGTGTCCGCCGGCCTGTCCCGGCTCAGCTGCGCGGCCAGGCCCAGCGCCGGAGTCGGAGGGAGCAGCTCCAGCCTGGGCAGCGGCAGCAGGAAGCGACCTCTGCTCGCGCCTCTCTGCAACGGGCTCATCAACTCCTACGAGGACAAAAGCAACGACTTCGTCTGGTGGGTTTGAGAGCACCCCCCCCCTTGCTAAATTCTGAGTTTCTGCTGGTTGGGTTGGGGGGCTCCAGCGTGAGGGGGTCTGTTTGGTGCCTTGGCGGCGTCTGCAGAGGGATTCGAGCGTTTGCAGGGACATTCAGGCGGGTGATTGGTGGGGTGAGATGGGGGCATGTTGGAGTCCCAAGGGAGGGTGGGGGTAGCAAAGAGGTAGTAAGTGCTAGTGAGGAGAGAGTGAAGGGAGATTAGGGAATAATAAATAAGGGAGACGAGATGGAAGGTCACATAAATGTGCATAAAAGAAGAAAGTTGGGCAATGAGATTGGGCCTTGAATTTTCTGGCTAGCTGGTGAATTAAGCACCTATCAGTCCGGATTGCTTGTTGAAGTGAATTAAACTTGTAAACGGAGAGGATTAAGCTTTCTGGGATGCTGAGGGATGGAGTTGTTGGTCAGAATTTGCTTATTTAAAGTGTGGTAGCTGGTGCTCCACATGGGTATGGATGTTTTAAGGAGTAGTGGTATTTAAATATCCATCGTGCGTGTATATAAATATCTCCTCCCACTTCAAAGGGTAGGCCACTTTTAATTCCGCTGTTGAGGCTACTGTAGTCAAGAAAATCTGATCACAAAAAATTCCGCTTTTGACATAAATGTCATCCATGTGTCATATGTAACTACTACACTTGAATAACACATTAAAGCATACTGGAACTTGTGATTTGAGATATTAGATATTAGACATTTTGTCATCATAGTTGGCATCTTGAGTGATACACACTAGTATTCGCTTATGATATTTGGCATAGAGGGATTATCCATATTAAGTGAAAGATGGAGTTGATTGTCTTGCTGAGAGTGTTTCGGGATTTTCATTGCGTTTTGTATCCAATTCAAGTGGTAGGATTATGAGAAAGGAGTTACTTTTAGGCGAGTGAGAACTGGTAGGGTTTTGTGCTTTTTCTCTGGAGGAAATTGTTGATAGAATGTTAGTGATGTAGGAAGTTAGCTTGCACTGTCATTATAGAGGAAGTTGATTCACTTCAGGGTTGAAGGTGATCTGAGTTGGTGTCATTAAATATGATAGGGCTAGAAGTTGGAGCTATGGGAAAGTTATTGATTAGACTTACAGTTTCTAGTTCTTGCAGTAAAAATGTTTTTATTCATATTTTTGCTTTTGTCTTAAATTATTTTGGATTCAAAATTAATTCATTTTTTATTGAAACTGGGTTATAATTGTGATTGTTGTTTATAAATAATGTAAGCAGCTTTTGGTTGGAGGGTTTGTGCTCATATTCAGTAGAGTGCCTTAAGATAAAGTAGAAGCTAATGAAACAAAGTGAGGGTTTGCAGAATTTAATTGTCATCTGAGCCACCATTTGCATTTCAATTTTCAGTAGGGTAAACGAAAATAAACATGCCAACATCCATATATGCATACTAAAATAGTGTAAAAAATGTGAGAAATAAGGGAATCAGTATTCATTCAGCAGATATTTGTTTGGTACTCACTGTTTGCCAGGCATGATAACCAGTTTCATTGTGCTTACTGTAGGCCATTTTATAGGCAATTGAAGAGGGATGTGGAAGTATAAGCAGCTGGCACTGATTTTTTTCAGGGGTAAGATTATTAAAATTTTTATTAGTTTGTTACCTAATTTTTAAAAATTTCAATTTAGTTTCTGAGATCTAATCATGTTGTTTAGATTATTCTGTTTTCTTTTGTATTCTAATGTGGAAGTGTCAGGTGAGTCTTCAGTTAAAAATTCCGAATATTTCACTTTTCTAAGAATCTCCTTAGTCCATTATTTCTTTCTCTGGTGAGGTTGAATATTCAGAATTCATTTCTAGGAATTTATTTTCTTGATTCTCAAGCTAGATTTGATTTGGCCAAACTTTTGGGGTAGGGAGATATGGGTTAGGCAAGGCCCAAGGAATCCTTTTCTTTTTTTTCTTTCTTTTTAGTTTATTTTTTATTGCAGTAACATTGGTTTATAACATTGTGTAAATTTCAGGTGTACATCATTATACTTCTATTTCTGCATAGATAACATTATGTTCACCACCCAAATACTAATTACAGCCCATCACCACACACATGTGCCTAATCATCCCTTTTGCCCGTCTCCCTCCCCCCTCCCCTTCTGGTAACCACCAATCCAATCTCTGTCTCTATGTGTTTGTTGTTATTTTTATCTTCTACTTATGAGCGACATCATATAGTTTTTGACCTTCTCCCTCTGACTTTTTTCGCTCAGCATAATACCCTCCGTGTCCATCAGTGTTGTCACAAATGGCTGGATTTCATCGTTTCTTATGGCTGAGTAGTAGTCCATTGTGTATATATACCATATCTTCTTTATCCATTCGTCCCTTGATGGGCACTTGGGTTGCCTCCAAGTCATGGCTATTGTGAACAGTGCTGTACCTTTTCATTTCTAATTGGCTCTGGGTGGTTGGTCTGGTCCTGTGTGCTTCAAGGTCAAACTGTGAACCAATCCAGATTACTCAGTTTTTACATCTAAATGAGGCTGAAGTTTGAATAATGATGATAATACCGTATTCATCACATTTTAAAGATATGTTTATACTTCACATTTCATTTTATCTTTAGAGCAATTCTGTGAAGTTATACACAACTTCCAATTTTAGTATAATACTAATATAATTGTATTCCCATTGAGGTACAGAGAAGTTAAGTAGCTTTGTTTCAGATTGGATGGCTAAGGGGCAAAGTGAGAACTCAGATTTCCAATTCTCAATTTAGTGTTTTGTATGGAATTAGAAAACTCCAGATCTGTAAGTTCAAGTACATATATTTAGTCTAGTGGTTCTTAAATGTGGTAGATTTGAGGAGAACAGCTGTTGCATAATTACATGAGATATGTTTTTATTCCTAACTACTCCCTCCCTCTGCCTGTCTGCCTCCCATGCTCCCAAGAGGACATAGCAGAGTTGGAGGCTGGAGTGGGCAGTGTAGTTTGCAAAAGCTCTCCTGGTAATAATGACATGTCCTCTTACCCTCTTTGAGAACAGTTGATTTGAAGTCAAATGCCTGATTTTCATTAACACATGTTGGCCTCTCTTGACTTATATCATATTTGAAAGTAAGTTTATATTTAATTGCAGAATTAACATTTTAGGGATTTCTAGTTTTCACTTTAATATTTCTTTCATACAAAGAATTGAAAATATCAAGTTGCAGATAATTCTAATAGTTTTATAGATGGAGAATCTGTAGAACAGGAGAGAGTAGTATTTAGCTTGAAGTTGGATAAATCTTTGACATTCAAAGGAAGTCTTTGTTACTTTGGTTTTTCAGATTTTTCTTACATGATCCATTTAACTAAACTATGAGTCTAGCCTGTATTTGAAAGATGACTTCTTTCTTTTGTTCTACCACATTACTACTGCCTCTGCATTAGCTTTTCCAGTTACCTGAAATGACCTTTTCTATCTTTGCAAGTCCCAGTTATTCTCAAAGTTGCAGCAGAAATAAGTATTTTCAAGTAGATAGTAATCCCCTTGTGGGAAGGTTAACTCTAATCATCTGCCTGATAAAAAGTAGGTAAGATCTACGTTAAATAGATCCACCATTTAATGAATATGTGGCTGCCTCTTTTGTGTCTAACTATTAATAAGACTCTCTGTCCTGAAAGAGCTCACGATTTAATGCAAAGAAGGGCTTTTAATCACATAATTGTAGTATCATATCCTAGCATCATTGCTTCTCTTAATACCATGGCGGATGTTAAGTACTCTTCTGAATTCAGATGTTGTCTCACAGTCCTCAACATAGCACTCTTGGCGACCGTTACCTGTTAATCACAGCACTAAAGATGAAACCTGTTGACCATTCTTGCTACTGTAACTGTTTTTCAAACTATTAAAATGTGAAATAAAATAGGAGATATCATAGAACCTGTTGTGACGAAGGTAAGTTTGATGAAACTTTGGCTTACATTTTTATGTACAATGTATGTCTTACTGGGTCTCAGGGTGAAAAATTTTTGAAAGTCACTGAATTATGGGATATAATTTCCCCTGAGGTAGTTAGGAAAGGAAGTGGAAAATTTGTGGCTCTTTTACACCATTTTGAGCTTGTAAATAGGACTAAATGTAATTTAAAAGAGCTGTTAAAACGTATTCAACCACTGAAATAAACTTTAGAATTCATTGCATTATTATTATAGTAACATCAATCAAGAACTTCCTTGAATCTGCAAAACTGAAACTTAATGATTCTTTACGTTTATAATATATGTGCCATTTGTATGACAATGATAATGAAAGGTACTCTGCAGAAGATTATGTCAAATCATAGTGGTTTGTTATGGTCCTTCTGACTGTCATATGGTGGGTTATCAGCATCATTATCAGCAGAAGACGTAGGTGAATCAAATGATTGAGAAAATGAAAGAGAAGATTATGAAGGAGACTATGAAAGACTACTTGAATTCTGATCTATAGATTGAGAGGGAGGTACTTGTGCAGTAGTAGTTCATTACTAAAGAATATGTTGATTAGTAGCCACCTTTTCCTTTTACAAACCTTTTTCTGATAATAAACCAGCATTACTTAGTTGATCATATTCCATTTAAGAGTTGTCACTGATTAAAGTAACTTACAACCTTAAACCTTGTTGCTCACTTTTTCTCCTTGTATAGGTATGTTGTTCTTGATGGTAATTTCTTTCTGTTTTAAATAATTATTTTAGCCTGCAACCCTTTTCCTCAAAAGCTTCTGTAGCTTGGGAGGAAAGGCTTTGACAGTGGAATTAGTCTTCTCTTTCCTGTTAAAATTTATATTATACAAAATAAAATGCTTCTTAAATTGTTGACTTGTTTTACATGTGGTGTCTCCCCATCTTTGCCCTCCACCTTGCTTGTTCTTTGCTGTCTTCATATACGTATGTACCAGCTTCTATTTGTATAGGTTCCTACCATTTCAAGTAATATTTTCATTGAGAGTAGCATGTTTTCTCTTCATATCCTCATGTATAAGTTGATTGTCCTTTTATTTTTCATAATTAAGTTTCATGAACTGATTTTGTCTCTGTTTCTATATAGGTGGTCTGATTTCTGTTTATTATATTTCTGGTATTACCTTTAGGAATCCATCCTTCTCTCTTCCTAGTCTGTGTGGTTTGGGGTGGATATTCTTCCACACATTCAGAATTGGAACACATGATACCAGGTCCAAGTAATCTAGTGCATTGGAATTCCCTGGCCTTAGTATTATTTCAAGGATCGGCATTTGGCTCAGAGATAATGAGACAAAGTGGGTTTAGTAAAAATTTGTTTTTAGTGCTGTTGAGTCGAATCTGACTCCTAGCAACCCTGTGTACAGCAGAGTGGAACCCTGCCCGGTCTCACCTTTTGGCACTTATCAGACAATGCTTCGCTGATATTCATAGGGTTTTTGTGGTCAATTTTTTTGGAAGTAGGTGACCAGGTCCTTCTTCCTAGTCTGTCTTAGTCTGGAAGCTCCACTGAAACCTGTCCACCATAGGTGACCCTGCTGGTATTTGAAATACCGGTGGTATAGCTTTCAGCATCACAGCAACATGCAGCCAGCCACCACAATATGACAGTCAACAGACTGGGTGGTGTGGTTCCCTGATCAGGAAACAAACTGGTGCTGCAGCAGTGACAGCGCCACGTCATAACCACTAGACCACCAAGGCTGGCTTTAGTAAAAATTATAGATAATTATTTTGGGGGCTTTTTTAGATACTTGAAACTCAAAGTTCATAAATGCCAAGTTCACTCTAAAGTGGAGATTGAATATGCTGTATTAACAACTGGTTCTTGGGGCCGGCCAGTGGCGTAGTGGTTAAGTTCATGCGCTCTGCTTTGGCGGCCCAGCATTCACATGTTTGGATCCTGGGTGTGGACCTATGCACTGCTCGTCACGCCATGCTGTGGTGGCATCCCATATACAAAATAGAGCAAGATGGGCACGGATGTCAGCTCAGGGGCAATCTTCCTCACCAAAAACAAAAAACCAAAAAAATCACAATTGGTTCGGTACGTATACCCGTAATAATAATACGTTCTCCAATATAAACAGTTATTTTTGCCAGGCACTATTCTAAGGGTTTAGCATTACTTATTGAATCTTAACAACAACTATGTTTGATACAGATACTTTTATAATTCCCATTTTATAGATAAGGAAATGAGGGTCAGAGAAGTCATGTAACTTGTCTCAGTTCATACAGTTAATAATGATATTATCAGTATTTATATCCAGAGATTTTGAATCGGAGCTCAAGTTCTTAACCATTATATTACCTTGCCTTTATTCGGAGGCTGGAGATTTTGTTTAAAATCAGCTTTATTAAGAAATATTTTGCATACAAGAGAAGTTACATTTTTAAGTGTATAATTCAATGAGTTTTGACAAATGAATACATCTGTGTAACCACCACCCTGAGCAAGGTATAGAACATTTCCATCACTTTAGAAAGTTCACTTGGGGCAACACTGCACTGTATCTTCTACCCTTACCTCTGACACGTGGCAACCAGTGATCTGTTTTCTATCACTATAGTTGTGCCTTTTCTAGGATTTTGTATTGATAGAATCATTCAGTATGTAGTCTTTTGTGTCTGAATTCTTTCATTTGGCATAATGTTTTTTTTTTCATTTTCATTTTTATTGATGTCTTAATAGTTTATAACATTGTGGGATTTTAGCTGTACACTATTTTTTGTCCATCACCATGTGGATGCATCCCTTCACGCCTTGTGCCCACCCCCCACCCCCCTTCCCCTTGGTAACCACCAATCAGTTCTCTCTGTCCGTGTGTTCATTTATATTCCATATATGAGTGAATTCATGCAGTGTCTGTCCTCTCTCTGGCTTATTTCACTTAACATAATGCCCTCAAGGTCCATCCATGTTGTTGCAAATGGGACAATTCTGTCTTTTCTTATGGCTGAGTAGTATTCCATTGTATATATATACTACATCTTCTTTATCCAATCATCAGTCGAGGGACACTTGGGTTGCTTCCACTTCTTGGCTATAGTGAATAATGCTGCAGTGAACATAGGGGTGCATAAGCCTCTTGTGATGGTTGATTTTATGTCTGTTGGGTAGGTGCCCAAGAGTGAGATTGCTGGATCATAAGGTATTTCTATTTTTAATTTTTTGAGGAATCTCCGTACTGTTTTCCATAGAGGCTGCACCAGTTTGCATTCCCACCAGCAGTGAATGAGGGTTCCCGTTTCTCCACAACCTCTCCAGCATTTGTTGTTTTTTGTCTTGGTGATCTCATTACCTTTTTTATCTTGAAGTCTACTTTGTCTGATATAAGTATGGCGACTCCTGCTTTCTTTTGTTTGCCATTAGCTTGGAGGACCATTTTCCATTTATTTTGAGTCTGTGTTTGTGCTTAGAGCTGGGATGTGTTTCCTGGAGGCAGCAAATTGTTGGATCTTGGTTTTTAATCCATCCTGCCACTCTGTGTCTTTTGATTGGAGAATTCAATCTGTTTACATTTAGAGTGATTATTGATAGATGAGGGTTTAATGTTGCCATTTTATTGTTCATTTTCTGGTTCTTTTGCATTTCCTTCGTTTCTTGTTGCATGTGTTTCGGACTGCCAGTTCAGTTTGGTATATCTTCATGATGATTCTCTTAGTTTTCTCTTTATTTGTCATGTGTGGTTCTCTTCTGGTTATTTGTGTAGTGGTTACCGTGAGGTTTATATAAAAGATCTCCTGGATAAGATAGTACATTTTCAGATCATCCCTCTTCTCTTCCCCTGCTTATTTGTTGTTGTCACTACTTATTCCATCTTGTGTTGTGAGTGTGTGTTTACAGTGATGAGCTTGAATTCCTTTTTGATGTTTTCCAACTGTAGTTTTTCTAGTTTAGTCTCCTTGCTCATACCTTTGTATCCCCTTTCTCTTTTGTTTTTTTTTTCAGGCCTAAGGGCCTTCTTGAGCATTTCTTGTAGTGGGGGTCTTGTGGTGATGAACTGTCTTAGCTTTTGTTTATCAGGGAGAGTTATTATTTCTCCTTCATATTTGAAGGATATTTTTGCTGGATAAAGTATTCTTGGCTGAAGGTTTTTGTCTTTCATGATTTTGAATATATCATTTCAGTCTCTCCTAGCCTGTAGAGTTTCCGTTGACAAATCAGCTGAGAGCCTGATGGGGTTTCCTTTGTATGTTATTTTGTTTTTTTGTTTAGCTGCCCTTAATATTGTTTCCTTGTCACTGAGTCTTGTTAACTTAGCTATTACGTGGCGTGACATTTGTCTATTCCTGTTTATATATTTAGGTGATTATTGATTTTATTCACTGTTATTTCCATCTCTTTCCCTAGGTTTGGGAAGTTCTCAGCTATTGTTTCTTTGAACAAACTCTCTGCTCCTTTTTCTCTTTCTTCTCCTTCTGGAATACCCATTATCCTTATGTTGCTTTTCCTCATTGAGTCTGATATTTCTGAAAGAATTTCTTCATTTCTTTTTAGTCTTAGCTCTCTCTCCTCCTCTATGTGGAGCGTTTCTGCATGGCTATCCTCGATAATGCTAATTCTTTCCTCCATATTGTCAGTTCCGCTCTTTAAAGACTCCAGGTTTTCCATTATCTTGTCCATTGTGTTTTTCATCTCCAATAATTCTGATTGGTTTTTCTTTATGGTTTCAATCTCTTTTGTGAAGAAATCCCTGAATTCGTTGATTTGTTTCTCTGTGTTCTCTTGTATTTCATTGAGTTTGTTTATGATAGCTATTTTGAATTCTCTGTCATTCAGGTTATAGATTTCTGTGCCTTCAGGGTTGGTTTCTGGGTGTTTGTCATTTTCCTGTTGGTCTGTAGACTTAAGATACCTTTGCATAGATCCGGCTGATTTACCTTTGCCTTTCTTCATCTTGAAGATGGTCCTGCAGTTTCCACTTGCTGCCACTGGATGGAGGTCATGAGCGGTGTGCTCTGAGCCCACTGCAGTCCCCGGAGGGATTGTGGTGAAGCCCAGGGCGTGTGGGGGGTGGGATTCTCTCTTTCTCCTGCTCGACCCAGGGGCTTCCTTTCTGCCTCTCTCGGGGCGTTTACACACTCCCGAAACAGTCCATCGTCGCTTCCCAGTGGGGATGTCTCGACAGTTTGTGAAAGCACCTGGAGGGCCATAGTTTTCCCCGCAGAGGGCCGCCCCTCCCCCCTTTCTGTCTGCGAGCTGTGCTGTCTTTGCTGATCGATGGGGGAGGGGGAGTAAAACTCCTTACTTCTTCTCACATCCTTTGGGGCATCCCGTGCCTCCACTGTCGGGTGTACCACGGCAAGGGTTTCTTAGAAGTCCTTTGTAGTGTTTGATTGACCTCTCTTGGCATGCGAATGATGTTTTCGTTGTGTCTTAGGGGGCAGAGATTCAAAGAGGGAATCTCACTCGGCCGTGATGCTAACGTCACTCCAGCAGGCTCTTAAAAGATCACTGCCTCGGGCCTCACCACCCCAGCCAGCTTTAGGCACCTCAGTATTGGCTGGAAAGCTGGCATAATGTTTTTGAGATTCGGTAATGTTGAATGAACACTAATTTTTTCTTTTAATCCCTGAGTAGTATTCCGTTATATGGCTGTAATGTGATAGTGTTTATATATTCATCAATTAAAGATATTTGAGTTTCTTTGTCTCTAATTCTTGGCAGTTGTGAAGAAAGCTGCTGTAAACACTCACGTTCAGGTTTCTGTGTGGACATGTCTTCACATCTCTTGGGTAAATATCTAGGATTGTATGTCAAGTATATGTTTATCATTATAAGAAACTGCCAAACTGTTTTCTGAAGTGGCTGTATCATTTTGTATTTCTACCAGTGATGTATAAGAGTTCTAGTTCCCCATCCGTGACAACCCTTTGTGTTTTCAGTCTTTCACATTTTAGTCATTCTAGTGGATGTGCAGTAGTATCTCCTTGTTATAATTTGTATCACCTTAATGACTGATGATGTTGGGCATATTTTCATGTGCTTGTTTTCCATTTGCATATCTTTTATAAAGTCTCTGTTCTATCTTTTTGCCCATTTTTCTCTTAAGTTTTTTTGTCTTGCGTTTAAGGGTTCTTTATATATTCTAGATACAAGTTTTTGGTCAGTTCTCCCTATTGTGATATTTCCTCCAAGTCTGTTGCTTACCTTTTTATTTTCGTAACAGTGTCTTTTGAAGTGCAAAATTTTAGGGGGCCGCCCGGTGGCGCAGCGGTTTAGTCTGCGCTTGGCAGCCCGGGGTTCACAGGTTTGGATCCCGGGCGCCTGCCGATGCACTGCCTGTCAGCCACGCCATGGTGGCATCCCATATAAAGTAGAGGAAGATGGGCACGATGTTAGCCCAGGGCCAGTCTTCCTCAGCAAAAAGAGGAGGATTGGACGGATGTTAGCTCAGGGCTGGTCTTCCTCACAAAAAAAAATAAATAAATAAATGAAGTGCAAAATTTTAAATTTTATGTTGAGTTTATCGATTGTTTCTTTTATAGTTTATGACTTTTATATTCTGTCTAAGAAATTGCTGTCTAACATGAAGTCACAAAAGATTTTCTTGTATGTTTCCTTCTAGAAGCTTTATATTTTCTCGTGGTTAGGTATATGATCATTTCATGTTAGCTTTTATATACTGTGTGTAGTAAGGATTAAAGATTTTCCCTTCCACTATAGATATCCAGTTATTGTAGCACCCATTTGTTGAAAGACCATTGAATTTTCTTGAACCTTTGTCAAAAATTGATCAACCATTTATATATGAGTTTATTTCTGGAGTCTTTATTCTGTTCCATTGATTTATATGTTTATCCTTATGCCAATACCACACTGTCTTACTTTATCATTACAGTAAGTCTTGAAATCAGATGGTGTAATTTTGTTCCATTTCAAAGTCATTTTGGTTATTTAGTCCTTTGCATTTCCACATAGATTTTGGAATTAGCTTACCAATTTCTTCAAAAAAGCATACTAGGATTTTAATTTGGGTTACTTTGAATCTGTGACGCTATTTGGGAAGATTTGACATCTTAACAATATTGAATCTTTGAACCATGAACATAGTATATTTCTCCAGTTATTTAGGTCTTTAATTTCTCTTAGCAATGTTTTATAGTTTTCAATGTTTGGATTTTGCACATATTTTGTTCAACTCACCCCTAAGTATTCCATGTTTTTGATGCTGTTGTAAATGTTATTTTAATTTCAATTTCTAAGTGTTGCTAATATATAGAAATAAAATTTATTTTTGTATATTAATCTTGTATCTTGTGACTTGTTAAATTCACTTTTTAATTCTGCTAGTTTTTTAGTAGAAACTGTGTGACTTTCAGAGAAGATAATCATGTCATCTGCAAATCAAGACAGTTTTATATCTTTCTTTCCAATTTGTATGCCCTGCTTACTAATTTTTTTAAAGTGATTTTTTGCATTTTTGTTCATTGAGTGATACTGATCTGTGGTTTTCTTATATATATATTTGGTTTTGGTATCAGGGTATATTAATTTGCTAGGACTGCCATAACATGATAACAGACTGGGTGGCTTAAACAACAAATTTATTTTCTCAGTTTTAGAGACTAGAAGTCCAAGATCAGGGTGTTGGCAGGTTTGGAATCTTCTGAGGCCTCTCTCCTTGTCTTGCAGATGGCCACCTTCTTGATGTGTCTTCACATGATCACCCCTTGGTCTGTATATTGTCTCTGTCCTAATCTCTTCTTATAAGGACACCAGTTTTATTAGATTAGGGCCCACATATATGACCTCATTTACCTTATATATCTCTTTAAGGCCCAGTCTTTACAGTTGCATTCTGAGGTGTACTGGGTGTTAGGATTTCAGCATATGAATTTGGAGGAGGACACAATTCAGCCAATCACACAGAGTAATGCTGGACTTCTAAAAGGAGATGAGAAATGTTATCTCTTCTGTTTTCTGAAAGAGTTTGTATACAATTGGTATGTTTCTTAAGTGTTGGGTTGAGTTTACCAGTGAAGCCATAGTTTTTGTGGGAAGGTTTTTATTTACTACTTCAGTTTCTTTAATAGATAAAAGGGCTATTTAGGTTCTTTATTTCTTGAGTGAACTTTGGTAGTTTGCTAGGGGATTTGTCCTTTTCACCCAAGTTATTGAACTTATTAGTATAAAGTTCATAATATTTCCTTATGCTTTAATGTTTATAGGATTTGAAGGAATGTCCCTTCTTTCATTCCTGATTTTTTTTCCCTTGAACAGTTTAGCTAGAGCATTATCAATTTTATTAATCTTTTAAAATAACTGGCTTTGGTATTACTGATTTTCTGTATAGATTGTCCATTTTATATTTCACTGAGTTTTAGTTTTATTTTTATTATTTCCTTCGACTTTGAGTTTCATCCTCTTTTTTTGGTTTCTGAATATCGAAGCTTAGATTATTGATTTTTGGCTCTCTTTTCTAAGAAAAACATTTAATCCTATCAATTTCCCTTTCTAATCCCTGCATTAGTTGTATCTTTTAATTTTCATTCAGTTCAAAATATTTTCTCATTTCCATTGTGATTTCTTATTCGAACCATGGGTTATTTAGAAATATGTTGTTTAATTTCTAAATGAGAATTTTCAGGATATCATTCTGTTACTGATTTCTAATGTAATTCGGTTTTGTTCATAGAATATGATTTGCATGAATTTAATTCTTTTAAGTTTATTGGGACTTGTTTCATGGTCCACTATTAGTTTTATCATGGTTAATGCTCTTGAAAAATGAGTATTCTGCTGTGTGTAGGCTGGTCTCTTCTATAAATCTCAAATAGTCAAGTTGGTTGATGTGTTGTTTAAGTTCTCTACACCCCTATTGATTTTATGTATACTTGTTCTATCGATTACGGAAAGAGGAGTGTTAAAATCTTTCACCATTCCAGCTATAATTGTGGATTTGGTTGTGTCTCCTTTTAATTGTCAGCCTTTGCCTCATGTATTTTGAAGCTGTGTTAGTAGGGCACACACATTTAGAGTTGGTGAATTGATCCTCTTACCATTTTGAAACGTCCCTCTTCACTCCTGGTAATATTTGTTATTCTGAAATCTGTTTAGTCTGATGTTAATATAGCCTCTCCAGCTTTCTTTCCCTAAGTGTTTCCATGGCGTTTTTTTAGGTCCTTCACTACTTCCATATCTGTTTTAATATTTAAAGTAGGTTTCTTATAGATCACATATGGATGAGTCTTCCTTTTTTATTTAATGTGACAATTTGCCTTTTAATTGGTTTGGTTAGACTGTTTACATTTTGACATAATTATGATGTGCTTAGTTTTATGTGTATATATTGCTTGCTCTTTGTTTTCTGTTTGTCCCCTCTCTTCCTTTCTTCTCTTCTTTCCGTCTTTTCCTGCATTATTTTGGTTTAGTTGGGTATTTTTAAGATTTCCATTTTATTTCCACTATTGATTTATTAGTGATAGTTGTGTGGTCTGTGTGTGTGTGTGTGTGTGTATGTGTTTGGGGGTGCTTGCTCTAGAGTTTACAATACTCTTTTTTTTTTTTTTTTGTGAGGAAGATTAGCCCTGAGCTAACATCCGTTGCCAGTCCTCCTCTTTTTGCTGAGAAAGATTGGTGCTGGGCTAACATCTGTGCCCATCTTCCCCTACTTTTTTGTATAGGATGCTGCCACAGCATGGCTTGACAGGCGTCGCGTCGATCTGCACCTGGGATCCGAACCTGTGAATCCTGGGCCACCGAAACAGAGCGCATGAACTTAACCACTACACCACTGGGCTGGCCCAACAATAGTCATTTGTAACTTTTCACTCTCTACCTTCAAATAATGTTAGATCATTTCATATACAATGTAAGAATTTTGCAGTAGTATGCTTCCATTCTGTGGGATTCATTCTGTTACTCCCTCATGGCCTAAAGTATAAGTTCTCTATTCCTTTTTTTTAATAAATTGAGGTAAAATACATATCTCATAAAATTCACCATTTTAACCATTTAAAGTGTACAATTCACTGGTTTTTAGTACATTCACAATGTTGTACAATCATCACAACTATCTAATTCCAGAATGTTTTCATCATACTGGAAGGAAACCCTATACCTGTTAAGCAGTCCCTCTCCTCTTCTTCCCTTGCTAGCCACTAGTTTGCTTTCTGTCTCTGTAGATTTGCCTGTTCTGGACATTTCACATAAATGGAATCGTACAATATGTGATCTTTTGTGTCTAGCTTCTTTCACTTAGCATAATGTTTCTAAGGTTCATTCATGTTGTAGTTTGTATCACTTTTTATGGTGAATAATATTCCATTATAGCTTTAGACCACATTTCTTTTATCCATTCATCAGTTGATGGACTTTTGGGTTGTTTCCACTTTTTATTTATTATGAATAATGTTCATGTGAACATTAGTGTAAAAGTTTTCTTGGAACATAATGTTTTCCAGGCTCTGTGCTATTTACCTAGGAGTGTAATTGCTAAAGTCATATGGTAATTCTGTGTTAAACATGTCAAGGAACTGCCAAATTTTTCCACAGAGGCCGCATCATTTTACATTCCCACCAGCAATGTGTAAGCGTTTCAGTTTCTCTAGGTCCTCACTAATATGTATTATTTTCCTTTTCTTTCTTTTTTTTTGATTATAGCCAATGTAGTGGGGCAAAGTGGTATCTCATTGTGGTTTTGATTTATATTCTCATATTGACTAGTGATGTTGAGCATCTTTTTATGGGCTTGTTGGTCATTCTTTTATTACTTTTTAAAGATTATGTTTTCATCTTCAATAATTTAACTTTATTTGAATTGGATTACATTTTAAATTCAGTACTGTACTTATAAAATAAGACTTAACTGCTAAAACAATTTTTTAAAAAGTTACTTAAAAAAATCCAAATGGCCCGGTGGCATAGGAGTTAAGTTCACACGCTCCACTTTGGTGGCCCAGGGTTCATATCCTGGGCATGGACCTACACACTGCTCATCAAGCCATGCTGTGGCAGTGTCCCACATATGAAAAATAGAGGAAGATTGGCACAGAAGTTAGCTCAGCGACAGTGTTCCTCAGGCAAAAAGGTGAAGATTGGCAACAGATGTTAGCTTAGGGCCAATCTTCCTCACTCTCCCCCCCAAAAAAACCCACATAGGGATACAATGGACACATTTTCCATGCGGTTTGGGGATTTCTTTCACCCCTGGATAATGGGATGGGGATATTGTCTAATGGAACATACTGGATATGGTACCTCCCTTGGCCATACTTCGTTGTAAAAGAAATTTCTGTTTCTATAGGCCCTCCTTTATAGGCACCTTTGTTTTTCTTCTATGCAAACTTGATACCTTCCATGAATGATTGGCCTGTAATGGGTGCTCTTCCAAAATGTGACTAAAATATAGCAATTACGTCTTGTTGGAATTGGCTTGAAAGGATATTTTGGGCCAATCATATTTTCTGTCTTAGGAATTTGAAATAAAAAAAGAAACAACTGAATTGGCCTGTTTTAGTTAAAGTTCTTGATGTAGTGATGGTGCTGGAAGGGCTATACATTGCAGGCTGACATCCTTGAAAAGCAGAAGAAGCTGTTAGTCACATTAATGGTAGAGCACTAGTCAGGATCTGTGTTCCATATTCCTGTGCTGAGATCTCTAGATCCACCTTGAATCCAACACTAGATCCTGTGAGGCCTAGTCCTGGTGTTTGCTATGAGAATTCTCCTAAGTGCTCCACCTACCTTACAACTACACAAGCCTAATTAAAATTCTTCTCCAATTTTAAGCCTTTGGTGGTGGTTAGAACTGATGCTCTATTTGAGTAGGAGCCATGGGAATGTGTGAATGGAATAAGGTCCAGGAAGAGATTGAGAGTGTGTTGGGTGATTTTCATGCTTAGAGTAATCAGTAGTGACGCTTGTTGGCTATATTTGGTTCCTTGAACCAATCTACCTTTTTTTTGTGGATACCAGAGATTGGCTCCCCTGCTTATCTTTTCATGCATATTAGTTGTTGTATTAATCATGATGTCCTTTCTTTCCTAGCTAATTGTTGTCTCATCCTTTTTAAAGCTCTGCCCCTGAAGCTAGTGCATAGTAATTTTGAATCCCTCCTGTTTTTAAATGTTTCATTATTATATTATAGAGTCAAAAAAGTTTGCCTTCTATTCCTTTTCTTCCTTATCTTTCCTGTCCTTACTTGTAGAACCTGTGACGTAAGGCAGCGTTAAATGTGGGTGCTAATGTCGGTTAAGGAGGAATCTCTTTATGAAATACCAAATAAATATAATCTCTACTTTTTAAAAAAGGGAGGTTTAAGTTTTTTTAGGGCTTTTTATCATATCAAATGAAACCAGGAAGGAGTGAGATGATGGGACAGAGGTTGGAACCAAATGCTGCCTGTGAAGATGGGTTCTGGGGATCTTGTGTTATCAGTGAGGGTGTAGAAAAGGATTTGAAGTTTATCTTCTCCTTTTTGCTCATTTCCTTGTCTTTCAGTCCTGAATCCACTTGGGGCTAGTTGAGAATGGAGGATGGCTTGAGGATGGTCATATTGCAACTGGCTTAAGGGGAAGGAGGAAGCTAGAGAAATTTCAAGTTTTGGACATTTTGAGAGGAAGGAAGAAACGTTCCTGTGACTACTGTCTTTTGCTGGGTGTCTCGCATTCTTGAAGGATGTATATAAATTTCAGCATATTCAGAATAATTTTTTCCAAGGTCTTCTATATATTGATAGTGATTTAAATTTTTATAGTCACAATGATGCATGTTATTTGTTTCCTTTATCTTCTGAGATTATAGAATGAGGCAAAGGGCACTGGACTTGGAATTAAAAGCCCTAAGATTTAACTTTGGGCAAGTAAATGATTGACTTGGAGTCTGTTTCTCCATTTGTAAATTGAGATATAGCAATATTCCATTGTAGGATTGTGAGGTTTAGATTATATGGTACATGTACAGAGACGTTGTAAATTATAAAATCACTGAAAAGAATCAGGTGATATTTGCTAGAGTTTGGCATTTGGTACCAAAAAAGAAAGTGGCTCTTTGGTCCTGTTTATGTAAGGTGTAACCACTCCTTGTTTTCCTCAATGATTCTAGATTGTGCCTAGATTCAGATTATCTTGGTACTGTTAGGTTTTTTTAATACTTAACCTTTGAAGGATTGAATGCTTGGTTAGTTAGAACAGTACTTCTATGACACAGTTGACACATTTTGTGGAAGCATAATGGAGTTAGTGTCAGTGAGCAATGTATTTATTGTTTTTTAAGTAAGTTCTGAGATTATGCTTTGTATCATTTAATAAGTTTGGATGCTGCTTTTGAAGCAGGTAATGCATACAAAAGTTATGGAGATTACAAATAGGGCCCTGATTAAAAATGTAACCGGAGAGTCAAACTGATTGTAATGTGACCTTTGCTTAACTGAGATGATGTGCCTTATAAGTACAAAATAGTAGAATTTTAAAAATAGTTTTCTGTATCTGTTCTACAGTGTTGGATTTTTTTTTTTTTCTTTTTTTGCTTGAGGAAGATGAATTAGCCCTGAGCTAATGTCTGTGCCAGTCTCCCTCTATTTTTGTATGTGGATCCACCTCCACAGTGTGGCTTGACAAGTGGTGTAAGTCTGTGCCTGGGATCTGAACCTGCAAACCCCAGGCCACTGAAGCACAGTGTGCGGAACTGCAACCCGCTCGGCCTCAGGGCTGGCCCCTGCAGTGTTGGTTTTTAAATGCAAGTAAATGACATAGATAACCTTTCAGCAAGCTTAAGGTTGTGCAGTATAATATCTGCCCTTAGTTTTGGCAATTGGTATGGAAATGTCTTCTTTACAGATTCTATTAAAGAACATTTTAGTTAAACAAGAGGCAAAAGTTCAAAATAATCACTACTGCTAATGTACTGGTGTGGTCAGCTTTGTAGGTAAAGTTCTTTGGTGGGGGTTGCAAAATCAGATGCCTACAATGGCCATCTTATTTTCTTTCATCATCCATTATGTTTTTTTGTTCTTGTGTTATTTCTTTTTCTTTTATTTGTATTATTGCCTGAGTTCTTTCACCTCTCTTTTCAAATAATTCTTTCTTCCTAACACCTGGTTTCTAAGGTTTTCTAATTGAGAATTTTCTTTTTTTTTTCAATGCTTTTATCATTTGCTTTATTTTTTCAGTCCATCTTAAAATATTAAATAATTTGGTTGTCTTGTTGCTGTTTTCCTGTCCTGTTTTCATTGTTTATAGGGACAGTTTTATGCTCCTTATTCAAACATAAACTTTTTCTGCTGCTAATATTTTAGAGTGATTAAATGTGAGGAAATATATGTTTTTTGTTTATGTTCATTGTTACCATTTTTAGTGCTCTTTATTTCTTTGTGTAGATTTTCTGTCTGGCTTCATATTCCTTCTGCTAGCAGAGCTTATATTAATACATCTTGTAGTGAAGGGCTGTGTGCAATGAATTCTCTAAGTTTGTGTTTGTTCGAAAATGACATTATTTTGCCTTCATTTTTGAAAGATGTTTTGCTGGGTATAAAGTTCTGAGTTTAAAGCTTTTCCTTTCAGTATTTTAAAGTTGCTCTATTGTTTTTTGACTATCATAGTTTCTGATGAAGTCTGTGATATTTCTTATCTTTGTTCCTCTATATGTCATGTGTCTTTTTTTCCTATGACTGCCTTCAAGATTTTCTCTTTATCTTTGGTTTTAGCAGTTTAAATGCAGTATATATGTCAGGGTTTTTTTTTTTTTAATTCTGCTTGGGGTTTTCTGAGCTTCTTGGATCTGTGTTATTATGTCTTTTGTTTAAAAAAATATCAGCCACTCTCTATTTCTTCTGATCCATTCTCTTTGGCTTCTTCTATGACTTCAGTTACACATATGTTAGACCATTTGATATTGTCCCACAGCTTTTGGATGCTCAGTTTTCTTTTTCTCTTTTGTGTTTTAATTTGGATAGTGTCTGTTGACTTAGCTTCAGATTTGCTGCTGCTTTTCTTAATTTTTGCTTCATGTTTTGATGAGCCCATAGTCCTATGTCTCTGATGTATGTTTTTTAAATTTCTAGCAATTACATTTTACTTTCTTTCAAGTTCCAGTTGGTTTTTTGTGTATCTTCTATTTTCCTCCTCATTATATTCATGTTTACTTTAAATCATTGAGCATATTTGTAATATATGTTTTGAAGTCCTTTTCTTCTAATTCCATTCTCTCTCTCTTTGTTTCTATTAATTGGTTTTTCTCCTAATTATGGGTTACATTTTTCTGCTATTTTACTTGTCTGTAATTTTTGTGTGTGTGTGTGAGGAAGACCAGCCCTAAGCTAACATCCATCGCCAATCCTCCTCTCTTTGCTGAGGAAGACAGGCCCTGGGCTAACATCCGTGCCCATCTTCCTCTACTTTATATGGGACACCGCCATGGCATGTCTGACAAGCAGTGTGTTGGCGGGCGCCTGGGATCCGAACCCATGAACCCCGGGCTGCCAGATCTCAAACTAAACCGCTGCACCAGTGGGCCGGCTCTAGTTGTCTGTAATTTTTTTATTGGATAGTAGAAATTGTAAACTTCCTGTCATTGAGTGCTGGATTTTGTTTTTTTCTTTATAGTGTGTCGGACTTTGTTCTGGCAGGAAGTTAAGTTACTTGCAGATCAGTTTGATCCTTTTGAGGATTTTAAAAAAAAAATTTAACTTAAAAAATTTTTGAGGGTGGGTTATGAGGACCGGTTTTTCTAGAACTGGTTTAGGTTCACTACCAATGACTCTTCTGGGGTCTCTATTGAATGCCGTGTATTTTATAGTTCCCTCATCATTTTTTAACTGACCTTGTGGAGTTTTATCCTGAATATGTATGACTAGTATTCAGCAACAGACTTGAGGAGAACCCTGTGTAGATATCTAGAATTCTTTCTCCTTGTAGCTCTTTCTTCTCTGGTGTCCTGCCCTGTAAATTCTTTCCCCTTTATCCTTCCTGAATGCAGTGACGTTGTGTTGCTATGCTTCTGTTCTCCCTCCTTGGGCCTGTGAAGCTTTCTGTGAAGGCAGCAATCTGGGTCTGTGATATTGTTCACTTTGTTTGTTTCCCTTCCTCAAAGATCTCAGTACTGTGCTGCCTATTGTCCAGTGTCTGAAAGCAATTGTTTTTTGTATTTTCCCCCCAGTTTTCTAAGTGTATATACTAAGAGGGTAAGCCTGCTTGCAGTTAAATTTTGACCTCAAGTGCACAGTCAGCTAATCGTTTCACATTGTCCATTGGTCTATCTAAGGCTCCTCTCTTGCTTTATTTTACTTTGTCATATTTCTTTGATTCTAAATTGAACTTTTTTTTTCTTCTTTTACACTTTGACATATCTGAAAATTGAGTTATATGTTATAGATGATGGAATTTTAAAAAATTCCTCTTGGCTAGATGGCAGTTGGATGTAGCTGTCATTTCATGCAGATGTGTGAACACAGAAAATACCTGCCTCAGAGCTTGAATGTAGGTTTCAGCAGATTGGAAGAAAGTCTCGGAGACAATTCTGAATTACTGTTTTATTTCCTATGAACTAAATGTTTGTATGTGGGAGTTAGGAGTGGAGGAGATTCTGGGATGTGGTAAATTAGACATGTTTAGCAACATTCCTAAAGCTAGAGTCAGATGTAGGTTAACTGGCTAAATGTAAACCTGGCTTAAGATTCCAGTACCAATAGCTTTTAGTTCTATTATTGATTCTCTTAATAAGTGCTGCTTCACCAAAGTAATGGACAATATTGTGTGGAAAAATTTGGATATTAGTGATGTCAAAAAGTGATTCAGAAAAGTTAGACACTGACAAATGAAAATTTGTAGGAAAACTCTAATTTTATTTATGTGTGTGTGTATTTTTTTCACAAGAGTGATATATGATAAAACTGAAGTCTAAAAGAGCTTTTTAGAAAAGCATAAAATCCCTAAATGATAAGAAAGTATTGTCATAGTTTAATTAGCAGAGTTGTTTCCTTTTTAGTGGTATGTAATGGTACATCTTATTATTGATGACATTCTTAGATCTTATTGAATAAGAGATTGTATTCCTCCCCCTACTTCATTTCTTATTTTTCTGACTACTGCTCTTAGTTTTCTATTCTCTTGTGTTTTATATACGTCTTTGAATTTATGTATCCTTGTGAAATATATATTTTTTGCATGTTTTAAATTTATATAAATTGCATTGTGCCATAGATCTCATTTTCATTTCTATTTTGACTTGGTAAAACATCAACCACTGGGCTGCCTGATGGTGCAGCAGTTAAGTTCGCGCTTGGCAGCCTGGGGTTCGCGGGTTTGGATCCCGGGCACCTGCTGACGCACTGCTTGGCAGCCCTGCCGTGGCAGCATCCCATATAAAGTAGAGGAAGATGGTTATAGATGTTAGCCCAGGGCCAGTCTTCCTCAGCAAAAAGAGGCGTATTGGCAGTGGATGTTAGCTCAGGGCTGGTCTTCCTTGCAAAAAAAAAATCAGCCATGTTGCTCCATGTACCTTTGGTTCATTCCTTCTGACTTTTGCATGATGTTTTATAGTATATATAGTATCCAAGTACATTATACTCCTCCATTCTTGTGATTATGAGTGTTAAGGCTGCCTCTAATTCCCTGCTGTCACAGCAGTTACCTGGCTTGTTGCAGGTATCCTCATGCATATTCCCTGTTGTCAGATGTGAGTGTTTTTCTTGGCCACACACACACACACACACACACACACACACACACGCATATACACAGCCACACACATATATTCATAAATACATACATATGTATATATACATTTACATATATATACACACATAGGTATACTCAGGAATATATAGGTGTATCTAGCTATACCTAATTACATTGATATTTAAATGTAAATGTACATATAAGAATGAGATTGCTGGGTAATAAGTATATGAATACTCACTGTAGGTTGCTTGTTAGAATATCTCTTCATGAAATTCTTGTTTCTTCATATTCTCCCTAACATACTTGATATTTCAATTTTCTAATAATTTAATGGGGATAAAGTGTTATTTTATTGTTTTAATATGCATTTTTTGATTCCTAGTGATTTGGAACATGTATATACCTGAAAGGCAATGTGTTTTCCCCTTCTGTGAATTAGGAATTCACATTCTTTTCCATTTTTTCCTGTTGGATTTTCTATCTTGTATGTTGATTTACAAGAATTGCTTGTGTGTTATGGTGGTGCAGGAGACATGAACAGTCCTGGGGGGGCTTTAATCCATATGTGATTTCTTCCCCCTTTTTGATGATGCCACTGTGTCAGGGGTCCATAAAAAGTTTTGGGGGTTTGTAAATATTTTTGGGGGTTGTATAAAATTTCAGGTATCTATATAATGTTTGGCTGGGCTGCCAGTTCATATACTTGCTATATGCCTGTACTTGTGGTTAAGTCTTCTAGCTCATCTTCCTTGAATGCTATTGACTGGCAGAGTAGAACAGGTTTTAAATGGATTGTTTACATTTTTTCCCAAAACTTGCTCTGAGTATGTTCCTGTCCTTCAAAATTAGGAAGAGTTAGTGGTGTTTTGTTAGGATCGCCTCTATATTTCTATATTTCCTATGATAATTCATCCTTTTTTGGGAAAGGGTAGTGGTCGTGAGTCCTTATCTTCCTTTATTCTATTCTACCTATTTCTAATAGGAATTCCTTGAAGTTTTTAGCTTGGGTGGATACCACTTTTCCCAAGTTTCTGTCACTGTGATACAGTTTTTTTCATATTGTGTTTTTGTGAATTCTGCCATTTACTGAATATTGTATACCAGGAATTGTACTGAGTACTTCAGATTATTGTTAATCAATACAGTGATTCTGTGATATAAATACCATCTCAGTTATACAAATGAGGAAACAGGATTAGAGAGATTAAACTACTTGCCCCAAGTCAGAAAGCTGTAGGTGGCATAGCTAGGATTAATTTCAGTTGAATTCCATTTTTGCTGAAACTCTTGATGTTTACTGTAGTTTAAAAGGTAGCTTTTGGTGGAAAGAATGGATATTTTCTTCTCTTTAATTCGCGTGTTACTCAGAAGCCATTCCTTAAAAGCTGGTGGTTTGAACTGATCTGATAGTAATTTTTAGGTATTGCATGCAACTTTTAGTATTAGTGGAACATATTATATGGCATATATTGTAGTCTTGCTCTTTTCTTTCCTTTTTTTAAAATAAACTAATGGTGATAGAGCTCTAGTTGAAGTAAACTTATTGTCAGTTCTTCTAGTTTTCAGGCCAAAATCCTTGATTAATTTTTCTCTCATACCCAACGTCTAATCCATAGCAAACCAAAGCTGTACCTTCAGATTATATCTACAATCTGATCACTTATCCCCAACCCCACTGCTACCACCCTAGTTTAATCCAGCACCATTTCTCACCTGGATTATTATAATAGCTTCTATTTTTACTTCCTTTTTAGTTGCTTCCTTTAGTCTCCTTTCAACATATAAGATAGAATGATCTGGTTCATTACTTGGTCAAATTGTGTCACTGCTCTGTTCCAAATCCTCCAATGAATGCCTGTTTTATTTATGGTAAAAGCCAAAGTCCTTAACATGATTTAAGAGAGTTCTTTGATATAGCCCCTTATTATCTCTCTGGTCATCTCTTCTACTTTCCCACTTGCTTATTCTACTCTACATTGACCACCATGCTAATCTTTGAATATAGCAGGTATACTTCTACCTCAGGACATTTGCACTTGATTTTACTGCTTGGTTTCTGTTCCCCTAGATTTCCGTGTAGATCATTTCCCTACTACTTTGAAATAGTTACTCAAATGTCAACGTCTCACTGAGGCTTCTCTGACTACCCCAACATAACCCAACACTTCCTATCCCTCTTCCCTGCTTAATTTTTTTTTATCATTTATCACTATCTAACCTTATTACCTAAGGTCTTCCTTATTTATCTTGTATTGTCTGTCTTTTCCACTAGATTATAGAAGCATGAAGGGATTTTTGTTTGTTTTATTCATTTCTGTGTCCTTGGTATATAGAACAGTGTCTGCTATGTAGTCAGTGCCTAATGTATACTTTGTTGAATGTATGAAATGTTTAAAAATTTTTGGAATTTTCTGAAAGAGTATTGATAAGTATTCACAGTTGATTCATTCTGGGTGCTAGGGCCAGTCCTAAAATGTCCATTGGTGGCACTGCTGGAAGTCTAGACTGAGAGATCAGTCTGTTAGACATTTTACATCTTGCTTCTAAGCTTCATTTAATGCAACATAAAACAGAGATGTGATGGTATTGTTACTGAACTTATAAACATATTTACTTTGGAAACAGAAAGATCTCCTTCCCCAGATCTTAAAATTGCTTTATTAGAGGTGCTGTTTAAAAGGTTGGTGTGTTAATAAAAGACCTCTGTGAAAGAAAATTTGGATATTTGCTGTTGTCCACTTAAGAATTGAGTTTTAGAAATTGATCAGTATTGGGACTACAGAGTTTCATCCAAGGAGAAGTTTTTTTAAATCAAAGTAATATATGGAGTAATTAAGACAGTGTGGTATTGGCAAAAGAATAGACAGATCACTATTACAGAGTAGAGAGCCCAGAAATAGATCCACATAAATATAGTCAACTGATCTTTGACAAAGGAGAAAAGGCTGTAGTATGGAGAGAAGATAATCTTTTCAACAAATGGTGCTGGAACAACTGGACACCCACATGCGAAAAAATTAGAATCTAGACACAGATCTTATATCATTCACCAAAATTAACTTGAAATGTATCACAGACCTAAATGTAAAATGCAAAACTATAAAACTAGAAGATAACATAGGGGAAATCTAGATATCCTTGAGTTTGGTAATGACTTTTTAGAAATTTACTCAAAATGTGTTACAGACCTAAATGTAAAATGCAAAACTGTAAAGCTCCTAGAAGATAACATAGGGGAAATCTAGATAATCTAGAGTTTGGTAATGACTTTTTAGATATAACACCAAAGGCATGATCTATGAAAGGATCAATAAACAGAACTTGTTTAAAATTAAAAATTTCTGCTGTTCAAGAGATACTATCAAGAGAATAAGATAAGCCACAGATTGGAAGAAAATATTTGCAAAAGACATATCTCATAAAGGACTTTTATCTAAAATATACAAAGAACTTTTAAAACTCAACAATAAGAAAACAACCCAGTTAAAAAAATGGACCAAAGACCTCCACAGATACTTTACCAAAGGACATATATGGATGGCAAATAAGCATATGAAAAGATGCTATGTATCTTATGTCATCAGGGAAATGCACATCAAAACAACGAGACATCACTATACACTTAGTAGAATGGCTAAAATCCAGAGCACTGACAATATTAAATGCTGAGGAAGATGAGGAGCAACAGGAACTGTCATTCTTTGTTGGTGGGAATGAAAAATGGTACAGCCACTTTGGAAGACATGTTTGTGGTTTCTATCAAAACTACACATACTCTTACCATACCATTCAAAAATTGCACTCTTTGGTATTTACCCAAAGGAGTTGAAAATTTATGTCCACACAAAAACCTGCACATGGATGCTTGTAGCAGCTTTATTCATACTTGCCATATCTTGGAAGCAACCAAGATGTCCTTCAGTAGATGAATGGATAAATGAGCAGTGGTACATCCAGACAATGGAATATAATTCAGCACTAAAAGAAATGAGCTATCAAGCCATGAAAAGACATGGAGGAATCTTAAATGCATATTACTAACTGGAAGATGCCAATCTGAAAGGGTTATATACTATGTGATCCTAAGTATATGACATTCAGGAAAAGACAAAACTATGGAAACCAGAAAAGATCAGTGGTTGTGGATAAAGGGAGAGAGATGAATAGGCAGAACACAGAGGATTTTTAGGGCAGTGAAAATAATCTGTATTATATTATAACGATGGATGTATGTCATTATACTTTTGTCTAAACCCATAGAATGTGCAACACCAAGAGTGACCCCTAAGGTAAAGTATGGACTTTGGGGGATTATGATGTATCGATGTAGGTTCATCCTTGGTTAAAAAAAGTGTACCATTCTGATGAGTGATGTTGATAATGGGAGAGGCTATGCATTGTGAGGGCAGGGGATATATGGGAAATCTCTGTACCTTCCTCTCAATTTTGTTGTAAACCTAAAATTGCTCTAAAAAACTAGTCTTTAGGGGCCAGCCCGGTGGCGTAGCGGTGAAGTTCATGCGCTCTGCTTCTGGCGGCCCAGGGTTTGCAGGTTCGGATCCCTGGCGTGGACCTAGGCACTGCTTGTCAAGCCATGTTGTGGCAGGTGTCCCATATAAAGTAGAGGAAGATGGGCACGGATGTTAGCACAGGGCCAGTCTTCCTCACATACAAAAATAAAGTCTTTACAAACGAGGAGAAGTGAATAAATGTTGCTCCACTCTGGGTTTTGAGCCTTAAGATATCTGCCTGAGCATCCAGTGACAAACTGTGCCTGTGAGATAAAATCTGTCCATCCCAGATCTACTCTTCAGGATCCTGCAGCCCCAAACTGGGATCATAGAGCAGCCTGCACAGCTGATCCACATGTACTCAGGAGGGACCCTGAGCCTGTCTGCTTAACTCCATCAAGCAGAAGCAAGATGGACTTTGTCTCAGAAGAATAATTACTGAACCCCCACGTTTAGGAGACTTCTCTTTCTTCTCAATAGCAGAGTGAAAGCTAACAAAACTAACACACTATACGTTGTGAAAGTGAGCTTGTGCAACAATGAGATTTTATAACTTTTTTTATAACCTCACATTCTAAGCTAGAATACTTAAATATATGCCCAGGAAATTTTTCTTGAAGGGGTGGTGAATTTTCATTTACAGTTTAAATGTCATGTATCACCAATAAGGATTCAGTTTGTATACCAGTAACAGAAGACTTGATAAATACTGGCTTAAGCAAGTGAGGATTTACTTTTCTCGTAATGTGAAGTCCAGAGATATGCAGTCCATGGCTGATGCGGCTGCTCAAGGATATCATCAAGGAACCAGTATTCTATCTTCTTAGCTTATGGTTTTTGTCTTCATGGTCAGAAGATGGCTGTTGTATCTCTGGAGACTTCATCAAAGTTTTTGAAAGGAAGAAGAGGGAAGGATAAAGGGAAGATATTACAAGGCTTTGCATTTTTCTGGAAGATAGTGCCCTCTCAGAGATTAATAACTATGTTTTGTTGCCCAGAACTCTGTCATCATTGGTATGACTTGGTATTTAACTTATAGTATCTGGAAGTAGTATAGAGTAGTGGTTAAGAACATGGACCTGAGTTTGAAAATTGGCTGTTACTTCCTAGCTGTGTGACTTGAACATCTCTGTGCTTCAATTTCCTCAACTATAAAATGGATCTAGTAATAGGTACCTACCAACACTGCATTGTTGAAAGGATTAAATCAGTTAATATATGTCATCGTTTTAATGGATATAGTTTGTGCTATTTTAAGTATTAGCTGTTATCACCATCTTCATTACCTAGAAGAGTTATTGAAATTAGAATTGTAAATTTATCACGCTGGGAATTAATTTTCTTTGAAATAGGAAATAAAAGAGATCATTTAGATTAGCATATCTGGGTAGGTGCTTTTGAGAACAGGAATGGTTAAAGAAGATGGTAGAACTTTCTTAGGGACTCTCCTGATTGCCTTGCACTGTTAAAAATTATGGGTGAGTTAAACTATTGGGCCATTTTAATTTACCCATTAAATTCATATTAGAGCTTGATGACCTTTAGGGCCATCTTGAACAAATTGTCATTTTTACTAGCAATCCTCTAAAGTTCATTCAGCTCAATAGAAATTTCATCTGTCATTGATAGAATGTTTGTGAAGACTTAGCTATGTATTGAAATATGATTTTGTTCATATTGTTACTGGCCTTTTCCAGTTTGTAATCACTCTACTTAAAAAAAAGTATCAATGTTTTTCTATTTTTTTTTTTTTAGCCCTATCTGCTTTGATATGATCGAGGAAGCGTACATGACGAAATGCGGCCACAGCTTTTGGTAAGATGATTTTATTTAGTGAAGTTGTCTTTTGGCAATTTTTAACTTTTGTGTAAATGTAGCCAGTAAGAAATTATGTTTTTTAAACTAACTTTGGTCATCGTGTAATCATATTATTTCTTTGATATATTTTTACAGGTTCGATAGCTCAAAGCAGTAAGCATATGGTTGGTGCATAATTTCTGTGAAATACTTAGATTTACCATAGGCCTTACAGATGGATTTAAAAATTCAGGGGTTTATTAATTGTTAAAGAGCTTTGACTGCTGTTTTAGAAAATTGGGGGGTGGTGCTGGGTAATTAGAACAAAGCATGAAGCACCTATGAAGGGCTGTTAACTCACTTGTGGGGATAGGTGTGAGGCCCAATAAAGCAGGCTAGAAAGTCATTTGAAAAGGATATAGAGGGTTAAAAAGTTCTGTGTTCTCTTCTTCAACACTTTGCTTGGTGTTATCTTTAGGTTATATGTCACATTAATCTGTGTATTTTAAAAAGTTTTTGGTGTGGTAAAATACACATATCATGAAATTTACCATCTTAATCATTTTTAATTTGGGTAATGTTGTTTTGTTCACATTGTTGTGCAGTCAGTCTCCAGAACTTTTTCATTTTGCAAAACTGAAATTCTGTACCCATTAAATAACAACTTCCCATTTCCTCCTCCTCAAAGTCAGTCATCATTCTACTTTCTGTTTCTGTGAATTTGACTACTCTAGATAACCTTATATAAGTGGAATCAAACAGTATTTGTCTTTTTGTGACTGGCTTATTTCCCTTAGCGTAATGTCCTCCAGATTCATCCACGTTGTACCATGTGTCAAAATTTCCTTCCCTGTTAAGGCTGAATAATATTCCGTTGCATGTATATATTTTGTCCATTTATCTGTTGATGGACACTTGTGTTGCTTTTACCTCTTAACTATTGTTAATAATGCTGCTTTGAACATTGGTGTATAAATATCTTCTTGAGACCCTGCTTTCAGTTCTTTTGGCTATATACTCAGAAGCGGCATTGCTGGATCAAATGGTAATTCTATGTTTTGGTAATTCTATTTTTTGAGGAACCTCTATCCTGTTTTCCATGCTGCAGTACTATTTTACATTCCCGCCAACAGTGCACAAAGGTTCCAGTTTTTCCATCCTTGCCAACCCTTATTTTCTGCTTTTTTTTAATAGTAGCCATCCTAATGGGTATGCATTCTGTGTATGTTTAATTCCTTTTGTTTATTTGTTTATTTTTTGATTGGGGATGGTATATTCTACTTGCAGTCAGTCTTCTCCATAAATTATTTACATTGTTGGTATATTATTTTAGCCTTAGTATTTCTGTTGTTTTCTAATAGTCCTTTTATTCTAATTCATGTTGAAGTAAGACCCATAATTTTACACTGAAGTTGAATAGTTGAATGTGATATCTGGTAGGTTGATATCCATTAGTTAGGAAGAGTACTGGGTGTTATTGCCAGTTTGTAAGTTCTTTAGTTTGATCTGGAGCGTGATGCTTTACTGATAGATATCCAGTCTACCAGTCATTTAAAAAGAAGTTTAGAATAAAAATAGCTGTCTTGGCTTGCATTATCTACCTTCTTTATTAAAATAGAAGTTATTAAAGTGATAAGAGCAATGTATATAATATTGGCTACAAAAACAGCTTTTATGGTACAGAAAGATGTAATATGAAATGTAAATGTCTTCCTTCTCCTAGCCTTTCTTGTCCACCACCTCTTCAAATGTTATTACTGGTAAGGAATGATTGTGTATTCTTTCAGAATCTTGTTGCTGGTTTTTCAAAAAAGGCCATCTTGCCTTCTTAAATAATTTTATTTTCTGGTATATCATTGCATTGACATTATTGTGGTTTATGAATCACTTTCTGCTCTATATTGCTACTGAAACTTTGGTCGTGTGGGTCTTTGTTTTTGGGCTGATAAATGTATGGTCTTGGTTTTTTCAGGTTGATTGTTGAGCAGTCGTGTTCTCTTTGGTTCATTAATTGATCCAGCACCTTAGCATTCTATAGGAAACTGTGTACTTCTCTTAGACACTTTGGATTTTGATCACTCTGAAAAATTGGGTGATTTAGAGTAGGTTTTCTCAACCTTAGTAGTATTGATATATTAGACCAGATAATTCTTTGTTGTGGGTGACCATCCTGGATATTGTAGATTGTTTAGCAGTGTCCCTAGCCTCTGCCCGGGAGTAACCCCTCTCCCCCTAGTTGTGACAACCAAAAATGTCTCCAGATATTGCCAGATATCCCTTAGGGGACACAATTGCCCTCAGTTGAGAACTACTGATGTAGAGCTAAAAGAGCAAGCTCTTAAAGTTGGTAGACTAGAATTCTAGTTCTGGCTCTAAAACTTTACCTTTGTCAAGTCACTCAACCTATCTCTTCTGCTGCTCTTTACCTCCCTCCTCCCATCCTCTTCCTACTCCTTCATCTCCTTTTCTTTCACAGATTTGAAGGTGTTGAAATGTGAAACATTATAAAGTGAGGTGGTAATTTTTCCTAACTGCCTCTAACTTATGTATTCACTGTGGCATTTAAAAAAGGTGCTGAAGAGTCTGCTCATTCAGTTCAATAATCTTGCCTCACTATATTATGAAGTGTCATAAATTACTGATTGACTTTATAACTAGACAGGCCTGGCCTTTTCAGTGAATCCCAAAATCTTAATGGTATGTCTTTAGGTCATTATTGGAAAGCCACATTGATTTTTTAAATAACTTTTTTTTTCCTTCAAGTAAAAATAGTTTAAGCTTAGATCCTTATTACAATTCAAGTTATTATGTTACACCCTGATGTGAATGTGTTTTAAAATCCATACCAGAGAGCAGGTTTTGATAGAATAGGGACTGTAATGTTGGCAGGAGCTAATAAACCTGGAGGCTGGCAGTCTCATTGTTAAACTGAGAAAACATTTTTGCACTTTTGTTAAAAGCAAAAGTTCGTAATTATTTACCCTGTCCTAACATGTGAGGCCTATGGAATTTCAGTCATTAACAATAGCCTGTTGAATCAACTCTTTGCTAACTGAAATCCTGGCTGATAATCTGGAGCCAAGCAGTATACCACTTCAAGGCTCCATCCAAATTATTAACACTAAATCAAATTGGACCACATCAACTATTTATCCCTTGTCCCACTTAATAAATGGTAAGTCTTTTCTACTAACAAGTTGGAGACACTATAGCAGGAGCTTCTTTCACTTTATTCCCATTTGGCAGTGAACCTGCTATTAGCTGTAGTCTAACTGAAACTCAAAAATACAATAAAGAATCTAGCTTCTGTATGATACAGAGATAAGGTTTGCTCTTTTCTTTTTGCCCCTTTGCTGCCTCCAGCTTGTCCCCTGCGCCTTGCTTCTCAGACCTCATGTTTACCAAACCCTCATTTATTATTTTGCTTAATTACAAATTAATTATAATTAACAGGGTCCCACAGCATTGTCGTCTTCTAGCATATCTGCAATCAGCATGGGTCTCAACTTGCCTTTTGGGACTTTTAACTAAATCAATCATCTTGCACCTTTCTATTAGTCTTTATACCTGGTTATTTTATATGACCACTGGTACTGATTTTTCCTTGCTGTTCTTATTATAGTCCCTTCTTTTTTGAGAATTTTCTGATTATTTACAATTTTCTATATGTATACTCATCCCTGTTTACATAGAAGGAGATATTTATATTTTGTAGGTAGGTATATACTGAATAGAAGAAACAGAGCAACCATATACATCTACAGAGAAATATTCACTTTTTCTTATCAGATACACACTTAATAGAAGACACAGGCAACCATTTATGTCAGCACATTGTGGTACTAAATAATTTTTTTAAGAGTTGCAGTGTGATTAGCTATTAAATTTCTCAGGTGGATGCAAGATATATATCCCTCTTGTCTCTTTATGCCCACCTATTTTGATCACTAGTGTAGGCACTGATCCTTTTGGAATCCAAAGCATTGTGTCTGGGCTGGTGATGGTCAAGTAGATTAGATGAATGAGAATGAATTAGAGTTAATGTGGTAAGAAATGTTGAGATTTTCTAGTAACATGTTATGTGACCCAGAGGGCAGCAGAACTATGTTTCTTTTTTAGTTATATCTATTTTTTCATGCATTCAATATTTATTGAGTTCTTACTCTTTAACAGAATATTGTGCTAGACATTGAGGGTACAGAGATGAGTTAAACAAATCCCTGCTTTTAATGAGCAAATAGAAGAGGGGCTGACAGACATGTGCACAGATAAGTACAAAACGAGATGGTTATTATTTCTCAGACTAGGGCAGGTCCACCCTGGGGTGGTAGTGAGGTAGTAGATGCTGTAAGATTAACTTGATCCATCTTGTTGTCACTTTAGTTTACACAGTGGTATGTAGTTTGGTGCATTTTAATTTTATGGTGTAGATATTATCTAGTGCTTTGCAGAAAGTACTTGAACTTTTGTTCCTCCTGGCTGTGTCCCAGACTATTTTTTCTGCTGGATGATGTAGTAAGCCTACTGAGAAAGAATATGATTAGGATGCTGAAGAAAGGAGAGGAGGATGTTTTACTAGATTCTGGGGTAATTTCTTATATATTGACCAACTTTTTCTCTGGCTGAACAACTTAGCTTGTTCTTATTGTCATATTTTTGCTCGTTTTCTGACTACTGTTGTCTTTACAAAAGTCATTTCCTAAAATCTGAAATGTCCGTCTGCTTATCTGTCAACCTCTGTCTCTCATTTTAATAACCTTTCCAGGTTCTCGCCTTCATGACTTTTTTTATTTGAACTTGCAGTTGTTTTAAGGGTTAAGTCCTGTCAAGTGGAAAAATTTTCTGGTAATAACTCATTTCCTTTTTTCCTAAGCAGATATAAATGTTTCCATGTTGAGGCTCTTAATCTGTTGTATTTGCATATCTACTTTGTGTTTCTCCCTTGCAATGAAAATGAAAACAAAAACATTTACTATGTTATTTCCTACATTGAAATTTTCAGGTAGGAAATTTCCTATCAGATATGGAGCCTATCTTATGGTACTATAGTGGTCCTAGCCTTGCCATAGTTGCAAGAGGTGGTGATCCTGTTTCTGGAACACTGCAGGTCATTTGTGCCAAAGACCACTGCTACATTGATTCTCTGTAATGTCTTCCTTTTTATTTGTCTTGAATACTAACAGATGTGTTATGAGAAAGTAGTTGATAACCAGAACAGAGAAATTTGATGGTGTAGGTTTTGTTTTGATAAGGTAGAGGGAAGTGGGTAGATATAAAAATCAGCTTCAGTTTATAAAGCTAAAGTAAATTTGTTGTAATTTGGATACAGAATGAAAGAGGTGCTGTATTTTTAGAAAGCATCTTTATAAATCACCCTTGTAATTTCTTAGAAATAATTTTTTTTCTGATTTTTAAGAGCAATACATGTTTACTATAGAAACTTATAGACATCTACAAAGAAAAAGTTTCCCATAATTGTACAACTCAGAGACATATACTGTATTAGCATTATAGTGAATGTCTTTTTCGGTTTATTTTAAATGTACACATAGGTGAACATGATGTTATCTATGCGGAAATAGAAGTATAATCATGTACACCTGAAATTTATACAATGTTATAAACCAATGTAACTGCAATAAAAAATAAATTTAAAAAAAATTGGAGAAAAAAATAAATGTACACATACAAAACTTTTTAAAGCAGAAATGGTATTATACTGTATCCACTGTGTTAGAGATTGTCATTTTTATTCAGTAATATAGTGATTTTTTTCATAATGTCAATTTGATATTTCTCTGTGGTTTAGTTGAACTATGTTTAAAGAGTTTTTTGTTATAAGACAATACACAATTGTAAAAAGTCAAACATTACAGATATATAATATAAGAAAGGAAAAATTTCTTGTAATCATATTTCTCCAGCTATGGCTGTTAATAGTTATTAGATTATTTCCATGGCATTTAGTGACATATTACAATATGATTTTTATGGCTGTATATGTTGCATTGGATTGATGTTTATTTAGTCAATTTCCTAGTGTTTCAGTTGCTTCTAATTTATTTTACTGTTTACAGATAACCTTGAATTGAACATCTTTCTACATATGTATCTCTGCTTGTTTCCTTAGGATAAATTCCTAGAAGTAAAATCACTACATAATGCACAGCCTTAAGGTTTTCCATGCAACTTGCCTTCTAGAAAAGCTTGTGGCAGTTACATTTCCTGCAGCAGTAAATGAGATTGTTCATATTCACATGTACTCCTTAACTCTGACAGTATTGTCTTTATTTTTCCATTCTGATTGGTAAAAACTAGTATATAATTTTAAATCAATTTTTCCTCAGTGTAAGTGATAATTTTCTCATGCTTGTTGACTGATTCTTGTCTTGTTGATTTTTCTATTCTTTTCTTTTTTATTTGAACAAGCTCTTTTTGTATTAAGAATATCAGCACTCCAAGAACATGAAGTCTGTTTGCTTAACTAAATCATAGACATTTGCATTTCTTGGTGGCATTATGTACTATTTAAATTGCATGAACTTAAAAGTTAGTACATTTTTAAAAATTTTATATTGAGTAGACTTGCTATTCGAGTTGATTTTTAAATAACTTTTGTATACTATTATCTAATAAATGCCCTATGTATCTTCTTTATGATGTAAAAATATTAAGCTGAAATAAGTTTGATAACTGTTAGATTACTTATGTTGAAAATGAGGAATCACAGATTAATAGGCGTTATTTTGTGACCAGCTTATTAATTTATCACTGATTTAATCAAACCTATTTTATTTTCTTCTCTGCTAATAGCTACAAGTGTATTCATCAGAGTTTGGAGGATAATAATAGATGTCCCAAGTGTAACTATGTCGTGGATAATATTGACCATCTGTATCCTAATTTCTTGGGTGAGTCTTTGGAATGATTTTTTATTTTTTAAAATATTCTATCCCCAAAAGTGTGTGCTATCACTAATTTTTTCAGAAAACATAGCTTAGAGGTAAGCAGGTCTCTTTCTCCTCCTCACCAGGGTACTTTCCTTAATCTTCCCTGGTTTGTGACATAGATCCCATACCTTATGTTGTTAGTATCATATCATTATTTTTAAGGTACATTAAAAAAAGTTGACTGACAACTCTTAGATTCTTACATAGACGGCTGGACAGAATGTGAGGCTGAAGGAGAATGCCAGAGGTCCAGAATACCTGTCTCTTCATACAGTGTTGTATATTCCTGCTGTTTCTGCTCTGGGGCAGAAATGAGAAGCAATGGAGGAAAGGGTTAATGGAGAGGGAATAGGGGGAAAAAACCTTGGGTATGAGGATTCCTGGATAGGTGAAGAGAGTCTATGACTGGGGATGCTATCAGAAACGTAAGAACTAGGGAAGGAAGACGTGGATATAGAACTATTGAGAGATGAATGGTAACTGGAGAAGAGAGACACAAATAGGGAACCTATAACGTCAATGGTAAATGGTTGGAAATAATATGTAGTCAGAGACAATTGTGAATATCTAAAAATTCTACATGTTGAAAAGCCTAAGATATCGTGGGAAATCTTTAGTCTGATTTTTTGGAAATGGAGATTAATTTTCTAAAGATTGATTTTCGGATATGGGTAGGCATGAAGTAGGGCACTGTTGGTTGAGTATGTATATCAAAAAAGTTAATTCTTCATTCTAAAGAGTAACATACTCAGCATTCGGATGTGATGTCAATCGTATATTAGATTCTGACCTACCAGTGCTTCGGCTGCAGTTTGATTTTTGCTTAGTTCAATGGTGTTTTATAATAAATCATGAATTTGAACCTTCTCAGCTTTCTTTTTTACCTCTACTCTAAAATTACATTGACTACGATCCTTTTTTCTCTTTCACTGTTCACTACAATCCAGTATCTTTTCATGAAGGGAAATCACTGGATGATTGTGTAGCAGAAAGGAACCCTGAAGGAAACATTTTGAAGATTTTCTGTTGGCATACTAAGTTCTTCTAGGTAGATAAAGTCTTATGGCAAACTTGGAGAAGGAACTTAGGAAAAGAAGAAATACTGAGTAATACTCTGCAAGACTGGACTTGATGCGCTAGGTTAGGTAAAAGGGAAACCAAAGTCCTGCAAAGCAGAATCCTTTGTCAGTGTTTGTCTGTGAACTTGCAAACATGGATTGATGGATGCTGCTGTGTGGCCTCTAGAATCACTTTTCTATCAGTTGTTGTAACTTTGGGAAACTGCTGATTTGGAGTAAATACAGAAAGGAATCTAATGTTCTGAAGATTTTGGTATTTAAAATTTTTCAGGCCATGTTCCTTAATGAGTCTGTAAGTTAGAAATTCCATTATATGAATTTCTAAATAGAGAGAGAACTGTATACTAGTATGGAAGGAATGTAAAAGTGTAGTGCTATTTAAGTTGGAAAGTGATTTCACATATTATATATTCTCAAATATATGTATCCAGTGAAGTCACAGTTACTGATTTTCTCAGCTAGAAATTATCTTGGTGATGATCTTGTTTTTAACCTTCTCTTTTCATGGATAAAAAATTAAGGTTTTTGGTAATTGGAGTGTAAGTATTTTATGCCAGTATTTGAACTCTTTTAATTATAGTGCAGCTTCCGATGTGATTATATATGTCAGCCATGGACATAACATTTCATCCTGATGTATCTGTTCCTGCTCTTCTGCCCGTCACACCTTCCAGTCTTTGCGTTTATATAGTGATAGTCAAATCCTTAGGTTCCCACGCTAGGAAGATAGGGATTATGTCTCCAGTGCACTCAGGATGCCACTGAGATCTCTTTCTGAAAGTGGAAAACCACTTGTTTTTTCCTACACTGAAGAAAACTCTTCAGAGTTGTTTGTTTCCATTGCTTCTGCTTGAGATTACATGATTTGTATTGTGCCTGCAGTTCTTGGTTGGGTTAAGAAGACCTTGAGCCTTTTAATGTAATTTCAGATTTCCTTTTGAGCATGGTAAAGTAAGTATATGCTGTATGATTCTGAAGTATTCTAGGTAGACTTGCACCTTTTTTTATTGATAGGTTAGGACCCTTCACTTCTAATGCTGTACATTTATCTGTGTCATGGGTAGAGGACTGGGCTACACATTTTCTATAGCAGTGGTCTTCAAACCTTTTTGCTTGGGTGACCCATATAAAAATTCTGAAAAATGATGTACTTCCTTACACATTGATGCCACATTTTAAATTAGCATCCAGAATTTTTCCTTGTAAGTTAAGTCGTTGTAAAGGATGTAATTTTAGGAGTCTTGTAAGTATGGTTATTTAAAAATAAAACTTTTGGGGCCAGCCTGGTGTGGTATGGTTAAGTTCGCGTGCACCACTTCGGTGGCCTGGGGTTCACAGGTTCGGATCCTGGGTGCAGACCTACACACTGCTTATCAAGCCATGCTATGGTGGCATCCCATATACAAAATGGAGGAAGATGGGCACAGATGTTAGCTCAAGGCTAGTCTTCCTCAGCAAAAATAAATAAATAAAAATAAAACTTTTATCTCTTTAAAATATATTCATTGGAATCTGAATGTCATAGTGATTTGATACTTATTGATTTGAAAATGGACGCTTTTCATTAGTGATGAGAAATTTCATTCCTCCCTTTTCTCTTTGAACTTCTAAATAAATTACATATTGCCCACATAATTTT
The DNA here is from genome assembly GCA_031878705.1 of Tapirus indicus. Lineage (NCBI taxonomy): Eukaryota > Metazoa > Chordata > Mammalia > Perissodactyla > Tapiridae > Tapirus > Tapirus indicus. The sequence goes on from CM062922.1 coordinate 83,382,268, forward strand.
ATCCTTACATGATGTATTTGCATGCTTCAAATTCTTGTTGATCCATCTGTAATACTTTTCTGTAAGAGAAATGTATGTAAATAGAAATTACAGACTTAGAATTTTCTTTTGAGCATAATTTTTAAGTATATGAAAATTGTAAATATTTTTTCTGCGTTATTGCAATTATTGGTGGTATGCAGTTGATCAAACAAATATTTATAAATTTTATAAAGTATTAGACATAAAAGTTTATTGAAAATGTGCTGCTTAGTGTTTGACGATGCCCTTGTCCTCAGTTAGTTCCAGTGCCATTGATGGTTATTACTAGGACAAGGATTCGGTTTCATTTGTATTCTTTTTATTATTTATTTGTTTAGGATCATTACAGCTTTTTAAATTATGATATAGTTAACTTATAACACTGTGTGACTTTAAGATTTTTTCTTTTTTGTTTTAAAAGTGTAAGTCTTGAGAAACTTTGCTCACATAGATAAGTTGATTGGGATTTAAGGAATTTTGTTACAGCAACTGAGTCACTTCTTCGACATCCTTCTGAATTATGTGCTAAAAAAAGCGCACTTATATATTGTGAAAAAAATTTTAATGCTGTTTTAGTTAAGTCAAGTATTTTCTTTCATTTTAATGAAAATAAAGAAATAAAAGCCAAGCACTCAAAAAGGATTTGTTTTTCTGATCATTAGAGTCATACACTGTAAGACAGATTTGGTTTTTCCTTTCCTGCCCAAGCACTACACTACAGTCCCTTCTTCTTCTGACTTCCCTTTTCCCATTTCTTCCTCTACCTTCTACAGCATTCTTTTTCTTTTTATTTCTTTTATTCTTTTTTTGGTGAGGAAGATTGGCCCTGAGCTAACATCTGTTGCCAATCTTCCTCTTTTTTTGTATATGGGATGCTGCTACAGCATGGCTTGATGAGCTGTGCATAGGTCCGTGTCCAGGAGCCAAATCTGTGAACCCTGGGCCATCAAAGCAGAGCGTGCAACTTAAGCACTACAGGCCCACCCCCAGCATTCTTTTTCATTCTACCCCCCCCCCCCACCCCAATATACACAGTGGCACACGCTCACACTTCTTTCCATCCTCCTTGGTCTTAAGAGCTATGTTTCTCTCTCCTGATCCTGGAAGGCTCATGTGGGGTGAGGGGGTGTGCCCCCCCATTCTGCACTTGCTCTCCTCCACTCCTGTGAAGTCTTGCTCTCTAGCTCTCCCTATCCCTTTATGATGTGAGATCTCTCTCCAGCTACCTCTGTCTCTAGCAGTCTCTTTTCTAGCTTTCTTTGTCTATATATAAAATTTGTAAATTGAATTTTTTTATCTCCTTAATGACCTTCTTACTCTTTAATGTAAAGGACAACATGCATGCAGTTTAAAATCCCTGAATAAAAAAAGTAGCCAATGTATATAACATTCTTACTACTGCCAGACACTCTCCTATGTGTTTGATGTACATTAACTCGTTTAATTTTCAGCTCTATGAGATAGGTACTCTTGTTGTCATCCTCATTCCTCAAGTGAGGAAACTAAGGCATAGAGAAGTTGAGTAATTTACGTAAAGTTATATAGCCAGTAAGTGGCGGAATTGGGATTAGGTCCTAAGTAGTCTAGCTCAAGGGTATGTGCTTTTACTCTACTATCCTGCCTCTAAAAAGACAGTTACTAGAATGGAATCTTGAGCAGTAGAAATGCATTGTTTGTTCTTAGTACTATGGCTGTTATAAGGATCCAGAGAATTATAATTATGGATATGGAATGTCTTTCAGGTTCAGGGGTATATGAGATTTCTCAGTAAAATGCAATGTGATGTATACATGTAAGATATTACCATTATTTAAGTCAATTTTTATGTTAATGGTTAATTAATGTTAATGGTTAATTCTGTAACTGAAACATTAAACTCTTATTCACATACTCCTCTTTATGGTTAATTCTGTAACTGAAACATTAAACTCTTATTCACATACTCCTCTTTATTCCCTCTGCATTATTTCAAGCTCTTTTCCTATATCTTCCCTGGATTATAATAGTAACTTTGCTTATGAGATACGTACCAGGCTTTTCAGAATCAGGCTACATTTCCAGCCTTAGTTCTTAGCCCCTGTTAATCATTAACAAAATCACTAACCCTGTATTTCAGCCATTTTGATTTTAAATCATCTTATCTCATGCTGTTTTATGACTTTACCCTCCCCCCCTGCCGCACACCCTTACTGAATTCTTTTCCACTTCTTTTTCTGTTTAGTGAATCTGTGTGCCTATTATGGCCCAATTCTAATGTCACCTTCTATGTGAAGCCCCCTTCTATATTATTCATTTTTTAAAGGAGATTTGTTTATGATTGTTCTGTTCAATAAAGAACTTTCTTAACTGCATTGTCTAAAATTTGTTCTAGTAATCATCTTTCCAAAGGTCTGGTGGGATCACACTGAGTCAGAGTTGGCTTGTAATACATGACATTTGAAGGGTTATATGGCAGGGTGAAAGCCTGCTCGTTAACATTTTGTTGCTCTTTGTCTTGTGTTCTTTGTAAATCTATTTCAATGATATTACTGATTATCACATTATATTAGTACTGCATCATATATATTTGTCTTCCTACTCTGAGTTACTGGAGTCTTGGATTGAGCCTTTCTTAGATTGAGTCTTATTTTTGAAGCTTGGATCCCTAGTGTGGCCTTGGTACCCCTCTGGTTTGTTTGAAAATATTTATAGTTGAATTGTGAGATATAGTGGAAAATATTAAATAGTTGGGTTTGTATCCCAACTGTGTCTTATATTATGTCACCATGAGTTAGTTTCTTATGCTCTAATATTCCTTCATCTCTCAAAAGGAGAGAATAATCCATAGGATAATATCTATAAATTAAAGTGCCCACTAGCTTAGAGCTAGTTTCCCTTTTCTTTATCAGTTGTGTTTTTTTTGGTGTCATTTGGCTGTTAAAGACAGAAAACTCCAATTAAAAATGGCTTAAACATTAAGGAAAATGTATGGATTCACACAAAAAGAATTTCTAGAACTAGTTAATTTGGTAGTTCATTGGTAATATCAAGTTCTTTCCATCTTTCTGTTCCTCCACGCTCAACATATGCATTGGGTCCTTTGGCTAGGTCCCCTCAAGATTGCAAAATGGCTCTAATCAGTTCCAGATATCATCCCTTAATGAAAGCATGAAAAGAACTTCTTTTCCTTCTATCCTTCTCTTTCTGAAAGACAGCATACCCCTTATTGGTCAAAACTAGGTCATATACTTAACCCCTCATCAATCACTGGCAAGGGTATGAATGACTAGATTGGCTTAGGTTAGTTAAGAATCATACGATGGGGCTGGGGAGGGATCTAGCCTCTCTGGAAGTACGTGGCAAACTGACACTTGGAAAAAAAATCATGTTATTATTGGAAAAAAAAAAGTAGGATGGTTTTTGGATAGGTAACTGACAGTGTCTGCCATGATATTTATAGAAAATTCATAAACAAACAAAAAAAAACCATGAAAATCTTTAGTGGCTACCTCATAGAATCTACCAGTTACTGTGTATAGCATGGGACAGTCTTACACGGTGAAGAATTCTCTCTCCACTGCCACTAGTGTCATCATTGAGACATGTAAGAGAAAGTGCAGATTCTGAAGAATTCTCCTCCTGTAGTAATAGTGATAGCAATAATAGCAGTTGCAGTAGTAATAACTGTGGCAGAACTGTTTCTGATTTGAAATAAAATAAAAACCTAGCATTTTCTGCTTAGGATCTTTTAATTTTGGGGCTTTTTAAAGTTAAAATAGAATCCATCTAAACAGAATAATTAGATGATACATTTAACAAAAATACAAATTGTGTGTGCTTTTTTTTGTTTCTGTTTTCAGTGAATGAGCTTATTCTCAAACAGAAGCAAAGATTTGAGGAAAAGAGGTTCAAATTGGACCACTCAGTGAGTAGCACCGTATGTTTCAACTCTTATTACTATATTTGTTGTTTTTATTGGTTTAATATTAGATATTAAAGCTTAGTATATTATTCATTTTTTTAAAGGAGATTTGTTTATGATTGTTCTAGTCAATAAAGAACTTTCTTAACTATATTGTCTAAAATTTGCTCTAGTAATCATCTTTTCAAAGGTTTGGTGGGATCACACTGAGTCAGAGTTGGCTTGTAATACATGACATTTGAAGGGTTATATGACAGGGTGAAACTGTGGGTGGTAATTTGGAGAAACTGTTGAAAGGATCTCAATTTAAGAGAAGTAGCCCCAAATTATTGAGGCAAGTGAGCTTAAATTAATACCTTAATTTATAATAAATTAATAAATCCAGGCATTTATTTTGTAGGGAGTTATAACTTCTGAGATGCTGACTTCACATTTGTCTTTCATATCTGTTACCTAAATTCATTTAAGGGAGAAAGAGTGTTTAAATTATAATTAGAAGGCAGTGGGGAGCCACTAGCTGGGTAGGAGTAGCTTGGAACATTATACTATATTTTTGATATCTATGTAATAAACATATTAGGAAATAGCAGTTAAACATTTGTCTTAGACTCTCTAAAACAACCTTTTTAGGAAGTTACTGTATTTCTTTTCTTCATTTTTAGAATGGCCACAGGTGGCAAATATTTCAGGATTTGTTGGGAACTGACCAAGATAACCTTGATTTGGCCAATGTCAACCTCATGTTGGAGTTACTAGTGCAGAAGAAGAAACAACTGGAAGCAGTAAGTGGCAGCTGCACTTTAAAAAATTTTGTTTTTAAGTGTTGCTCTTTATTGCATTGGAAAAGATCTAGAAATGTTTAAAAATAATAGGATATTGTCACTCAATCCATCCAATTTTATTCAGCGAGAAACATCTGCAAGGTATCACTTCTAAGAGATTCCCCTTTTTCAGGTAAAAGAAAGAATAAATTCCTCATAACTTACTTGCAATGGCCAGTTTGTATTAATAAAAGTTGAGTTTTAAGAAAGATCACGAGGGGGCCAGCCCAGTGACATAGCGGTTAACTTTGTGTGCTCTGCTTCTGGTGGCCCGGGGTTCATAGGTTCGGATCCTGGGCGCAGACCGCCACGCCGCTTCTCAAGCCATGCTGTGGTGGCGTCCCATATAAAGTAGAGGAAGATGGGCACGGATGTTAGCCCAGGGCCAGTCTTCCTCAACAAAAAGAGGAGGATTGGCAACCGATGTTAGCTCATGGCTAATCTTCCTCACAAAAACAAGAAAAAAAAAAGATCATGAGAAAGTACAGTTTCATTTTGATAGGGAACAATTATATTGGTCATTTTTCTTCTTTTTTTTTTTCTTTTTGAGGAAGATTGGACCTGAGCTAACATCTGTTGCCAATCTTCCTCCTTTTTTCCTTTTTCTCCTCAAAGCCCCAGTAGATAGTTGTATGTCATAGTTGTACATCTTTTTAGTTGCTCTGTGTGGGATGCCACCTCAGCCTGGCTTGATGAGCGGTGCATAGGTCTGTGGCCAGGATCTAAACTGGCAAACCCTGGGCCGCTGAAGCCTAGAGTGAGAACTCAACCACTAAGCCACTGGGCTGGCCCCTTGGTCACTTTTCTTCTAATGAATATCTTCCTTGCCATACCTTCCCCTCTTCACACATGAAATTTGGAGGAGAAGGTAGAGATGATTTTTATCTACATAAAATCCTTCCAGCAGGTGTCCATTGGAAGCAGCAATAGTCTGTGGCTTAATTAAAGGCATTTAGAAGAATGGGAACTGGAACTAAATATATCCTTTTTCATGTAATGAAATGTAAATAAATGTAAAATTGCATTTCATGTAAATAAATGTAAAAAATGTAAAATGAATTTGCGTGTATTAGTCAAGTATTGAATATGATTCATTATAGGCAACACACACCTTAGCATAAGCAAATACCCACCCTGACCTAACTTAAACAAAAAGGGAGTATTTATTGACAGAATAAGGGAATGAGTGGCTCATACACAGAAAAAGGAAGAGCTTAACAACCAAATATTGGGAAGATTGGAACCATGGCTTCCCTGGAGACTATAAGGAAATGAGATCAGGCACTTGAATGTTGTTGGGAATGTTGTCCCTTTGTGCTTCTCATGTTGATTTCTTTGGGACAGGTCTGACTTCCTTTTTGCAGATTTTTATTACATGGTGGATAATGTGGTCATTTGTACTTCCTCATTTATATTTATGTTTTTTGAAAAGAAAAGGAGCTTTTCTTTCCAACTTTAGTTCACAAATTCTGTGGCTAGTTCTGATTAACGTAGCTTGGATCTGGATCTCACCTAATAGAATGGGAATCTTTTAGTAGGAGAGAGGAGCAGCTGAGGGTGAGCTGACCAGAATAGTCTCCCATGCTATGTCTTTTTGTAGGGGCAGAGTTGGTGGGAAATCCTATGTATTTTGGGGAAGGGCTTTATCTTTTATTTATTTTTTTCTTTCAGTTTTATGGAGATGTAATTGACATACAGCACTGTATAAATTTAAGGTGTACAGCATAATGACGTACATATATTGTGAAATGATTACTGCAACAAGTTTTGTTAACATCCATTATCTCATATAGATACAAGAAAAAAATGTTTTTTTCTTTGTGATGAGAACTTTTAGGATTTATTCTCTTAGCAACTTTTAAATATATCATCCATAGTGTTAACTATAGTTATCATATTGTACATTACATCCTCAGTACTTATTTATATTATAACTGGAATTTGTACCTTTTGACCACCTTCATCCAATTCCCCCACCCCCTGCTTCTGGTATCCACAAATCTGATCTCTTTTTCTGTGTGTTTGGGGGTGTGTGTGTGTGTGTGTGTGTGTGTGTGTGTGTGTGTGTGTTTTAAAATTCCATATATAAGTGAGATCATACAGCACTTGTCTTTCTTTGACTTATTTCACTTAGCATGATGCCCTCAAGGTCAATCCGTGTTGTCGCAAATGGCAGGATTTCCTTCTTTTTTATGGCTGAATAGTATTCCATTGTGTATATATACCACATCTTTATCCATTCATGATAGACACTTAGATTGTTTCCATGTCTTGGCTATTGTAAATAATGCTGCATTGAACAGGGGAGTGCAGATATCTCTTCAACACAGTTGTTTAGTTTCCTTTGGATATGTACCCAGAAATGAGATTGCTGGATCATATGGTAGTTCTATTTTTAATTTTTTGAGGAACCTTCATATTGTTTTCCATAGTGGCGGTTCTAGTTTACATTCCCAACAACAGTACACAAAGGTTCACTTTTCTTCACATCCTCACCAGCATTTATTATCTCTTGTCTTTTTGATAATAGACATTCTAACAGGGGTGAGATGATATCTCATTGTAGTTTTGATTTGTATTTCCCTAATGATTTGTGATGTTGAGCACCTTTTCATATACCTTTTGGCCATCTGAATATCTTCTTTGGAAAAATGTCTATACAGGTCCTTTGCCCATTTTTTAATTCGATTTTTTTTTTTTTGCTATTGAGTTAAACAAGTTTTTTATATTTTTTGGGTATTAACCCCTTACCAGATATATGATCTGCACATATTTTCTCCCATTCTGTAGATTGCCTTTTCATTTTGTTATGGTTGCCTTCGCTGTGCAGAGCTTTTTAGTTTGATGTAATCCCACTTGTTTATTTTTGATTTTGTTGCTTATACTTTAGGTGTCATATCCCCAAAATGGTCAGCAAGACTCTCTTATGGTTTTAAACATAGTTTTTTTATTAGCATCTACTAGGTGCTAGGTGTTATGTTAAGGACTGTGGAAAACAGACAGGATTCTGTTTTGTGTGTGTGTTGGGGGTGGGGTGAGGGGATAAACTAAATCAATTAAGTAAATATTTTCACATAGTGATAAATGATATAAAGAGGCTTCTCTCTGATTGATTGAATGTATGCAGCTATCTTGCTCCCTTAAAGCTGTGAAAGTGAGAGTAAAGGGATTTTAAGAAGGCAAAAGAATGGAACAAGACACAATGGCAGCAATATTTTGTAAGCTATAAAGCAGATGGATGAAAAGTAATAGATTAGGAGATCTGGGAAAGCTGAATACTGAGCCAGCAGTGGGGGAATAGCTAAGAACCAACCCAGTTTATATTGTGAAACAAAGGCCTTGGAATTGAGAGCATTAGGTGCCTCATATAGTAAAGGCTGAAAACTGGATGATTGAGAGTCAGATTAAGAAACAATTGGAGGGGCCGCCCGGTGGCGCAGCGGTTTAGTCCGCGTTTGGCAGCCCAGGGTTCGCGAGTTCGGATCCCGGGCGCCCGCCGACGCACTGCCTGTCAGCCATGCCGTGGCGGCGTCCCATATAAAGTGGAGGAAGATGGGCACGATGTTAGCCCAGGGCCAGTCTTCCTCA